>CM076973.1:47710536-48058036 GCA_039105355.1 Benthosema pterotum
TTCTGACCCCTCAAGTCGCGCAATCTACTAGATGGGGGAAAAGTTAAATAAATAAATAAAATGCGAATGGTTCGGCATCATTAATATTCGTTCGCGTGGCGACTTAGCGAGCAATGGTTCGAATTCCGAGCTTCGGTATACAGCCCTATGTGCAAGACCGTAGGCTATAGCCTTGCGTTTTTGCCAGGTTTCGTCATTTTTTGAAAATCGTCACAATCATGAAAAACCTTAAGGCTATAGCCTTGCCGTTTTTTCGAAATTTCGACATTTTTCGAAAATCCTCAAAATCCTCAAAACGATAAAAAAAAGCATGCTGTGCAAGTCCGTAGGCTATAGCCTTGCGTTTTTGCCAGGTTTCGTCATTTTTTGAAAATCGTCAAAATCATGAAAAACCGTAAGGCTATAGCCTTGCCATTTTTTCCGAATTTCGACATTTTTCGAAAATGCTCAAAAATCCTCAAAACGATGAAAAAAAGCATGCTGTGCAAGACCGTAGGATTAGGCCTTGCGTTTTTGCCAGGTTTCGTCATTTTTTAAAATCGTCAAAATCATGAAAAACCGTAAGGCTATAGCCTTGCCGTTTTTTTCGAAATTTCGACATTTTTCGAAAATCTTCAAAATCCTCAAAAATCCTCAAAACGATGAAAAAAAGCATGCTGTGCAAGACCGTAGGCTATAGCCTTGCGTTTTTGCCAGGTTTCGTCATTTTTTGAAAATCGTCAAAATCATGAAAAACCGTAAGGCTATAGCCTTGCCATTTTTTTCGAATTTCGACATTTTTCAAAAATCCTCAAAAATCCTCAAAACGATGAAAAAAAGCATGCTGTGCAAGACCGTAGGCTATAGCCTTGCGTTTTTGCCAGGTTTCGTCATTTTTTGAAAATCGTCAAAATCATGAAAAAACGTAAGGCTATAGCCCTGCGTTTTTTTTTTTTTTTTTTTTTTTTCGAAATTTCGACATTTTTCGAAAATCCTCAAAATCCTCAAAAATCCTCAAAACGATGAAAAAAAGCATGCTGTGCAAGACCGTAGGCTATAGCCTTGCGTTTTTGCCAGGTTTCGTCATTTTTTGAAAATCGTCAAAATCATGAAAAACCGTAAGGCTATAGCCTTGCCGTTTTTTCAACATGCTAACATGTTAACATGCTAATGCTAAGATGCTAATGCTAACATGCTAACATGCTAACATGCCAACATGCTAACATGCTAATATAACATGCGAACATGCTAATACTAACATGCTTACATGCTAATGTTAACATGCTAACATCTAATGCTAAACAGGCTAACATGCTAATGCTAGCATTAGCATGCGTTTTTTTCAAAATTTGCATTTTTCACAAATCCTCAAAAATGCTCAAAACGATGAAAACGGCATGCTGTGCAAGACTGTAATGCTATACACTTGCGCTTTTGACAGATTTCGTCATTTTTCAAAAATCTTCAAAATGAAAAAAACGTAAGGCTTAGCCTTGCATTTTTTTTTTGGAATTCGACATTTTCGTAAATGCTCAAAAAGGCTTCAAAACGGTGAAAAACGGCATGCTGAGCAAGACTGTAATGCTATACCCTTGCGCTTTTGCCAGATTTCGTCATTTTTCGAAAATCTTCAAAATGATGAAAAAACGTAAGGCTATAGCCTTGCGTTTTTTTTTTTTGAATTTCGACATTTTTCGAAAATGCTCAAAACTCCTCAAAACAATGAAAAACAGCATGCTGTGCAAGACCGTAAGGCTATAGCCTTGCTTTTTTGCCAGTTTTCGTCATTTTTTGTCATTTTTCGAAAATCGTCAAAACGATGAAAAAACATAAGGCTATAGCCTTGAGTTTTTTTTTTTTTTTTTTTTTTTTTTTTTTTACAAAATTTCGACATTTTTCGAAAATGCTCAAAAATCCTCAAAATGATGAAAAACGGCATACTGTGCAAAACTGTAAGGCTATAGCCTTGCTATTTTGCCAGTTTTCGTCATTTTTGTCATTTTTCGAAAATCGTCAAAACAATGAAAAAGCGTAAGGCGATAGCCTTGCGTTTTTTTTGAAATTTCGACATTTTTCGAAAAATGCTCAAAAATCCTCAAAACCATGAAAAAATTGCAATGCGGTGCAAGACCGTAAGGCTATAGCGTTGCGTTTTTGCCAGAATTCGTCATTTTTTTTCATTTTCGAACATCCTCAAATGATGAAAAAACGTAAGGCTATACCTTGCGTTGTTTTTTGTTTTTTGTTTTTTGTTTTGTTTTTTTGTTTGTTTGTTTTTTGTTTTAATTTTCGTCATTTTTTTCGAAAATCCTCAACAATCCTCAAAATGATGAAAAACGGCATGCTGTGCAAGATCGCAAGGCTATAGCCTTGCGTTTTCTATCATTTTTTGAAAATCTTTAAAACAAATGAAATACCGTTAGGCTATAGGCTTGCGTTTTTGTTTTTGTTTTTTTGAAATTTGGAAAATTTTCGAAAATACTCAAAAAGATAAAAAATGGCATGCTGTGCAAGATCGTAAGGCTATAGCATTGCGTTTTTGCCAGTTTCGTCATTTCTCGAAAAATCCTCAAATAATGAAAAACGGTAAGGCTATAGCCTTGTGTTTTTTTTTTTTTTTCGAAAATGCTCAAATGTTCAAAACGATGAAAAACGGCAAGCTGTGCAAGTCCGTAAGGTTAATGGTAAGGATATAGCCTTGCATTTATTTATTTTATTTTATTTTTTCAAAATTTCTTCATTTTTCAAAAATGCTCAAAAATGCTCAAAACAATGAAATACAGCATGCTGTGCAAGACCGTAAGGTTTTTGCCAGGTTTCGTCATTTCTTGAAAATCATAAAAAATCCTCAAAATGATGAAAAACGGTAAGGCTGTAAAAAAGGCTGCGTTTTTTTTTTTTTTTTTTTTTTTTTTTTTTTATTTTTGATATTTTTCGAAAATGCTCAAAAATCCTCAAACGGATGAAAAATGGCATGCTGTGCAATATCGAAAGCTATAGCCTTGCGTTTTTGCCAGGTTTTGTCATTTTTTGAAAATCCTCAAAATGATGAAAAACGGTAACGCTATAGCCTTGTGTTTTTTCCCGAATTTCGACATTTTTCGAAAATGCTCGAAAATGCTCAAAAATGCTCAAAACGATGAAAAACGGCATGCTGTGCAAGACCGTTAGGTTACAGCCTTGCGTTTTTGCCAGGTTTTGTCAATCCTCAAAATCCTCAAAATGATGAAAAACGGTAAGGCAATAGCCTTGCGCTTTTTCGAAATTTCTACATTTTTCGAAAATGCTCAAAATGTTTAAAAATTGCATGCTGTGCAAGACCATAAGGCTATAGCCTTGTGTTTTTCCCAGGTTTCGTTATTTTTCGAAAATCCTCAAAATGATGAAAAAAAAGTAAGGCTATATAGCCTAGCGTTTTTTCAAAATTTCACATTTTTCGAAAATGCAAAAAAATGCTCAAAGCAATGAAAAATGGCTTGCTATGCAAGACCGTGAGCCTTGCGTTTTGGCCAGGTTTAGTCATTTTTCGAATATCCTCCAAAATCCTCTAAATGATGAAAAAAACGGCTATAGCCTCGCGTTTTTTTTTTTTTTTTTTTCTGTAACTCCGTCGCTTCTCGAAAATGCTCAAAAAACCTCAAAGGGCTATAGCAGGGGTGGCCAACCCGCGGCTCGCGAGCCGCATGCGGCTCTTCAGCTGGTTACATGTGGCTCTTCCACATGAAACCATCAAACCCTTTTTTTTATACCAGGGCCCACCATTTATTCGGAATTTGAGCCATGGACTACCAGTTGATGACATTTTAGCTCCACAGACCCCAAAGCTAAAGATTTTGTTTACTTTTGTCAACAATGCCAGGCTGGATTTCAGAGAAAACAAAACAGTCAAACATACAGATCAAAATGACCATTAATCTTCTACATTCTCTAGTTGTGTAGACTTGGGGCTAATTCAGATGATGAATATTTTAACTCTTGAGAGTGTAAACATGAAACCAAATGGACCCGCAAGGGTCCATTTGGTTTTATGTTTACGCTCTCAAATAGTTAAATATGGCTAACCAACTTTCCATCATTTAGCCTGGGGACCACCTGGAATCCTCTTTGATGTGGCTCTTTGCAGTAACACAATGAAAAACGTGGCTCTTAGTCTGTGACCGGTTGGCCACCCCTTGGCTATAGCCTTGCGTTTTTGCCAGGTTTCATTATTTTTCGAAAATCTTTTTTCAAAATTTTGACATTTTTCGAAAATGCTCAAAACAATGGAAAACGGCATGCTGTGCAAGACCGTAAGGCTATAGCCATGCGTTTTTGCCAGGTTTCATCATTTTTTGAAAATCCTTAAATATCCCTTTTTTCATTTCAACATACTATAGCATGTCATGCTATATAGAACAACATGCTATATAGTATGCCGTGGAAATTGAGGAATGTGGAAAAACGTTTTTCAGCGCTTCTTTTTTCGTTGTTTTCATGGATATTCGAAAAAAAAAATACGAATTTGAGGAAAAACATCACGCTATAGTACACGGGCTCAGTTGGTCTTAAAAGTCTGTAGTTTTGTAAAATTTTTGTAAAATTCAAAATCGAGTGAAGGCGTTTTTTTCCAAGGGTTTTTTTTTTTTATTTTTTTTTAAAGAGACAAATTTGGGATTTGGATAATAGAACTCTCCAAAATTACCTCAACTACAATCTGTACTGTATATCGTCCCCTAGGTGAATGATGTTTAATGCTGTTTATGTAGCTGTCCTCTCAATTTATAGATATAGGTAAAGATGGGAGAAATATGCAGCAAAGGCCAGCATGAACTACACTGCAACTAACTATAGATTCAAACTGCAGAAATGTTAACTGATAAAGCCCTCCTTGCTTGATTAAGTGTAATTAAAAGTGCATTCAGGTATTACAAATAAACACATTGATTGCTAACTGACACTATATGTAACCATATAGGACAAAATGTGAACATTAAGCTCACACCGCAGAGATTCGAACCCTGTGCCTGGAACCAGAGGCTCGCAGGAGTACCGACTACCGGTGTGTTGTGCATATTCACACCCTGTTCTACATGGCAAAACTATCCAAATATTTAATATCGAGTCTGGGGGGTGTGGCAAGGGGGTGTGGCTAAGGAAATTATGAGGACTGTCATACAGTGCAGCGTGTAGATCAGCAGGTCTTTTGGGAAATGTACTAATAAACCCTTCATCATCTGGTCAGAAATAACCAAGCTTGCAGATCGGCTATATTCAACAACCAAACAGAACATCCAAGGCGAGGCTCTGAAGGAAGTTAAGGACTTCAAGCACCTTAGCTCATGGGTGAACTTCAACAGAGTAAGATCTAAAAGTGAGGACGGCACTTGCCTCCGACATATCCCCCGACAAATCATACTCACTTTCTTCTACGCGACAGTAGAATCTGTTCTATAAGGCAATGCATGCTGGACCCAGAAGCCAACCTTGCAGAAATCTTTAGACGGCTGCTACACCAGAATGCTACATGTAGTGCTCAACATAGGCAAAAGTGCATGTTACCAGTGGCGTGCACAGAGAGTTTCAAGGGCAGGTGCTCAAATGTAACCAGGAGGGCGGGAAAAAATTGAGTTTTGGGGGTTAAAACGCATAGAAAACAGCATTTCAGCATCTTTTTGCTCTTTTAAAAAGGGCATGTTGGTCCAGAGAGGGCCACTAGGGGGTGCTCAAACCCCCCTTGACGTCTATGTATGCACGCCTATGCATGTTACAAATGAGATTCTGTATGCTGGGATATATTCAGGGTGAGCAACAAGATAGCACGATACATACATAAAAATGTGTATATTTTCTCACACACCTTACAAATCCCACTGAGATAATCCAATGGGCTAAACCTGTTATTCAGGGGTTTTCTGTCTTACTGAAGAAGCAATGGGCGTCGTGTTGCCAAGACGAACTCAGAAGTTAATTCCCAGTCAGACTCCTCACAGCGGTCCACTGTCACATCAGAGCCAGAGCACCATTCTGTCTAATTGAATAATGACTGTGTCTCTGTGCAGTGACAGTCTGTGCCTCCAGCACAAGGTCAGCTCCACTCAGTGCACTATAGCCCACCACCAGCGCTGCAGGAGGGACCGCTGCAGGAGGGTCTATCGCCTAAATACTATCAATCTACCAGCACCACTGGGTCCACTGGTGAAAAGAAGCAGCTTTTCATCTTACACACATGCATACATGCAGTGTTGTAATGGGATTTTTAGAAGTGGGGGGGACGCCTTTTAAAGGGGAATTCCACCCATTTTGTTTTTTTTTCTTTTCTGGGAGTGTACAGATGTGAACCAAATGGACCCTATAGCGGGTCCATTTGGTTCTATTTGTACACTCTCAGAAAAAAGGAAACTCATTAAGATGGTGAAACACATCTCGATGATGTCATCAAGATGTACTTCACCATGCTAACCATTTTTTTCAGACCTCCATTTCTAGGAAACACAGAATCGGTAAAACCTTTTTACCATGTCTACACAACATCTATAAGGTATATTAATGACGTAGTAAAATATTGAAATTGAGTAGAATTCCCCTTTAAGACACACATGCATGCACACTTGCATTTGCATGCGCATTTGCTTGTTTACAATGCCTCATTGTATCCATATAAAAGTCAAAAAACATAGGCCTACTTTTGCCCCAAAAATATTTTAGATGTGAGAAGTGGGGGGACGCTGCGTCCCCCCTCCACTACACCACTGCATACATGCATGCACAAACACACGCACTCTCTCTCTCACACACACTCCACACACACACACACACACACACACACACTCGACGTGTTTTTCCCACAATGTTCTTTGTGTTTTTGTAATTCCATTCCAGTCACGGTGCAGTAACAGCACAATGACGTGTCGTGAGAGCTCCAAACAGTGTATCAAGGTGCTCCCGTATCCATTAAAATGTTGGACTGGCCATTAAACGTGTCTGTACCTTGGCATTAAGTAGCTCTATCCATCACTGTTATGACTGAAATCTCCTCAGTCTATGTGGTCCACAGAGAGCCCACGACCGCTTAATGGGGACCTCCACCTATTTTCAGCATTTTAATATGTCATAGATATACCTTAGAGATGTTGTGTGGACATGATAAAAAAAAAAGTTCCCTCAATTTTCCTAAAAATGGAGGTCTGAAAAAATCATTAACATGGTGAAATACATCTGATGACATCATCAAGATGTATTTCACCATGTTAATGATTTTTCTTTCGGACCCTCTTTTCCCTAGCGGGTACACATTTGTATCCTCTCAGGGGATTTTTGAAAATGGGTGGAATTCCCCTTTAATGTCATGTCCAAGTAATGAACAAGGCAAAGGAACAAACAAATAAACTATATGTATCATGGTGGCTGTCATTTTACAATGTACTGTAGAGTGATGGACATGACAACAGGGGGTGAGTGTCAAAAGATGACCACAATTAAAACCTACTCTGAATTATCTTTTAGAGTACCACTTCAACCCTTTTCAACATATATTCAAATAATAGGTCCTCACTAATCCTACACAATAAAATACCTTTTTTCCCCTACTCAGTCTGTGTCTCACAGGAGGGCAGTGGGCAGTTCAGAAACCTGTCCACCAATGACATCATCATTCGGCAACTCTTTTTTTAAACAATGTTTTTGAAAAAATATGTATATGTATTTTTATTATCGGGAGGCTGACATTTTTACACTGCAACTTTTCAGGAATAGAAAGCCTGCGGTTTCTATTGGAATTGAAATTCCCCATCGATGACGTCATTGGGTTTCTGAACTATGCCCACAGCCCTCCAGTAACACGCAGACTGAATAGGAAAAATACTGGTATTTTATCATGTACATTAGTAAGGACCTATTATATGAAGATACGTTGAAAAGGGGTGAAGTGGTCCTTAAAAGCACCCATCTTGTGCAAGTACAAATGAAGTACAATTTTGAGAGTTGGGCAATTGGAATGACCTGCTCTACCTCCTGAGCCCAACCGACAGAGTACTATGAATGATGACAGCCTCTGAAGTCTTCAACGGTTGCCAATGCGCCTTTTCTCCAGTGGTGTGATAACAGGCTCTAGCCGAGCTGAAGCGGTGGTTTTCACACACTTCTAGACAAGTGGTTCTGACAGGAGGTATAGAGAATATCTGCTATGGTGGATGGGTCCATCTCGCTGCCACTAAACATTCCAAAATGGAGCTTTTCATCTCGCAGGCGGTCAATGAAACGTATAACTCAGGGCTCAATGGACACAGCCAATCATACGTGACTCACTAAAAGGACAGGCACGGCAAAACATACAAAAAAAAATCGAGAAAAGCAGCCTGCATTACTTCCATTTAAGTTGCTAGTCTATTCACATAATGTAATTCTCCGTGAGTACAACAAACTCCAGGACACACTGTCAGAGGTAGTGAACTGTGGCGGTAGTGATGTGATGTGAACATCCAGCATGCTAGTTAATGTGTTCATTCATTTGTATACTTTAGCTTCGGAAAAATAGCATTATTGAAAGATTGCACATGCTGTTACAGATGGAATTGAAACATGTTAAAAATGTAGAGCAATTCTTTGAATATAATACTCTTACAAAGCAAACATTTTAACAATTTTAGTGCCAAACCCGCCTTTTTATTTTTTTTTTTTTTATGTTTTTTTTTAGGAGAGTGCCTAAGTGAAAGTGTTAAAGTCCAAGTGAAACGTTTTAAACCCATATGCTGAATTAAAAGGCATGACTGTCACTTATTGTTCTCCATACATGAGATGGAACTTACAGCCCCGTATCCTAGAGGGATACAGCGCTCTGGTTGGTTCAAAAACTACAACTATGCCGTTTGAGGTTGAAACAAATGGCCCATTTCACTGCACGTTTAAGTTAAATCTCTGCTTCTGGGGGGTCCATGGAACAACATTTGGATATATAAGCTATATCTATCAATAAAAATAAATAAATAAATAAACAAACAAACAAACCGTAAATTAGTGTTTGTCAAGGTTCAAGGATCATTCCCACAATCTCAGTAGCAAACAATCAGAAAAGGCTATTGACATCCATTTTTTTAATGAGCTATCAGGATAGCTTGTAGCAAACAACATGACATCTATGGAGGACTGTTTACAGTAGGGGGAGAAGGAAAAATACTGTACAACAGACAAGGTTCTGTTCAGCAATGGAATCACTCAAGGAGGGACAAGGATGGAGAAAATCTCTCTTGTTCAACCCCTACATTTTAACCAGGAGAAATATTTTCAGTGTTTCAGGATGACACCTGATTAATATGCTGTTCTGCTGGAGCGTATCCGGCCCCCTTTATCACACACCAGAGAGCCCACCAGTGTCCTATCATCGCAGACGCGGGGAGCGTTTAGCGGTGACTCCTCTCCGTTGTCTTGTGACGGGAATGAGCCATGGCTTCATGCGGTGGCTGGCTGGCAGTTACAAACCTGCGGCTCATCTACCATATTATACCCAAATCACCAGGGACGCTTGCCGAAGAGGTGATTTTATGCACATACAGTACAAATGTGCATGATTTTGGTGTGCATGTGCACACCCAAACTTATCTTATCACCGATGGTACCATAGTACCACCAATGATGGTGCTATAGTATGACCGCTGGTGCTATAGTAAAGGGGCGTACAGACGGCGAGGAATAAACCGTGCATCCTAATTCATTTTCAATGGGGCCGGAACTTTTTGCTCAGAAAACGACCTGCGATAACGAGAGCGTTTAACGCCAGTCGTTTATCGCCCGGCGTCACTGATTTTTGGTGCATGCGTGCTCGCTTCATGCACGCTCACGCAAGTTTTTGAGAGCTCAATCCAGTGAGCATTTTTTCACACTGGACGATTTAAAGCAAACAACATAGTGAGGACCGACCCTACACCTTGCGGTGCATTTGGTTCCATGTTTACATTCTCAAGAGTTGAAATATTCATCATCTGAATTAAGTCTGCACAACAATAGGGAATGTAGAACAATGGTCATTTTGATCTGTATGTTTGCCTGTTTTGTTTTCTCCAAAATCCAGCCTGGGCAAAAGCAAAAGAGATCTTTAGTTTTGGGGGTCTGTGGGGCAAAAATGTCATCAAATGGTAGCATGTGGCTCAAATTCTGAATAAATCCTTTTTTTCTTTCTTTTTTTTAATATAGAGAGAGATTTGGCTGTGGATACCCCTGGCCTCTTGGCTCTTATCTCCTGGCTCTTGCCTCATAAGTATTGTGTCTTATCTCTTGGCAAGGTGATCATGTGACTTCTTAAAGGGAATGGCACTGACCACGCTGATTGGGTTGATGGAGGTGACGCCCTGAACACACCCATGAATAATTCAGGGACATTTTATCGCTTTAGACCAGGCGCAAAGTCATAGTTATGAAGTCATAATTGCACATAGTCATTTGGCATAATATAAGACATAAGACCTATCTCCTAAGATGTTCATAATGAAGCCCAAAGGGCAGGTATTTACGGTACTGTATTTTAACATCAGTTATTATTATTCATGGGGCTGGCTGCCATAGCCTATAGAAGAAGAAACCACATGAAGGATAATACTTATTCCATATTATCTGCTTGCACACATAATGACAATGCTAATAGTCCGGATATGAATTGTGCATCACATTGACAAAATCATCTGAACAGATGAATAAAATAAGTTTGCTGTTATAATTCTGAAAGATAAAGTATAAGTAAGTATAATGGTACTAAAATTCCCAAAGATAAAGTGTACGTATAATCCCCTAATCTCTCTAGCCCGGGGAGGCACCGTAATGTACTCTTTGGTCACGTGACGCTGCCTTACTGGGATATGTGACATAAATATAAATGAATTATATTATTTAATGTATGGAGGGTTTTGTTTTAGCTCCAATACCTTTACTTAAGTAAAGGTATTGATACTGTAACATACTCTGTTACTACACAATTTGGTTACGGTCTTCACCTTTGTTAAAGATAGACTGCCATGATTTCTTTCCACCCTAAAACAAGGCATTATTGTAATATGAGGAAGAAGATCTTTTCCAAAAAAGTGTACAGTATATGTTAAAATGACGTTTTTATGTGCGCAGCCTCACCAGCTCATTGAGTATGCCTGGTTTGCCTGCTGGGTGCTGATGAGTGGAGATATACCTAAACTGAAGCCACACCCACAGCTGTAGTTGTATGATAAAGGGGGAGGAGTTAGGGGAGGGGCTGATGATGTGATGTCACTATATTACAGTTTTTTTTCATTGGTACGTTTGACTGGAAAGGTTCAGCCCTCAGGAAGAAACCCTAAATATAGACATCGTTGCACATAAAAACTACACCAATGGGAATAATCAAGTACTGTCACGTATTAAACATGCACAAAATTGGAAAAAAATACAAAAATCATGCCACTCCATCTTTAAGCTAAGCAAAAACAACACATGTTGATACATCAATCACATAATCACATAGTAAACACATAAGCACATAACTACATAATTAAACTCCCTCAAGGAAGTGCAAAACTATTGGAATCAAAATGCACTAAAGGTAACATCATTTGTAAATTCTTGTGAATATAGCAGATCTACAAACTCACAACATGTCATGATGTTATCACGCCCGGATGTGAGAGGACGCTGGCGCTTGTCTGTGCGCCGCTTCTCCTCCGCGGTTCTAGTTTAGATTAAACTTGATCCAGAACTTTGTGCAACTGTGCAAAGTTGCTCTTATTTTAGCATTAGTTTTAGTCACAACCTGCCTTTTTATCCTCTTGGAGCTAAACTGGATCGCAATTTTCACTGAACGCTTGTCGATCACTCACCCGCCTGCTCCACTGACTCCTCGCCGAGGAACACTACAAGCAAACCCGAATCCTTCCCCGACTTCCATCACGGAGGATTATCCGGACATTATATTGTCCTGCCGCGGCTCGGCTGCTTCTCAACGCTGTGGTTAGTTGGCGGCCTTAGGGCTAGCCGGCAGCCGCAGCATAGGCAGCTCGTTCGCCGGGTCCTGCTCTGGTTAGCTGGCGGCTTCAGGGCTAGCCGGCAACCAGTAGCCCGCTGCTTGTTCCCCGCTGTCAGTGGCACGATACGGAACGCTCCTGGATCCACCACCGCTACTGTGAAGGCATCGCCTGGACATCCCTCCATCTCTGTCCTGGCTACGAACCAGCCCTTAGCTGGCTACGATCGCCACCTCGACACTACGTCGCGGCGTCGGCCCCCGCTCCACCACCACCATCGCCACGTCGGCTCCCACTTCCACTTCGCCAGCTAGTCCATTCACTTGCACCTCTCCCGGACATCTGCCATGTTGCGGATCGCCCTGCTGCTGCTGTGCCTGTGTCTCCATCTCCTTCGGCCAACAACTAACGTGCGGCCAGCGGCTAACAACGGCTCCAGGCTAACAACACTCATCCCAGCTGGCATCATGTCATTGAAATATTCCATCTCACAACTGCTCAAACTAAACAATCACATCGCTACGCCATCCCTCATCTCAGCTATTAAAACCCACGGATTATTACGCAGGTCCAAATACATCCACAGAAGTTCACAAAGAAAGTTTATTTACTCCCGGTCAGACCGTCACAGGATTCCCTCACTCTGGTCATACGAACGTGCTCCCTCTGCTCTACGTCACCACAACAATAACAACACAACGCACGTGCGCCCCGCCCCCGCCTGTCTACGGAAGCTGAACAAAGCACCACTGCCCATTCAACTCAATCCATGCCTCAAAATGTCTTTATTTAACACCCGTTCTCTAACAGACAAAGGACTCATACTCTGCGACTTCATAACAGACAATAAAATAGACTTCCTCTGCATTACTGAAACATGGCAAAAACCACAAGAGTACATTTCACTGAACCAAGCCACTCCCCCAGGTTACACCTACTTGGATAAACCACGTCCTGACAAACGTGGAGGCGGTTTAGCTGTTATACACCGCCAGCACATCAAAACCAGCCCAGTCACAATCCCATCCTTTCCATCATTTGAACATCTGGTCTTCAAATTATCCGGCCCAAAACCCCTGGTCGTTGCTGTTGTCTACCGCCCTCCCAAACCCAACCCAGCCTTTCCCTCAGACTTTTCCTCATTCCTCACTCAGCTCTGTGCCATCTCACCATCAGTGGCACTTGTGGGGGACTTCAATTTCCACGTCTCAGTTAACTCACCGCCCGCCATAGAATTCCTGGACATACTAAACTGTTTCAACTTCACCCAGCACGTAGACTTTCCCACACACAGAAAGGGCCACATTCTCGACCTAATCTGCACCACTGGAACCACCATCAGCAATCTTTCCAACTCTGGCTCCACCCTCTCCTCCTTCTCAGACCACCTGGCCCTCATGGTGGACATTGACATCCCCACCTCCGCCACCAAGCACAAACGCCTCATCACCTTGCGCAATCTCAAATCCATAGAACCTCCCGCTCTTCCTCTCTCCTGACCGATACAATTCCTGACCACACACTTACCCAGAATGCCTCTCCTACTGAGCTAGTCAACAACTACAACACCACCCTTTCCTCCTGCCTGAATCTGCTTGCTCCTTCAAAAACTAAAAACCGTATCTTACACCCACTCTGCCCCCTGGTATACAGACCGCCTACGCCTCCTTAAGGCTGAAGGCCGCAAGATTGAACGGCTGGCCAACAAAACAGGCCTAACCGTTCATGCTGAGGCCTACAACTCCCACCAGCAGCACTATAAGCAAGCCCTCAACAGCGCTCGCACCTCCCACTACTCCTCCATTATTCAAGCTGGCAGCAATAACCCCAGAACCCTCTTCTCCACCGTCAGCAACCTGCTCAAACCCATGGACACCACCACCTCCTCATTCACTCCAAGTAAATGTGAATCATTCCTCACATTTTTCCAAACAAAAATCGACAACATCCACTCCGAACTCGCCGCCACCTCCTCCACCACTCCGCCGTTTTCTGAACCCCCCACCCCTCCGTTCTCTGGTCTACCACTTACCACTTTCACTGAGATCACCACATCTGACCTACCAGCCATAACTGCCGGCATGAAGCCATCCACCTGCACCCTGGACCCCATGCCCTCCTCCCTAGTCTTGGCCTGCCTCCCAGCTCTAACTCCAATAATCACCAACATCATCAACACCTCCCTGTCCACTGGCTTCATTCCACCCGCTCTGAAAATGGCTGCCGTCACACCCATTCTCAAAAAACCCGGACTAGATCCAGACACCCCAAACAACTACCGCCCCATCTCCAATCTCCCCTTCATTTCCAAAATCCTGGAAAGAGCAGTCGCCACCCAACTCAAGTCACACCTGGACTCAAATCATCTGTTTGAAATTTTCCAATCCGGCTTCCGAACAATGCACAGCACAGAAACCGCCCTCCTCAAGTCACGAACGACATTTTACTCTCCGCTGACTCTGGTTCTCTCTCCATCCTCATCCTCCTTGACCTCTCTGCTGCCTTTGACACAATCAACCACTCCACACTCATCTCACGCCTTCAGTCCTCCATTGGAATAACACACACTGCCCTCTCTTGGCTGAAATCCTACCTCTCCGACCGCCACCAGTTCATATCCATCAACAACTGCCGCTCCTCCACCTCCCCAGTCACCCAGGGCGTCCCCCAGGGCTCTGTACTTGGTCCCCTCCTTTTTATCATTTACATCCTACCCCTCGGAAAAAATCCTACGACACCACAACCTCCAGTTCCATTGCTACGCTGACGACACTCAGCTGTACCTCTCCACCAAGACCATCACTGCTGCCACCCACTCCACCCTCACCTCCTGCCTCAACGACATTAAAAACTGGATGCAAAACAACTTTTTAAAACTGAACTGCAATAAATCTGAAATCCTTCTCATCGGCCCCAAGTCTCTCACCAACCCCACCCAGAACTTCACCCTCAACATTGACGGCTGCACTGTAACCACCTCACCACACATCCGCAACCTTGGTGTCATATTTGACTCCACTCTCTCATTCCTCCCTTATATAAACCAAATCACCAAAACCGCATTCTTTCACCTCAGGAACATTGCCCGCCTCCGACCCTCCCTGACTTTCTCCGCTGCCGAAACTCTCATACATGCCTTCATCACATCCCGGATTGACTACTGTAACAGCATCCTCAACGGCACCACCTCAAAAGTCCTCAACAAACTCCAACATGTACAAAACTCAGCTGCCCGTCTGCTCACCAGTACACGCTCCAGAGACCACATCACTCCCGTCCTCCATGACCTACACTGGCTCCCGGTTAAACACAGAATACACTACAAAATCCTGATTACCACCTTCAAAGCTCTCAATAACCTGGCTCCCCCCTACCTCTCAGATCTGCTCCAACCCTACGTCCCCCACCGTCCCCTCAGGTCCAGTGAAGCCAACCTCCTGGCTGTCCGCAAGGCCAGGTACCGTGCCTGGGGGGACAGGGCCTTTTACGCCTCTGCCCCCAACCTCTGGAACGCTCTACCAAACCACCTCAGAACTGCCCCCTCTCTTACATCCTTCAAATCAGCACTCAAAACCCACTTGTTCAGAACTGCGTTCCCCAACTGCGGCCCAGCTTAGATCCCCTTTTGTTTCCTTTTTAGCCTTTCTTGATGTAATTTTTATTGTTGTTTTGTTCCTTTGAATAAAGTCTGTCCGATGTTCTCTATGTAAAGCGCTTTGGGTACTCAGAAAAGCGCTATATAAATGCAAGCTATTATTATTATTATTATTACGAGTGCAAAACATTCATTGTCAGACAGAAATAAAGAATGTCAGGGCTGGAATTAGCTGGCGGGCCTCGTGCTCCGGATTCTCTTTATAGCGCTGCCATCCACATGCAGACAAAGAAAAGGAATTTTGAATGCAAGCTCCTGCATATTTAATACACAACTTGCTTCACAGATGTTTCTCCAGACATTTTCCGCCTCATAAAACAGGTTATATAATTTTTTAATCTCCATGTTGTTATGAAGATAGAAGCTACGAACGAGGCCCATCAGGGTTGCTTTAATGTATAACATTGACAGACACATGCATAAGTCAGACTGACTGACGGTGGCAGGAGACGCAAACACAATGCTGACACGAACAAGCTTGTGTTGAATGTATGGAGGTGGATCAGTATGATGCAGACAGCAGTCAGGGAGGGGAAAAAGTTAATACAGCAACTAAAGGCTATAATGCTCCTATAATGTATACGAAACCTTACTCCGCCTTTCCTGCTCGAGGCATTCTCAATGTTGACGTGTGTACGTCCTATAGGTTCATAACTGCAATAAGGAGTATAGCCTATTGCCTTTGTTCTTTGGAGTAGAAAATAAATACCTGCGGGGTGTCAATAGCTGTGCGTTTATTATTAACCTTTGAATATTCACAACCCCAAACTCTTCAAAGCGCTCCCCGCCTGCCTGCCAGTGTGTGTCACCCACAGTTGTGTGACTCCCCCAAAGGCTCAGCAGCACAGCTGCAGCTCATCATTTCATGATTAGGCTGTGCCACCTGCAAGTCGATGGGATTTTCGAAAAGGAAAGCCTGGACTAATTTGTTAGTCACGGTGGCCGAGAAGTGGGAGGAGTCAACCGTTTGGGGTGGGCGTTGCTTCAAACGTAGCAGCGCTGTGGAGGGGCAGGAACAGAGCCAGGGACGACGACACGTTGGTGAAGTCAAATCAGATCAGCTCGGTCTACCGTTGAGACTTCAGGCCAAAATCATTTAAGGCAGGGGATTATGTAACATGTCCCATTTGCGGGGGCAAGAGAACATGTTGGAGGGGCAAGAGAAATATGGGGGGCGGCTTCATCGCTCCCCATACCATTTTTCATCGATGAAGTCGCACCCATACCATTTTCAGTTACAGGACTTTTATTACGCAATTAAGCATCAATAATAACATCAGTTGTTGTTGAAGTTGCAACAGGCACGCAGCATGCATAAAGCTAAAGGTCTGACTCAGGGAGTTTTCTGTTTTCAATGATGAAATGCTGTTGGTTTAGTGGTGACACAGCTGTAGTTAGTTAGTACTAGCAGTGGTAGTGTTTCACATCATTTTTAAATATAAGCACTTTAATTTCTTGGGTATCTTGGGTTGTCTTGCATGCCATCGTGTTTGGTGGGGCAGTCAGGGCATTTAGGGGGGCATTGCCCCTCCCCATGCCCATGCCTAGAGCCGCCCCTGATTTAAGGTTAGGCCAGGCTAATAAAGTGGAGAAAGAATTCACTTTATCAAAGCTGTATGGGTCGCTGCAGGCTTTCTACCTCAGAGCCCAAAAGCCTTTAATACTATTCAGTAAAAGACTGACGCTTGCGATGAAAAAGACCTACAATGTACTTTTCCACTTTTGCCCATCGAGCCAATTTTCAAGCTATTTTAGTAGGCAGCGGTTATTTGCCCTTCATGCCCAGGCCCAGTTTGTGAGAAAAGAAAGTCTTTGAGGTCCACCTTTGAAAGGCCTGGAGGTTTAATATAAGCCTTTTAGTGGAGTGGAATCATGCTGAGCCGTGAACGTGTTGCAGGATGCACAGGCCTGGCTGTATACGGCCACATCCCAAAGCTCTGCAGTACTAAGGTCTGATTGTGCTCAACCATTTAAGCTTCCACGTGGGGACTGTCCATAGTTTCTGTGAAAGAGAGAGTTTACCAAGGTTCAATGTTTTACTTTATTGTTACATCCTTTGTACA
Organism: Benthosema pterotum; assembly: GCA_039105355.1. Taxonomy (NCBI): domain Eukaryota; kingdom Metazoa; phylum Chordata; class Actinopteri; order Myctophiformes; family Myctophidae; genus Benthosema; species Benthosema pterotum. The sequence continues at coordinate 47,728,188 of CM076973.1, forward strand.
GGTACTTGAGGTACCTATTTTTGTCTGGCTTCCTTCAGAGAATACAGCAGCACAGGTAGCATTTAAAGTAGGGATGTCCCGATGCCACTTTTTCATTTCCAATCTAATCCTGATACCACAATTTTTGTGTTAGCCGATACCGATACCAAATACCGATACCAGAGAAGAATATACAATAACATACAAAAGAAAAAATACCTTTATATGAAGTCACCAACTGGGAATGACATACTCCTCTCTCAAATGTGCACTCCAAAGCAAACTCCACATGACCCAACATTTTACTTAACTGCCATGGTGTCAACCCCTTACCCCTGTGTCTGATCAGGCATATTTGCCAATATGTGACCCGATAAAGACAAATAACCATTACTGATACTTTTCTGATACCTACATTCAGTATCTGCCGATACCGATATGACAAAAAGGGACAAAAAGAGCCGATCAGGTATAGTTTTGAGAGACAGCAACATCCAACAACTATAGGTTTCGACTTGCTTTACTGTACTGGCCGTGGTTGTGGCTACAGGTGCTTGTGCTTGCCCTCACGACCAGGGTGCAACCTGGTCACGACTATAGTTTTTAGGTTGTGATCACTAATCCTATCTCTAGTGCATCTATAGAAGCTATAGTCCAGCTATAGTCCAAACACTACCTGACTAGTAACCAAGCGTCTAACCAAGTGTCTAATGCGACTAGTAAAAAGACATGGCTGCGACCCCATCCCTATAGTTAATAGCCAGTTTAAGATAACTCCGACTTGGGAACTTACCAACGAACGATCTGGAGCTCGATATACAGTATACAGTAAGCCTTGCAGAACAAAGCTCTTGGCGTTTTGTTAACAATGTGGACGAGAAGTACACCGCAGAGAAGCATCACCAGGGAAACCAGAGACGCCAGGGCAAGGGGTGGAGGGGTAGCCTCCACAGACACAGAAAAAACAATAAAACCAAGGTAAAAACAAAAAGAAAGTCACTGCCTCAGGTATCACATGGGCCGTGTGCATCTGAGTCCCATTATTCTGCTTCAGTTCTCTCTGCACCAAGAAACGTTTTCAACTTGATTTCTCTCAGACTTTTAATCTAGCTGTGCTGCCGAGTTGTTTGTCTTCCGTTGTATTTTCGGTATGAAACCAGCTCGGTTGAAATGATTGTCTCAATCAGACTGAAGGCATGGACAGTGTACAGTGTATGGACAGTGTATTTTCACGCCATCTGTCGCTACAACCATACTATAAGAGATTAGTATGGATGGAGCGACAGATGTATGGTAAATGGTAAATTTATAAGGTGCCTTTATGCAAGACACTTGGATAAAGCAATATATTCACCCATATTACAGGGTATATGCATGCAAGGCACCAACCAGCACATGGGGAGCAATTTGAGGTTCAGTGTCTTGCCCAAGAAAACCTTGACACGAGGAGCCGGGATTTTAACTCTTTACTTATCACTACATGACCTGCTGTACCTCCAGAGCCACAGTTGCCCCATTATCGGAAATGTGACATTTTGGGGAATTTGGGCACATTTGGACAAGTGGCTATGGACGCTTGTTTTTTTTTTTTTGGGAAAGTAATGCTTTGAATGGGTCCAGAATCACGAAAATCTGCCTGTTAGCCAGTGGCCATGTTAACCATGTATCTATGAATGTATGTATGTATAGTATATAGACATGTTTTCGGCCAGTGGTTTTCAACCAGTGGTCCGGGCCCACCAGTTATCTCTCGTAAAATTGTGGACTAAAACATGAAAATCCTTGGTTTTGGGTCCGATAGACTAAACTCATCATCAAATGGTGGTCAGTGGCTAAAATGCAGAATAAATAGTGGGCCCTGGTATGAAAATGGTTGAAAACCACTGTTTTAGGCCAATAAACATGCAGACATATAAGAAACTTCCCGCTTTAACCATCTGCTGTTGGACTATAGCCTATGTGACGTCACATACATTCTCCACATTGTGGAATTCATTGTTTGATGAAGTGCCAAAACAGTCAAAGCAGGAAACAGGTTGAGAGGACAATATATAGTTGGTGATTTTCCACACAGTGACACAAACAAAAACAACATGAAAAAAGTGATATTGCAGTGACAGCACTTCATGGGTGAGACTCAACAATTTTGTCTCAGGCGGTTTGGTCGAATCTGTCTGTCTGTGTCCTTCATGCTGTTTCACCAGTTTCCATTGAAACAGGTCCCAAACCTAAACAAACAGGCCTCAGGTCTCCAACTGACTGACAGGCGTTGGGTATAAGTACAGTTTTGTTTTTTTGCCTTTTGATATGCAGTGGAGTAGAAGTTGATGTACTTGAAAAAGGAAATACCAGGGGCGGATCTAGGCATGGGCATAGGGGGCAATGCCCCCCTAAATACCCAGTCTGCCCCCCCCAAACACGATGCCATGCAAAACAACCCAAGATATTTCAAATTAAAGTGCTTATATTTAAAATGATTTGAAACACAACTACTGCTACTAACTAACTACAGCTGTGTCACCACTAAACCAACAGGATTTCATCATTGAAAACAGAAAACTCTCTGAGTCAGACCTTTAGCTTTATGCATGCTGCGTGTCTGTTGCAACTTCAACAACAACTGATGTTATTATTGATGCTTTACTTGACTAATGAAAGTCCTGTAACCGAAAATGGCATGGGTGCGACTTGAAGCCGCCCCCATACCATTTTCTCTTGCCCCTCCACATGTTGTCTTGCCCCCCCCCCCCCCCCCAATGGGTCATGTTATATCCGCCCCTGGGAAATACTCAAGTAAAGTACAAATACTTCCTGAATGAGTTACTTAGTTTCTTGCCACCACTGTTGAAATAAATAATACAACAGTGTGCAGCGTATGGGAGAGAGGAGCGAGAAAAAAGTTACAATAGAGTAAAAAACTATGTCTACTCAAGCGGTGTAAGGACAAGACATGACCATAGTGAGAGTTAAATACAGGTCAGAACACAGACAACCTGAGCATGGATGTACATTAAAAGGAGATACATTAGACATAATCCTGTAGTTCTGTTATAACTTCATCATTTATGCAAACACTGCAGGTTGTTCTTCCAGAACACTGGAATGTTCTTATGAAGAGATGTACAGTACAATAGTAGAAGCACAGCAGGGGCGGATGTAACATTTCCCAATTGAGGGGGCAAGAGAAAATGGTATGGGGGCGGCTTCATCGATGAAGCCGCCCCATACCATTTTCAGTCACAGGACTTTTATTAGTCAAGTAAGGCATCAATAATAGCATCAGTTGTTGTTGAAGTTGCAACAGACACGCAGCGTGCATAAAGCTAAAGGTCTGACTCACAGAGTTTTCTGTTTTCAATGATGAAAAAAGGCTGTTGGTTTAGTGGTGCCACAGCTGTAGTTAGTTAGTAGCAGTAGTAGTGTTTCACATCATTTTAAATATAAATAAGCACTTTAGCCCCCCCCTTGCCTATGCCTAGATCCGCCCCTGAAGCACAGGCAATGTGCTTGTTCTATTGTAACAACGGGGAGGGGTCTTCCCCAGAGGACGCCTGTGGCTAAAGAGCGTGTTATTGATGTGAACATGAGGTGGAGAGACGAGAGACAAAGGCCAAGAAGGAGGTCTGGAGGTCCCTGGCCCTGGAAAGTCCCAATGGACAGAATCCTCTGGTTCTCTAAGTCTACAGAGGGTCCCAATAGACAACCTTGACATAGGATCAGCCCCCAGCAGTCTTCTATAGAGTCTCAGTGTAAAGAGACAAAAGCTGGGATGACAGACAGAGAGGCAGACAGACAGACATGTTCTGCCTGGCTTTCATAGTAAAGGCTCAATGCATTTGCATGAATTAGACATATAATCATGCATGTTTTCCATGTCCTTTTTTGTGGCACAAAGTCCACTCCAGAGCAGTAATTATGTGTGTGTGTGTGTGTGTGTGTGTGTGTGTGTGTGTGTGTGTGTGTGTGTGTGTGTGTGTGTGTGTGTGTGTGTGTGTGTGTGTGTGTGTGTGTGTGTGTGTGTGTGTGTGTGTGTACGTGCGACTGCATGCATGAGCGCATTCATGTAATAACCGTTTTATGGAAAAAATGGCGACCCTCACAATTTCCATGATGAACGGCCTCATGCGAGACATGAAGCTTGTAAACAGACATAATTTTGCAGAGGATGTTAATGTCAGGAAATTCACACATTTCACCTCCAAACCGTTACTGCTTCATGGATGCATTAGCACTATTTTTACATGCAAAGCCGCAAATTGTGATAATTAAATGGTGGGCAAGACAGACAGCTGGTCTGATGTGTGAAATGATAAATGCATAGTACCGTTCTAATGGCACTGCACATTTTTACACAGTTAATCTACAGTGTATTATAGCGATCGGAAAATAACTGAATATGCACATGTTCATACCAAGCCTCATTGTTCAGGAATGCAGAAAATAAGGATGGATTTGAATGAATAATACATTAACGTCCCAACATCACAAGTAGTAATCAGAGTTTTGAAAGTTTGAATGTTGTTTAGTGAAACAATTATGATTACATCACTAATCAAGGAATGATAGTATAGGCCTACATAATATTGGCATATAACCTATTCAGAATATACATGTACCATAAGCCGGACATCTATGATTTCCGACAGAGTTTCAATATTTATTCAGATTACAGTAGAACTAAAAGGAACGTCTTTCTTCCATAGACCAATTTCATTTCGGAACCTCAATCCTGCGCAGTGACGTCACCGCCCCTGTTCCAGAAATGGAATCCTCATTCATTTTCCTCATAGACTTTTCATGATTCGTCACAACCTGAGTTGGCTTTGTCCGCGGCGTAATCGTCTTTATATAAATTATTTTCGAAAAGTCTATGAGAAAAATGAATGGGGAATCCACTTCTGGAACAGGGGTGGTGACGTCACTGCGCAGGTCTATAGCACGTCATCTTAGCATTTCACTCAATTTAGAGTAGACCAGTAAGGAGGGACTCTGACCATCATAATTAAGGTATTCCTAATGAAACTAGATGTATAAGTAAGGCATAACACCCGACGAGCCGGTGATTTGTGTCCTAATAACTTAGTCAGTTAGGAAACAAATCACCGGTTCGAAGGGTGTTATCCCGCTTATTGCATGGCTTACGTCAGTGGTTTTCAACCAGTGGTCCGAGGACCACTAGTGGTCCTTGAGAGGGTGACGGCAACGGCATGTAAACAACCAAATACGTAGCTAACCAAATGGACCCGCTAACGGCGTGCTGGAACTAAATGCAGAAGCGCACCGCGGATTGATATGAACACAGCTGTTTGCACTTTGGGGACCTTGATTATGCAGCGGTCCAATATAGAGCGGAGCGGTAATTATAGTGTAATATGTCACCGCTCACATGACCAGAACGCTGGCTTCTGATTGGAGCATTCATTCAAGCCATGTAATAAGAAAATATAATATGAACTAAGGTACCTCAAAGTTCAGACGTAATCAGAACTGCATCGTCATATATTAGGTTATTGGAGAAAGTTCACATTTCCACCTTTAGAGTGAGATTTACAGAAGGAGAGAGAGCAGGGCCAGAGGTGTCATACATATTTCTGACAGAATCCTTTACGTAAGCCTTTCACACAATTTGACAAGGCCTAAAAAATACTCTCTCAGCACTGCTGACTCCTGTTCTGACTTTGCACTTGTTTGTTCCCCATGCCTGGAGCAATTTGTGCTACTGGACCAATACTGTCCAAATGGAAAGTGCACGCGCGCACACGCACACGCACGCACACTAGGGGTCCTGATGAGAAGTGCGTTGCAGTAGTCCAACCTAGAGGAGATGAGGGTTGGGCGGAGTTTTGAGATGTTTCTGAGGTGGAAAAAAAGAGGTTTTACAGATGTGTCTAATGTGGGTTTAAGTGCATCAGACCACTGATATGTCAGACAAAACACATGCACCCAAATGAATTGATGTGCAATGAAGAACTTCACAGACCAGGGTAAATGGTGCATTTATACACTAACTATAGCGCCTTTATCCTTGAGACTTTGCCATTCACACAACTTTACCATTGTGCATTACATTCACACACACACATCGGTGTTGGAGGAAAGCATGGAAGACACCAACCTACACATCAGTAACAATCAGGGGTTCAGAGGACACTTTGGCACTGGAACTATGGAGGAGCCTCCAGGGATCGAACCGGGAACCTCACAGTTCCCATCTGGAACTTTACTAGTGTACATTAGCCTGGCTCAGCCCTGAATCAGCACCTTAAAAAACTAGCTTATTTTTCCCTGTGATTCAAGGACTGGCTTTCCTGCCTTTGGGGCCGTTTGTGCGGGTTGGAAATCCAATCCCAGCACCTGATTGGCCAACAGCCCTGTCAATCACTTCGACACCAAGGCCGTCTAGGGTTTTAGAGGTTCATATGAACCAATCACCGGTCATCCCAGAAACTGCTGTGGTAGAGAGGGACTTCAGTCTGAATAAAGAAGTGAAACGAAATGACAATTCAGACTGAGGTGTACATCTCATTGAGCCTGGATGGGAGGCTAACAAAACAAGCCAGAGTTGTGAACTGGCATTTCAGGTCAGAGAGTGATCATACAGTTGACGGCATGCTGCTTTTGTTCTCACTCTGTCATTACTCTCTCCATCCAACATAATACTGGCGAACAGGCTGTCAATAACAAAGAAAAACCTACAGAGGTGAGTTTGCTTCAGGTGAAAATATTTCTGTCAGACGCGCCACAGCAGTGAATGAAATAAATAAACAAATACCTGTTTGGATTGCAGACAGTGATGAATGGTTGGCTATTACAATAGAGGAGACAGGCCAGAGGAGGACAGCTGTTGGCGATGCTGAGAGCCTGCAATTTAATGGAAGACATTCAATTACAGATTCAGTATAGGGATTCACATCTACTATATATTGTTAGGATATACTGTATGCTGGAGAGGGTTATGCTGTGTTGAGAACAACACTCAATGAGTGTTAATGCCAAAGAAAACAGCTGAGAGGTTACAACTTCTACAGGATGCTGCAGCCAGAGTTTGAAATAAAACTCTAAAACTCTTTAGGATTTATTTTCTAGTGTATAAAGCTTGCTTGCCACCCAGGTATGTACCAAACTGCCACTTTAGGTCCACCGCTGCTGGCTTGCTTGAAAAGACACCAACAATGTCACTAGACCGATGGTCTGGAATAAGCTCTAAATCGACCTTAGACGTGTACCCTCTGTTGACTTAAAAAAAAAAAAACAACAACAGCTTAAGGCGTACCTTTTTACTTTTTGCTTTTTGTCTGTCTGTCTGTCTGTCCGTCTGTCTGTCTAGAATCGAGATTATGGGATCTATAGTCCTAATGAGTCACTACACTCTCCTGTCCCGACAGCATGTCAACAAGCTGATGCTACAGAACATATACATTCATTGTGCACAAGTTATGATGTAGCCCATTCATACAGGCGCATTGACCTCGGTTCTGTCGACCTTCCACCAGCACAACGCAGTAGCCTTTAACTGAAATGGTATAATATCTGTTTAGTTTGAGCTTCATAGCTGTGACCATGATCGCACCAAATAATCCCTTTCTTCAAGGTGTTGACCCTGTTATCCGGTGCATTCGTCTTGCTCTGATCGGTATATCCTCAAGTACTTCTCTTAACGCTATGTGTTCCTCTTGACTTCGACTTGTTCTGCCTGAGACTTTTATTGACTGTAACGTGCAGTAGCTCGAAAAGGCATCTCTCATTTGACCTCCCAAACAAATTAAGCTTAGGGTCACGGTCTAGCTATATACTGTAGTATGTGTGTACTGTGTACTGTAGTCAGTACACAGTCACACGTCAGTGATGACAGTGGAGTGGACAACAGATGCCTATAGCTCTGGACTACATAGTTATAATGCTGCCTTTATAGCTACTGTATGTTACTGTTGACTTCCGGGACTCTCATAAATGCAGACCCTTAGATAGTGTCACAACATTAATCCCCTCAAAACCACACCCTTTGGGTTGGGGTTTAGTTACTGTTGCTTAGCAACAGTTGCTATGCAGGTCAAGCTTTCCACTACTGCCTATTGGACAAGGATGAATAGGGGAGGGTCTTAGTATAGGGCTCATTGCTCCTGACGTGTGCACAGTGGTTAGTGCTGTCGCCTCACAGCTAGAAGATCCTGGGTTCGATTCCCGCTAGGGCCGCTGCCATAGCTGCTGGCGGTGTGTCTGCTCCTCCGCATCATTAGTGCCCATACCCGAGGTGGGGTTGGCGAAAGGGCCTTTCTGTGTGGAGTTTGCATCCCTTGACCTCTAGAGTAGATACCCTCACAAAAACATGCAGTAATCCTGGACTCTAAACTGCCTCCCCCTGGCCAGCCGGGGCACCTGATGGAGGGTACTGGAACTGGTTGGAATAACATGTTCCTTCCACACGCTACGTCCAACCAGAGAAAAAAAAACCCTGTCAGGTGAAAAGAAGGCAGCTTGGACTCCTCATGCATTGAAGGAAGCATGAGGCCAGTCCGCTGCCTCCTCAGGTTGGCGGAGGGTGTGCAGGGTCCAGGATCACATTAGGAATTGGTACTGGGTGGAAAAAATGGGTTGCAAAATTGTGGGATAAAAAAAAATAAAAATAAAAAAGAGCTGTAGTAACCAACAACACATTCCTGACCAAGCGTAACAGAGTTCTTCGGATGCCTCTGGTCCACTGAGCTCACTGCATGTCTGTTGTCTATATCTGTGGTGTCACCCCTTAGCTGTTAGGCTGATGGCTGCTGTCTGCGGGAAAATAAATAAATAAAAACGTGCTTCTGCCTCAGAATTGTTCCTGTGTGTAGGTTAGAAAGAATCTCAGGTCTTTGTGCATGGAGAAGAACAAACTCCTGTTTGTTTCTTCCTGTAAAATTTTCGCCCAGTGAGAGAGAGTGGTCAAAAGTACAGTGTTGCAAGTTTTCTCTCGTGCCCCCACGGCCAAAATATTCACTTTGTTTTTCAGACATTTTGTAGCCAGACGTGTCGCCTTTCACACAATGTCACTACCAAAGCCCAGACACATACAGAACCGGAGCTACCGGCCTCAACGTGACACGGGTACCCTCACAATCCCATATAAAATGCGATTGTACAGGTCGCGTTTTTATTCTCACTTTGTACACATTACATTTGGTCAGTGGGGCCACTGTTTCTAAATTGTGAAGTCATTGCTATGATATTTTACAGTGGTACACTGTAATATAATCAGAATAGTTGTCCAGAACCATGGACAGCACTATGCTAGAGACTAGCGTCAGAATCGTGGTTCAGCACCACGGACAGCGCTACACTATAGACTAGCATCAGAATCGTGCTTCAGCACCATGGACAGCGCTACAATATAGACTGGCATCAGAATCGTGTTTCAGCACCATGGACAGCGCTACAATATAGACTAGCATCAGAATCGTGTTTCAGCACAATGGACAGCGCTACAATATAGACTAGCATTAGAATAGTGGTTCAGCACCATGGACAGCGCTACAATATAGACTTGCATTAGAATAGTGGTTCAGCACCATGGACAGCGCTACAATATAGACTAGCATTAGAATAGTGGTTCAGCACTACTGTCCATGGTGCTGAAACACGATTCTGATGCTAGTCTATAGTGTAGTGCTGCCCATGGTGCTGAAATGATGGGAAAAATGATGGGCATGTGTACATTAGAACTACATTGTGAAATGGTAAGCATTAAAAAAACATAAAATTAACTATTGATATTCAATTGGCTTTATGTGGCCTTGAGCTTTCTGGCTCGGAAAAAAGTGCTCATATTTCCCAGTGGACGTAAAATTCAACAAATATGACATGTTGAGGCATATTGCCTGACCACCCATTGAATGTTCAACAACAGGCAAGCGCTTCCAGTATTAAACTAAACATAAACTAACATAAACACATAGCTGCAAGCAGCAATAAAACAATTCAAGCATTATGAACAATCACCCCCATGTGAACTTAATCATGAAATAAACAGCGACTGGATGCTTTGTTCTGGATAGTCGGCAGAGAAATTATTTATGTTATATATAATAGTGGGTGATCTAAAGGTCAAGTTGTTTGGCATGCATCACACATAATGTTCATCTGTGTTTTATTGCTGGTGGTCAAACGGTTCATGAGCTATGCCTGTTCAAAGTCTGCTTTGCCAATTGAGTGCTATAGTGTTAATTCAATGGCCATGGGCTTCACATACTCACCATCTGGCATGGCCCTCTACCATATTGCCAAGTCTTGTGAAAAGAGCATGGGCATGGGCATGGGGGGGGGGGGGGGGGGGGGTTTGCATGCCCAGTCTGCCCCACCAAACACGATGGCATGCAAAACAACCCAAGATATTTCAAATTAAAGTGCTTATATTTAAGCACTGTGAAACATTACTACTGCTACTAACTAACTACAGTTGTGCCACCACTAAACCAACAGCATTTCATCATTGAAAACAGAAAACTCTCTCTGAATCTTTAGCTTTATGCATGTTGCGTGTCTATTGCAACCTCAACAACAACTGCTGTTATTATTGATGCTTTACTTGCCTAATAAAAGTCCTGTAATGGAAAATGGTATCGGTGCAGCTTCATCGCCCGTGGCGCGAAGCGACCCGGGCGATGAAGCCGCACCCATACCATTTTCTCCTGCCCCCCCAATTGGGAAATGCTATATCTGCCCCTGGAAAAGAGTCTACCTGTTTCAGTTCAAACTGAGCAGTCTAAGTGCAGAGCCAACTCAACTAGAGACTATAAAAGCGGTTTACAAAAAGGAGCAAGGAGCTCATGTGTTGCTTGGCATGCGACATGCTTTTGATTCTGATAGGTGCTGAGTTACTAAAAGGCTTATTTTGTAATAATGCACTGTGCCAGGGAGTCGCCAAGACAATTCATGTTTGGGGCTCAAGTGAAGAACATTTGTGTTGGCAATAACAATGTTTGCAAGGAGATGTCCATCATGTTTGACTGCATGTCACCTGGTGTGCCTCCCTTGGTGTACGGTACAGTGGTGGAGAAAAGTACTCACATGTTTTACTTGAGTATAAAATGTACCAATACTGAAATATATAAATATAAAACTACTAAGGAAAAGTCAAGTAAAAGTATATTATATCTTTACTCCACTAATATATTTATTTGACTCTATTTACTATATTTATTATTTTCTTCTGAGATCTAGTGGAGTAGAATTAAATGTATTGCAAATTGGAAACACTGAAGTAACAAACGTTTCAAAGTAATAGGCCCAAATAATAGCCACCTTAAGTGGGCCCATGAACAGGTATTTTTCCCAGTTGTCATACATACAAACCAGAAGTTAAATAGGGTCAAGGATGACCAAAGGATGGTGGTCCAATCTTTTTTTAGAAAGATTCTTCTTGATAATGCAACATCCAGAATATTGTCTTTGTTGTGCATCGTGATTTCTGTGGCCTCGTTTCAGTGAGATATGGGAGGAGGGAAATAAAACCCTCAACTTTATCGCGACAGTGGTTATTTTTCAGTAGACCAATGTGGGGGAAAAGCTGATCACCACTTGAGATTGTGGGCTGTAAACAGCCTCTAAAATATGCACGGTAATGCACACTGGACTATTCTACGTACAGCTGCAAATATCCCAACTATGAAGGGATATATTCCTGTGCGTGCGCACGTGCATGTGTGCGATAACGGGGATCATTGTCATCATTTTCAAATGATCAGATTCAGATGGGGAAAAAGAAGAAATGTGATCGCAACAGCTCTTATCAATATCAAAATTATATCTATATCATATCATATTACAGACTGGATATTGTCTGTGATGTCATGATTGTACTATTGTGGTATGGCATAAACATGCTAAAAATGCAGATCTGCGAAAATCTGTTACTGTTATATACTCAAAATCAAATGATCAGAATCAGTGATCGAAAAAAAAAATGTGACCTGAATATCACTAGTTGGAAGGACGGATGAGAGACCAACAAACAGTCTAGTAATGTAACACATCTTGTATGTGCATCAAGCATTATGCACTGAATCAAACACATTTCAATTATGTAACATTAAGATCACATACAGGGTTAGAGAAAAGGTGAAGCTAATTAATAACAACCACATCAATAGCTTTCAAAAGGGCTGCAGAAGAAGTGGGATGTAAATGAACACATACTGTATTTGCTTTGATTAGCCTGACTTCAAAGGCTCATGTTAAAGCCATAGACATGGTCCTTTAAGGCTTAAAGCACTGTGTGTGCGTGTGTGTGTGTGTGTGTGTGTGTGTGTGTGTGTGTGTGTGTGTGTGTGTGTGTGTGTGTGTGTGTGTGTGTTTTCCCAAATCCCAAATCCACAGAGAAATGTAGAACAGGGGTTTTCAACAGGTGGTCCGGGGACCACCAGTGGTCCTTGAGAGGGTTCCAGGTGGTCCCCAGCTGGAACCCCAAGAACGTAAAAAAATGAAACCAAATGTTTTTACCCTAACTAACCCTAACCCTTCTACACAGCTATAAGATTAATGGCCATGGACAGAAGCAAAATACATCTTTAGTTTTGGGGTCTGTGGGGCTAAAATGTCCTCAAATCGTGGTCCGTGGCTCAAATGCTGGATAAATGGTGGTCCCTGAGATGAAAAAGGTTAAAAACCCCTGTTGTAGAATATTGCAAAATTACAGTAGTTAAACTAAAAGAGTTGAGTACTTTTTCCCCCACTGCTGGATATTGAACTCCACTGCTGGATATTTAGGGAATTTAAGTTTCCGTGTCTAGGCCTTGGACACCTACGAGAACAGTAGGCGTGTCAGTCGCAGTTGCAACAGAAGCCCAACATAGTTAAGAAAGCAGGCGTCGCCGAGGGGATTCACCTCTTCCACTGGCGTCTCTGGTTTCCATGGTGACACTCCTCTACAGCGTAGCTCTCGTCCACGTTGTTAACACGACGCCAAAAGCCGCGTTCTGCCGTCGTAGGAGAGGGTAGGACGGCCGCGAGGTTTAGGTATCGAGCACAGAGCGATTCATTACTGGCGTCGTAGGTTGGATGTTCTACCAATCTTAAATAGGCTAGTGAACTTCACGTGAGCTTTGCTGCCATTGACAAGCATCGCCATGTGAGTCCATCTAATTATGTCTTAATGAAAAGTGAAGGAAGCGACTCCTCCTCAGGTGGGCTGTGTATGCTGTTTTCTGTTTCTGAAACGACACTGAAACGAAACCACACTGTTTAGATCAATGTCAGGCCTTGTTGGTGTTCTGGGCCTTCTTCTTTCATTTATTATCTTTTAATATGTCTTCTTTGTTCTGGCTGTGGCGACACAAAAGGCTACTCTCTGTATTAGCTCTGCATCACTCAGGGGGGACACAATGACAACCTGCCGAAGGTGATGATAAAGATTATGATATTATCTCAGGCCCTCTTAAGTGAAATCGAGTGAGAATTAGGAGCAAGGCAAAGTCCTAACAGGACAGAACTGAAGAACAAGGCATGTTTGTGAGATAATAATCTGGCATTGAGATGCACACAAAATTAGTAGTAGCAGTGCGTTGTATGCGTGAAATGTGTGTGTGTGTGTGTGTGTGTGTGTGTGTGTGTGTGTGTGTGTGTGTGTGTGTGTGTGTGTGTGTGTGTGTGTGTGTGTGTGTGTGTGTGTGTGTGTGTGTGTGTGTGTGTGTGTGTGTGTTAGTGGATAGTTAGGGTGGAGACTCAGTTATATGGTAGCTTAGAAAAATGCCAAAAAAATGTTTTCTTTATTTTATACTGTTGTTTATTTTATACTGTATAGTTGTAAAAGCTATTGCAGACCAAGAGAAATATGCAAAACTTGATATTGGTATACTATACTATACTATACTATACTATACTATACTATACTATACTATACTATACTAATACTATACTAATACTAATACTATACTATACTATACTATACTATACTATACTATACTATACTATACTATACTATACTATACTATACTATACTATACACTACTGTGCCTACAGAAACAGGAGACATCTCTCTCACTACACCATCGGCCACCATTATAGGAACCTTCCGGGTTCATGGCACAGGGGTGTAGTGGAGGGGGACGTGGGGGAACACAGTTCTCTCACATCTAAAATATTTTTGCGGGCAAAAATATATTTTTGGACTTTTATGGATTAGATTAGGCACTGTAAACCATGTTTCTAAATAGCCTATGCTTGTCTAATAGTGTGTCTGTGTGTGTTTCGTAGATACACACAAATGAGTTGCTAAATATGTATTTAAAAATATACAGTATACCTGTATTATAGGATTTTTATTACCTAATATAGTCCTAATAAACCCCAGGAGATTATATCTGGCCACAAAAGTGGCCTCCGGTCGGGAGGTGTGTTGCACTGACTACACACTGGGAGCATTCGATATAGGTACACTGAGCGCACTGCCAAATGAATGGGCAAGTGGTGCAACTGTGAATTTTCTAAATGCACCCCTTTTGAAAAAAGTAGCCATGGTCACTTTGATACGAATGTTGATTACTAAACAACCTGGAATGCGCTCGGTACCAGGAAAGTTCTTGATGAGTACTTTCAATTTGAAGTATGAAGGTGTACAGCATGTAGACATAAATTGTCCAAAAAATGGCAGGATGAAAGTCAGGCATACTGTATGAACTGCAGATGTGCACTGCGCACGCACCCGACTGGTGACCCAGATGTCAAAGTGAGAGCACATCTTAAGTGACCTTAATGACTTCAGGAACCTCCCTATAGCCCTGTACCAGTCTCTCTCTATCTCTCTCGCTCTCTCTTAGCAGCGCTATAGCGCTATCTTTAACCTGCCCCAGCTCTTTGTTAATTAATGAGGCAAGGGAACAGGTGAGGTGTACTTAATGAAATCAGAGGAGTGACCTGTCTTCACAAGTCATCTGCATAGAGGGCAAAGAGCTCAGCAACAGAGCACCAAACCTGTTCACGCATCGACAAGCACTTACTCTTCCCGTTTGACGTCACCACTACCACCACCACCACACTGAGACCCGACCCGACTCATCCTCAACCGAACAGAGAGTCCTGTTAGTTGAGTCCTGTTAGTTGAGTTGGCGGTCCCTTGGGAGCAGAACATCCAGGAAGAGAATGAGATGAAAATGGCTTGTTATGCCGAGCTAGTGGCACAATAGAAGAGAAAGGCCGGAGAGCAAACAATCTATCCCATGGGTGTCAAACTCTGGCCCGCGGGCCAAATTTGGCCCGCCGTGTAATTTCATTTGGTCCTTGAGACATTATCAAATTAAAGGGGAAGACCACCCATTTTCAACATTTTAATGTCATTAATATACCTTAGAGATGTTGTGTGGACTTGATAAACAAACGTTCCCCCAATTCTGTATTTCCTAAAAATGGAGGTCTGAAAAAATCATTAACATGGTAAAATACATCTGATGACATCACCAAGATGTATTTCATTAATGATTTCTTTCAGACCCAAATATTTCAGACCCAAATATGAACCAAATGGACCCTTGCGGGTCCATTTGTACCCTCCCAGGAAAATTTTGAAAATGGGTGGAATTCCCCATTAAAAGGTTCAAACTTGGCCCGCGGCTTTGTTCAGTTTTAAATTTTGGCCCACTCTGTATCTGAGTTTTACACCCCTGATCTATCCAGTTGAAGTTGGCTGCCGCACTATGCTGGCCTGTCACAATCCGCCTCCTGAGGGACATCGGCTGAGATCCTATATAAGGATCTCTCCGAGGAAGCAGAGAAGGGGAGTTTCTGAGCTCTGGCTGAGAAGAAAAGACGGGAGTCGGGGGAATCGAAATGTCCCGCAGCAAAACCTGAGTATCGTACAGTAAGTCCAGCTGCAGGGAGCGGTGGGGAGACCACTGAGATGATCTGATGATCAAAGGGGCAACACATCAGTGAAGGATGGCTGCAGCTGATGACCCTGTAGTAGATGGGAGGCCAACCCGTGGCTCGCGAGCCGCATGCGGCTCTTCAGCTGGTTACATGTGGCTCTTAAGGGGCTTCCACATGAAACCATCAAAAACCTTTTTATACCAGGGCCCACCATTTATTCAGAATTTGAGCCATGGGCTACCATTTGATGACATTTTAACTCCACAGACCCCAAAGCTAAAGATTTTCTTTACTTTTGTCAACAATTCCAGCCTGGATTTCAGAGAAAACAAAACAGTCAAACATACAGATCAAAATGACCATTAATCTTCTACATTCTCGGGCTAATTCACATGATGAATATTTTAACTCTTGAGAGTGTAAACATGAAACCAAATGGACCCGCAAGGGTCCATTTGGTTTCATGTTTACGCTCTCAAAGAGTTACATCTGGCTAACCAACTTTCCATCATTTAGCCTGGGGACCACCTGGAATCCTCTTTGATGTGGCTCTTTGCAGTAACACAATGAAAAATGTGGCTCTTAGTCTGTGACCGGTTGGCCACCCCTGATGACCCTGTAGTAGATGGTACTTAGGTACTGGCTGAAGTGCAGGCTTGCTGCAACCTATGCTTCCCAACCATCAGGTATGTGGTCTGCAGGCAACCCAGTCTCATGAGGTTTAGGTGAATATGCAGAGGTACCATTCCGTCCATACTCGCCTAGAATGCGCAACAATCCGTGCATATTCACCTACAATAAATCTGTGCATATTATACTTGCATATACTCCACTGAAAATGAAGGAGCTGCGCCGTCTCTGCCGACCATGCGCATTGTGAAGCGCCACTGAGCGAGGCGCTAGCCGAGCGAATTGCCGCGCTGAGCAATTGCGATGGTCAGAGCAGAGCCGACTCGGCCGCATCTGAGTTGCGATGTGTTAGAGACAGAATAGTAAATATTATAAAACCCAAACTAACCCACCCCCAACTAGCCACTTCCGTGTTTGTGAAAACCACGCCCAAGTTCATAGTCACAGATTTTGGCTTTAACTAGTAGTGTATGCACACAATTCGTAGGTGGCATTCCTTGCATAGTCTGTGAGATCGGGCTGGGTCAGGTGCAAGCCTGGCTCAGGGAGGAGGACTGCCCTGGCCCTGCCATGCAGGCTCTAGGGCAGGGGAGCCCAACCAGTAGATCGGGATCTACCGGTAGATCTCGGCCTGATCATGAGTAGATCTCGGGAGATGTGGGGGGGAAAGAAAAAAATGGGGTGGAAAAGGAAAAAAAAGAGCGATTTTCGTGTGTGTGTGTGTGTGTGTGTGTGTGTGTGTGTGTGTGTGTGTGTGTGTGTGTGTGTGTGTGTGTGTGTGTATGTATCGTGTTATGTGTATCTTGACTGTTCTTATTATGATTGCATTTGCAATGGCAGTGTTTGTCCAAGTCTGTTGTACTTATGTTGTACTGTTAGGCCTACTTATGACAAGTCTGTTGTACTTTATGCTTATATGGACATAGAGTAAAACAAAGTAGTGTTGTGTTGTTGTGAAGTTGATATTGGACTGGTAGCTCCCGGAGGGGTTGGCTGCTGAAAAGTAGATCTTGGGTCGAAAAAGGTTGGGCACCCCTGCTCTAGGGTAAGGCCAGCATGGCTCTCAGCTGTACAGTTGGGCACCGTCAGAGGTTTGTCAGGCAGAAATGCCCTGCAGGTACCAACATCTATCTGTCACATACATCTAATACTGTATACCAGGGGTGGGCAATTATTTTTCCCAAGGGGGCAAATGAGATACATTAAATATTGTGGAGGGCCAAGACTAAAGGCTGAACTAAAGTCTGCGGAATATTAATTTAATTTCAAGATAAAAGTAAGCATAAGACCAACAGTTTTGACACCAGGGCTCTCTATTTATTCAGTATTTGTGCCACAGAGGATGACCATTGGGATGACATTTTAGCCCCACAGAACCCAAAACTCAAAAGCAAAAGATTTCTTTTAGGCAAACAGATCGAAATGACCATTAATCTTCTCTAGTTGTGTAGATTCATTTAGATGATGAATATTTTAACTCTTGAGAGCGTAAAAATGAAATTTGACTGGAACTCTCTCAAGGAACACTGGTGGTCCCCGGATCACTTGTTGAAAACCACAGTACACTTTCACGGGCCGGTCAGAGTCAGCCAAAGGGCTGCATTTGCCCCCCCGGGCCGCATAATGCCCATGTATGCTGTATATGTTATTTGAACTAGAAACTAACACATTGACTGCAAAGACTGTTCAAGTAATGTGGCTGGGGTGTAAAAGAAAGACATATACGACCTGTCTTTTTTACATTTGTTCCAAAGCTCTGTCTGTATGGTGACGGCTGCATATTTTCTATATACTGTATACCGTAAGTCCAAAAGAGAAGCGTTGAGCGACGCTACAGTGTTTTCTCTGAGTGGAAATAAAAGGACAAAATTGAGTCATACTTAGAGACAAAGAACTGAGGAGAAAAGAACATAAGTGTCAGGTTGAGTCTGCATCACAGAGGAATGAAAAGCCAGACAGCTGCCTTAAACTGTAACAATTGCTCTGTTTTGTTTGTTTGTTTCTTCCTTATCGCATTTATAACTGTTTCAATTTGTGTCAAACTGTGTCTCAATGCAGTGCATGTTGTGGGGAACACTTTGAATTGCCTCTTGCACAGCACAAAAGAACTTGCATTAAAGGGATAGTTCTCCCCCCCTGAATGACCTTTTGCAGTCTCCATCGACGCCAGAGACTCTGTCGGTCATCAAATAATTGGTTGCATTCGTAGGTGCGTGCATGCGTATCCCACTTTAAACCGAATTAAAGCCAAGAAGTATTAGATTTGGCTGCCAGACTATGAACACTATTTGTTGGAGACAGAGGGGCCATCGCAAAGGAATGAAATCTCTCATTGTTATTTTTGTTGAATGCATTTTGTTTGAGATTGTTGTGTTTATGCTTTGAATGCCGAATTTCTAAAAGACCTGCTAGGGGCATCAAATACAACTGGCACAGTTGTGTTACTATTCTATTGTACTCACCATACAGATTTGAGAATATTCGACAAAAAGGGAACAAAGTACATAAGCTTTAAGGCATACCTGAGCATTATGCGGCCCTGGGGCCAAATTGGGCCCTTTGGCTGACTCTGACCGGCCCCTGAAAGGGATTTAAATCAGTGGTCCCTGAGAGAGTTTCAGTTAAATATGGAAAGTTGGTTAACCAGATGTAACTCTTTGAGTGCGTAAAAATGAAACCAAATGGACCCTTGCGGGTCCATTTGGTTTTATGTTTACACTCTCAAGAGTTAAAATATTCATCATCTGAATTAGCCCAAGTCTACACAACTAGAGAATGTGGAAGATTAATGTTTGACTGTGTCGTTTCCCAAATCCAGCCTGGAAGTGTGGACAAAAGCAAAAGAAAAGAAGTTTTAGGGTCTGTGGGGCTAAAATGTCATCAAATGGTGGTACTCTGTGGCACAAATACTGAATAAATAGAGGTCTCTGGTGTCAAAATGGTTGGTCTTACGCTTACTTTTATCTTGAAATTAAATTAATATTACACAGACTTTAGTTCAGCCTTTTTCTTTGTCTTGGCCCTCTACAATATTTTATGTATCTCATTTAGCCGCTTGGGGAAAATAATTGCCCACCCCTGCTTTAAGGCTATGAACTATCCCTTGTAATATTTTGAAAATGCACTATTCCAACAGTCAGAACCTACTGTGACCACATAGTGTGCCACTGATTAGCATTAACATTCGGGCAATCTACCACCTACTGTTGCACACTGTGTGATACAAGTCAAATAAGAGTCCAGTGTTTATACAGTACTTAACAAATGCTTTCTTTGACTGTCACATGCATGTTTTGGTCCAGTAGTGGTCTTCATATTGTAGTTAGTATGTCTGCGTTTGTTGCATGCACCTCAGTTCAAACCTCAGTATTCTTTATGAGAAACCAAATATTTAGTCGTTAAGCTTCTTCTGGGCTTTAAGCTATCTAGTTTGTGGTTCTCAAACTTCATAACAAATATTAAGGACCTGTGTGTGTGTGTGTGTGCGTGCGTGCGTGCGCGTGTGCGTGTGCGTGTGCGTGTGCGTGTGCGTGTGCGTGTGCGTGCGTGCGTGGAATGTGTTTTCTACGTATCTGACTGTATTGGCTGTGCAATTAGTTATATACTTTATTATCTCTGGTTGCTGCAGAGGTCTAAGTTAATCAGCTCATTTTGAATGAATGATTAGCAATTATATAAATTATGAATGCAGGTGTGGAATGCGATCATTGGGGTGAATTTCAGTTAGTTGTCGTCGAGACTTCACTTCTGCTGCAAGGCTCCAACGATTATTCATCAACATTCATCCATCACTTAATGTCAGGGTTATTTTTTTATTTTTCCTTTAATTATATAAATGACCTCAACGCACTATAAGCACACTTTAATATTAATGTGATTTTCATTGGTAATGTGTTTTTTTTTCTCCAACAGACCCATTCCTTAGCATATATCACATCATGTCTGTCATGTAGTGAAGGCTTGGCTACGGTGCATCAAGTCACCTCATAAATGTTAATGTTTGTGGTGTATATGATGTTGTCAGCTATAACAAGCAACCACAGAGCAGCGAAGGCTTCATATCACATTCACATCACAGTCACCGCTTCCTCTTTTTCTTCCTTTACCTCACAGCTCACCCCCGTTCATTACTCAATTATTATTCCGAGGGAGGATTGTTGTGGAACATTAGCGAGTCACGCAGCCCAGCCCTGGAGATAAGGCCACCTGAAGAATTAATTCACTGTTAGCAAAACAGAAAACAGCCTATCTTGTGTTTCCAGTGAATGGTCCTGTCACTTCTCAGGGCTGGTTCCTGAGTGACTACTATAATATCGCTGTGCCTTAAAGAGAAGCAACACAGCTGTAAAGCATGCTGCTGATCACCTAAGTGCTAAGTGGTTTTAGGGTGAAAGACGGAGAGACGTCTTAACTTCTGGCTGCCATCATGCGACGTGCCTGGTGGTAATATAGCCTACTAATGCACAGGATGTCTAAAGCAATTTGGAACAAGGACACAATTGTGGACTATGTAGTTTTGCTGTAGCACTGGTCATGCACGCAGTGCAGCTATAACAAAGGTAGGCTATAGTTTTAACTTTTTCCCCACGCCTCGATGCCTGTGGTTTTATCCATAAGGTTGTTCCCTGTGCACTTGTACCAGATACAGTCTTTACAATAGTCGTTACCAGACTGTTGACTGTCGCAATTTTCCAAATGCTTCATTTAACAGCTGATAACAGATGTCTGCTCAACATTGCAATAAAGCAGATGTGACACATCCATTGACTTGTTGCTGCAGCGAAATGTAGTCATACTCGAAGCTAACTAGTTTGTTGTTTGTTGCAATTGTTGTCCATTATGCTACTGCCAGGGAAGGATTATCCAACGGGCACGTTGGTCCCAGGCCCAGAGTTTGAGTTTCCGTGTGATCGCTAAGCATTGTTGGGCAGTAACGAATTTTAGATTACATAATACTGTAATATTATTACTTTTGCTCCAAAAAGTAAAGTAATGAGATTACTCTGCAAAAATTGGTAATAAGTAATGCATTACTTTGCAATTAACGCCAAGTTACTTGTTTAAAAAGAGCTTGTTGTTGCATGCAAAAATAGAACAGATTTACAAGCTATCGACAGGTACTGTAACAACAGAGATGTGCACTAGATTGTATATCCAGCACACGCTGCATCCTGCGCACAGTTATGCACACTACAAATCGCTTGTGCTTTATTTTGTATTTTATTTTTAAATACAAGACCTCAACTGTCTTTGAAAACGATTGTGAAAAAGTTTAAAAAGTGAGACAAATAAGAGACAAATTTCGAAATCTGGTTTTGTTAGTTGCTGTTAGGTCTGTTTTGTGATTCAAGGTTAAAATGTTCCCATTGCTTCTCTCTGCTCCTTTTATTATTATTATTATTATTTTTTATTTAAGAAAGACATATACAATGTTGGATTTTGTTGGCTTTGTTTTCAGGTGCAGTTTGTGGGATTGGAGACTATTCTTATTCCAATAAATTGGATTCAGTTCTAAAAATAGCTCGCTAAACAGATTATGTTGTACATCTCTATTTTTTCAAAGGTGGGAGTTGAGAAATTGGGAAAGTAATAACGTAATATGTAATATATTACTCTTCGATTCCAGTACTAGCAACATCATCCACAACACAAACACAGCACAGGTGGCTGTAGTGTAGATGCACCTGGCAGGTGGCTGTGTGTTTGGGCTGAGAGCTGTGACATATATTAGGGCATGCATACAGTGATTCCCCAGTGTGGGCTGTGCTCACTGGGCCCTGAGCAGTGTCTACGCTGACCAGATCTCCCATAAAGCTTTTCAAGTTACATTTCTCCAGAGGCATAACTGTATAGATTGATCAAGCTACTGCTGCCATGGTGAGTTATGAGCTACACTTTCAAAGAAGCTGACCCAACAACGATGGTCAGAATAGAAGACATTCTTGCACACACATGCACGCACGCACACACGCATGCACGCATGCATGCACACACAGCCCTCATTCACAGCCAGCAATGACAGCTTGCTCCTGTGATGCAGAAAGTGATGAGGCCATCACCAGGTCCCTGTGGTATGGAAGGGAATGAGAGATGGCCAGGGATGGATGGATGGAGAGAGAGAGAGAGAGAGAGAGAGAGAGAGAGAGAGAGAGAGAGAGAGAGAGAGAGAGAGAGAGAGAGAGAGAGAGAGAGAGAGAGAGAGAGAGAGAGAGAGAGAGGCGGATGTAACATGTTCCATTGGGGGGGGGGGCAAGAGAACATGTTGGAGGGGCAAGAGAAAATGGTAAGGGTGCGGCTTAATCGCCCGTGGTGCGAAGCAACACGGGCGATGAAGCCCTTGGTGCCCATACCATTTTCAGTTACAGGACTTTTATTAGAGAAGTAAAGCATCAATAACATAACATCAATATAGTTGTTGTAGAAGTGGCGACAGACACGCACCATGCATAAAGCTAAAGGTCTGACTCATAGAGTTTTCTGTTTTCAATGATGAAATGCTGTTGGTTTAGTGGTGCTGCAGCTGTAGTTAGTTAGTAGCAGTAGTAGTGTTCCACATCATTTTAATTATAAGCACTTTAATACATTTGAAATTTGGGTCGTCTGCATGCCATCATGTTTGGTGGGGCAGTCAGGTCATTTAGGGGAGCATTGCGCCCCCATGCCCATGCCTAGATCCGCCCCTGGAGAGAGAGAGAGAGGGGGGGGGGCTGTGAGAAGACAGCGAGGGAAATTAAGTGAAATCAAAGAAGGCTGCAACCATGGACAGCGTCCAGACTTGATCAAGTCTTCTGGGGAAAAATAGAGGACACAGTGGACGACTGAGGCAATGCTGCTCCTCATTTGGGCTCCAACGTGTAATCACAGAGTAACCGTCTTTGCTGCTGAGCAAATTCCATTCCAAGTCTGCATGGCCATTTGGAATCAAGAAAGAGAAACGTTGCACATGGGCAGATAATGAAGGACCTCTGATCTAAGGGCCAACTGTCGAGGTGTCCGCAGAAATATATGTATGATCATAAACAATCTCTAGCCATCGATTCACCAAACAGTATCAGAACCCCCCCCCCCCCCACACACACACCACACAACACACACAACACACACACCACCACACACCCCACCCCACCGACCAATTTCCCAGCCCATCGATTGGTGGTCAGTTCCAGCCACAAGAGCGAAAGAGAGGCAACTCTTCTTCCCTGAATGGATTCCCGTGTCACATCGATGACTTACTGCAAATAACCACTAGTCAATCATATCCCACTTTCCGAGTGACCTTTTCCTCACAAACACCTCAAAGATGTGTTCTTCTTCTGTTAACATTGGTACACCGACACTGTCATTTGGTGAGAAATGAGCATTGTCGACTGTGTGGTTATATTAAATAAACCACTTATATTTTTCTATGAACTGTGAGCTGCATGTTGTTGTCTAATTCAAGGGTTTTCAACCTTTTTCATTCCAGGGACCACCATTTATTCAGCATTTGAGCCACGGACAACCATTTCAGCCCCAAAGACCTAAAACTAAAGAATTCTTTTGATTTTGTTGACAATTCCAGGCTGGATTTTGCAAACAAAACATTGCAGACTTCTTAATTAACTAGTGCTAATTCAGATGATGAATATTTTAACTCTTGAGAGTGTGAAAATGAAACCAAATGGACCCGCAAGGGTCCATTTGGTTTCATTTTTGCATTCTCAAGAGTTACATCTGGTTAACCAACTTTCCAACATTTAGCCTGGGGACCACCTGGAACCCTCTCAAGGACCACTGGTGGTCCCCGGACCACCTGTTGAAAAACCCTGGTCTAATTGGAGGGATATGTCTCCGTGTGCGGTGTAGTCCTGAAAAGAGGACAAAGATTCGGTGCCGTATAGCCGTACATTACAAATGATTTGAACGCTATTTTGTTTATTTTCCTCATACTTCTTCAAGGTTTCTTCAAGATGTTCACCATTAGGTGACTCACCATGAAACGGAGCACAGGATAATTGTTATTTTTTTGTTTTTCCCTTGAGAAAAATGTCAGTATCTTTAGTCTTTGTTGTAGTCATTATAACTTAAGATTTTATTTAGTTTCTACGTAGTGTTTTGTCAGTGAAAAAAGTAGGACATTTTTTTCGTCAGTAGAGTCAGCAAAGTCATCAACTGATTTGAACCCCAGTCTCTCACTCGCCAAACCGCTACACATACATACATTATCATCTGGGTTGTTTTGACAAAGTGATAAGGTTATAGGAAAAATCTGCATGGGGGACACAAAGTCCATGTGCTTCTCTAAAGGAATATTGAGTATTATCAAGGTCATTCACACCCACCACAGTAACAGTCTGTTCACGCTGCTACTGTCAGGAAGGAATACCAACAAAGTTGCCATTTTAGCAACTCGTGCCAAGCGTACAGCCTTAGGAATTAACTGCTCAGCCTTAAAACCTTGTGAGTGGGGAGATTGATTTAAAAGTGTGAGATGTTACTGTTACTCAGGAAGATGTTGCATCATTATAATGCTGATGGAATAGAGTGAGCTTTACATAGCAAGGCCGCCAGGATGCTGAACAAGTGCTACTATACTGTAGCTGTCACCATGTCATGTCATATAAACTCCAATTACGCTGTCACTATCACTTAACTGCATATAGAGCACATCTGATACCTGCTGTTACATGATATGCTTTTATTTGACTTTCACAACATTCTAAAGTGCTTTCCCATAGAGGGAACTGCAGTGATAGTGCTGGAGGTGTTGCTGAATGCATGTTCATTCACTGGGTGATAGCCATAGAGTAATAAAATAACAGAGACCGGACTGGAGCGACAGCCCCGCCCCCTTGCTGTTCATTTCAATACAAGTTGCTCATTGGCGCTTTGAAGCACCCGGAAGACCGCCGGAAGTGCGCCTATTTCCGCATTTGGGCACCAAAATTTGGTGCCCAAATGCGGAAGTATTTCTCCATGAACGCGCCCGACGCAAGGGATTATGGGAACCATGAACGAGCGCCGTCGCGAACGAGGAAAGGAAAAAAACATCAAAAAGCATCAAAAACAAGCTTGTGGGTTTGCATTGAGCTTATTATCTGTCATATAATACATCCGTTATGTTTTGAGAGGTAGTATATGACGTGAGGACCGCTGGTTTATTCAGAAAACAACTTAAAAACAAACTGTCCTGTCCGCGTGCACAAAGCAAACGAGCGTGCGTGCTCTCGGGCCGTTCGTGCATGAATTCCACCCGCCTGCAGTACCAAACTTGGCCACCAGCGAGGCCAGCTTCAAGCCTGGAGGCGCTGTCTGCTGGTGTGGTGATAGCACATAAAGGGCGTGTTCGGAAATGCACCCTAAACGCACTGGTGTAGTCTGTGATCGTTTGTTTATACCTGGTGTATTTGGGGCATTTGGTGCTCCTCGTTCGTTTATTCACACTGGTGTGTTTGGTGCACGCACTGAGCAACCCTACGCTGGAGACGCGGTTTGCCGGTGTGGAAAGTATGATTGCGTCACAGCTGTGTCTCGAGCGCTCCCATTCAATGAAAAGCAATACAACTATTGTGAGCTAGGAAGCTAGGCTATGGCTAAGCACTGTACTGTGGTCCCCCAACTTTTCCATGTCTGTTAAGGACCTGCACATTTATCAAAATGAATGCATGCGGACCCCTTTTGGAAAATACTTTCCAGGGGGGACCCCCATAAAGGAAGATTTATATGGCTCTGGCAGTGATTCTCACCATTTTGAGTGAGGTGTGTTGTTTGGTTTTAACTGCTTGTTCGTAAAAAATAAAGCTCACTCAATGCACTCGGTGACGTCTCAGCCCACTGCCCCAAAACAACTCAACACACTTGCAGTTTGCGTTTCCAAACACGCCCAAAGTTCCATTATCGACTGTGTTATGCACGCATGGGAATCACACGCACGGGGCCTTTCGATTCGGTATAGCACCAGGGCCCTCGGAGGGGTCGATTTGGCCCCCGTGAAGGGGTGAATCGTGTCCTGGTGGTCGGACAGGCTGTGCCATGCCCTTCATAAATAGAATGCAATACTGTACTTCTACTGCAGAATGCACACCATTTTGTAAATTGGCTTTGTTGATAGTATCTTATCTCAACTTTATATGCTTGGCCTCTCTATTTTTACGCACAGACAGAGCTGTCTTATCAAAGGCAATGCAGGTTATGTTTATAATTAGTTCTGCACAGTTGCCTTTGTTTCCAGTCCTAAGGCCCTGATAGCACAGTGGAAGCATCACCTCTGCATGGCAGCAGCAGCACTAGCTGTCCACAAAGGCAAGGTTTCTGCTGCAGCATGGAACCGACCACAGGCCTTAGAGCACAGGAAATACGATTTCAACATTGAGTTTGCCTTTGATGGCGTCCATTAATTATTCAGTTTGTTCATTTAGGGAATACTCTTCAAACAGAGCCATGAGTTAACAATTGTATGGTTAATCAAGGAGAATCCCAGAATTAATGACCATGAGTAAGCGTTAAGTCTCTCCCTGTCCCCTGTTCCAGCATATGGGACTATTTTTTGTCAAATATACTTGAACACCTTGTACTTTACCCTTTGTGATTATTTGTCTTACGCATTCATGTACAGATTATGCAGATTATGCAAGTATTCACTCAATATTGTTGGTAAAATGTGAAAGTTTTCATCATGGTGGCGCTATAACCGGTTGCTCTGGAAGGTTTTGGGCAGAGGTTTGTGGGAGGTTTGAGGGAGTGTGTGTCCAAAGTGTGGCATTGACCAGGTTCACGAATCTCACAATGCTGGAGCTGGTTAGCGGACAGACAGACAGACACATGGACACACAGAGTGCAATACTCTCTCCCCATGAATTCAGCCTGGTGGAGACAATAAGCAAACCGAACTGAGCTGAACTGAACTAGACTGCATCAAAGAAAAAAATGTGTTCCAAAAATAATCAAACCACCACTGTGATTTTGCCTACTTTCTCAGCTGTGCCGTCAACACGAGAATACTTTCTTTCTTACTTTGGATAAGCATGTTTTTTCTTTATTTTTCGGAAGTCATAACACAGTCCTTATATTACACGGTTCAAGGTTTGCTTTATTAGTCTCCCGTGGGAGAGATTTGTCTTGGGGTCAGAGACCAGGGCTGCATACAGTTACAAACAGACACGTAACAGTAGACATAAGACAATACAGTTACACACATAGAGCACGGTAGGGGCTAAATGCTCTCGCCATTGAGGAGCTTAATAGAGAGAGGTACAAAAGAGCGTCTATACCTGTTATACCTTATCAACGGTGGAGCTCTATATCTCCTGCCTGTTCACATTGTCACATACTCGAAGTTGAGAACATGTAATGGGTCAGAGACAATGCTTTGAGCCTGTCTAAGTACAGCTTGATCAAAGATGGCTTTTGGGGTGATCGGGGGGCTAGACAGGCCCATGATCTTTCCAGCCATCATAATAAGTCTCTCAATCTGAGATTTATGTTTGACAGTTAGGTTACCAAACCAGTTAGCTATCCCATATCTCAGGATTGACTCTATGCTTGCCCTGTAGAAAATCAACATGATATTCAAACTGACTCCAAACAATCTGAGTCTACGAAGAAAGTGTAAGCGCTGATGAATCTTAGCACAACAAGAAGTAACATGTGTTCTCCAGCTCATGTCCTCGTCAATATGCACACCGAGGTATTTATAAGAGGGGACCTGTTTGATGTTGTTGTTATTGACGCTCAGTACAGTGTGATCGCCGATGGACCTGGGGTCAATGACAACCTCCTCCGTTTTCTTTGTATTAATCATCATGTAGTTCCGATCACACCAGTCAACAACTTCACTCACTCCAGCAGTATGGCTGAGCAGGCTAGAGTTGCTTGATAGCAGGCTTAAAATGACTGTGTCATCAGAAAACTTGATCACATACTGGTTCGGACAAGAGCTCACACAGTCGTTTGTGTACAGTGTAAAAAGGAAGGAAGAGCTCACCGTTCCCTGTGGAACCCCTGTACTACTCAGTGCCTCCTCAGACATTACACTGTTGAATCTGACCCTCTGTGGTCTGTTCAACAAGAAAGAACAGTACCATTTAATGGCAAATGGGTTTGCACCCACTCGCGACAACTTCCTTAACAGTAAGTATGTCTGGGTGGATAGAATTAAACGCAGAGCTAAAATCAATGAACAATGCTCTAGCATAGGCATATTTATCCTCCAAATGCTTCAATGTGAAATGTGTAACAGTAGAAATGGCATCGCAGGTGCCTCGGTTTCTAGCATAAGCAAATTGGTACTGGTCCAGTCTGGGTTCAACATCCCTCCGTATAGACTCCACCAGGATCCTTTCCAGTGCTTTAACTACATTAGATGTAATGGCGACAGGCCTGTAGTCATTGTTCTCAGATGGGCAAGATACTTTTGGCACTGGAACAAGGAGTGATTTTTTCCAGATCACTGGCACTGTGTGTGAGTCCAGAGACAATTGAAACAGCATGTGCCATGCCGGCGATAACTCTACTGCACACATTTTCAACAAGGACGCTTGCATCCCATCAGGCCCGGTTGCTTTGTTAGTCTTGATGGTTCTGAAAACTCTGCATACAGTATCACGATCTAGGACCAACCTGTTATCAGCATTACATTCAAGGGAATTAATGACATCAAGACAACCAACAGAAGTATCACATTCAAACCTCATGAAAAGTCATTTAGTTCATTTGCTTTCGTGCTCTCATCTAGAGCTGCAATGGGCTTCCTGTCTGCCCTCATGTTTGTCATGCCACGATTGGAGTCCCATAGCTTCCTTGTGTTGGATCTAGCCAAATACATCTCAGCACGCTCCTTGTGCTTCCTCCTGGATTCCCTCAATTGTCTATTAAGGTCCTTCTGTGCCACCTTCAAAGCTTGGGTGTCACCTGCTTTGAAGGCCACCCTTTTCCTCCTTAGACACTCTTTTACCTCCCTTGTCACATAAGGTTTATTGTTCGGGTAGGTAATTATGGACTTCTGTGGTACTATAGAGTCCACACAGAAGGAGATGTAAGCGGTGATCGACTCGGTGGCCGAGTTGATGTCCGCATCTTCAAAGAAGATTTCCCAGTCAGTCAAAAGGAAGCAGCCCTTCAGCTCTTCCATTGAGTCCCTAGTCCAAACGTGCACAGTCTTTTCCGTTGGTTTACAAGATTTAAAAACAGAACGGTAGGTGGGGATAAGGTAGACCGTGTTATGGTCAGAGCCACCCAGGGGTGGTCTGGCCCTGGCTGTGTAGCCACCTTTGATGTTTCCATAACATTTGTCTAGGATGTTGTCATTTCTAGTCCCACAACTTACGTACTGTTGAAAACCAGGTAAAACCCTTCCCAGGTCACAATGGTTGACATCACATAACACTAGCATAACCGCGTCAGGCTTCTCCTGCAGGTGTGGGTGTACACAGTCGGCAATCTGGTTAGCCGCGCTGGAGGCTTTAGCACCAGGTGGAACATACACAGCGCACACAAAGATGTTACTGAACTCTCTAGGGATGTAGTGCGGGCGCAGTGTTATGCATAGCAACTCCAGGTCGGGGTTGCAGATCTTGTCTCTCACAGCAATATTGCGACACCAGCTGTCCCTTACGTACACACCGATCCCTCCACCGGTTAGCTTTCCAGACTCACTGTTCCTATCTGACCGTATCAGTGTGAGCCCCTCAATCTGAGTTAATCCGTCCGGCACATCCTCATTAAACCAGGTCTCCGTAAAAACCAGGAGCCCAGAATCACGGTACTCACAGCTGGTTCCGTTCAGGATCCTTAGTTCATCCAGCTTCTTCCGCAAGGAGCGGGCATTGCACAACAGTACCGGGGGTACCGGTAGCCTCGCCGCCCGTCGTACACGCTGTCGCACGCCTCCTCTCCTGCCCCGTCTCCTGGCACGTCCGGGGTGCCGCAGCAGTTCCCTGGGGACACATCCCAGCAGCTCCGGCGGGGGTGGTGGAGTGATTCCGCCTCCCCGAAGCTGAAGGAGTTGGCTCCCGCTGTAGATCCGCCGTCCATCCTGCAGGCACTCCACGACTGTGTTGTTGATCGTCAGGAGTAGCAATCCCGTAACAAGCGCCAGTACTAGCCACATAGTTTTCCTCATTTCCACGGCTCCTTGTTGTTCCACGCGCCACGAACACGTACGATTCACCGCCCAATTGTGCACCGTTCAATTGTGGAATTGTGGACAAAACACCACACATAAAACAAAAACAAACACGCAACAACAGAAACAAACACAGCAGCTCGCATCTCCCCCGAGTCGCCACAGTGTAGCGCCACGTCTCAGACATTGAGGAGACAGACTTATATGACACGGTATCAGACTTATATGACACGGTATCAGTTCCCCTTTGAGAATTCACTGTAAACCAACCAGGGGCATTGTGTCCTGTGCTCACTAGCAGCAGTGGTGTCTGATGTCAGACTTTGGTGCTCACCTTTGGTGCTCAGTATATATAGCCTACTGAGCACCATAGTAAAACACTACTATAGTAAAACTTAAAGATGGAGTGCCGTAATTTTTTTCTACCCTAAAATATGATCATCAGGTATTAATGTTAATTATGAAAAGTAAGATTTTCTCCCCAAAAGTGTACAGTGTTTGTTAAACTGTCAATTTTATGATTCCACCCTACCAGTTCATTAAGTATGCCTGGTTTGCCTGGTGGGTGGTGCTGGGTGCAGTTCCAGCTGAACTGAAGCCACACCCACAGCTTTAGTTGCATGATAAAGGGGGAGGAGTTAGGGGAGGGGCTGAGCACATGATGTCACTATATTGAAGTTTTTTTCATTGGCACGTTTGACTGGAAAGGTTCAGCCCCCAGGAAGAAACCCTAAATAGAAAGGGAAGGCATCATTCCACATAAAAAACACACCAAGGGGTCTATTTACATACTGTCACCTCTTAAACATGTACAAAATTGGAAAAAATACAAAAATCACGGCACCCCCTGTTTAAGAGTTATAAGAATGGTAATATTAAAGCTTTTGACTATGTTCAATAGGACCATGCTGTGTAAAAACTTAGTTGATAAATTTCTTATAAGACAATTGATATGAGCATGGTCTAGCCATTTTAACGAGGACCACCTGCCACTCCAAGCCGCTGTCTATACCCTATTAAGAGTACCAACGGCGCGTCATAAGATTACGTCGTACGAAGGTCCACGCCCCTTTCTCCCTGTCCTAGGGCAAATACGCTAGTAGCCCTGCAGGCTACTCATACATTCTCAACTCTCGTTGAGCCTGACGCGTCATCATCATCAGCTGTGCAGTGTAAACACTTTTACTTTTTCCGACGGTTTAAAGCTGCGATCCATGCCATGCTTTCGGTCCGTGGTGGTAGACTAGGCTAGATTTCAGCAAATGTGCTTATTTTAAGTGCTGAAGGAAGCTTGTGTTAATTTATTACATACAAGTGTTCTAGGGGCATTAAGGCGTGCTGAATCCAAATCTGCTGTATGTAAAGCTCAAAAATGGCTGCTAAGCCTTCAAAATAGACCATTTAAACATGGCGGTCACCACCATAATGAAGCATAATAAAATGATGTATGTTTGACTAACTAAATAAGCTATAAAATGGATTAAAATGTATTTTTTATGTTTTCATATTTCAGATAAATTGTGAAGGTACCACTTTAATATAATTTATATTGCGAAAATTGGCCTCCTTGGTATTATTTTGGTACTATTTTTTAATGGTGAATAATTTCTTCATTATTTGCCTAAATTGTTTTTTATTTGCATGCAGTAGACACATCAGTCAGTCCCAATGATCTTCAGTGTTCTGGCAGGTGTTGCCAACACCAAATATCTTACAGATTAATTTCTCTGCTGAGCTCATAGGTCTTCCGTAAGAAGACCTTTTCCAAGGCCAATGACGTCTGAGGGAAGTTGCTGGAACACCTGCCAGGTTGTTTTCTTACCACTGCCACTAAACTGTTACAGCTTGAGAGGCAAGTAGAGTATTAACTTGACCAGAAGGCAACTTCTGTCCCAGCTTTAATGTAGAGACACAGGCCTACATTGCATCTTGCCATTGCATGCCAGAAGTAAAAGAAGCACATCTTTATCATGTGCTGACACAACTAAGAACTGTTTCATTTGAGCATGAATGTAGTGCAAACCAAGCCATGTGTCAGCTTCCTCATGGTCAGCACTGAGATGAGACTGGCACCAGTGTTGTTTTCGTTGACTAAGACTAAGACGAAAATGCTCGTCAACGAAGCTTTTTCCAAGACGAAGACGATCCAAAGACTAAACGAAAAGTATCCTCTAAAGACGAACTTTAAGACGTACTGTAATGGACACGTTCGTCAACGAATCAGACGAGACGAAAATGTTAGGGCGGGACGAACGGAAATGAGATCCAATCACAACATTTCTTTTTGTGGGACTAGTTGGGAAGACATCCAATCAGAACGCTTCCCAATGCGTTATCATGTTAGGTTGATCGTCAGCATGTTGGATGGAGGAAAAGCTCACGATTGGTTGCACAAACAAACAATTCTTCCACGATGCGAAACTGTGGCACGCACCAGGAGTTTTTACTACTTTACTACGGAGGAAACACCCGCCGCCTACCCCCAGAACGCCACGTCGTTTCATCAACACTATTTGTCTAGCTGAACCGCGCTGGCCATCTCACTCGATACAGCACCGCCGCGAGAAGCCACAGCAGGCAGCCCAGAGAGCAGTCAGAGCGCACCGGGCAGCAGCAGCAGCAGCCACCGGCTCCGTCCATGTCCGTATAGCGCTGGTACAGCGCGCTGTGCGCCGCCCCTCAGACTCAGAAGCAGCGGAGCTCCTGCTGCTGTAGACGGACATAGACTGAGCTGGCAGCTGCTCACCGCCGATGCAATCATGCTCGGACCGCACTCTAAACTGCCCGCTATGGCTTCCCACGGCAGCGCTGCACCGAGCAAAACAACCAAAATGGTTCAGCCAAACAAACAATGCCAATGAAACGCAGCGCTCTGAAAAATAGGCTGCAAACGTTCCCAATGCGTGCCACAGCCCTGCCCCGCAGAACACTTGTCTGTTTATGCCAGGGGCTTTCAACAGGTGGTCCGGGGACCACCAGTGGTCCTGAGAGGATTCCAGGTGGTCCCCAGCTTTTTTTTAACCAGATGTAAATCTCTGAAAGCGTAACCATGGAACCAAATGGACCCTCATGTTTACACATGAAACCATTCAAACCAAAGCAAAATAAATCTTTAGTTTTGGGTCTGTGGGCTAAAATGTCATCAAATGGTGGTCTGTGGCTCAAATGCTGAATAAATAGTGGGCCCTGGTATCAAATTTTGAAAACCACTGGTTTATACAACCAATCTTGCTGTTTGCCTCCATGCAACATGCAAACTAAATGTGCCTGTATAATCTGTATGGCATGTTGAAAGCTAGTAAGACTAAAATTGCAAGAGTAAGACTAAACCTCAAAGACTAAGACTGAAAGACTAAGACTAAAAAAAGACTAAGACTGAGACTAAGACTAAATCGACGTTGATATTTTGTCGACTAGACTAAGACTAAAAAAATGAATTTCAGAAGACTAAATGGGACTAAAAGACGAAATATGTGTTACTCAAAAGACTAAGACTAAGACTAAGACTAAATATTCTCAAACAAACAACACTGACTGGCACAGATCCTGGCATCAGGATCAGATGACTTGACAATGGTCATTCACTCCAGCAAACCCCCCTGATACAACAATGAGCAGAGTGTTGACATATGTTGACATATTCACCAAGTGGTCTAATGCTAGGTGGCTTTTCCATTGACATCACAAGTGCTTGGCCTTCGATGAGGTGTGCCTGAAGTTGGTGCATGCAATGAAGCAAGAGTCAAGTTGTTTTGTATGGGGCGTCTGCAAGAGACTATGCCATCAACCTCAGATGCAGTAAAGTTTCACATCATGCGTTCCCATTATCAAGCTCTTGTATAGAATCAAGTTCACTTAACACACCTGATCTTCCTCCCATTACTGAAATGGCATGGATGATCCTGAATGGTCAGTTGCTACCAGTGTTGTAGTGGTACTTTTAGAAGTAGGGGGACGCCTCTGAAAGGGGAATTCCCCCCCATTTTATTTTATTTTCTGAGAGTGTACAAATGTGAACCAAATGGACCCTAGCGGGTCCATTTGGTTCCATTTGTACACTCTCAGAAAAAAGGAAACTCATTAACATGGTGAAGCACATCTTGATGATGTCATCAAGATGTATTTCACCATGCTAATGTTTTTTTTTGTCAGACCCAAAAATATTTTAGATGTGAGAAGTGGGGGGACCGCCCCCCCCCCGCGTCCCCCCTCCACTACACCCCTGGTTGCTACCCCGGCTGCTTTCCTTGCCACCATTGCCAAAAGCATGCAGCAAGAACACGTCATGCATTTGCACAAGGCTGCTTTCAGCCAATGCTGCGGCTGCAAGAAACTACACATAAAGTACATTGAAGTGTGCCGTTTCAAGAAACTTAATTGGCAACACCTGCCAGAACATTGAAGATCATAGGGACTGACTGTCCATGCGTTTACTGCATGCATTAAGTCATAAACACTAATTTCGGCCATTATTGAAGCAATTATTCACCAACAAAATAAGAAAAAAATGTTTTTCATTACATGGCTTAAAGATACATCGCATGGATGCAACTGGGACGTATCCTCAGTGATGTATCCCAAGGTC
The DNA here is from genome assembly GCA_039105355.1 of Benthosema pterotum. NCBI lineage: Eukaryota > Metazoa > Chordata > Actinopteri > Myctophiformes > Myctophidae > Benthosema > Benthosema pterotum. Next base: position 47,763,314 of record CM076973.1, read on the forward strand.
ATCGGGGTTTCGGGTCTCGCAACATCATACCCCTCACTCAGGCGACCCAGCCGGGGTTGATCAAGTCCCGACTTACGTCCCAGTAGCTACTCTCGGTCAGTCCACTAGGGAAAGACCCAAGGCCACACAATCCACTGCTCAAAAACTATTCTGCCGGTACTGAGAGGCACTATACTCTGGCACATGGAGGGACTAGGCTCTGTGGGTTGACTCCTGTCCAGACCCCTCCTACGTCTCACCAGGTCTGCTCCTGCTCTCACCAGGCACAGGACCTGTGCGTTGCACCAGACTCCCAGCACCGGCATTTCATTCAGGAGCAGTGAATCACAATGGCCCTCCTAACGGCCTCACCAAGGGTTGTTGGGCTTCCTCCTCACGGAGGGCACAGGCTGGGGCGCTAACCCATACTGCTCACCCGAGTGCCGTCTACATTCCGGCTGTCACCCGTCTCTCCGGTGGTCACCAGACTATACCCGGTTGTCACATAGTCTATTCCTATGAGCCACTATAAATACATAATATAAATTATATTAAAGTGTACCTTTAAAATTGATCTAAAATATGAATGTCAATGTACTCCCCATGAAAACATACATTTCAATCTATTTTCTACCCTATTTAGTCAAACATACATAATTTTACTATGCTTCATTATGGTGGTGGCCGCCATGTTTAAATGGTCCATTTTGAAGGCTTAGCAGCCATTTTTGAGCTTTACATACAGCAGATTTGGATTCAGCACGCCATAATACCCCTAGAACAGTTGTATGTAATAAATTAACACGTTTTGCCTTCGGGGTTCACATTTTTGTAATATGGTCCCAGTCTATATGGGTCCATGCTGGAACAGCGTAAAAAACAATTGCACTCGAAGCTGCGTGAGGCGTCCTTCTGTTACGGCATTTATGAACAGAACAGAGCAAGTCTGCACCATAGTGAGCCAGAGAAGAAGTAAATAATGTAAATAAAAATGTTAAGTATAAAACAGAGAAGTCACTAGTCTAGTAATGCTGCTGCTGCCGCTACTAGGCTCACTGACTGACTGACGGACTGACTGCTCTTGGCTCTGTGCCATTTGCCCTAGAGCAGGGACGGAGCGGAGAGGCGAAAAATGTTTACGCCCAAAGGGGGCGTTTTTGTTTGGCCTAATAGATGCGCCATTGGTTGATAATCTGTCTTGTCTTGAAAATCTGTCATTGGTTTTTCATTGTTTTTTTTTTTTAAATCTGCCTATCTGTCTAACTATCATGCAACTGCTGGAAAGCAGGTTTCTGAACATTCACAGCATCAGTCCATCCATTTTATTGGACAGATTTCCAATTAATTATGTTATAGTTATACATTTTAGAATCTTTCAAAATGACCAGTGCCTCAATGATTATTATTATTATTATTATTATTATTACAATCCCCATTCATGAGGGAATATAGTAGAGACGTAATCAGACAGGAACCTAATTATGGGTGGAATAACGCACACGCACACGCACACACACACACACACACACACACACACACACACACACACACACACACACACACACACTGTAAGTACAGTACATTGTAATGCACTTCACAATATCTCTGACGTGTTTTCCATGAAGTATCTCCACAGCTTCCAGCATATGCTGTACTACAGTATATGTGGGTCACATGACAGCATGATAAATGAGACGTATAGCGTTGTGTCTGGGGACATTTACTGTTTAATCTTGGGAGGCAAGCCGGAATCCCCCCCAGTATAGCGGATCGCCTTGGGCTTAGCCTGACGCACATCTCTGAGGGATAGTCTGACAACCACCAGAGTCTCTGACGAGCACAAGTGTTATTTCTATCTCCAGTGTTGAAACTTAAACAGGAAGGACGTGTTCAGGACTTCACATCAGAGCAGATAGACCCTCTACAGACCTTAATTGCTTGTGTACTTTCTGCCCATGTTTTTTTGGCAGAGCTGTGACGTCACATCCTGCTTTTTTGAATGGGTGTCAATGGCACTTGTTCTGGCTTGTATTTTTCGGCAGTGGTAGGCTTTTCCTGCAAGCTGTCCATTGCCGAAAAATGCAGGTGCAAGTGTCATTGACACCCATTCAAAAAAGCAGGACGCGACTTCACAAGCAAGGCATGGAGGCACCCATACAAGATGAGACCATGTGGGGTTTGGATTAATGAATCCCAAACAACATTTTTTTTCCTTTTGGTACATTAACTTATAGACACACACACACACACACACACACACACACACACACACACACACACACCACACACACACACACACACACACACACACACACACACACACACACACAGGTATAACATTGATACTAGGTACTGTATGTTCCCTTTAAACGTTTTTTTGCTCCTGAGCGACCCAATCCGACGTTCACTTGAAAATGCCATGTTCGCCATGATTCCGGATCACACGATCAAATCGGGACAACCTTAACCTATTGTAGGCTGCTTGAGTACAATTTTAATGTGTATTGTATAGTTTTAGAGGCAAATGTACTTTTAATTTAACTACCTTTATGTATACGGTATAGTGCTGTGTTGACATTATTTATACATGACATTATTTAAGTCTACACAAACTGCTATCTAAGTCTACATAAAATGCCATATACAAAATGCTATCCAAATACTATACAAATACTATGTATGGCGTGATAAACGGACCTGGATAGAGTGTCTGTAATCTCACCTTGTCTGGTGGAATCCAGCTAACTGCATTTTTCCACACGTGCAGTAGTGATGTGTGTTTCCTTTGTCTGGAAAAAGAGCTGACAGAGAAACACATAGTGGTGATCAATTACATTGTTGTGGGAACATTTTCCAGCACACAGGCCTTTTTCCCCTGTTTTTTTGTTATTATACTGAAACTGAAACAATATGTCAATGACAAACTAAATGTTCAACTTTCAACTAGCAATAACCGTGCCTCGGATAACACTCACTGAAACTTTGTTTTATTCATGTCTATCTTTTTAAAGAGATTCTCATCTCCTTTTGTCCCTTGATAACTCTAAAACACAGCAAGTCCTTTAAGTGTGTGTGTGCGTGTGCGTGTGTGTGTGCGTGTGTGTGTGTGTGTGTGTGTGTGTGTGTGTGTGTGTGTGTGTGTGTGTGTGTGTGTGTGTGTGTGTGTGCGCGTGTGCGTGTGCGTGCGTGCGTGCGTGCGTGCGTGTTCGTATGAAGTGAGTGATGCCTCAGCAGAGATGGCTGGTATAGAATGACAGCCCCTTGAGGTCCTTTGGATGGATCCAGTTTGATGTGTCAGAATGCTGTCCTGTCTGTGATCCACTTGAAAACTCACTGGGGAGTCTGTGGGAAAATATACTGAGGTGGCTTCTTTCAGTCTCTGCTACCGGGTGGTGAAAATTACTCACATTTCTTACATCTTCTTAAAGCAGTTTTTTTTACTGATTTGTTAGCATTAGCGATGGAGAGGTGATCAATTTGATCTCAGCACATTGTGGATCAGCTGATACAGGAATAAGTAGTCACAGGAGATCAATCACCCAATAACACCCTCATTAATTATACAGTATCAACAAGCGGGTTATGGAGCATAGCGGTCATGGTGTTACGTTTAATGAAGACAATGAAGACAAGAGGCGATAAAGAAATAAATGTAATTACCCATGCGGGCACAAAAATGTCGCTCTAGCAGTGTACTGATACCGGTCAACTAACATAAACTGGGTAAACAAATTACGCTTTTAATGTTGCTAAAAAGCAACACTTCTAGGGTTAAAGTGACACTATATGTAAACCAGGTAAGTTTATTTTATTGGTAAAAAAAAATGCCTGTTAGAAAAGTACTGCAGTTGATTGCCTGAGAATACTCAGGTCCTATAGGCCCACTGCACTGCTAGATAGTGTGCTTCAGGGGTGCCCACACTTTTTTGACTTGAGAGCTACTTTCAAAATGACCGGCTCAACAAGATCTACACAGCACTTATGATGAAAAATGGAGGGAGAATTGGAACGTTTTCTTGTTAATGCTACTTCTAATGTTTGAAAACAGTATTTGGAGTTTGATTTGACAGTTTGTGATGTTGAATTTAGTCTCTTGCACCCAAAACTAAGAACATTCACCTTTTTGCCCACAATTGGGAGACATAACTGGCAAAACGTTGGTCAAAATTACAATTATTCTCCATTTTCTAATTGTGTGGACTCTTGAAATTACGTAATTCAGACGTTTAAATATAATTTAAGTCTTCAGAGCAGTAAAATTTGGTTTCATTTTAATGCTCTCAAGAGTTACAGATCTATGTGATCTACGTGCATGGCCTGTGTGATCTACTGGTAGATCACCTTTTACCGTTTAGACAACTCTGGTGTGCTTGATAAGAAACCAGCTCTATAAGCCTGATTGATAAGGTGTTCATTATCAGTACAAATTAACAGTCTCTATCACTAGTAATAAGCTACTCAGCACACAACCAATCTGACTTTGTCTTTTGGCATTGTTCAGTGAATCATCATCATGTCATCCTTCGACTGTCGTTGGGATCCTAGATGTGCACGTCTTTCCATCGGGTCTTGCCAGACATTGCTGTTCACAATTCAATGTATTAGTTCTGCACTTGTAAGATGGACAAATGATTCAGTCAAAGACATTCTTCAGGCATCTTTTGAATTAGAAGTAGCCAACGCAGCTATGTTATGCATAGGTGCATCATACAATTTAAACATTTTTTTAAATAGTCAAATTGCTAATATAGGAATGCCTGCCTGGAATATGCCTGCCTGACTGCCTGATCTAAATGCATTGTCTGATTACTTTGGCTGAGCTGTGGAGAATATGGGGAAATTTTTCAATCACGTAGCATGTACTGATAAGTGTCACAAAGCTTTTGTTAATATTTTGCACTCAACTCTATTTTATTGTTCCAAAAATTGAGTTTAACTGGCTGCACACAGGCGACATTTTCTTCTAGCAGACCTTATATATAAGGACAACCCGTCAGCACCCACACCTGTCACATCAGATATGCAGGTACAATGAGTGGAGCGCTGCTCTGCATGTAAATCAGTTATTGATCTGGATGGTGTGTGCAGGGCAGACCAGGCTGGAGTGAACTGATTATCTTGATAAGGTGCAGTGTCTGTAGTATGAGGCAAATGCTGCTCAGGGTTAGCAGGATATTAGGTTCAACAGAGCAGTGCATTCTCCTCTATTTTCCCAGTTAACCCATAGAGGGCGGGATTCCCGTTTGGTAACTCTCCCTTAATGGGCGGGTGCACTGTAGTGTAAATATACCTTAGTGGGCGGGAACACCAAGACGTGTTTCCGCTGTTTTTCAGCCGTTTCCGGGCCGATAGCCAATCAAATGGACCATAAATCGATGACGTATGGCTCCCTGGGTATCCCAAATGCATTTCCGGATTTTTTCATTCCTTGGTTTAGAGTATATATCAAATAGAGAGCCACCCGAGCTCCCCTCTCATCCACTTGCATTGAGTTGCTCACTCGCCTCAAGGTTTCCTCAGGGTGGTGGGTGTTCTCTCTACTCTATACATACTCTAAGGTGTTTTGGCCAGTAGCAACATTAGCATGTCGGAGAAAAGGATCGAAGGATCGAAGATATTTCGTGCGTGGATGATATTTATTATACGGATGACCAGCGACAGCAGCGGAGATGAAGATTCTGATGATTATAGCGACGCGACGATCGGAGGTTGCAACACACGGACATCTCGAGGTAAGAACAAATAATATTACTACGAGCCGGTCGGCAGAAATATGTGCTATTGTTGTTACGTTAGGATACGGGAGGAGGATGAACAGCAAGTTACTACAATGACCATAACGTTGTTATAATGACGACGATTGGCGAACGCTATGTGTACCGTTATGCATGGAATTTACTACAGCAAGCCAAACACAATGATTAAGAATGTTTACCGTTATATGGCAACTTGGGCTACTACAGTGACCATAACGGTATAATAATGACTACAAAGGGCGTCATTATTATATTCACATTATTATCTGGAAATACTATGTGATGATAGTACTATTGTACCACCGTGTTGTTATAACTTTATACACGGGTGAAAAAAGGTACTAAGATGACTATATCAATTCTAATATAAAAAGCATTTGTAAACAACTATACAATGGTGTATACAATGGTGTGTGATACTACTACTACTACTACTATAATAATTGTAATAGTAATGAAAATAGACTACTACTAATATGATGATAAAATAGCTATGACATTTTACTTATGTACATTTTCTACAATTCTGTAAGCAATAATTATAAACAATGTAGAGAGAATAATGTCTGAACACATGATGGCTTATAGGTAAACATTTTTCTTTCCTCCAAGGTGACTAAAATATATGTCTGTGAATTTGCAGGTCCAGGTCTACAGCTCCACCATAACCAGCCAGCTGATGTGAACCACGCTGGAAGCTGAGATGGTTCCTGAATTTCTCTTGCTCCTTTTTGGACCTTCTGCAGCTTCTTTGGGACAGCGTCTGAGCATGACAAGCTCAGAGACAACAGGATGAGTTGCGTTGTGTGGTTGGTAGAGAACTTTGGAACAAAGAAACATACTCGTGCTACTGTTTTGCCAGGTATCTGTGTGCAAAGAGTGCTTTGGGAAGCACGTTTGCAGTTTTCTTTGACAAATGACACTGTGCATCATCCTCCCATCTCTTGTATAACAATTAGAGCAGTACTACGTTTACTAGTTTTATTGATTTTATTATCCTATATTTATTATTGTGTTTTTTACAAAATAAATGTATTTTCTAATGGAACCCTATTGTGTCAGATCTCATATATATTGCTTCCATCTGCTACAGAGGCTAAGAAAGTAGACATTTCATTGATTTTATTATATTTTCTGAATTTGTAGACGTTTCAGATTTTGTGACAAAGGTTTGGACCAAGAAAGGTAACTGCCTATGGAAGGCACAGGTGTAAGCTATCAAATGGGATTGTAATTTTGTTTCAATCTACTACAGAGGCTGGGAAATGACAGAAATGGTATTTTTTAGCAGACGTTTTACCACATTTTCATAATTTCTGACTTTGGTGATTTTTCTAAAATTGTGATAATGATTTGGACCATGGCAAGTAATTTTCCATGAAAGCCAAAGGTCTGAGCATTCAAATAGTTTTGGAATTTTGTTTCTAGCTGCTTCAGAGGCTGAGATATCATTTTTTTACTAGACGTTGACAGTCCTGTCAAGTTTTACAGAAAAAGTCAGGTTTTAGGGGTATTTTTCCAATCGGACTTAGGTTTTTAGGGCTTTTTTCTAACCGGACTTAGGACACAATGGGTTAACAGCTGATTGAACAGGACATAGAAGTAGTGCCAGTCAGTGAACATGTCCTCCCACGTGACCTGTACCTGCATGGACTGAAACACAAGGCCAACAATGTAGATTTAACCTGATGTGGAACCATCTTTAATGGCATTTTACTGCATGTAAAATAGCATAGCAATCCTAAGTGTTTTCTCTTAGGATTCCTCTCTTGTCTAGTTTAGTTTATTATTTTTGGCTTTTCGCCTTTATTGATAGATTGAAGATGGACAGAAAAGAGGGAAATATAGAAGGGGAGAGACATACAGCAAAGGTCTTCATAAGCATGATTCGAACACACAACACGCTGGCAGACGAAAGCCAATGTGTCGTGTGCCTGAACCACTAGGCCAGTGGGTGCCTCAATGAAAACGTTTCATGTCAAGGAACACTGAAGTGTTCTGATCTTCCTACAAGGTCAGTTTAAAACCATGTTTCATATCATCAATTAATTTATTGATGTGATCATAATACTTGCAAAGAAACAGGTGGCTTACATATTTGAAATAGCTCTCTGTAGGCCTGTGAGAGGGTACGGTGGTTTTCAACCAGTGGTCTGGGGACCACCAGTGGTCCTTGAGAAAGTTCCAGTTAAATATGGAAAGTTGGTTAACCAGATGTAACTCTTTGAGAGCGTAAACATGAAACCAAATGGACCTCTTTGAGAGCGGGTCCATTTGGTTTCATATCTACACTCTCAAGAGTTAAAATATTCATCATCTGAATTACCTAAAATCTACACAATCAGATAATGCAAAAGAATGGATATTTTTGCCTGTTTTGTTTGTGAAATCCAGCCTGCCATTGAGAATAAAACAAAATAAATCTCTTGTTTTGGGGTCACACCACCAGGATGGTGACAATAGCTATGTGTAGGCTGCACCCACAGAATAGTGGTGTGAAATATCTCTCTGGAGACTGCACCCACAGTATGGTGGTGTGAAATATCTCTCTAGAGGCTGCACCCACAGTATGGTGGTGTGAAATAGCTCTCTAGAGGCTGCACCCACAGGATGGTGGTGTGAAATATCTCTCTAGAGGCTGAACCCACAGTATGTTGGTGTGAAATATCTCTCTAGAGGCTGCACCCACAGGATCAAAAGGCTCCAGCTGCAGACCTAGCCCAGGAGTGGACATGTCTCACAGTTGATGTGATGAAGTCACACGCTGTTGGCTGTTGCCATGTCCCACTCGCTTCTACCGTTATCAAGTGATAATTCCCAGTAGGCTGCTTATCAGCACCATCTTAGCTTGCGGTTAGGTTTAGGGGTAGGTTTAGAGAAGGGTGTAGCAATGTTTGTAGCAAAACCCTAGCCCCCTACAACCGTAACCCTAATCTTAAAGGAGTGCTTCGCCGGTACGGAATGCCTTTAAATACTGTACAACGGCATCGAAAATATGTGAAAAAATACATACGTGTAAAAAAAAAAGCCACACGGTGGAAAGTATATTCTGTGCGTGCCTTGCTGCTCTCCTCTGCCTCCTTTAGTGTTCAGTGCTATGGGAAACGTTTACCACCTACGTCACAATTAGGGCAGTGACGTAGGTGGTAAACCGCCTGGAACCCCCTCCTCTGGTGTTCCACTACAGTATGCGCTGAGACACGGACACAGAGGCACGGATGCACGATACTATAACCATACAGACGAGGTTTAATTTTCGGCGAAGTATCCCTTTAAATGCCCGACCCTCAACCTAACCCAGGGGTCGGCAACCCAAGATGTTGAAAGAGCCATTTTCGACCCAAAATTAAAATCAAAATCTGTCTGGAGCCGCATTTTATTATTATTATTTTTTTTTCTGAGAGTGTGCAAATGTGAACCAAATGGACCCTGGCGGGTCCATTTGGTTCCATTTGCACACTCTCAGAAAAAGGTCCTCAAAGAAAAATCATTAACATGCAACACAACCTTTCTTCAGAAATGGAGTTTCTAAAAAAAATAAAATAAAGGAGTTTTACTGAACTCCATTTCTAGTCCACACAACACCTCTAAGGTATATTAATGACATAGTAAACTGAGTAAACCTTTGAAAATGGGTGGTTCAGATTGAAAGCTCCACCTCTGATAACTGCTGGGCTTTATTGACATGGCCAAGTGCTACTTTAACTGGCAACTGTCAGACAGTGCAACGCGTTTTGGGTGACTGAAATGTTTATATTATTTTGGTGTGGATCACCCCAGTGTGTGTATGTAATAATGCTACAGCCAGGGAGCCACTAGGGCTGTGTTCTAGAGCCGCATGCGGCTCAGGAGCCGCAGGTTGCTGACCCCTGACCGAACCTCACAGACCGTCAGGTCTCGGACTGCAGAGCATGGCCTTAGGCCTACAACAACAGGGGCCTGTGGGTTGATGTGATGTCATCACATCAACCAACTGTGAGGCACGCCCACTCCTAGGCTAGGCCTGCAGCTGGACGTATCTCCACAGGATGGTGGTGTGACATAGCTCTCTAGAGGCTGCGTAGTGGCGGTTCTCTGCTGATAGAGAAAAGGGTTGTGAGTGATGGTCCTCAGGGAGAATAGGCAGAGATTGGAAGAAAGGTGAATTGCTTTCCTTGTGACGACGGAGTGATTCATGGTATTGTGTTTTGATACAAGTCTACAAACATCTTTTAAAACGTCTTTAAAATGTCTGAATCTCTTGTAAAGAGTTTGTGTTGTCCACACCTTCTGAATTGAACTACAGATATTAAAGGCCTGGTGACATAAAACTATGTAAGCTTTGTATTTTTTTTTCCTGTTGGATGGATTTGATTTTTCTGAGATGAATTACTCCCAAAGGATGTGAACTTTTGACATTCAGTATAGATGTTCTGTGGTTTGGGGTTTTCTGGGTCAAACAAGTGATCTAGCAGTCCATTGATCTGAATTGCAAGCTCACAGCGTGTGGCAATGCAACACACTGTGAGCTTGCAAATCTGCTATGTTTAAAAAAAAAGTCTTCATGCATTTCGTACATTTGACTTTTACATGAGTGAAACATGCAATGAGTGCTTTCTCATTTTTGAAAACTCAGGTATATGCTAAATTGTGTTTGAGGAGCTGCACGTCACTCGGTGTGGTGTGTAGGTTTGTCACAGGAAAGACAACGCGAGGTTCCTCCTCCTGCTTTATCGCAACAAACAGAATAATGAATAAGAATCCAATAATTAGTATGTGCATAATTCTGCACACAAATTGCTTTGCAAATTAAAATTAATATATGTAAAAAATGCTATTACTAATTTAACACGTTCAAATCGCGTTCGGCATACAATGGATGGTACGGGACAATGAATTATAGATGACTTTGACCTATTTAAGACGAGCGACAGAGCGGATGTAGGGGAGGTTAACGCAAATATAAAGAGCACTTCAGTGTTTATCCTGCTCTCTCTCCTCTGCTGTTCGCAGGTCCCTGCCGTGATAATGTCCTCTTTAAGGTCTTTACACAGCTGGAATTGCCATCGGCTCAGAAAATAATCACCAGCAGCTTAAAGCAGTGGAAGAAAAGGTCTTTGTCCCTCCATCTCTATCGCCTTTTAAAGGGTCTTTATAAGAGAGCAATTGCACCACTTAGATTTTGTCCAGGGCTCTACGCTTCTGCTGCTGCTCGGCCCACAAGTGAAAAGGTAATTAAAAATGGTCGTTACACGAGGTCGATCGCAAGGGAAAATGCCATTGAACGGAAGCCAACGGCTAGACGTCTCATAGAAATGTATGTGCATTAATTGAACATGCTCAATACAACGTCATAAAGGCCATATCGGAGGGACTGTGGCATTGATCATCTGGAGAGGGCAGGCCATACATACATATTTTTCTACCGGCCTCACACTATATAACTAATGCATTTTCATGTGTTATGATGTATTTGTACAATTTGCTGATTCTGTATGAAACAGGAATATAAATCCATAGCAGCGGGATAGTATTAGTAGCATAGTATAGCATAGTAGCATAGTATTACAAAATTAACACTATGTGCTAGACCAGAACAGTCGACTACCTTTCTTCAATAACGTAAATTAAATTGAAACAAACTAATTGAAAACTAACTCATCACTCCAGTGATGAAAAAGTAAGACTAAATATATTGACTGTGGGAAATGGTGACAAATGCTGGCAAATCCCATTGACTTATCTGGTATTTGCAGGCTGCAGTGACCTCACAAACAGCAGGGAAATCATAGCATGTTACTCCTGTATCCCTTTAAGACTGCCTCAAGGCCTACACATACACACATACAAGATACATTTTAGTCAGAGAATGAGACTAACATACACCACTATAGGGCCCATATGTGGCCCCATGCAGAAAAAATGCAAATTAAAACCACTTCTGTGGACAATCTATATTCTGGATTGAATTCTCCTTTTTTTCTCCATATTTGTACCATTTGTTGGGGCCATTTATTGGATTTCTGTTGTGGTGTTTCTACTGAGGGACTGGATGAATGTCCCTGCGGTCCAACAGGCTATGGATGTGTTGGATAAACAGAGAGAGGAGGACAATGTTTATTTTACACAAACCACAGAGAACCATAGTGTAAATCAATAGCTGAATGCACACACACGCACACACGCACACGCACACACACACACACACACACACACACACACACACACACACACACACACACACACACACACACACACACACTGTCTGTGTTTACCCAAACACTCAACAGTCAACATTCATTGTCAATGGCTTTTAGGGCTCCATTTTCGTTACATGCTAAACCCCTTATCCCAAACCCCTTATCCCCTTTTTTTCTTTACTATTTTTTAAAAAACTTTTGGGAATAGTTCAATGTGCCAATCTATTGACACATTGTGAGCATGTAGACTGGCCATTTGAACTATTGAAAAATGTTTTTTTGAAATAGTTTAAAAAGGCAAAGAAGTTAAGGGATAAGGGGTTTAGCGGTGACGAAAATATAGGCCTTAATGTTTGATGAAAATGGTGTTGCGTACACTAACAGCTGGACACAGGATGAGCCCCTCAAAAATACTGACGTAGAAGAATAATAACATAAAACACTTCCAGACGGAAAAACATAATGGAATATAAACAGAGATTATGGGGACATTAACTTATGCACCGGTAATATGGTAAGTCTGTGTTCCTGCAAACATAAGAGCTATTTAGTAATCTGCATGCTAAAATAATTTCAGTCGGGAACGACTGTAAAAGGTCTTATGACATGCACGCACATGCACACACACTATGAATATTTCATAGTGTGTGCATATCATTTTTGCCCATAAAATCTGTCTGATCATAATGTTGGCAAGCAGAGCACAGATACTGTATGCTGTTTAATATTGGATGTGCTATCAAAGTTCAGGGTTAAGTTGTTCTTCCTGCTGCAAATTGCATGCTGGGTATTATATTCCCCTTTTACATATCACTATTTTTAATTGTTTTGCCCCAAAGCTTTCCTGGGATATATTCAGTCAAGTCTCATTTAGTTCGATAAGGTTTGTACTGTATATGGTTGTGAATGTGTAGTATTCCCATTGCTATAGCATTGGTTGTGTAGTTATATTAGGGGTGCACACACAGTATTATACTGAGGACCACAATGGAAACAAGCCTAGACCCTATAGAGGCTTGGAACAAACCCAGATAAAGTATTCAATCAATCAAAAGTCTATACTCTTTTCGATGTGTCTGTTTGTGTTTTCTGAAACCAGGGATATAATAGTTAACTAAAACCAACTAAAAATAAATAAATAAAATTGCAAAAGCATTTCAACTAATGAAAACTAAAAAAAAGAATGCAAAAAACGATAACTAAACTAAAACTGTAATCTGGGTTCAGAAAACGAACTAAAACTGACTGAAATTATACCCCAAAATACCCTTAGTTTTAGTTTTTATAAAGATTTTAAATCCAAAATGTTTTGGTGACCAGCATGAGGAGGAGATGCTCACGACTAAAACTTGAAAAAAGTGAATTAGAAAATTAGAAAATAAAATGTCAAAACTAACTAAAACTAAACTAAAATGAAAAATCCATAACTATGATAACACTGACTGAAACACAACTGAATGACGAGTGAAATAGACAAGCACACTAATTAAACATAGAAAAATGTCATGTATGTGTGCATGCAATGTAAATCCTCCCTACTATAGAGTGTGCTGACCATACAGGAGTTCCTCCCTGTCCAGAGCAGCTACACTTTCGGTCTGGACATTGGGTGCCAAAGCCGTCATCCAATCATGATTGAGCAAGGGAGAGTTTTGGAGCATATATGCTGTTGGCCTGTTGCACTGCCTCCCCACTGTTGAGGGTGTGCATGTGCACATCATGTCACCAGAGCAGACCTGGTGGTTTTGCTGGTGAAAACCGACGCAATAATCCAGATTATCTTGAGACCAATCAGATACTGATATGGTATTTTTTTTCATGACTGATTCCGGAACCGATCTTGTGCATCTCTAGATGTATCGTAACTCCAATCCAAAAAAGTCAAATAAACCAAATCAGAATATTGTATGCATCGATGAATAGCTTTGTGATTCACAAAGATAACATGATTTTTTTTTTGTTCATCAGCGCCACATAATCACTCACTGAACTATATGACAAATATTGTACCCTGCATCACGATCCAGATGCAGTATGAAGATCTCGACCTCTTGGATTGGACTGTGTAGGCTAATTGTAATGTGTGTGCAGTCACCGGCGAGGCTTCTCTCTGGTGCCTCTTAACCTGGATAGGTATAATTACATCAGGCCCCACGTCTCTGCAGGAGAGAGATGGTTACTGTGAGGACCGCTAGCTGCATGGATCCATACAGTTTAATGAATGAAAACTATCCAACTCTCCCCTTACATCAGCGCCTGCACCCACAAGGCCACCCATAGATCCCTGTAGCAATTTCTTTAGCTCGGCCTTTCTGAATAGGAATATACAATGCGCGCGCACACACACACACAATTTCAAAAAAAAAAAAAAAAAAAAAAAAATATATATATATATATATATATATATATATATATATATATATATATATATATATATATATATATATATATATATATATATATATATATATATATATATTAAGGTTTTCCAAATGACTTGTGAATGATATGCAAACCATCTCCGGCCTGGTGTTCCGGAGACTATAATACAATTACCTTTCTCAATTCCTTTCCATATAACCTTTTCCCTTGTAAGCTCCAATGCAGTGGAATCAGATATATTGTATATGTTTGAAGGCCACGTACGGTAGGCTATTATTATACCTCATGCAGCGTTCTGAAGAGACAAGAATATTCCCCAAAGAGTTAAGTGCCAACAGGAGAGCAGTGTCCACAGAGTTATACAATAATATGTAAGGCTGCCTTCACCATGTCCTCAAAATGTCCAATCTGCATAAACATATGCAGTGTACTAGGTGCTCTAGGTGCCTCCCTTGGTGCCTCCCTTGTAAACCAAATGGACCCTAGCGGGTCCATTTGGTTCCATTTGTACACTCTCTGAAAAAAGGAAACTCATTAACATGGTGAAACACATGTTGATGAAGATGTATTTCACCATGCTAATGTTTTTTTCAGACCTCCATTTCTAGGAAACACAAAATTGGGGGAACTTTTTTTTATCATGTCCACACAACATATTAATGACACATAATATTGAAAATGAGTGGAATTCCCCTTTAAGACACGTGCATGCACACTTGCATTTGCGTGCACCTGCGCAACACACACAGACACGTTATTAAAAGTAGAGCATATCGAGAAAGATTGTTTACAATGCCTAATTGTATCCATAAATGTAAATGACAAGACAAAAAGCATACAGTAGGCCTACTTTTGCCTAGATGTGAGAAGTGGGGTGACGCCATCATCCCGCTCCACTACACCCCTGGTTATCAGGAGGATAGTTTCATCTCAGAATGGCCATGCCTTCCAACCCAGCTTGCTTCACTACTAAAACCCTGGTGTCGGTCTCTCCCGTGTGGTGGCAGGAGCAGCTCAACACTGACCAGCTGCAGTAGGTCTGGTGCATCACGATGCAATGTATGTTTTCATGCACATTTGGCTAATTTACTGCAATCGGCTTGGTCAATAGACTGACCTCCTCTAACCCTATATCATAACCGCAAACACGCCGCCACGTTAACATGGGACTAGGCGGCCATCCGGCCACGCTGATCGAGGATTTCCGGGTTTTCAGCTTATCAAGGAAATTGTGTCAGTCACAGCTAATATAAGCAGCCTCCTGGGAATTATCGCTTGATAACCCTCCAAGGCCCTGACTTAATTCTTGGGGGAAAAAAAGGAAAAAAAAAACTGTTTTCAACCATTCTTTTTTCCCTCACACACTAACGCAAACATGTGGCTGATTAAGACTGAGGGCTGGGGTTATAGCCACCTATAGTGGCCCGTTAAGGCGGAGGTTAAGGCTGAGAGTAGAGACCTACAGTACGTGGCTGGAAAGCTATGACTGATATCAATATATCAATATCAGAAAGAAAGGCTGTTTTCTCCTAATGTAAACAAGCCTCTCATTTGGAACATCTCTCTCTCTCTCTCTCTCTCTCTCTCTCTCTCTCTCTCTCTCTCTCTCTCTCTCTCTCTCTCTCTCTCTCTCTCTCTCTCTCTCTCTCTCTCTTCCAACCCATCTAATTTGTCTGTAATTTGTACATGGCAAAATGTACATTTCCCCATGCCTGATGCAGAGTTAAGTGTTTCTGCTTATCTTTAATGGCTACAAATTGCAAACTATCATTGGCTGGGCTGTGTCCGTGCAGATATCATTTAGCTCACATGTGTAAATCCCTCCCAGCCTCTTTTTAACTTTACACTCACTGTGTCATTTCGACACATAACATTTGGCTCTGCCGCTGATAACTGATAACAGCACGCATTTGGACTGTTAATGCGAGAAAAAACTAGGAGGACATCCAAAGTAAACTGTGTAAACATTCCATGGCTGTGTGAATGCATTCCACCACAGTATGGATGGACCCGTGCCAGTGTATAGAACGTACAGGCTGTGCTTACTTGGTTCTTGACCTGATCTCTTTTCTCTGCTCACAACCTGCATGTTGCACTCCCCATCACACAATATGGTACAGTCAGTGTTGCCGACTGCCAAAATCCAAAATGCACTAGTGACACTTACAAAATGCACTAGAATGCACTAGAGCAGTGGGTTTTAAACCATTTTCATACCAGGGCCCACTATTTATTCTGCATTTTAGCCACAGAGGAGGACCACTGTTTGATGTTGAGATTAGTCTCTCAGCCTAATTTAGGAGAAATAACTGACAAAATGTTGGTCAAAATAGCAATATTTCTACATTTTCTAAATGTGTAGATTCTTGAAAATTAGGTAATTCAGATGGTTAAATATGATTTAACTCTTGAGAGCGTAAAATGAAACCAAACGGACCCGAAAGGGTCCGTTTGGTTTCATTTTACGATCTCAAGAGTTACAGATCTATATTGGGTCCAGGAGGACTCTATCTTAGGAGGAAAACTGGCGAGAAAAAAAGGTTTTATCTCTGGCCCCCGTCAACCGATTTCGCCCAACTCACCAGCAAAAAAGCACCAGATTTTCCACCAGTTTTTCACTAATTTTGGTGCTAGGGGGGTCTGGAAAAAAGCTAAATATAGTGACAAATCCGTCAAGTTGGCAACACTGGGTACAGGAAACACATCATGTTTCTACAAAACTCATAATGATACATCTTCAGAAAATTCTATTCTTTTGGCATGCATGTGGTTTGAAAAATGTTTCTAATTATTATTGGCAGCTGTTATTTCTGAGCTCGTCTGGTGGCGATCAGGGACAAGTCATTAAGTGCAAATCAAGAATTACAGTGCAGGGCATACAATAATCATACAAAAAAAATATCTATTCATCTGGGGGAAACATTGTGTTCCAATTCTCTGACACACACTTCAAAAGGAATAACGCAATTATCTTTTTGTAGTTACCATGGTTTCCTTTCACTAATGCCACACGATCGTTGCAAATTGAAAGATCCTCCGTGAACTGAATATCACATAAAGCTTTCACTCTTTGATTTTGAGTATTCATAGTGTCCCTACTGGACTGCATGGGAGCTGATGAAGACTCATACACACTGCAAACGTCTTACATTTGTTTTACAGTACTTTCCAAAAACAAATGACGTAGCCTAGATCGCATCCTGGTGAAGTCTTGCAGTGTGTAATTGTTTAGTGTGAAAGCCAAGGATATAATGACGATTAAAAAAAAAACTCCTGCAGTGTGAAATACATTATTATCTGGTCACTCATTGACAACTTTAAAACTACTGCAGTGTGTACTAGGCATTCACTTTTAGTGATTTTTGCCTGTCGACTAGTTGCCAAGTTGACTAGTCGACTAGTCGTTAATGTACCTGGTATATAATTAAAAAAGAAAAAAAGTGGGGGTGGGCGAGGGCATCTAGTAGAAGAGTTGCGACATTGACGGGTCAGAACTGAGGGGGAAGCCTTGCCCCTGACCTCCTGGGCTCCCGGCACTCGCTCGTTTTAAGCCACGGTCAGACGCCACTCGAAGCAAAGCACCTTTCTGGGGCAGAGGCGAGTGTCTTGCTCATGTTATTATAATGTTTGTTATTGTAAAAGGAAAACTACATTGGTCACTATAATCGACTAGTCAACTAGTAACAACAAGGTCAACTAGTGGATTTACTTATTGACAATCGACTAGTCGACTAGTTGGTTAATGCCCTAGAGTGTACGAGCCATATGGTATAATGAACAAATAAGACTTGTTATAAACGTATATGCTCATAGACACAATGTTATGCTCTCCTCTCACAGTGATGGAGACAGGACAGGGACCCTACCTCAATGGAGGACAATCAATGGGACTAACAAAACATATCTTAGGGATTTTGGGCTGGGTCAAGGCCTTTGTGTAACAAAATCCACTCCAAAATGCATTAATGATGCACTATGCACAGCACAGACAGAGCTTTGAAAGGGTGCATTAACCCTGGTCTGACACATACTGTACATCATACATGTCCCTGAATTTGACAGGTAATTGTATGAAAGTGCTGCCCATGCAGTATAAGAAACTCAAGGAAAGCTAATAAAAACTGAAATATAAAATATAGTAAAATTAATATGAAAATTAAATAAGCATGGGTCTTTTCACTTTCTTGACTTTGTTTATGCTGTTCATTCCTCTTATGTGAAAGATTTTGTGCATGCAATCCACACGTTTAGTGTTACTCGTTTCAGGAATGTCCGATCTCTATACACCACACCTTGTTACAGTAGGTGACTAATTCCCAAACGTGTGTGCCAATCTTGTAGACTTGCTATTGTAGAAACATCTTGTAGTTTTAAAGTGATTATAGGTGACACATACTCTGTTGAAAGCACCACTGCCCCTAACCGCCTGGAAAGCATGTTATATGTATGAACCATTGTGTCACTGTGGCTCTGAATCCTATCGCATGTGTATTTATAAGTATAAGGGGAGTGACTGTTCAGTTAACCTTCATGCCAACTCCAGAAGCCTACAGTGTCTACATATCAGATGAGAGACGTCAGGGACGGAGCACTGGGGAATTACTTTTATCGGCAAAGTGTCACAACAAATTGATTCTCTCAATTAAAACCCAGACACTGGACAAAACAAATCACAGGTTGGCTGTTTCTAAATGGGGCATGTATGTTCCTCCTTCCTTCACAGAACAACGCCAGCAACACATTAAGAACAGTCAGAGGCAGACCTGCATGCCAAAACCAGACCCTTCGGTTGGGGGGATATGGAACCATTTTGTTATTCCTGGCGGCCTCTAATTGATAATCTCCCCCTAACCCCTGTTATTGTGGGACTGTGGATGTGTCCTTAAATAATAAAAGCTCTTGGAGGCCAAGTGACAAATGTATCTCTCTAGAGTGTGTTCAATGGGTGACTGAGCCTGTGATAAAATACATGGTGGAGATCTGCTACAGCAGTTGTAGGTCCGCTTGACAAATGAATGGTTGTCCTTTTTTTTTCTTTTCAAAATGGCCACGTCCATTTTGTCCCAAATAAAATGTAACTAAACGACGATCGGTAGACGATACGCTGGGATCAAAAGGTGGATTAAAGAATGGAAATAATTAAGTGCCATATTCTGCCTACCCACCGTATATGGTACAGAAGACTGGTTGGTAGGTGTGTGGAACTGTTCGGTGAGTTATTATTGTATGACAGTATAATTAGATGCCTTGTTCTGCCATAATCTGCGCTGGAGTAGTCTAAGTACTTTCAAAAGTTTAACACAAATCCTAACGGGTTTATAATGAAGAACAAGTCAAGCTGTCTTTGCAGTATGCACTGTTAGTTATTAATTATCTTCACCTAGACAGAATGACAGCTTGACAGACTTGACAGACTGTCTTACAGTAAACTGTATATAGTTGCATCTCAATTTTAATGTGGCAAAATGTGTGTCACACAGTAATACTGTACCACAAGGTGAGCTTGTAGTTCTGCTGCTGTCAGGAAAATCTCGAAAATCTGATCTCGGTCACTAAATCTTCCCGAACCGAACGCTGATTGCTGTTTGATTGCTGCTCTAATATTTTTTTTCAAAGGGAATCACATAGTTTAATCAGTAAATCAGGAAAATCAGGAGAGTTGTAGTGCAACCAGCCAACAAACAGTGTGGGACTTCAGATCGGACCGGTAGAACCGCAAACCAATAGGAGAGAAATGTTGACAGCACAGGGCAGCGTTTGGATTGTACTCTGTCTATACTCCCGCTTGGAACAACAATGGGTCTGCACTGTTCTGTGCATTACTATACAGTATACCTGACGAAGGCCATCTCAGGCTGAAACGTTGTATTTTTTACCGCTCTGCTGTCAATAAAACATTTTTGGAGCTTTTAAAACAGTGTGCGGAACTGTTCTCTCTACTCTCTGGGTTAAGGGGTTGACATGTCATAATCACCCCCTCCCTCCTCCCCCCAGTCTGTCATTATCGTCCCCCTGGCCTTGAGGATGTTAAAAATGAGCAGCTCCTTCCTTGGCAGCGAGTGGCGCTGCTGACACCAAACTTCTTTAAAAACGATGCATAGACTGTGATACGTCCTCAACAGGGACGTGGGGCTGTCAGGAATACAGATAACTGGAGTGAAGCTGTTGGACGCTTTCATTAATGTAACAAAATCCCTGTACCATCTGTTTGAAAGTGACATGGAGAGGAGAGAGCAGGGACTTCTAGACAGAAAGAGAGGCTGCATGTTCATCTGAATTGGCCCCAAAGCTCTGCTCATCACTGATGCTGTCGCCACTCCCAACCAAATTGTGGCCCGCCTGCTTCAACACTGAAGAGTTTCACTGGGGGGCAAAGAAGACTTCACCTTAAACGCCAGATATGAATTATTTTGACCCTGTTGCACTCTGAAATCGGTATGCATAGCACGCATCTAAGAAAAGCTTCAAAGCACTGCCACTGAAGAGCTAGCGTTCATCTGGGCAGCTCACAAGGGGAGCTAATTTTTCATAATCAGTGCTGTACGTCCACTGATGTCAGCTTAAATAACCACAGTGTGTAGAGATGCAGAAAACTGTGAAGTTTTCTGCTTGACTGACAATAATAGCGGTATAGAGAGATGGAAGGAGGAGGCTGGCAACAGCCTCACAACGTGTGAAATAAGGACTTGAGATAAACTGAAAGCAGAGCACAACCATACCAGAGTGAATTAAGAGCAAGACGTGGAGGGAGTACGAATTACATTTGTGCGAACATGAAACTTTCTTCATGTCACGTCATTTGATGTCTGATGAAAAGGGCCTCGCTTTGTATAGAGGATGCCTCGTTCGATCCAACCCAACCCAATCCAATCCAATCCAATCCAATCCAATCCAATCCAATACAGCTTTATTGGCATAAGAAAAAAAAAGTGTGGGTGCATAGTCTGTCTTTCATAGTCTGTCTACGCCAGGGGTCGGGAACCTTTTTGGCTGAGATAGCCATAAACACCACATATTTTTAAATGAAATTCTGTGAGAGCCATACAATTTTTTAAATCCTAATATACACCGCGTTCCAAATTATTATGCAAATCATGTTTTTGTTTGATTTTCCAACATATTTGATGCAAATGATGATCAGCATAATTTTCAAGTCATTAGCTGTCAATTTTTATTTCAAATGTTATTGAACAAACCTACTAATGAAAACAGAATTTAGATAATAAATTAAAAACTTGGAAAAGTGCGTTTCGCACTGTTCCAGATTATTATGCACATCATAGTTTCAAGACATTTTCTAGTTTGTAAAGAACTGAAAATAGTAATTTATTGAATTCATAGCAATAATGAGGTCACATGTACTGGGAAAAAAAGCTATTTCAATCCATAACATCTTAACAGGTCAAGTTACATGCTAACATAGGCCCCTTGTTTGATAGCAGCTTGCGTCCATCAAACTTGTGAGTTTATGGAGAGTTTCTGCTTGAATGTCTTTGCAGGATGTCAGAACAGCCTCCCAGAGTTGCTAATTGGATGTGAACTGCCTCCCACCCTCATACTGTACATGAAGACCATTTTTCAAAACAGTCTTGTTCACTGATGAGTGCCGTGCAACCCTGGATGGTCCAGATGGATGGAGTAGTGGATGGTTGGTGCATGGCCACCATGTCCCAACAAGGCTGTGACGTCAGCAAGGATTGTGGCGGAGTCATGTTTTGGGCCGGAGTCCTAGGGAAAGACCTGGTCGGCCCCTTTAGATCTTTCGCTCGAGGATGCTCCTCACATTCTCAATAGGATTGAGGTCAGGGGGAGGGGGGGATGGGGGCCACACCATGATTTTTTCCCCCTTTTATGCCCATAGCAGCCAATGAAGCTGAGGTATTCCTTGCAGCATGAGATGGTGCATTGTCGTGCTTGAAGATGATTTTGTTTCAGAAAGCATGATTCTTCGCCTTTGTACAGTGGAAGAAAGTGGTCAGTCAGAAACTCAACATACTCTGCAGAAGTCATTTTCACACCTTCAGGGACCCTAAAGGGGCCGACCAGATCTTCCCCTAGGATTCCGGCCCAGAACATGACTCTGCCACCTACTTGCTGACGTCGCAGCCTTATTGGACGGCACTCATCAGTGAACAAGACTGTTTGAAAATTGGTCTTCATGTACAGTATGAGGGTGGAAGGCAGTTCACATCCAAGCAGCAACTCTGGGAGGCTGTTCTGACATCCTGCAAAGACATTCAAGCAGAAACTCTCCATAAACTCACAAGTTTGATGGACGCAAGCTGCTATCAAACAAGGGGTCCCATGTTAACATGTAACTGGACCTGTTAACATGTTTTGGATTGAAATAGCTTTTTTTCCCAGTACATATGACCTCATTATTGCTATGAATTCAACAAATTACTATTTTCAGTTCTTTACAAACTAGGAAATGTCTTGAAACTATGATGTGCATAATAATTTGGAACAGAGCTTTTTAAGTTTTTAATTTATTTTCTAAATTCTGTTTTCATTAGGAGGTTTGTTCAATAACATTTGAAATAAGAATTGACAGCTAATGACTTGAAAATTATGCTGATCATCATTTGCATCAAATATGTTGGAAAATCAAACAAAAACATGATTTGCATAATAATTTGGAACGCGGTGTAGAAGTAAATGTGTGCATTCAACACGTTTAGTACAATTCTATATACAAGTCTGAGTTATTTTTAATAACATCCTTATTTTGTTTCTATTTTATCATTGCATATTAGACACGGCAGAACTTGCTCTCTCCACAAAAGCAAATTCCTGAAAAGTAAAATAATTCCTTGTCCTTTTTTGTCTTTTAGCCATCTTCTCAATTGTTTGTTTTTTTTGTTTGTTTTTGTTTTTAGTTAACATGATTAGGTTGTTGTACGAAACTTCTTGCACATGCACACATCAGCCGCTATTTTTGACAGAAGAGCAAAATACGTCAACAGTGTCTGAGTCTGCCTCATCTGCGCTGCCTATGCCATTGCTAGATAAATAGACTGGATACACAACAAGTCTATGTTTGCCACTTTCCCACTAAAATTACTGCAAACCTGCTCTCTAGTCGCCGGTGACCGGCACGGTTTCGGTCTGCGAACCAGATGCAGCCATCAAAAGAGCCACATCTGGCTCCTGAGCTATAAGTTCCCTAACCCTGGTCTATGGCATCCAGGCAGGCAGCCAGACAGGCTGTCCATCCAGCACGCAGGCAGGCATCCAAGACGGCAGCATCAGAGATGTGGAGGTGTTAACTACATAGGTGGGCTGTGGTGGAGGGTAGTAGCCTGATAAACAGCCTTGATGAATAAAGTTGAGGGAAGAGCCTTCATCCCTGTATGTTCACAGAATGTGTATCTACGTTGTACAAGGCAAGTTCACAAGGAGTCCCTTTCTGATGCATTGTGAGCTTGTAAATCGGAGGGGTATGTGGGCAAGGAAAGACCCCTGGGATTACCCTGCATTGTAGACTACAGAAATATGTGATTTATAAGTGGTTAAGAGTATCAAAGGGATGGAACAGAGTAATCCGGCCTCAGACTGTTCTCTGACCTTTGATCCACACATACGGTGCTCATGTGCTGACAGAGACATTTCACAGCTTTGCGATGTGGTTCAGAGAACACTGTTGTGATACCATGCCTTGAGCTTCGGATAGAAAGCTACCACTGGCTTATGGTGTCTATGGAAACACAAAAAAGTAATATCTCGAGCCACAACGCAAGACTTATGTGTGTTTTCTTCATATGATTGTTTTATTTCCCCCTTTGTGATGTCTGATAAAATAAAACCAGGCTTACGTGCAAACAACAAATCATTGTCTGAATGCAGGCGTTTTTTTTAGAAAGTCTAAAAATAAAAAGGCCAGTCAAGTAAGTCAAGTGGTGGTTTGTATGGTATTGTATGGTCATATATTTGTCCTGTATAGTGTGCAGTAGCTCAGAATTTCTTTTGGTATCGTCACTGTGTAGATATTAGCCTGGAACTTTGTAACCAAGTGGGGTAGTAATATAATATTTGTCAGCATCTAAAAACTTTAAAAAAGAAGAGAAGAGTGACTTGCAAGTGAGAGTTTTTAATAAATTGCAGGCCCAGACTAACAAAAGTGGAAAAACAACTCAAGGAAAATAACTCAAATCAACAGAACTTAATAGGAATAGACAGATCAAACTCGACCTCCCCACATGGCAGTCACACACAGTCTGAACAGGTTTTCAATTATATATCCTCCTGACCCCACCCTTGGGTACAGACAGCCAATCACAATAAATTCCCAATGATCTGAGAACACGCCCATAAAAGCAAAAGAGCTCTTTTCATCTTCTTTACTGATGCTGGGGTTAAGCACATGTTGAACTATTCCTCGACACCCAGGCTTTCATTTTCGCCCGCGTTGCGCGAAAACAAAAAGCCTGGACTAATTTGTTACACATAGTGGCCTAGAGGGGGGAGTCAACCTTCAGTAGCACAATGTAGCACAGCAGTGGACGGGAGCAGGAGGGGCCAAGGATGACGCCACGTTGGTGAGATCAAATCAGATCAGCTCGATCTGTCGCGTGGATTGTTTTTATAATTATTTTTTTAATTAACGAGGAGCCAAAAAAGTTAGACCACAATGCCTCATCTCCCCGGGTAATGAAGTGTACTCATTGCTAATTAACATACCGTGCATAGCGGTGTGGAGTAGGTCCTAATCAAATACACTCTTGGCTTGTCATGTCTTTGGTTCTGTCTCTCGGGTCGGCCGGGTGGGGCTTGCTGAGCTGTAACCTTTAGTAGCACACCACCACCACCACAACCCTCCCTCCTTCTCCCTTATCGCTTGCCTCTGAAGGACACTTTTGTTTAGACCAGGGGTGCCCAAAAGATAGATTGTGATCTACCGGTAGATCACAGAGGCCATGCAGGTAGATCACATGACAGTCCCCTAAAATGTATAGATCTGTAACTCTTGAGAGCATTAAAATTAAACCAGTTGGACCCTTATGAGTCCGTTTGGTTTCATTTTACACTCCCAATAGTCAAAATATATTTAAACACCTTAATTACATAATTTCAAGAGTCCACACAATTAGAAAATGTAGAATAATTGTTATTTTGACCAACATTTTACCAGTTCTCTTTCCCAATTGTAGACAAAAACGTGAGTTTTTGTTATCAGCTTTGGGTGCAAGAGACTAAATTCAACATCACCAAACAATCAACTCAAACCCCAAATACTGTTTTCAAACGTCAGTAGTAGCATATACAAGAAAACCTTCCAATTCTCCCCCTCCATTTTTCATTATAAGTGCATTATTTTTTAAACACTATAACAGTAAGTAAATCCATCACCTACTATTTCAAAGTCAAACTTTCCTGGGGGCCTTGGAATGGATTTTTTTTTTTTTTTTTATCTGTAGATCTTGTTGAGCCGGTCATTTTGAAAGTAGCTCTCAGGTCAAAAAAAGTGTTTGCACCCCTGGTTTAGACTCTGAGATATGATACTCCTCGATCCATGGAAACACACATGCACTACAGTAAGACACTGCGGGTCCAGGGAACGATGTACCCTCAAACATTCAGTAGGTCTATATTCTCTGCACATATCTCTCCACATAGTGCCTTATAAATATAAGAGCCAACACGGCTGTACGCATAGGCATACTGGCCGTTATAACACATCTGGTGTCACAAAAGAAGCAACATAGTTGGCTGTGATCGACAAAACGTGCCGCTTGTGATGAATCAGTGATGGGCAGTAACTTGTTACAAGTAGCTAAGCTACATAGCTTAACTACATTTTCCCGTAACTTGTAATGTATCTTACTACATTTGTTCTGGGAATAGCTTGTAGTGAAGCTACACTACTTCTTTTGAGTAACAAGGAAAGTATAGTTTACTACATTTTCTCACGCACAATTTCGACTTCCGCCTATTTTTAATGGATAGAAAACCTCTAATATACATATCTTTCTGGGGATAGCTTGTAGTGTAGTTTAGCTGGGGGGGGGGGGGGTTGTGTGTGTGTGTGTGTGTGTGTGTGTGTGTGTGTGTGTGTGTGTGTGTGTGTGTGTGTGTGTGTGTGTGTGTGTGTGTGTGTGGGTGTGTGTGTGTGTGTGTGTGTGTGTGTGTGTGTGTGTGTGTGTGTGTGTGTGTAGGGGTCTCTTCAGGGAAGAGATAGGACTCCGAACAGAAGGTAACTGTATTGCTAAAGACTGGCTATAATAGAGGCCATGGACCAGATGGCAAACACTATACCATTCCAGCGTGCAAGGCAGACACAGCCACATTCCATCAGGGTTTATCTGGCCTTTCATTTGCTTTTATCCAGCATGACGGTGGGGAGGCGACCCACTCTGTGTTAACAATGTGGGGCTAAAGTCATTGCACAGCACACTGCATTGGTCTTGTAAGCTGACAACTTTTATATTCCTTTTAACGCTCGTCCTTGGCTTTCCTCTTGTCTCGTGTATTATGGGCAGGTGAAGAATTTAGGAGTGTAGAATGGTGTGTGTGTGTGTGTGTGTGGGGGGGGGGGGGGGGGGGGGGGGGGTGTTGCAGGACAGCTCGAACACACAGCCTGTGCTGGACTAACCTTTAACAGGCTGACAAAAGCCATTATCCTGTACATAATGGGATATGGGGAGGGGGCTGGGTGTACTGCATGTGTGTGTGTAGTAGTCTCCTCCTTGCTGATGGGTGGATGGATCAGTAATAATAATAATAATAATGGATTGCATTTTTATAGCGCTTTTCTATGCACAACGTGTATACTCAAAGCGCTTACAATGGTCCATTCATTCATACATTGAGTAGTAAAGCGGCAGTCGTCGACAGCTGTTGTTGTCGACTGCAAACAACGTCAAAGGAAGACTGATTCGCTGATCTCCAGTGATTGGTTGAGGGAAAATCAAGTGCCCGCCTCCTCGTAAATCGGTTACAATGGGGCCAATGTCAGACTCTTGAGCCATGGCTCAGAGTCTGACAATCAGGCTAGGAGGAAAGGTGGGGTTCAGTGTCTTGCCCAAGGACACTTCAACATGTAGACATGAGGAGTCAGGATTCGAACCACCGACCACTGGATCATTGGCTGACCTAGATCATTGGCCGACCTGCTCTGCAATTAAACCTCCTGAGCCACAGCCGCAGTAGGTGTGTGCTATAACCTAGTGCTATAATTAGATAGCGGGGCGACCTGGTGGTGGATTATTTAGCCACACAATTCTGACATTCTGGAACTGTCTGACTGATGCTAAAGAGTTGATTCAACAAGAACTTTTATCATATAACGCAGAAAAGAAAACAAAGAGTTAGGGGACATTTTCATGAACGTTTCAACATCGTCATCATCATGCTATTTAACCATGTTCATTCACACGATATCGATATCAATACATATAACACAGAGAGCAAAAAGCATTCATTAACATTTTTTTCAAAAAAAAAAAAAAAAAAAAAAAAAAAAAAACATTTTGTCAATTCTTTTTGTTTTGTTTTTAAGATTTCAATGAGGGACAGAGAGAGATGAGGAAATACACGTGGCAAAGGTTGTCGTGAACAGGACTCAAACAACCACCCTGCCGGGGCTGGTAGGAGCAGCTCTCAACAAGACCAGAATCCCAGCACCAGATACTTTCATTCATGAGTGGTGGATTCCTGAGCCGGTTCTGGCTCAGGAATGGTTCTGCAGCTGGGGCGGATGTAACATTTCCCAATTGGGGGGGCAGGAGAAAATGGTATGGGGGCGGCTTAATCGCCTGCGTCGCTTCACACCACGGGCGATGAATTCGCACCCATACCATTTTCTGTTACAGTACTTTTATTAGTCAAGTAAAGCATCAATAATAACATCAGTTGTTGTTGAAGTTGCAGCAGACACACAACATGCATAAAGCTAAAGGTCTGACTCAGAGAGTTTTCTGTTTTCAATGATGAAATGCTGTTGGTTTAGTGGTGCCACGACTGTAGTTAGTTAGTAGCATTAGTAGTGTTTCAAATCATTTTAAATTTTAATTTGAAATACAGTGTCTTGGGTTGTTTTGCATGCCAGCATGTTTGGTGGGGCAGACTGGGCATTTAGGGGGGCATTGCCCCCCCATGCCCATGCCTAGATCCGCCCCTGGTCTGCAGGATCCACCACAATAGCAAGGTGGTGCTGCAGGCTTCACCTAAATCACAAGGTGGTGCTGCAGGCTCCGAATGCCACTTGTTACCTTAGCTCCATCCCCAGTGAGGAGAAGTCGTGAGGACAGAGTGATTAAGTGGATTTGACAATAGAATTTGAATGTGCTCAAGATGTCATTTTAAAGCACAGTCAAGTCAATTCAATTCAATTAGCTTTACCGGCATTGGATATACAACATATAACATATGTTAATTACATTTCAAAGCAAAGGTAGAGCAATATACTATACACGGCTGGATCAGCTGGAACCTAGAGCTTTGCGCCTGCCTGTACATGCAGGATAGAGAATATAGACATCAGGATTCAGGATAGACATTAATGCTGCCCCGCAGCTCCCGCCCGACAGTCAGGCGAATAATAGCCTACTGTAATAACAGTCATTAGGTCTCTCTGACTTATATTCAGTTTAGGCAGCATATGAATAAATGCATTTTTTTGTCGCCATCATTCATAGCAGTCTGTGTATTCAGGCATGCAGAGTGAAATTAGCTTTTGTGGCAGATGAAGTGTGCACATTATAGCATATATTATTATTCCTACATCACACACCAAGCAATACAGCCACCGACTTGTTGTTCTCCTTTCACTTTAACCTATGTATGCTACTTCATCATTCTGAAGGTCTATTATTTCAGCGAAAATGTGTCTTCGACGTTAAACAAAAGTTGAATGTGCGTCCGTGCGTGCAGTTAGCTGCAGTGCTAGGGGAGGGGGGTGTAGAATCGGATTTCAAGCAGTGTTGTGCGGTCGGTGAAACATGTGGAGTGGAGGAGGAGGGCTTAGGTCACTCGAGAAGGAAAAAAGAAACGTGTACACGTTATGCGAGAGACAGCGCGATCGTTGGCCATCCGTTGCAGCGTATGTCGCGGTCGCAAATTGACGTTTGCCCCCCCTGCGTGATGCGGACATTTGCCGTGAGGAGACGAAACGCTGTACGGAGGAAACACTCGCGTGTATCCTCATTCTATGCAGCATCAACAGCCCACTCACCTCCAATCGCGTAGGTGTGCGGGTGGCCAAGATTATTGGAATTATTGGATTATTGGAGTATTGGAATTTGGTTTACTCCACCCATTTTCAACATTTTAATATGTCTTTAATATGCCTTAGAGATGTTCTGTGGACATGATAAAAAAAGTTCCCCAATTCTGTATTTCCTAAAAAAAAATGGAGGTCTGAAAAAAATCATTAACATGGTGAAATACATCTGATGCATACATCATCATCAAGATGTATTTCACCATGTTAAGGATTTTTCTTTTAGACCCCTTTTTCCTGAGAGGGTACAAATGGAACCAAATGGTTCACATTTGTACCTTCTCAGGAAAATTTTGAAAATGGGTGGAATTCCACTTTTAACAGGTTAAGCAGAGAGTCATGCCCCAATGGAGCATAGTAGGCCTATCCAAAATAATATTGAATAGGGTAGGGAATGGAAAATTGTCAATTTGAGTTTCCCTGTGTGCCGAAGGGTTCATAGATAGAGGTCTCACGCAAGCCCATCGTTTTGGCAGTTTGAGACTTTAAACCAATATTTCATCACAGTTATTCTGTGCTTGCAGTATATCGACCTATATGGCCATCAAATCCACCGTTGACGAAGAGAACTCCTGCTTTTATGTGTATATTGGTTCTCATTTCATGGGACCATTCTCCATGCTAAATCCTCCATCCATGGCCAATACTGTCCCCTCTCAATTGGCTGCCAAATGCCATTAAGCTAATGGTATTGGAATTTCACCACCATGTCATTTCTGCACTTACTGCTCAGACAAAAGTGGCAACGATTTCTGCTGCAGCTCGATACGTCCCTGCTTTATTTCATCATGTTCTTTGATGCTTAATCCAAAATGACACGGGCCCACATGGACGTGCTGCAGTCCGGATCGTTTAATTGGGGACCTGCCATAACCAATGGCTTAAAACAACCCTGTTTGTCAATTAAATGATCAAACGTATGTAATAAAATAAAAATGGAGAAGGCAATTCTGTTTTAGAATTGCCTCACACTTCAAATTGGAGCAACAAAATAGCTAATGCATGATTGGATAAATCTTTCTTTGCCTCTCTCTCTCTCCATTATTAAATCGGTTCACAGACGAGTTATGGAGCTTTGGCACCGAAACTATCCTTTAATCTTATTAATGAGGATCCTACGAGGGTTCAGACTAACTGCTGGTCACACAGCAGGTGTGGGTTTGACTGTATAATCAGAACACTGCAGGGAAACGGTCACGGGTCAAAGGGTAAAGACCAAAATGTTACACATAAATTTAGTCTACTGCAATACAATATTGATACAAGGGGGAGAAAGAAGGCAAATAAAGGGTGAGGGAAATAATAGCACAAAATGCTAAATTGCTGAAGAATGGCTAAAGACATTTGAGCATGCATCATGTTGCCAAAGTTATACCTGTAGGCAGGTCGATAGGCAACTATAAAGACTAGAAATAAAAGTTTGTCTTTTTTGCCGCTTACATCTTTCTATGAGGAGCACAATTACAATTTACAATTTAGGCATTTAGCAGATGCTCTTAATCCAGAGCGACTTCCATCAAGTAGAGACAGTGCAATGCATTCAAGTTTACAATTTAAGCAGAATTTACAATACAATGTAAGGAATGTAATACATTGGACATTCTAAGTTACTGCTATCTAAACTACCTAGCAGGGTAGGCCTACTGCAAGTGCTATGGGTTCGTATGTAATACAAGTGCTGAAATGGAGTGTAAAAAGGTGTTTTCAGACTGCAACGGAAGATAGGGAGTGAGTCTGTGGTTTTGATTGCACACCGACACAGATTCCGTTAATCCTATCCTCACCTTCTAAAATAAGGAAGGGTCATATTTCAGACCTTAATAACTGCTTTTAGAATGATCAGCAACCCAGCTCAGCAGGCTACATATCATAAACTATCAATCTATCACTATTGGCGGCTGTGGCTCAGGAGGTAGAGCAGGTCGTCCAATGACCCGTGGGTCGGTGGTTCGAATCCCGGCTCCTCCTGTCTACGTGTCAAAGTGTCCTTGGGCAAGACACTGAACCCCAAGTTGCCTCCAATGAGTTGGTCAGTGTGAGCTGGCCACCATTGGTGTGTGAATGTGGGAAGTGGAGACGCTGGCGTCGGCTGTTCGCTGCTCTACTTCCCAATGTATGAATGAATGGACCATTGTAAAGCGCTTTGAGCACTTGGAAAAGCGCTATAAAAATGCAATCCATTATTATCATAAAAGGTCAGCTGCAATCAATTATAATTTATAGCGGTTCCTAAACATTTTCATGTCAAAACAGTCAGTTAATTTCAAGGAGCTCCAGTTTGACCTGCATTAATGTATGGATCCCCCAATTTAATAACTACTCAATGTGTGATGCATTGAGAAAGATTTCGCTAATGCTCCAAAGAAAAGCATCATGATGATCATGGCCTGTAGGCTCTTGACTTCGGTAGTAGTAGCCTAGTAAGTAGGATACTATCACTAGGTGTCACGGTCCAAACGTACATAATGCATGGCTGAGCCCTTTCATGACAATCTCGGAATCCAGATAAAATTGAGCCAATCCAAAAACGCATTTTTACACGCATGTGGAATTCCGCGGTGGTGTGCAAGGGTGACTGACATAACGTCAGTTATTTTTTTCCATGCTCCAGATTTCTTTTCCAGTGTCCATCCCTGGATCTGCACCCGTGTGCAACATTCTAATACAGGGGTGGCCAACCCGCGGCTCGCAAGCCACATGTGGCTCTTCAGCTGGTTACATGCGGCTCTTAAGGGGCTTCCACATGAAACCGTCAAAAACGCTCGGCCTGGCACAGTCATTCATTCCCTATACAGTGGTGCCTAACCACTTGATCATGGACTGATTCCTAGTCCACCGTGTAGGTGTATATTTTTTGACTTGTCATATACTTTTGGATTGTAAACCCTGTTTCTAAATACAAGTCTATATGTTTTAATAGTGTGTCTTTGCATTGCGCACTTGCACACAAATACTCATGGCAGTCTCATGGCAGGAGAGGGGAAATCTATTTGCGACCATGATGGCCATCGCAGCGGTTTTATAACCGTTGTGACCGTTTGATGTGGCTCTTTGCAGTAACACGGTGAAAAACGTGGCTCTTGGTCTATGACTGGTTGGCCACCCCTGTTCTAATATGTCATTAGTATACCTTAGAGGCGCTAGGTGGACATGATAAAAAACGTTTCCCCATTCTGTGTTTCTTAGAAATAGAGGTCCGAAGAAAATCATTAACATGGTGAAATACATCTTGATGACATCATCAAGATGTACATCACCATGTTAATGGATTTCTTTAGATGGTTCTTTTTTTCTGAGAGCGTACAAATGGAACCAAATGAACCTGTTAGGGTTCATCTGGTTCACAACTGTATACGCTCTCAGAAAAATATTGAAAATGGGTGGAATTCCCCTTTAAGTCTGATTATTCCACCCTGTACTGCGTGCAAACTCTGCTGGAGTTTGTAAACCGTGTGTCCTACTGTGTCTATAGCTGCGTGAGTTCTTATCCATTGATTTTTTTTCCACAGCATGTTGTATTTTATTGTAAATTGGGGCTGGGTTGAAGCGGCTTATGTAAGCTAGCGGTTTAAAGTTAACAGGCAAAGGAGCGACGATAAAGCCCCACAGCTACAGCGTGTTGGTGAGAGACACAGTGAGATATTTCCAATATGGACACTTCCATGCTGTGCTAAAGGCATGTACCTGAAGCCCAGTGGTGGTCCTCTGCACAGAGCTGGTATTTAAAGTAGGCTATGCTAAAATGCCGTGCATTTGCATTAGCATCCGTTTGTGGTGCTCCCTGCCAGTGTTGGGTAATGTGCACTGCATAACTTAATACATTACATAAGATATCACCAAAGTGCAGTAACGTAACTAATGCGCTTTATTTAACGAAAACATCTGTAATATATTAAACTTTCTGCATTACTTTCTATATTTTTCTCTGTCAACTTGTCTCGTTGCAAGTGTTCCTGTGACATTATCTGACAACTGCAGAAGTTAAACTCTTTGTCTATAATGTCTCATCAAATTATTTATTGGCTTCCATGAATTCAATTACATTACAGACAGTATCTTGGTACCATTGTGTGAGGTTTGTAATACGTTTACAATATTAGTGAAAGTGTGAGAAACACAAGTCGTTGGTGAGGATTCATAATCAAAGCAGACAGACTTGGATTATTTAACCACAGTGATATTGCATTCCATTGAAAATGAAACACCTCAAGGAAATTGGGTTTAAATGTCATGTTTTTCATTAAGCCATGCATTCACCAAAGTGACGGTGGAATGTTTGCCTTTCCGATACATTAAATGTTTCTATTTTTCATTGGTAATGGAAGCATAGTCTCTGTGATGTAGCATTAGAGTGGTGCTTTTATTGATTCGAGCCTTCACATTCATGAATATTGATCTCACTCGCTGCCAAATGCTAAATACAGAGACCGAATTCAATAATGTGGATGTGGCTTCAATGAAAGACACACGGATGGAACAGGGGAGGATCTTAAGACTGGGAATATTCATGTTAGGACACTAATAGGCCCCAATAACATGTGACCCTGATGTGTATTTAATCCCAATTGTGCAATTTATTTGCACTTATCAGAGTCAGCCGTCATTACGTCTTGTACACGCGCACACACACAAACACACAACACGCGCGCGCGCACACACACACACACCACACACACACACACACACACACACACACACACACACACACACACACACACACACACACACACACCACACACACACACACACACACACACACGGGATCAAACCGGCAACCTTTCAGTTAGCATTCAGTTAGACTCTACCCGTGAGCCACCGCCACTCCCAGAAACACACATACTGTACTGTAGCAGAACTTCTCAATGGGATAATTTGGGTTATTCTTTCAATACTAGAGCATTTGAACTAAGTGGTCAAACCAGCAATATGTTGAAAAGCATCTTCCATAAAATCCACATATAGTCGCATATCACAGAAAAAAAAAACATAGTGCCAACATAGTGCCAACATGGTGGGTGCCATTGTAAGCCAAGTGTATGGTTTGACCATTCGGTCATCAGTCTTGTTTTGATTGAATTGTGCTGTAAATCCAAGCTGTTTTAAATCGGTCATCGGTCAATCAATCAATCAATCAATCAATCAGAAAGTGAGAGAGACAGAGTGATTCAGTGTCTTTCCCGTATTACAACAGTATTATTTGTACATATGATATTGTTGCTTTTGAGTGGGAAAAGTCTATCCATAGCCTGTGCATGGGCGGATCTAGGCATGGGCATTGTGTGGCAATGCCCCCCTAAATGCCCAGTCTGCCCCACCAAACATGATGGCATGCAAAACAACCCAAATTTCAAAAATATTTTTCAAATTTAAAGTGGTTATATTTAAAATGATTTGAGACACTACTACTGCTACTATCTACAATTGTCTCACCACTAAACCAACAGCATTTCATCATTGAAAGCAGACTGCTACTACTACTAGGCTACTAATGCTACTACTGCTGGCGGCGTGTCTCCCCCGCGTCATCAGTGCCCATACCCGAGGTGGGGTTGGCAAAAGGGCCTTTCTGTGTGGAGTTTGCATGTTCTCCCCGTGTCCCCTAGGGTAGATACCCTCACAAAAACATGCAGTAATCCTGGGCTCTAAACTGCCTCCCCCTGGTCAGCCGGGGCGCCTGATGGAGGGGACAGGAACTGGTTGGAATAACGTGTTCCTTCCACAATGCGCTATGTCCAACCAGGAAAACTCCCCTCTGTCAGGTGAAAAGAAGGCAGCTTGGACTCCTCATGCATCGAAGGAAGCATGGGGCCAGTCTGCTGCCTCCTCAGGTTGGCGGAGGGTGTGTAGAGCCCAGGATCACATTAGGAATTGGCACTGGGTGAAAAAATGGGTTACAAAATCCGTGGGATAAAAATTAAATTAAAAGTATCGGATGAATGAAAGACAACAATGGATGGCACCAAGGGGAGCTCTCCATGGTGCTGAAATCATTTAGGGGAGCTGTCCCAAGGGGAGCTCTCCATGGTGCTGAAATCCTTTAGGGGAGCCCACGGGAGCTCTCCATGGTGCTGAAATCCTTTAGGGGAGCTCTCCATGGTGCTGAAATCCTTTAGCGGAGCTGTCCCTAGGGGAGCTCTCCATGGTGCTGAAATCCTTCAGGGGAGCTGCCCCAAGGGGATCTCTCCATGGTGCTGAAATCTTTTAGGGGAGCTGAAAGCTGAAACCCCGAAAAGAGCAGGGATTGATGACATACTGGTGAAAATGTTACAGCACCTCGGACCTAACGCAAAGTCGTGCCTCCTAGAGATGCTGAACACATGCTTAGCAGAGAAAACCATCCCTTCTGTCTGGAGAAAGGCCAATGTCGTTCCCTCCTCTGCATCACCTACAAGCTCTATGAGAGGCTGCTGCCCCAACGTCTCATCCCAATCATAGACACCATGCTGACTAAAGACAAAGCCAAGTTTCTGCCCTGGCACCTCCTGTGCTGGACAGTTACTCAACCTCAACCAACACATTGAGGATGGGTTTGAAGAAAAGCAAATAACTAGGGCAGCATTCATTCATCTCACTGCTGCCTATGACACCGACGATCACCACACAATGGTCAGAAAACCACTGGACATGACTGGTGACCTGAACCTGTGCCAGATCATTAAAAGCCTTCTCAACAACTGGCGCTTCTACACCCACCTAAATAACCAGAGAAGTAAATGGAAAGCCCCAAAAGAATGTCCTCCCACAAGGAAGTGTGCTTGCCCCCTCCTTTTCAATATTTAGACCAACCAGAAACTCTTCAATAGACACCGAGTTTGTGTTTTTAGCTCATTTGGTTCAGAGGTTAGAGCCAAAACCTTATTTCTGTGTGCTAATATTGTGGTCGCCATATTGTGGTGGCCATATTGGATTTCATGAAAGGTTCCAATACAAAAAATGTTTGTCTTTACATAAATGATCAACCTGTTAAGTTTCGTGGAAATATCTCTCAGTTTAAAATTGTGCCCTATTCACCCCCATTATATCTAATAGGGGCTAATATTGCGGCGGCCATATTGGGTTTCCAGCAAAAAATTGACCAGGTTGTCCATATAGGTTGTGATCCTACTGGGTCATAGATAATATTTCTGGTGGACAACCTTTTATGTTATGGCAAATGCAGCACACCCCCCTTTGCCCCCTGGGTACTGAGTCAGACCTTTAGCTTTATGCATGCTGCGGGTCTGTTGCAACTTCAACGACAACTGATGTTATTATTGATGCTTTACTTGACTAATAAAAGTCGTGTAACCAAAAATGGTATGGGGGCGGCTTCATCGCCCGTGTCGCTTTGCACCACGGGCGATGAAGCCGCCCCCATACCATTTTCTCCTGCCCCCCAATTGGGAAATGTTACATCCGCCCCTGAGCCTGTGTCCAAAAACATACACATATATGCAGACAGACAGAGCAGACTGCCCAGAGAGGACAGACAGGGTGTGTTCTCACTGTAGAGAGACTGATGGAGACAGAGCTCCACTTCTAGACTGTGTGTGACCAATATAAACACATTATAGAGGAATACCATCCTAAATTCACATAAATAACCAAAACAAACGTACAGTTTGACTCTATTTTCCATACAATTCCGTACTTGGGTGAGAAAGCAGACTGTTCCAGATTAACATGAGGGACAATGGGTAAACAGCACTATAGTCTACTACACTTAACAGATCAATATAATGCTGCCTGTTTTTCTTTCTCTTGTTTATATTATTGTTCTGACTGGGTATGTATATTATATTTTAGTATTATTATTTTGTGTTTCATATTGAATTTGTATCATTCGTACTACTTTGGCAATATAAGATTGTTTTGTATGAATGTGGGTATGAATGAATCAGGATGTATTTGAGAGGCACTAGTTTTTTAGGTTTAATGCTTGTTTTTGTAGGTCTATGCTTGCTTTGGCAACATAAGAATGCTTGTCATGGCAATGAAGCATACTTGAATTGAATTGAATTGAATTGAATTGAATTGAATTGAATTGTGTGTTCAGCAGTTGGTATGCATTGTCACACTGCCTGTTGTGGTATCTAGCAAAAAAAAAGGAGAAAAAAGGCTACTTTGGCAATATAAGATTGTTTTGTATGAATGTGGATATGAATCAGGATGTATTTGAGAGGCAATAGTTTTTTAGGTTTAATGCTTGTTTTTGTAGGTCTATGCTTGCTTTGGCAACATAAGAATGCTTGTCATGGCAATGAAGCATACTTGAATTGAATTGAATTGAATTGAATTGAATTGAATTGAATTGAATTGAATTGAATTGAATTGAATTGAATTGAATTGAATTGAATTGAATTGTGTGTTCAGCAGTTGGTATGCATTGTCACACTGCCTGTTGTGGTATCTAGCAAAAAAAAAGGAGAAAAAAGGCACTTTCTGTGTGTACCCGATTGGCCGAGCACGGCCACAAGTGATTGGATACAAAGTGAGGTGACCAGGCCAGTTGTGATTGGCCAGATTCGCAGGAATGTAAGGATGCATGACAAGAGTGCACCTCACTTCACACAAGTGTGTTTTTTTTTTTCCCCATCTCGGTCTGGTGTTGAAGCTAAAACACTTCAACAACCCAAGTACCAGTGACATCATCATTGTAGACAGGAATCAGACCAGGTATTTTTTGTGGTTTAGGTTTAATGTTTTTTTCAATGTTTTTAAGGGTTTTTGGCAATGAGGAGAAATGAATGTTCTCTTGCATTTCAAAATAAGAGTTGAATGGGGAAAACTGTTGTCGAACTTTGGGTCCAGTCCCCGCCCTACCTGGGCCCTCATCAGACCCTGTACATTCAACGCACCGCCTCGGCCACGTTGAGGCGCCAGTCACCACGGATCCTCACGGGCCTGCTGCTGAGCACTTTCTGCGCCGTTCCGAAGTCCTTGAATGTGACAAATCCAAAGTTACTTTTGGGTGCACAGTTTTTAATGGTGACGCCCATGACTGTCCCGTACTTCTCGAAGAACTCATGGAGCTCGTCCTCGTCCACTTTACGGTGTATGTTTCCGACAAAGAGCCTATGCTCAGCATGCCTCGGTCCCTTCTTGTCTTTCACCGTCACCGTCGGCCTGGTGACATTACATACAGGCGGGGTCGCTCCAGCACTCTGCCGTGGTGGTGACACGGAGGACGGTTTCTTGGCAGCCACCTGTGCATATGATAAGGTAGCTGCCTGCTTTTGAACCACGGGTTTGGATTCAACGCTGGTTGAATCCAATGAGGAGGTGGCGGCAGCTGCTTCTTCCTTCTGCTCCACTGGCGGCCTGGTGACCTCATCTACAAGTGGAGTCCTTCTAGAGCTTTGTGGTGGTGGTGACTTGCTCTCCTTGGACTCTGGTGTCAGTGAGGAGTCCATTGTGGTTCCCTTTTCTTCTTTCACCGCCGCGACCACAGACTCCGCCTCCCTGTGAGGCAGAGGACTGGCAGCTGGATGGATGGGAGCTGGGGGTTTTGCAGCTGTTGCAGCCCTGTCTGAACGTACCTGCTCCACTTTGAGGTATACCCCGTTCGCGAACATAATGCGCTTTCTCTTGATAATCTGCTGTATAAGCGCAGGGTCCTTAAAAACCACAAAGGCGAAGTTTGACCGGCCGTCCTTGCCAGGCCTGATTCTGAGCTTTAACACTGGGCCGCGCTGCTCAAAAAACTTCATGAGCGCGGCCTCTCCCACGCCGGCAGGGATGTCTCCGACGAATAGCTCTGGCCTGACTTGGAGAACCTCCTTCCCCTGCTTTCCTACACAGGGAGGCTTCTTCTCCTGGAGCTCCTGTACTGGTCTGGGCTCCTTCACCACCGCCGGCCTGGTGACATTAGATACAGGCGGGGTCGCTCCAGCAGCCTGCCATGGTGGTGACACGGAGGACGGTTTCTTGGCAGCCACCTGTGCATATGATAAGGTGGCTACCTGCTTTTGAACCACAGGTTTGGATTCAACGCTGGTTGAATCCAATGAGGAGGCGACTGTTTCTTCCTTCTGCTCCACCAGCAGCCTGGTGACCTCATCTACAAGTGGAGTCCCTCTAGGGCTTTGTGGTGGTGGTGACTTGCTCTCCTTGGACTCTGGTGTTAGTGAGGAGTCCATTGTGGTTCCCTTTTCTTCTTTCACCGCCGCGACCACAGACTCCGCCTCCCTGTGAGGCAGAGGACTGGCAGCTGGATGGATGGGAGCTGGAGGTTTTGCAGCTGTTGCAGCCCTGTCCGAACGTACCTGCTCCACTTTGAGGTATACCCCGTTCGCGAACATAATGCGCTTTCTCTTGATAATCTGCTGTATAAGCGCAGGGTCCTTAAAAACCACAAAGGCGGAGTTTGACCGACCGTCCTTGCCAGGCCTGATTCTGAGCTTTAACACTGGGCCGCGCTGCTCAAAAAACTTCATGAGCGCGGCCTCTCCCACGCCAGCAGGGATGTCTCCGACGAATAGTTCTGGCCTGACTTGGAGAACCTCCTTCCCCTGCTTTCCTACACAGGGAGGCTTCTTCTCCTGGAGCTCCTGTACTGGTCTGGGCTCCTTCACCACCGCCGGCCTGGTGACATTACATATAGACGGGGTCGCTCCAGCACCCTGCCGTGGTGGTGACACGGAGGACGGTTTCTTGGCAGCCACCTGTGCATATGATAAGGTAGCTGCCTGCTTTTGAACCACCGGTTTGGATTCAACGCTGGTTGAATCCAATGGGGAGGTGGCGGAGGCTGCTTCTTCCTTCTGCTCCACTGGCGGCCTGATGACCTCATCTACAAGTGGGCTCCCTCTAGGTCTTTGTGGTGGTGATTTGCTCTCCTTGGACTCAGGTGTTAGTGAGGAGTCCATTGTGGTTCCTTGTTCTTCTTTCGCCGCCGCGACCACAGACTCCGCCTCCCTGTGAGGCAGAGGACTGGCAGCTGGATGGATGGGAGCTGGAGGGTTAGCAGCTGTTACAGCCCTGTCCGAACGTACCTGCTCCACTTTGAGGTATACCCCGTTCGCGAACATGATGCGCTTTCTCTTGATTATTTGCTGTATAAGCGCAGGGTCCTTAAAAACCACGAAGGCGAAGTTTGACCGGCCGTCCTTGCCAGGCCTGATTCTGAGCTTTAACACTGGGCCGCGCTGCTCAAAAAACTTCATGAGCGCGGCCTCTCCCACGCCGGCAGGGATGTCTCCGACGAATAGTTCTGGCCTGACTTGGAGAACCTCCTTTCCCTGCTTTCCTACACAGGGAGGCTTCTTCTCCTGGAGCTCCTGTACTGGTCTGGGCTCCTTCACCACCGCCGGCCTGGTGACATTACATATAGGCGGGGTCGCTCCAGCACCCTGCCGTGGTGGTGACACGGAGGACGGTTTCTTGGCAGCCACCTGTGCATATGATAAGGTAGCTGCCTGCTTTTGAACCACCGGTTTGGATTCAACGCTGGTTGAATCCAATGGGGAGGTGGCGGAGGCTGCTTCTTCCTTCTGCTCCACTGGCGGCCTGATGACCTCATCTACAAGTGGGCTCCCTCTAGGTCTTTGTGGTGGTGATTTGCTCTCCTTGGACTCAGGTGTTAGTGAGGAGTCCATTGTGGTTCCTTGTTCTTCTTTCGCCGCCGCGACCACAGACTCCGCCTCCCTGTGAGGCAGAGGACTGACAGCTGGATGGATGGGAGCTGGAGGGTTAGCAGCTGTTACAGCCCTGTCCGAACGTACCTGCTCCACTTTGAGGTATACCCCGTTCGCGAACATGATGCGCTTTCTCTTGATTATTTGCTGTATAAGCGCAGGGTCCTTAAAAACCACGAAGGCGAAGTTTGACCGGCCGTCCTTGCCAGGCCTGATTCTGAGCTTTAACACTGGGCCGCGCTGCTCAAAAAACTTCATGAGCGCGGCCTCTCCCACGCCGGCAGGGATGTCTCCGACGAATAGTTCTGGCCTGACTTGGAGAACCTCCTTTCCCTGCTTTCCTACACAGGGAGGCTTCTTCTCCTGGAGCTCCTGTACTGGCCTGAGCTCCTTCACCACCGCCGGCCTGGTGACATTACATACAGGCGGGGTCGCTCCAGCACCCTGCCGTGGTGGTGACACGGAGGACGGTTTCTTGGCAGCCACCTGTGCATATGATAAGGTAGCTGCCTGCTTTTGAACCACGGGTTTGGATTCAACGCTGGTTGAATCCAATGAGGAGGTGGCGGAGGCTGCTTCTTCCTTCTGCTCCACTGGCGGCCTGATGACCTCATCTACAAGTGGAGTCCCTCTAGGGCTTTGTGGTGGTGGTGACTTGCTCTCCTTGGACTCTGGTGTTAGTGAGGAGTCCATTGTGGTTCCCTTTTCTTCTTTCACCGCCGCGACCACAGACTCCGCCTCCCTGTGAGGCAGAGGACTGGCAGCTGGATGGATGGGAGCTGGAGGTTTTGCAGCCCTGTCCGAACGTACCTGCTCCACTTTGAGGTATACCCCGTTCGCGAACATAATGCGCTTTCTCTTGATAATCTGCTGTATAAGCGCAGGGTCCTTAAAAACCACAAAGGCGGAGTTTGACCGGCCGTCCTTGCCAGGCCTGATTCTGAGCTTTAACACTGGGCCGCGCTGCTCAAAAAACCTCATGAGCGCGGCCTCTCCCACGCCGGCAGGGATGTCTCCGACGAATAGTTCTGGCCTGACTTGGAGAACCTCCTTCCCCTGCTTTCCTGCACTGGGAGGCTTCTTCTCCTGGAGCTCCTGTACTGGCCTGGGCTCCTTCACCACCGCCGCCCTGGTGACATTACATACAGGCGGGGTCGCTGCAGCACCCTGCCGTGGTGACACGGAGGACGGTTTCTTGGCAGCCACCTGTGCATATGATAAGGTAGCTGCCTGCTTTTGAACCACCGGTTTGGATTCAACGCTGGTTGAATCCAATGAGGAGGTGGCGGCTGGTTCCTTTTGCTCCACTGGCCTGGTGACCTTATCTACAAGTTCCTCCTGTACTGGCCTGTTCTCCTTGTGTACAGTTTGAGGAGGCCTGGCACGCTGAGATTCAGCAAGTTTCACTTTAGGTTCAGCTCCAGCAGTATCCACACACTCTGCTACCTTGGAAACCTCTAAAGGAGCAACCCTATCATCTTCCATCTCCTCTAAACCTTTGCCATTCTCTAGAGCAGCATTGGCTACAAGAGAAGGGGCAGGATTCATGACTAGTGACACCTCTTCCTGGGGCTCTGTTTGGGATCCAATGCTGGTCGAATCCAAAGATGAAACCTCTAAAGCATCAACCCTCTCGTCTTCCACCTGCTCTAACCCTTGGCCATTCTCTAGAGCAGCAGGGGTTACAGGTTCTCGAGTCAGCAGAGTCGACTCTTCCAAAAGGATGTCTGCTTTCATGTTCGGAAGCGCGGCCTCCTCGTGAGCCTCCGTTTTGGACACAATGTTGGTTGAATCCAATGATGAGGAGGTGGCATTCTCCTCCGCAGGACTAGCACGCTGGGACTCAGCAAGTTCCGCTTTTGTTTCGGCTCCAGCGGTTTCCACACCCTCTGCTAACTTGGGAACCTCAAGAGCAACCCACTTGTCCATCTCCAGGTACTTCAACACGTCGCTGTGGATATACTTGTACTTGTTATCCATGGATGCAATCACAAGCACTTGCACGAACGGCTTCCAGGGCTTCATGTTGTTGGAGAGCTCGCCCCTCACCAGCACCGTCACAGTATCGCCCGGCGTGTCCAGGGGGTCCATCGATTGGATCCTCGAGCAGCAGTTTTGGTAGCCGAGGGCCTTGATCCTCTTAAGGATGTCTTCATTTCCGACAACGGCACTTGAGGATCCATGCTTGTAGTAGGATCTTGGCCCAAAACATCCATACATGTTACGGGGGTCCTCGAACAAGAATCTATGGTACTTGCGGGCAATTTGGATGGCATTCTCATCCGCAGTAAAATGTTTCTTCACCATTCTTGTTAGGTTGGAAAATAGCTTTAATTGAGTTTAAGTTTACAACCTTGAGTCAAAATTTAAGTACGAAATCCTTTGTTGGCACTAGCTGTATCTCCAAAGCACAAATCCTCTTTGACTGATTTTGAACGTGGTATTCTTCCATAAAACTGTGGCCTCAGTGACGTCACAATGTGATGTCAGATCTATCCTTGTCATTCATGTTAACAGAATTTTATGCTCACATGGATAATCAGGTTTATGGACATGTGAAGATAAGCATCACACTCGTGTCAAGTGAGGGACACTCTTATACATTCCGTGCTCAGCCAATCTAATATTTTCGGTGGTAAAAACACACACACAAAGCCGGGCATGGCAATACCTGATTTCAGTTGTTTGGGTTCAAAAGAAGCCAGCATGTCTCTTCTATAGAAGCATGTACGATAGATATGAGAACACATTAATTCACAGTACTAATATCCAGTGTTGGGCAG
The DNA here is from genome assembly GCA_039105355.1 of Benthosema pterotum. NCBI lineage: Eukaryota > Metazoa > Chordata > Actinopteri > Myctophiformes > Myctophidae > Benthosema > Benthosema pterotum. Next base: position 47,807,228 of record CM076973.1, read on the forward strand.
TAACGAATTACATATTACCTTTTCCTGTAGAAGTAGCGCAACAATATCACTCTGCCAAAATGGGTGATATGTAATATGTTACTCTGCCAAAACACGCATCATTACTTATTACAAATGAGCTTGTTGTTGAATGCGAAAGTAGAAGAGATTTACAAGATATCAACAGACAACAACAGAGATGTGCAGTAGTTTGTAGATCCTAATTCTGTACACTGCAGGTTGTCTTGTGTTGTCTTGACGGGGGGTGACTGGGGAAAGTAATAAAGTAATGTGTAACATATTACTCTTTGATTCAAGTACAGTAATAAGTAATGTAATATTATTACTTTTTCGGAGGGTTAAGAAAAGATGTTACTCTCCAAAGTAATATTGCCAAACATTGCTAATATCAACCCAAGTATATACATTATATGCACGCACGCACACACGCACACACACACGCACGCACGCACGCACGCACGCACGCACGCACGCACGCACGCACGCACACGCGCACACACACACACACACACACCACACACACAAAAGCGTGAGCCTGACGAGATTTGTAGATAACAAAAGTTCTGGACCGTCTGCAGGCAAAGCAAGTGTCTGCTGCAGCATCAAAGTAGAAGCACGTAGAGGGGGAAAAGGGTGTGTGTGTGTGTGTGTGTGTGTGTGTGTGTGTGTGTGTGTGTGTGTGTGTGTGTGTGTGTGTGTGTGTGTGTGTGTGTGTGTGTGTTCACACACCAGATTTTCATCAGAAATAATCAGGTGTGATTATGAGTGTATGAATGCTCTCATAAAGCATTATAAGTGTGGACTTATAAAGTGTTAGCCGATATTGTATATGGGAAGAAGATTGTAAACGGGAAGCCATTTTTCGTGCAAAACTAATGCTTGGAATGGATTCAGAATAATGACAATCCTGCTGGCACGCCATGCAAATTGAAGCATAATGAAATTTAAATATATTTGCTTTGCCTTGGTGGCCATATGGATGCCATCATTAGAGCATGTTGTGCGTAAAATGTGAAATCGGCTTACGATTTATTGATAGATACACGTGAAGATTTACAGGAAAGACAGAGAGGGCCGTCATGAACAGGACTCGAACACGCGACACTACTACACTACTTACTTTCGAAAAAATGTAGCTAAGCAACACTACAAGCTATCCCCAGAAAATTGTAGCAAGCTACTTTTGTCGTGTAGCTTGTAGTGTAGCTACATCAACACTACATAATATATATCAATATACTTCTCAACTTAATGTACAATTTTCTAAATAATAAAATAATGGCGGGTTTGAACATAGGATGGTGGCATGTCTAAGCTTTAGGGTGTAATTAGAGGTTTTCTACCCAAATGGGCGGAATTTGAAAATGTGTGTGGGAAAATGTAGTAAGCTACTTTCCTTGTTACTCGAAACAAGTAGTGTAGCTTCACTACAATCTACTCAAAACAAGTAGTTAGCTTCACTACAAGCTATTCCCAGAACAAATGTAGTAAGCTACACTACAAGCTACGGGAAAATGTAGTTAAGCTATGTAGCTTAGCTACTTGTAACAAGTTACTGCCCATCACTGTACCGGTATTATGTGCCATGTGCCTGGACCACTAGGACAAAATGTTTAATCATCAGGTAATTCATTCCATTCAAGACACTGCGCGGACTTTGGTTGGACTGAATACAGAGCAGTGGCAGAGAGACATGTGAATTAACACTAATGAAGTGGAGGTAGGTGGTGTGGGGGTGGGGGTTTGTTGAGGCACAATGAGGTCAGGTCTCAGAGGACATTCAATAGCTATAGTGACAGCAAGTGAGAGGAGGGAGAGCAAGGGCAGATGTAGCCTGGTCTAGCCCTCAATGATTTTGGCCTTGGGGGGTGGGGTGTCGTGGGATCCCCACGGCGGAAGTGCTGCGCTCTGATTTGATCTCACTAACGTGTCGTCATCTCCGGTCCCTCCCACGCCCGTCCACTGCTGTTCTACGTCACATCATTTAGAGCGACGCCCACCCCGGAAGGTTGACACGCCCCTCAAGGCCACTTTCCAACGCGCGTTAGTCCAGGCTTTCCGTTTTCGCGCAAGGCGGACGAAAATGAAAGCCTGGGTGTCGAGGCTAGGGCAGATGTAACATGTCCCATTTGGGGGGGGGGGGGGGCAGACAACATGTTGGAGGGGCAAGAGAAAATGGTATGGGGGCGACTTCATCGTCGCACCCATACCATTTTCGGTTACAGGACTTTTATTAGTCAAGTAAAGCATCAATAATAAGTTAATAACATCAGTGGTTGTTGCAGTTGCAACAGCCACGCAGCATGCATAAAGCTAAAGGCCTGACTCAGAGAGTTTTCTGTTTTCAATGATGAAATGCTGTTGGTTTAGTAGTGACACAGCTGTAGTTAGTTAGCAGCAGTAATAGTGTTTCAAACCATTTTAAATATAAGCACTTTAATTTGAAATATCTTGGGTTGTTTTGCATGGCATCGTGTTTGGGAGGGCAGGCATTGCCACTAACCCCCCCCCCCCCCCCCCCCCCCCCCCCCCCCCCCCCCCCCCACATGCCCATACCTGGATCCGCCCCTGAGGGAGAGGAGAGGACGTGTAAGTAAGGAACTTCCTTAACACGTCCTCATGGGCCACCTTAACCTTTGGTGTCAGAGCCATTTAGTCACTGCAGGAACAATAATCACGCTCGACCCCGAACTTGCATCGGTCATCACTTAGTGGTTAGACCCCCCCCCCCCCCCCCCCCCCTGTCTACAATCTCCCCTTCTATGGTTCCGTCAGAGAGACCCCTCAAGGCTCCTGTCAGGGTGACAAGCTCCCCCACCACCCCCTTCTATAATTCTGCCCGCATTTGCTGATGGTTGAGGTTTTCTAGTGCTGTTAATTGCCGTCTTCTGTCATACAAGGGAGAATAATTGATCCATCAACAAGAGAAGCAGGCGATATGTTACAGACCTATGAAAAACACACACACATGAGCTCCCATCTTTTTTTTCCCGTTGTTTTCAGAAAAGGGTAAGAGAGTAGAGAATAAGCAAGGGTGATGGTGGAATATAATACTAGCAGGTCAAATATTATATATTCCTAATGCGAGTAAGGTTTTGAAAGGGGTGTTGGTTGCAAAGGACGATACAAAAGACACTCACATTCAAATGCAAATTCTTACACAGAGAAATAAATACCATGAACCCACCAAAGCACATCAGTTTGAAAAAAAACTCAAAGTACTGGGGTTACGTTCATAATTTTCGCTCTAGTCATTCCAATTCATTCGACAACAGTTCATTTATGAACAGTTCACTGACTAACATACTGTCAGTCTATATACTGGCTATATACTGTCCATGCCTGTCAATTGAAAGAGCCACGCAGTAAGGTTGGCAAATGTGCCATGCAACAAAAGAATTGGACCTTCTCACAAGCAAATACATGCAGGGGAATAAACAATCTGTCGTAACATCTGTGATTATAGACTACTGGCAATCATGCAGAGAGTCATCCCAGAGAGTTAATGGCTGCAGTATTTTAAATGGGCTGTTTGAGCCAAACTGTGATTCAGGATGGGTGGATGGGTGGGATAATTTTAGACATTTACTTACGCCAATCTCAAAGCAATCAAGCAATCTCATTTTCTTGTCGTTTGTGAAGAATATAAATAAATCATAGTTCTTTGGGGATACAGTGGTTTGTTCCCCCAAGATCTTTTTTTCTGTGTTCCAAATTCAAGTTAGTGTTGTTCTACGATGTACTACGATGATCGGCCTCATCCAAAATGACGGCGAGACGGCCTACAGAACTGAGGTTGGCACGCTAACCTGGCGTTGCCAATAAAACAACCTCCCTCTCAACGTCAGTAAGACCAAGACGCTGATTGTGGATTTCAGGAAGCAGGAGAGAGAGCATGCACCGGTCTACATCGATGGCGTTGCAGTGGAACAAGTCAGTAAATTCAAATTCCTTAGAATAAACATCTCGGAAGATCTGGTGGGCCACACACACCACTGGCACTAAGGTGGTGAAAAATGCCCAGCAAAGACTATTGCCTCCGCCATTTCCGTGTAAGTCTCCGCATCCTGGGGGCATTCTATAGCAGCACCATAGAGAGTGTCCAGACAAGTGGAACCACTGCCTGGTTTGGAAACTGTACTGCTGCAGAACGCAGATCACTGCAGAGGGTTGTACGAACAGCCCAACGCATCGTAGGAGGACAGCTCCCCCCTCTCCAGGAAATCCACAACAAACGCTGTGTGGCTAAGGCGACAAGCATCATCAGGGACATCCACCACCCCAGACAATATCTGTTCAAGCTGCTGCCACACCCCCGGCCAGGAAAGCCTTATAGGAGTATTGGGAGCAATATCACCAGACTTTTGAACAGCTTTTAGTTATACATCTACTTCTCGAGCACTGGAGCTCTCCTGATATGATGGAAAAGATACTTCAACAGCCCATCATCCTCATCGAGGCTGGTCAGGCTTTCAGGATAGAAGCTCAAGCTGGAGTGATTACAAAGACACTTCTACCTGATCTCATTTCAAAACATGAAAAAACCGATGTGAGGGTGATCATCTACATCAATCACATCCAAAACACAATGCCTCACATCAAAACTGTCAGAGTCAGAGCAAAGGACTCTGACATTTTCTTCATTTTGCTCTATTATGCCAAATCATTCACAGTAAATGTCATATTTGACATGGGAGATAAGATGATTAACATCAACCAGCTTGCTGAAGATTATTCCCAAGAGCATATTTCAGCTCTGCTGGCCTTGCATGCCTTCACTGGTGCCGACTGCACCTCTGCATTCAAAGGCAAAGGAAAGGTGTGAGCCATCAAGCTTCTGAATCAGCATTCTAAGTTCTTGCAGATCTTTGCTGCAGTGGGGAACTCTTGGGAACTTGATGGGCCTGTGCTAAATGGTGTTGATGAGTCTATTGTTTTTATTGCTTGAGTGAAGCATGTGGATGAGGCAAGAGAGATCAAGTTAAAGAAAATGTGTGGCTCAAGCCTCGAGCTTCAACCAGGTCTCTCAATTGACCTTTCAACTTTTCCACCATGCAAGAGGGTCCTCTTTCAGCATGTCAAAAGAGTTAACTTTCAAGTATGCATCTGGAAGAGGGCTCACGAGAACAACCCAGAAATCCCATCACCTCTTGACCACAAGTTTCATTTGAACTCAGACAATGGTAAACTAGAGCCTCTATGGCATGGTTCCTCAATAGGCGGCCCCCGGGCCATTTCCGGCCCTCGAGAGGCCTCCGTCCGGCCCGCCCCCTCATCCTGTCATAAAATATTTTTTTCCCTCTTTTTTTAAAAAATAAATTGATATTATTTATATTTACAAAATAAATAAATACACATTTTAAGTGTGCGCAATCATTATGAAAACATCTGCTGTATATAGCCTACACATGCATCCACGCACGCACACACCGACATCCTTGCGCATTAGTACCGTTTTATTGTCTGTTTCAAAGACCGCAGCCGCAGCGCCTTTTTCTTTTTTGCAGTCAGGTTGACCCGGTGAGCTGTATGCTGGGGTATGTTGTCAAAATGTTGCACGCACGCACCCCCAAAAAAGCACCATTTGACAACATACCCCAGCATACACCTCGCTGCACCTGACCAGGAGACTGACCTTCTTTATCACGTGTTTGCACTGCTACGATATGCGATTCACAACAACTAAATAACAAAACTGCAAAATAATATGGCTAGCAAAAAAAGAAAAGTGGACCAAGAAAACCGGCAGTTCAAAGCAGAATGGAAGGAGAAGTTTGGCTTCATTTTGCCGGCAGGCCGTGGAGATGCAAGGCCAACTTGCTTGATTTGTACACAGACTGTTGCCGTCTTAAAAACCGAAAATATAAAGCGGCACTTCACCACTGTGCACAAAGATTTCGATGGCAAGTATCCTACGACAGAAAAGAAAAAGAAGAAAATAAACCAGCTGATTAAGTCATATGAGAGCTCCGGGCTAGTCTCAGCAAGTTCACTTCTGCACAAGAGCATGCGACCGCAGCATCCTTGCGTGTTGCATGGAACCTGGCTAAATCTAAAAAAACATTCACCGACTCAGAGCGTGTGAAATGAAGTGCTGCGTGTGTGGCTACAGTATACTAAAACACACTTCGTCCCATTGTGCTTGTTTCTCTGAACATGGCAACATCAACAATACACACTTTGTCCCATTGTGCTTGTTTCTCTGAACATGGCAACATCAACATGACTCCACGCATGCAGGCAGGGACACACACACACACACATGCAGGCAGGGACAGACAGACAGAGAGACACACACACACACATCTTGTACATCGTCTAATGGAAGTGCCTGGCAGAATCTAAAAAAACATTCACCGACTCAGAGCTAGTTAAAACCTGTGCCATTGATATGGTTAGCGAAGTTTTAAGTCACGACGAGAAAACAAAAAAAACTGTTGTGGAGCTATTAAAACAGGTGCCGATGTCCGACTTCTCAACAACCAGAAGGATGGAGGTTTTGGCCGGCGATTGTTTTTCCAATCTCCTCGCTGATTTAAAAAAAGCAGATGCCATATCTCTGGCTATAGACAAATGTAGACAGTTATCTACATTTGTGAGATTTTTTGATGGACACAATTTTCGGGAAGAGTTGCTTTGTTTGCTCCCTCTGCCTGGGCGAGCAACGGCATTAATCAGCTCTGTGGACATGTGTCCTTGCCTGAATGCCTGGGTCCAAACACCAAAATGCCTGGTATGGTCAGTATAAGCTGCCACTTTTTGGACTTGTTAGTTTCAGTACCACTGGCTGCTGTCATATACCCTTGACCAAATATTTAAGTAAATGGTTGGTTCTCAACTTATTTTGTTTCCAGAGTGCATTGTTTCCTCTGTAACCCTCAGCACAGGATTTATGACTCCCAAGGATACATTATTGGTATTGAAAACATTAATAATGATTATAAAATGGTGCTTAATTTAATTATATATATATATATATATATATATATATATATATATATATATATATATATATATATATATATATATATATATATATATATATATATATATATATATATATATATATATATATATATATATATGGGTGATATTTTACAGTAGGATGATAGCAGGCTCCAAAAAACTATTCTGCCACTTACCCCCATGTGCCAGGATGCTCCATGCCAAATTTCATACTTCATACTTTTTGGGCTTTTTTTGGCCCCCAAAGCCAAACGCCCCCGAGTTGAATTCTGAGATGGCCCAAGGTATATGCTAAAAGGTAATAACAGTGAAAAAGATTAAGCAGAAAACATTATGGTAGGGGGGTCTAGCTACCGGACTTATATAAATTATATATCAGAGAAATTAATCAACAGCATACGTATTTTGTTTCTCCGATCAGAGGCAATAATACGTACACAGCTGCAGAGCTGCAGATACATACACAGCTGCAGAGCAGAGAGGGTGATCATCTACTGTCCAAACGGCCATCGAACATCAAATAGTCTGTTAATGTCTCGACCTGCATTTGGAAAAAAATGAAGGATCACTTCTGACGACCACAATGAGGATGTGGATACCAAGACTTCAATGACTCTGGCCACGCCGCCACTGTCCTCCAGGGCCTAAACAAGATGAGGCCCTCCACCGTGGACACCAAAGCTCCACTGGATCCTCTCCAAAGGAGGCTCTGATGTGCGTCAGTGGGCTAGCAACGCGGCAGAGGTTGTCCAACACCAAATACCAGAAGCTCGGTCAAGCAGCACTGACCTATGGCTCTCCCAATCTGGCACTGACCCTCAAGAGCCCATTCTGGGTCTGAGATGGAGCTGAATTCCCGATACCCTGGGCTACCGGCACTGCTCTTCTCAGGCCACAGGGATCTCCACTCTACAGTATGTGGCATGTACCGGACTCTGGCCAGCCAGTATTACCCACTCGGCTATCTTCTCCCCTAGACCACACGAGCCAAATTCCTAGTCCAGGACTCATGGCACACCAAGAGAGACTGGGATGAACCAATCCACCCAGCTCAGCAAGTGGAGCGATGGACAGCTTGGAGTCAGAGTTGTCGGACATCGAGAAGGTACAGATGCCAAGATGTTATGTGCCACCAGCTGCTGACTGACCCGGGTCCAGGTACGAACTCCATGTGTTCTGTGATGCATCTGAACGGGCATATGGTGCCGTCTCGTACCTCCATGTGACGGATGAAGAAGGCAGTTTTCATGTCTCCTTAGTTCTGGCCAGGTCCCGAAGCGACAAACATCCATGCCCCGACTAGAGCTCAGTGCCGCTCTATCTGGTGCCCAGCTGTCCATGACCCTGATGGCCGAATTCACCCTGACAATAGAGAAGGTCACTTACTGGAGTGACTCCACCACGGTACCTGGTGGAGTCTTCATCAGGACAAGTATTGCAGGGATTCAGAAGTTGAAGAGTGTTGAGGACTGGAGATACGTCAACAGCCCACAGAATCCCGCTGATGACATCACACATGGTAAAACTCTCCTAGAACTCACTGAACCCAGTCGCTGGATGGCTGGGCCGCCTTTCCTGACGGAACCAGAGGCCATCACTTCTGTCTGCCTCCCTTCCACCACCTGCTGAGGACCTGTAGCTGAGGAAATCCTTCCAGTGCCACCACATCTCCTCCTCACCAACCAGTTCTCTCCCCAGCCCTGAGAAGTTCCAAACCTGGGAAGAGCTGATTGAGGCTACACAGGAGAGTGTTGACGGGGTGGCTCCCTCAGCATCTCACTGCTGCAGAGACGTCCCAGCTACAACAGCCCCAAGCGAGCAGCTTCCCTGAGGAGTTGAGAGCTCTGAACACTGAGTCTTTGGGTACGGAAGTTACCCAAATTCCGGGGTGGCTGTGAAAAGACTCAAGGAGGAGGAGGCTGTGAACCTGCCTGTGACACCACCTGCCAATCAGGCAATCAAGGCTGAGTGGCCGGCACCTTACACACTCACTCTGTGGCTTGAGAGGCTATATGTAGAACTGGCTGAATTCATTCCTCCCCTACGCCTGTTGAGACCAACACCCAGACACTTTTTGAAACTTTTAGTCAGTCCACTAACATTGCTGTCTTGTTACCTCAACCATAACTCTCACGCGTCTCATCATATTTTAGTCATTATAGATAGTCGCTTTATCTTGTCGGCATCTGTCTTGTCCTGCATTAGGTTTGCTTCGTTCATCATTGCCAGCATCTACCTGTCAAAAATATGTGATGAAAACAACAATGATTCAAAGAATTTGTGCATGTTGCGATTGGATGAACCAGCTTTGCAAGAAAAGCATCCCAAGACTGCAGCAACACAGCCGTGTCTACCAGAAGTTATTTACAAGATAACAAAAAGGGATGTTGGAGATCCAAGAACAAAGAAGCTGGACAAAATGATGGAGGACATGCTTGCCACAGATAAACATGCATACAGAAGTTCTACCGCATACAGAGAAGTTCTACCACACACAGAAGCTGCATGAAGTGTATGACAAAGTTGTGATAAAAATCAAAGAGCTTCTCTTGGGGGAAAAAAACAAACAAAAAGAAAAAAACTAGAGAACACATAGCTTTTAGATTGTTGGTCAGGGACCACCAAGTCAATGACTATTTTGAATCCCCTTTTTATTAACAAGTGTGATAGAGTAGTCCAGTATTGGCCACACTGGCCAATACTGGACATACTGTATGTAGCCTGTTTTTGGAGATGTTGCAGAAGTGGGACATTTTCCCTGAGTATGTAATGCTAGTTCTACGTGACAGTGAGTAATGGAGCAGCCAGATCTCAGCTGTTGTGCCCACACACTCCAACTGGTAACACAGGATGAACACATTAGATAATGCAATTGTTATTTTGCTTGTTGTCTCTATAATGGTACCAACATTAATACAGCATGGAGTTGTGCACAAAATCGTATTGAACAATTTTGTTTTGATACTGTATGCAAAACATCATGGTGTTCCCATGGCTCAGATCAGATGGTGACTCAAAATGGTTTATGTTATGAAAAAAAAAAAGCTTGAAAAGCACTCATATAAAACGCAAGTAAATGGAAATGCCAGAGGGCAGTCATGATGTTGGTAAAGTCTGACGCTCATGATCAGAAGTGGCTGTAATTTGACCAGTTGATGTGAGAACGTGTTGTCCACAGAGACTTGTACAAACCATGTCGTTTGCCACCCATCTGCATAAGTAAATTACAACAAAGTCCCAAGCAAATGTGTTTCTGTTATGAGCAGGTGTTTTAACACTTAAGCATCACGCTCTGGGAATTCGTTCTGTTATCCCATATTCATCTGTGTTTGTTGCTGTGGCCCTGGACAGTTCAACAGACCATGATATTTCTTTAAAACTAAATGTCACAGAGGAATTCAAGCATGAAATGTCAGCCTAATTCGGGGTGTGAAATCCAGGCACGAAAATATCCCTGAAAAAAACAAACAAAAAAAAAAACAGGCTGGGCCCAGAACATATTACTTTTCATGTACAGCAATTCATCAAAGAGTAAAAGGTGTACGGGAGGAAAAGTTGAGGTGAAAAACAAATGGCCTGCCTGCAAAGCTTAAATTGATTTTGCAACAAAAAAACTGTGTTTAAATATATCTCCATTTCAATCAAATATTGTTACCCTCCAATACCTTCTAGGACCAAATCCAAACCGTACATACATGGTGGGATTTGTGAGAAAGTTATCGCCCGTGGCCAAGGACACAAACACAGAAAACTATATGTGCCCAAACAACATTGACAAAAACTTACTTTTACTGTAAATAATTCATACTGTAGCGCCAGCTCAGGTGTGGTGTTAGGGCTTAAATCCAATTAAACATAACCTAGACCACAGAAAGTATGCCTATAACCCATACCCTGACAGCTAACATGTAAGCATCAGTGCCCATCAATTCCATGCCTCTGCACAAGAATTAAGGGACACCCTTCCTTTAGCACCGAGAAGAAGGAAATAACCATTTCTCAAAGACGTCTCTAAAGATACAGAGAAGAAGAACGAAATGTGTCTTGTTTTCATTAGGCATTGGCTGGTAATGTCACATGATTGATCGAAAAACTATCCAAGCTGCTGTGATTCACTATATCAGACGGACGGGAATGAAGGAATTAAATTATCACATTATCTCTGTATAAGTACATGTTAAACATGTTAGGCATAGAGTATATACCGGTAGCCTATAATGCAATGGTTTTCAAGGTGGGGTCCATAAGGGGACTCCCAGGGGTCCTTGAGCGAGTTCCAGACAGGGTCGATCTCAGCAAAATGAAGAGTTTGGAGCAAAAGTTTGCTCTGTACGTTGAAAGTGTACAAATGGAACCAAATGGACCCAGGTTTTACAGAATAAATTGGGGACAGAAATCCCATGAAATTGCCATGTGTCTATAAAGCCCAATGCAGGTAAGAGTGAAAATGGTTGGAAATCACTGAGAAAAAAACAGGTAACGACTGATACAGCTGATGAATGCCCACTTTTGCTGATAATACTGTGACACTGTCAGTATAACTGACTATTTATGCAATTAAATATTGAACATTTTCATTATAGCTGAGAAACAAATAAGAGTTATCTTTGAAGTTTGCCTTGATCCTTGGAAAAAAACGCAAGATAACTGCATGCATAATACATAGCATTTCTTTCACTAGAAATGGTCAAGGATTCAGCTGGAGGCACATGAAAAGAGCCTCCACACAAAGTAGAAACAGTGTTTTCCTACATCCAGTATGTGTGCAGTGGATCTGTAATCATAATGACCAACACACCATGCTGCCGTAGATTTCCCTGGGGATATAAGGACTATCATATCATCCTGAACTTCCTTTCAACTCTGTTTCAGTTCAATTTATATGTTATAGAGGACGCAAACAGAGTTCACGTCCTCAGCAACAACCTCTACTTGGTGAAAATGGCACAAAAACACCATGGCTGCACAGCACACTAATGCAATGCAGAAGTGCAGAACACACTGTATGCACCAGTGGTGTAAAGTAAGACAGGGCTTGCAAATAAGGCTTGTGCTGTTGTCCGGGACAAGTAATACATCTTTGCGGACAAGTGCCTTCAAAGTGACGGAAATTTGACTAGTATCACTGTCTGGCTTTGCAAATAATCACCTTTCCAATATTACATTGCATGGATTCCAAATACACAGATGGGCTATCAGTGCACGGTTAGCAGACTGGATTGTCAGTACTGCATGCTACACAGTCAGTAATTAATGGCAGTCGGATATTACCCTCTAGTTTCATACACATTTGAGTTCTGGCAGAAAACATGTGTTAAAGCCCCAGTGAAATGGTGCTTGATGACGTATACGCTACCACAGCATTAAAAGCCCATAGAAATTAAGCTCACCTTGAGTCCCAGAGTTGGCTTCCAAACACAGCTGGGTTTGATTGAACAATTAGTGAGTCTGTTTTGAAACCCCATTCAATGACGTCCAGACATTACTGGGTACACAGATGGTTCACACATCACACTAAAATCTGTATACATTGTGCATATGTTAGAAATAATGGCCTCTCTCTCTGTCACTTTGTTTACAAACGAAAATGCCCAGGGTCTCAAGAGAATGTGACAGAGGTATCCCAACCCAGAGACCCCATAGCCTGGAGGGATGTGGCTCTCATTGGTTCTGAAACTAAGATTCTCTGTTTGAGGTATAAAGTTCAAAATAAAAGAGATTAGCCATTTCAATGCACCTTTATAGCAAAATCATTGCCACTTTTCAACAACAAGCTGTACTGAAAATAAGAAAACATTGTTTGGGAAGCACAGACGTTACGGTGCACACAATTAGCACTTCACTAAGACCCTCCCCAGTCTGGCCTTGCCCAATAGGCACGTTAGAGGAGGAAAGCTTGACCAGGAAAGCTTGACCTGGATAGCAACAGTTGCTAAAGTATTTGGATTGTCATTGGACAGTGAACAAACATCACCCTAAAGGGTGTTTTTGAGAAGGGCTCATTCATAGATACATATAAGAAAGCTAGATGACTCGCCCACGCTGCTGGCCAATGGGGAGTGATGTTGTTACGTGGCGGTCATCTTGACAGTATAGCATAACACTGTGTCTATGAGCATAGCAGAGACGCCCGCCTAATATGAGCCGTTATATGATATTTTTAGAAAATAAAATTTAGCAAAAATCATAACCACCACGTTGATAATGTTCATAATAAAGCTAAATCTGTTCGTAAATCCGTCAAGATTTGAGCAAGTTATAGCTGTTTTTGTTTGGGCGCATATATATATATATATATATATATATATATATATATATATATATATATATATTTTTTTTTTTTTTTTTTTTTTTTTTTTTTTTTGGAGTTCAGTGAGTGTCATGCTAGTTTTGTTTTCCTTTTTTCTGTGCTCATGTTATTACATTTCTATTTTCTATTTTTCAAGCAAATATGTTATACATAGTAGATGACTATACAGTATACCTGAACACTTCCGGCTGAGTGAACGCTGGCGCGACTTGCTGCCGCTGCTCTCGGTTGTTTTTGTAGTTTTTATGTTGTTTTGCACAGTTTGCATCAGTTCTCTTACGTGTGGCGAATTGTGTTACTGTGGACTCTACTCGGGTCCTATTGTCAAACCGATCCGTTTGTCAGTTTGTGCGTTCGTAACTGTTCAAGCATTACTAGTAGCGTGTTGGCGTCCTACTCACCCGAGTCTCCGAGCAAGCGTTGCTGCTGTCCAGTGAACGTAACATTTGTCCGACTCCGAGTGCTCGTGCAACATCATGTGGATCTACAAACTCGCTGTGAGCTTTGTGCTCTTGTGGACCGTCCTGTCCATATTGATAGATCCAGCGTCAACTTTGATTCACTACATGAGCGCGGAGCTCCTCCAGCTACGTTTCCATGGATACCACCAGCCACCACCGCCTGAACTGCTCCATTTCCCGGATATCGCCTGCCTTCCCCACCGGAGGTACATCCATCGCGGATCCGGTCGAAACGTCCACTTTGATGACTCCACTGCGATCAACTCCTTCTGGTCTTCCACCCGACGTCACCCTCGGAGAGCGATCCGTAGGACGGTGGATCACAGCGTGCTAGCCCGCCTAGCTAGGTCGGCTAACGCTACCTTTTCCAACCAGCAGTCCAACGTCAAATTTGGATTATTCAACATCCGTTCCATTAATGGCAAGGGACAGCTGGTGCAGGACCTCCTCCTCGACCACAAATACGACTTTCTTTGTTTGACAGAGACGTGGCAATATCCAGATGACTATTCCCAGTTGAATGAATGTATTCCTCCTGGGTTTGTTTACACCAGTCAACCACGTGTCACTGGCAGAGGGGGGGGTCTCGCGATACTACACCGCGAGACTTGGAAGGTCTCTGCTGTCCCAGTGCCTGTAGCTCGTTCATTCGAGTCAATGGCCATTCAACTGAATGGTCCCACTCCTACTGTTTTAATCAACATATACCGCCCACCCAAACCTAACAAGGATTTCATTGACGAATTCACTACATTTCTCACACACATCTGCTCACTCTCATCCAATGTCATTCTCTTAGGTGATACAAACGTTCATTTGGACAATATCAATCATGCTCTCACCAAGGATTTCATTTCATGCCTGGACAGTTTTGGTATTAAACAACATATTGATTTTCCAACTCACACTAAAGGTCATACTCTAGACATTGTCTGCTGTTCCGGTATCACCCCACTTCACTGTACTGCTGTCTCCCTCCCCATCTCTGACCATATGCTCATCTCATTTAATTTAACTCTGTCATTGTCCAAATCCAAACTTCCACGTTCCATCTCATTCCGTAACATCAGAAACATTAACCTAACTGACCTCACAACTGGTATTGACAGTCTCCCCATCATTACTTCCCCATGCAACCCGGATCAGCTGGTTTCCTCATACAATCATGGTCTCCAGTCTCTGCTAAATGAACTTGCCCCCCTGAAGACCCGGTCTGTCACATTCCCCAACTCTGCTCCCTGGTTCTCCCCTCATCTCCGTCAGCTCAAGGCTAAAGGTCGCCAGCTGGAGCGGCTTTCCTGCAAAACTGGTCTTACCATTCACAAACAAATGTACCATGCCCACATTCTACAATATAAAGATGCCCTCTCCTCAGCCAAATCCCAATATTTTTCTGCCAAAATTACTGCTGGTGCTGGGAACACCAGGGCCCTGTTCTCAGTAGTAAATAACTCCCTTCGTCCTCCTGATTCTCTCCCTCCACATTTCTACTCCGCTGAACACTGCAATGCCCTGATGTCATTTTTCAACTCAAAAATAGCCACCATTCATCAGCAGTTGTCCCCTCAGATATCCAGTTGTCCTCCTCCATTTATTCCTGACTCCTCCATCACTGTACCACTCACCTACTTTGAACTCCCCTCCGCTTCTGAGTTATCTAAACTCATCCAGAACTCCAAGCCGACCACCTGCAAATTGGATCCCCTGCCATCTTCCCTGGTTATCGCCGCCCTCCCCTCCCTGTTGCCCCTGATAACGGCGATAATTCACTCCTCCCTCACCTCTGGTTCAGTCCCCTTAGCCCTGAAGTCCGCCGCTGTCACCCCACTTCTGAAAAAACCCGGTTTGGACCCCAACATCCTCAACAACCTCCGCCCCATCTCCAACCTACCATTTCTTTCCAAAATCCTCGAAAAAACAGTTGCCTCTCAGCTCCAGGCCCACCTCACCAACAACAACCTGTATGAGCAGTTCCAGTTTGGTTTCCGCCCTCACCATAGCACAGAAACAGCACTCATAAAAATAACTAACGACCTCCTGACTGCAGCTGACTCTGGCCAAATATCCATCCTCATCCTCCTTGATCTGACCGCAGCATTTGACACCATTTCACACCCCACCCTCATTGACCGTCTAGCCTCCATTGGCATAACCGGCACAGCCCTCAACTGGTTCCGCTCATATCTCACTGACCGTTCACAATTCATCCAGTTAAAATCATTTACATCCCACCCCTCCCCCATTTCCTCCGGCGTTCCCCAGGGCTCTGTGCTTGGCCCCATCCTTTTTATCATCTATCTCCTCCCCCTTGGTCAGATCCTCCGTAAATACAACATCCATTTCCACTGCTACGCGGACGACACCCAGCTCTACATTTCCTCCAAACCATCTACCTCTTTCCCACCATCCTCCCTCTGTTCCTGTTTACAAGAACTCAAATCCTGGTTCACATCAAATCTCCTCAAATTAAACAGTGACAAAACTGAGGTAGTTCTCATTGGTTCCAAATCCTCACTCTCCAAACAACCCAGTCTCACACTCACCATTGACGGCTCCTCGGTTTCCCCCTCCCCCCAGGTTAAGAGTCTGGGTGTCGTCCTCGACAGCACTTTATCTTTCCATACCCACATCAACAACACTATCCGTTCCGCCTATTTCCATCTCAGAAACATCAACCGGCTCCGTCCCTCACTCACCCCCCACAGTGCCTCCATCCTGGTCCACGCCTTGGTCACCTCCCGTTTGGACTATTGCAATTCCCTACTTTTTGGTCTCCCTCACAAACTCCTCCATAAACTCCAACTGGTCCAAAACGCAGCAGCACGCATCATCACCAGAACCCCCGTCATCAACCACATTACCCCTGTCTTGCAGCAACTCCACTGGCTTCCAATCAAATTCCGCATAGACTATAAAATTCTTCTCTATACATTCAAGGCCATCCATAACCTCGCCCCTCCATACCTGTCTGACCTAATCCATATCAACATCCCCACCAGGTCCCTCAGATCCGCTTCCTCCATCTCGCTGAAAGTCCTCCCTTCCCGTCTGTCCACGATGGGATCAAGGGCATTCAGCCGCTCTGCCCCCCACCTCTGGAACTCCCTCCCCCCTGACCTCAGAAACACAGACTCCATCACTACATTTCGATCCCATCTCAAAACTCATCTGTTCAGGCAGGCCTATGGCTGATGTGCTGACTCTGCTGCATACTGCATTTTAACTCTACTTTTATTTTGTTCTTGTTTGTTTTAATTTTTTGTACGGCGACCTTGAGTGCCTTGAAAGGCGCCTTATAAATAAAATGTATATATATATATATATATATATATATATATATATATATATATATATATATATATATATATATATATATATATATCTCCTTGGCTGTTCTGAGTGGCCAAACAGCTTTGCCACACCTCCAGGTTTTGACTTAAGACCTGCTACTTAAGACAATCAAAATATGGCCCAGAGTTAAATGAATATACCCTGGGCCTAACCCTTTGCTACTGTTGATAAAATGCCGTTTTCATTTTCGAAAAATTGTTGAATTGGTATCTCTCTTCTGCTTTTTGCCCCCCGTGGTCCCTGGACCACTGGTTGAAAAATCACAGCTCTAAATAACAATAATTGCCATGAAGCTGGGGTTGATTTGGACCCAGGAGGGGTTCAAACCTGCTGCGGCAGGTGAACTGCCGCGGCAGTTTTATACCTGCTGCGACGGCTGCTGCAGTTGGGAATTGATTTGGCTGGCTGTCTTTGGACTACATGTTGCCATGGTAATGGCGCCACATAATTTGACAGTGTTTATACATGGTTGAACAGAAGGATAGAACTGCTCTGCCTCCGGCTAGGCTATAGTTCCTCGCTTAAAATAGATCCTAGTTGTGGATATAAAAATGAACAACCTGTCAATGCTGGACCCTGGCCTGGAGCCTTCCTGAATAATGAATGCAGTGAATAAAAATACTAAATGGATGATCCTCTGTTCTCAGATATAGCCGACAATGCAATTAGACACCGTGTCTCTCAATCTAGTTCATAAAAAGCAGTACCAGAAATCAACAGCAATAGTGGCATATTATATAATAATATAATAGACTAGTTACTAGTACAATGGCTGTCTAAATGGGGACCGGGGACCCTTAGGGGTCCTTGAGGGAGTTCTAAGGCATCCCCTGGAAGGCCTAAATGATAGTCAGGAGCCAAATCGACCAGAGTTAAATTAAAATTGATCTTACAATATAAATCGCATCCCAGAAATGGAAATCCCATTCAATTAAGGTCTGTCCGTATATAATCCAATGGGTGTCAAACAGAGCGTCCTTGAAACAAAGATCATGAGGAAAAGGAAGGAAAATCCTCTCTTATGGGGGGATTGAGCGTACAGTAGTATATAGGGGGGGCAAATAAGTGTTAATGTGGGGGTCGTTGATACAAAAAAAAATCCTCTTCCTTCCCTCGGAAAACAGGAATTAAAAATTGTTTATTCGCTAAAAAGGTCTCGAGTATGGGTGTGTGATGTGTGTGATAGTGTGCGTGCATGCATGTGTGTGTGTGCGTGTGTGCGTGTGCGTGTGCGTGTGTGTGTGTGTGACCGAGAGAAAGGTAGAGTGACTACTTTACTTACTTTGTGAAGTGAGTTTAGAGAAATGTTGACAGTGTGAGTGCAGCGGGGTAAACTTTCACACGCTCTACTTATTTGGAAAGCAGACTTTCTGTGACCTCACGTTGAAGGAGCATTCTTCAGTATAAAACGGGAGCTAGCTGCGGTGCTAAGTCATCAGTCCATTTTTTTGTGTTGGTGTTTTTGTGCAGGAAAATGCAGGCGTAGGCAGCCATGAGGCCAAAGCAGCGTACACAATCTACCCACAACAGCAGCATCACTATAAATAGCATGACACCATAGACGCCGATGTGTTGTGTTTTCATTTAGACCGGAGAAAATAGTTGTTCCAGGGCATTATAACATGAGGCTTAAAACACCAAAAGGGTGTCCTGAATGGGTTGAATGCTGTGATGCCATGCCTTTGATTCCAGCAGAATGTTGGCCTCCTTTGTAAAAGCGGACACAGTTAGTTGGTTCTGTGACTGTGTAGTTGATGCATCAAGGCCCTGCCAACCCTTAGTTAGCAAAAAGCAGTATATAAAAGTATACTAGAAGTATACATGTAATTTAGACCAGTATACTTACAAGTGTACTAATTTCTATATATAAGATATATACTTAAAGACTATTATACTTAAGTTTACTTAAAAGTATAGTTTATACTTTTTTATACTCAACAGACATATACTTAAGACTAGTATACTTAAGTATACCTGGCTTATATAGTATGAGTATAAAACAGGTCTAATAGTTTACTAAATCAACTCTACATTTTACTGTTTTGATATTTAATAATTGCAGGTAACTTAAATGTGACACAAAACAAAAACAATTCAAAAGAGCACAACCAAGCGCTCTAACAAAAAACAAAATCTGCTGTTCAAATCATCATACTTGTTCTCTTCTCCTCTTTCAAGTGGTCTTGGGAGAGCTTGTATAAGGATGTTGTGGGCGCCAAGGAAGTGCTGAGAAAGTCTCTTCATAGAAGGTTTGACTGTGTGAAACATTAAACCGTTGTTTTTACCCTCCTCATGTGGTCTGCCACACTGCTGTCATTACCTTTTTTTTTCTTCATTCCTGAACACACAGCAACTATTTCAGTGAACCACAGCTATTGGTTTTGTTTGCTCGTCCATGCTGAAGTAGCCTAAAAAGCCTATTGTGTGTGTGTGTGTGTGTGTGTGTGTGTGTGTGTGTGTGTGTGTGTGTGTGTGTGTGTGTGTGTGTGTGTGTGTGTGTGTGTGTGTGTGTGTGTGTGTGTGTGTGTGTTGGGGGGGGGGGGGGGGGTGGGGGGTGGGAGGGGTTAAAACCGATGACTCAGCGCTGACCGTGTAAAGAGTTAGTGTGAGAGTAGTAGTGGGCCAAGTGCCTGGACCAATAATCCATGAAAATCCTCACCTCACGCGTCTAAAGTTTACTGGCAACCTGTCTACTGGTATCCAACAAAAAATACCCTGAGATCTGCAGCGGTGCAGATATCTCTATACCCCGCCGTTAGAAAAGCCATGCTGAGAATACTCATACTGTACAAAAAAGCTGCAATAACATCCATTATACTATTATGCCTCCTACACCTAACCCTACAACAATAGCATGGCATTAATAATGTAATGCTGTAATGTGTATATTGGGCTATACGTTGTTGTCTATACGTTGTTATAGCAAACAACACAACACAACTGTACCAACAACAAAACAGGGGTTCCACTAGTTGTCTGTGATTAATTGGCTAGAATGTGTATGTATTGCTGAGCATCAGCATTACTTAATTTACACAAAGTCTACAAGATTATAAAATAGAATGCTGGCACCCACTGTTAAGAAGAAAATGGCACCCCTTGACCTGTGTTGTTTGTTTGAGAATATTTTGTCTTAGTCTTAGTCTTTTGAGTAACACACATTTAGTCTTTTAGTCCCATTTAGTCTTCTGAAATTCATTTTTTTAGTCTTAGTCTAGTCGACGAAATATCAACATTGATTTAGTCTTAGTCTCAGTCTTAGTCTTTTTTTAGTCTTAGTCTTTCAGTCTTAGTCTTAGTGGTTTAGTCTTACATACACATGCATTGTAGGTACAGTATATACTGTATATGTTATACAGATTTATAGTTTTTAGTATTAAAGATGTCTCGTTTTATTTGTTTGTATAAAATTACTGTATTAGTAATAAGTCCCTTTCCTGAAAACGTATGCAATCTATACTGCTACTGGAAGTTATGTACTTAACTCATTTACCGCGATCGGATCTTCTTTGTTTTCTCCCCATTGCCACGGCTCAAACCAGTTCGATCGGTAAAAAACCCTTATTTTGAAGCTCAGATCTCCTAAACAGGATGTGCTGTTTCTGTCATGCTGTTTCTGTTGTCTTGGCTGACCTCTTGTCTGACGATCTGAGCCAAAACATCCGGGTCACAAGTCAGGAAGAGCTGTGTAGCCCTGGCTGCTTTACCCATGCGCTCACGACATTCAGGGGGCAAACCGGAGGAGAGCCGCTTGAATGCATTGGATTGAATGAATGTGAATGGGACAAAAAAAAAAAAAAGTTGTCGCCAATTCTGTCCCAAATGAAAATGAGCAACGGGATCATCATCAGACGATGCGCTCGGACTAATAGTTGGATTAAAGAATGAAATCTACATTTCGTTGTGATACGCGCCGTCCGCGTGACCGGCGGGAGCATTCTAACGGGAAATCCACGAGCAGCTCGAGAACGGCGTCAGAAGAATTAAAAAGAACAAAAAAAATAAGTTAAAACTGTTTCCTATTTCCATTAGTCTTAGGTTATGATTTAGTCTTCCTCTTAGTCTTAGTCTTTTGAAAACACACATCTTTTAGTCCCAATTAGTCTTTTGAAATTCATTTTTGTTAGTCTAGTCTTAGTCGACTAAATATCAAAAAACCTTAGTCGACTTAGTCTTTAGTCTTAGTCTTAGTCGACAAAAACAACACTGCCCTTGACCTGTAGCGCCACCAGGAGACCCATTGGAGAGATGTGCCCTGAAGGGCACTTTTCTAGTTAGAGCTCTGGGCTATGCATTGCAAAGTCAAACCCGTCCATTCAATCGCACTATAACAATTTTGCTGCGAGCTCTCTCTCCCTCTGTGTGCGTGTGTGTCTATGTCTGTCTTCTGATCTATGCTAAAAGAGAAAATAGTTCGCACACCGTATAGTAGCTCCCAGGAAACTTTATTGTAGGAGTAGTAGATACCTACTACTCCTACATTAGTTTCCTGGGAGCTACTATACGGTGTGCGAACTATTTTCTCTTTTTGCACATCCAACTTTTTCTAGTTCAGCACCTGTGAAATTTATTAGAGATGTGCGTACTCCACATTTGTTTCAGTGTCTGATCTATGCTGCCATGAGACTCAACTCAATTATTTATTGAAAGTAACCTTCCCAACCCTGTGCCTGACCCAGAACTTCATATAGGCTATGCACTAGTAAGACCTAAAAAGTTAGTGAGAAACCACTGCTACAGGAGTTAAAATATAAACCGCTGACCCACCATGAAGGAATTCATTGGTATTATCAACAGTACATAAGTTCAGAGAGGTGGTAGTGGTTGCTATTGTTGTTGAAACAGGAGACAGAGAATGGCAACAACTTCGGAACATCTATTGGCACAATAATTCATTACCTGGAAGCTGTTTACTTTCTTCAGTCTGTAGTACTGCTCTGTTTTAGGACTACAGAGTGCAACACAAGTGTTTTTAAAACACTGCATGCACCAAAAGCAAAGTAGCGCTACTGCTTCAGCTACGCTATAGCGATAAATCATCCCCAAATCCTCATGGGGGAGTCAGGGCGAGCCTTATGTAATTATTATGCTGCACATGGAACAGTAGCACATTTTTATCTGAAAATAAAATAATAATAATAATAATTTGAAATAATGTTGTATTCAAAAACAGCAAGATCTTGTAGATCTGCTGTTTGTAAACAGCTTCAAAAAGCCTTCAAATAATGGGTTGAAGTGGTTAAACGCTGAAGCAACGCAGGCGCGTTCCCGGCCCTGAACGGGTTAACAAAATTAAAAATATTTACATCCAACAAACCCAAAAGTTTAGGCCTCAAAGTACAAATAACATGCATTCCTAAAATTGTTTTTAATACTTAATATCATAATGTGCATGTCCCTCAAGCCAGGCCTTGTCATTTCTTTCTGAACAGTTTAGCACAATGTCCTGAGGTGGTGGGGGCGCCGATATGCAGGTTATTATATATTTGAGTCATTATAATAGTGAGGCTAAACAAAACCGACTGCCAGATTGGAAAAACAACAATGATGGCCACTGTAAACAAAGTGGAAATACAAGTTTGGAACTGAAGAGGAGGAATTATACAAAGTAGTATGACATCCTCAAAATGGGCTCTAAATGTTAGTGTTGCATAGATCTACAGTGTATGTTAGATCTCTGCTGCCAGTGTTTAACAGAACACCAGGCATCCTGACCAAGTCAATACGCCATAATGAGAACGGATAGCCCAGGATCTGCCCAGGTCAGACTGTCCATAACGTTTTGCCGTTCTCCCACATGTATTGTCGTTCTTTGGCCTAATGTACACACACAGACCCTCCACTCATAGGACATAATTATAGTCACCAAAATAACTGCCCTCCAAGTGGGGAAAAAAACATGACACATCGACTTTAAAACCAAACTAGCTGCTCTCTTGGTGGGAAAAAATGGCACTTTTTATCACCTTTAGTGATGCATGACTACAAACTGGGAAGAACTCAGGACTCAGAAGTCAGAACTGAGGCGCCACCGTTTTTATTCTCATCTCAGGAGGAGGAGGTCAATCCAGGCTGTAGGAATATAAAGAGTCTCAGCACTGCATCAGCCCTGGCTGGTTTTACAGGGTGATTCAGTTCACAGGAATACAGAAGTGTACAGTAGCTGATGGATGGACAGTGTAATGTTGTCAGTCTGTTGGTCCAGTCTGTTTGCAAAGGACCACACATCAGAGTCGTGTGTTTGAGAGACTTTTAAATGCTACATTCTGCATCAATGTACAACCCCAATTCCGTTGAAGTTGGGACGTTGTGAAAAATGTCAATAAAACCAGAATGCATTGATTTGCAAAACGTTTTCAACCTATATTCAGTTGAATACACCACAAAGACAATATATTTAATGTTCAAACTGATAAACTTTATTGTTTTTTGAAATTATACAATCTTTTGTAAATTGATCCCTGCAACATGTACCAAAAGAGTTGGGACGGGGGCAACAAAAAACTGGGAAAGGTCATGAATGCACAAATAACGCCTGTTTGGAACATTCCACAGGTAAACAGGTTCATTTTAAACAGTTTAATATTGTGATTGGGTATAACAGGACCATCCCAGTCGTTCAGAATCAAAGATGGGGCGAGGTTCACCACTTTGTGAACACTTCTGTGAGAAAATCATCCAAAGGTTTAAAAACAATGATTCTCAACATTCAATTGCAAGGAATTTGGTGATTTCATCATCTACAGTCCATAATATAATCAAAACATTCAAAGAATCGGAAGAACTTGCTATAGTAAAGCGACAAGGCCAAAAACCAACACCGAATACTTTTGACCTTTGATCCCTCAGGTGGCTCTGCATTAAAAACTGACATCATTGTGTAAGGGATATTACTGTGTGGACTCAGGAACACTCAGAAAACCATTGTCAGTTTACAGAATTAGTCGCTACACCTGTGATTGCAAGTTAAAACTCTACCATGCAAAGCAAAGCCATACATCAGAAAGGTTGGTTTGAAAAAACAACCAGAAAAACAACCAGAAATGCCTTCTCTGGGTCTAATATCATTTGAAATGGTTAGACACAAAGTGGAAAAGTGTGCTGTGGTCTGATGAGTCCACATTTCTAAGGCATTTCTGGTTGTTTTTCAAACCAACCTTTCTGATGTATGGCTTTGCTTTGCATGGCAGAGTTTTAACTTGCAATCACAGGTGTAGCGACTAATTCTGTAAACTGACAATGGTTTTCTGAGTGTTCCTGAGTCCACACAGTAATATCCCTTACACAATGATGTCAGTTTTTAATGCAGAGCCACCTGAGGGATCAAAGGTCAAAAGTATTCGGTGTTGGTTTTTGGCCTTGTCGCTTTACTATAGCAAGTTCTTCAGATTCTTTGAATGTTTTGATTATATTATGGACTGTAGATGATGAAATCACCAAATTCCTTGCAATTGAATGTTGAGAAACATTGTTTTTAAACCGTTGGATGATTTTCTCACAGAATTGTTCACAAAGTGGTGAACCTCGCCCCATCTTTGGTTCTGAACGACTGGGATGGTCCTGTTATACCCAATCACAATATTAAACTGTTTAAAATGAACCTGTTTACCTGTGGAATGTTCCAAACAGGCGTTATTTGTGCATTCATGACCTTTCCCAGTCTTTTGTTGCCCCCGTCCCAACTCTTTTGGTACATGTTGCAGGGATCAATTTACAAAAGATTGTATAATTTCAAAAAACAATAAAGTTTATCAGTTTGAACATTAAATATATTGTCTTTGTGGTGTATTCAACTGAATATAGGTTGAAAACGTTTTGCAAATCAATGCATTCTGGTTTTATTGACATTTTTCACAACGTCCCAACTTCAACGGAATTGGGGTTGTATGTGCTATGGCAATATCTGCTTATTGGAAAGGTCCAGGAGTTTTGGGATATTTGTGTGTGAGCAGAGCTGTAGAGCCAGTGTAGAAATGGACCTTTCTGTTAGATCATGTCTGGAAATTAGCCCTTCAACAAGTCCAATACAGCCTTGTCCAATAGGCGTATTAGAATGACGAAAGCTCGACCAGGAAAGCTTGACCTGCATAGCAACAGTTGCTAAACTATTTGGATTGTCATTGGACAAAAACTAAACGCCGCCCTAAAGGTTGGGATTTTGAGAAGGGCAAATTGGACTAATAAATAAAAGTTATTATGAAAGTTATTCTTGTGTGTATAATTCATACTGCTTCCAGACCACCAGTTCACCTGCATTAGCCTACTGATGATTCCAAACTGCCACTCACTGGGTCATCTTAGTATACATGCAGGGACTGCACAAAAGGGGGATTGCACCTTTAAAAAACAAGGGTTTTGTAATTTTTCTTTCTTTTTTGGTTTGTTTTCTGAGCCCAATTGGACCACAAAATACTGAGCTTTTATCATTCAGTAGATTTTCTGAGTTCTGAGGTTTTCTGGCTCAAACGAGTGCTCTCAGTCAGCCAACAAATCCCTATATATTGTAACACGACGTGCAGTTAATCAAACAGTGTTCAGGCTTATTTCCAATGCTGCGTTTATTGAAGATTAGTAGTGGGTACAATCCTGGCATGCGTGCCACAACCCCAAAGCTCAACCGCTAGTAACAACCGGAGTCATCTACATGGGCCGGGAAAAGCTGATTTGAGCTTCCTGTCCGTCCCCCTAAGAGTTCCCTGTCCCCTGCATAACATGTACGGCTGGCCACACACATTACAAATTATGTAATTAGGATTTTGCCAGCAGATGTCACTGTTTTTACTGCTTTGTCCGTTGTACTTGTAGCACAAAAAGATTCCAAACACCAGATTGTATCTGCCTGCCTATGGCTGATATTTTAGTAAAGGTTACAGGGATGATGCAGTACGGATATCAGCCTTTTGTTGTGACACTAATTCAAGGGTACGGTCGGCCAGGCCAGCAAATATATCTACTGCTAGCAACACACACCAGCAGTTGTTTGACTGCAAACTAACCAATTACAACCACCCAGCCGGTCCTCTGCAGTCTATGGGTTTAAACAAACAAGAGGGAGATAATGATTATTAGGCAGGCCGTATTGTCACGAATAGGACGCCTTTTTTTTTTCTAATAAAATTGGCTCAGAAATGCCTGTCGTCCTACAATCACACCTTTGGCTCATTAGATGGTCCCATCCCCCCTAATACCATCGTTATGAATACAGTGCCACCATCCCAGGCCAACAGGGTTGTTAAAAAGAAACAACAGTGGACAAGTTATGATGCTCTGCTTTATTCAACTCCAAACAATACAGCAGCGCAGCTTCTCCTTCATAACACCAGTAATCAGTCTGATCCGAAGCTTTTTAATGTCCAAACTAACAGCATTGCCATGTAATGTTAGTTCCTAGTCCAACATCACTTCATACAAGAGTCAAGAGGGCTGGTAAAATCATAGGTATGCAGCCACCCTGTTCGCTTCAAGAAATCTTTGAGAGAGAATTGAGGAGACAGGGCCTCAAAATCACACAAGACCCATATCACATTCTCTATAAAGAATACGAGTTACTGCCGTCTGGCAGGCGGTACAGGTTACCATTCTGCAAACTCAACGGATTCAAATTCTCATTCGTTCCACTATCAATTAATGTACTTAATGACAACAATTAACTATGGACAGGGGGTATAGGGAGCCCCCCTAGGGAGGGGGGGTGCAATTCTGTACTGCTGCTATGATGTATTTGCACCATTTGCACACTGTGGTGTAGGATAGGATTTTGTTGCTCAGGGTGTGTGTGTGTGTGTGTGTGTGTGTGTGTGTGTGTGTGTGTGTGTGTGTGTGTGTGTGTGTGTGTGTGTGTGTGTGTGTGTGTGTGTGTGTGTGTGCGCGCGCGCATGCGCGCCACTCTCTCATAGCACGCGTACGCGGGTTGTGGGAGAGTGGCATTAGATGTAGTGCTGTTTCTTGTATTGTTTGAATTGTTTGTGTATGTACTGTATAACGCTGTCTCTTGAGGCCCAAGATGAATTTCTCCCCGGAGACAATAAAGGAATTGAATTGAATTGATACATAGAATTAATATTATGTGACCTGGTGGTTACTGGAATAACAAATACTAAGAGCCTCCATTTTACCCTATTTGCACTATTTAAAAATGATTATATAAACATTTTAAAATAAATGATTCATTAATAAATAACCACCTCACAAAATGAGGGAAATGGCAGTCGTCTTATAATCAGAGTTATCGTATATTCAGGACAATACGGTACAAGCAAGTCTGGGGTTGCTTTGACCCTGTTGCTGAAAGTTTAGGGAGAGACAGAATGACGCAGAGAAGGGCTGTTTTATCTTGTTTTTTGTTGGCATGAATCTGCGGAGTGTTCCAAACTCTGTCAGCACTACATGAAATATTCA
Source organism: Benthosema pterotum (assembly GCA_039105355.1). Lineage (NCBI taxonomy): Eukaryota > Metazoa > Chordata > Actinopteri > Myctophiformes > Myctophidae > Benthosema > Benthosema pterotum. Next base: position 47,834,714 of record CM076973.1, read on the forward strand.
AGCGTCTGTCTGGAGTGGTATACAAGTAAATGCCTTACAACTACATGCCCTAAAAGGAAATATGGAAGATGATATGTCACCAGACCATTTAACTCTGTAAGAGGCGAGGAAGAAAAATCGACCGTTTTAAAAGAACTGGGACAGATTCGGGTTTTTTAATCCCTGCGAGGCAAAGAGACTTAATGGAATCACCGTCTTATCGTGCACGATGCAGGAGCCTTAGCATTGCTTCCCTTTGATGTCCTCCTGAAAGAGAGTGAACGGTAAAGACTGCCATATACGCACACACGCACGGTTGCACGCACGCTCTACACTATAACGAAATACAGCACAATTGATTGCTGCTCAAAAGTTCTATGGTTATTGTTGGCCTTTACATAGATCCCCCTCCATGGAACCGTTTCAAACAGGGAAGTTTGATTTAAAGAAAACAGCAGAAGAGTACTCCTGTCCTCTTTGAACTTTTGATCAGCCACTATGTAAAAAAAAGATAAAACCCTAGAAACAATAAATGTGAGAGTTAGAGTCCTATTATCTTTCTCTAATGGATACAGGAATCTAAATAATACAGCATAAATAGTACAATATTTTAATTAAATTTAGTACCTGTCCGAATAGCACTGACTTTGTTATTGAATGAAATATTCCAACATATTCCCAATATAGGAATACAGCACCCATGTCCTGCTTTTATAAGAATGAATAGTATAACAACTGCTAAAACACTGAGGACTGTCTGTGAATTGAGTATAATCACTTAAAGTCGGGGATCCGTCACCCTGTTCACTTAACCATCGTCACGCCATTTAACGGCAGCACCTCAAACATTTCACCTCCCGTTGCTTGACAGTGAGTCAGACGATTGCAAATTACCATCCTCACCTCGGTTATAAAAATAAAGCCGCCTCAGCCAATCCTAATTGCTTTACGCTCCACAATTCATCAAAGCATTAACCCGTTTGCGACAGGAACATGTTCGAACGATATTAACCGTTATTTAAAAATACAGCAGATCTAGAGGCTTGAAGCACAACACTGAGTGGCACACTACAAGCTTGTACATCCGCCGTTTTTGCAAAACAATGTATGCAGATCTTTAAATATGTTGTTTCACAGCAAACATTTTTTATCTCACACAAAATATTGCCATGCATATTTTCTGAAATGTTTTGAGAACCACTTACATTGAAACACTATCTATTCCAGTCAGTCCTGAATGGGTTAAGGTATTGGCTTGATTGGAGTTATTAGTCACATACTGTAGGAGGATAGGAACAGCTATGTCTGCTTCCATTTTAAAATCTGTGCACACGGCGCAGAAATATAAATGAGGGAAAATGATGTCCACGACCTCAATTATCTAAAATTTGTGTCATAATATAATGCTGTACACATCTACAACACATGTCAGTGCATTAGCAGTGGTTGGATAATTATGCTGCCGACTGGACTGAAAAACATTTCTGGATTGCTGAATACATTCCAGGTTGTTATACTCAACATTCATCAGTACTGGCTCTGTCTAGATAACACTGAAAGGTTCAGTCAAGTCAATGCAATTCACATGAAGTCACGTAAAGTCACATAAAACAGTATTGATCACTTCACTGAAAGTTATGTCCCAAAGGCTACAAGGACACGTTTTATTGCTATTGACGAGAATACTAATGATAACGTCGATAGGATGATCAAGGCCAATTAATTCATTTGTCTTATGATTTTCACTTGGCTGGTTGGTGATGGAGAACTCTAACTCTGTGTATATGACTCTGACATTGACCCTTCCATTTCACAACCAAGTAAGGAGGTTAAATTGAGTGATTATGGGGAAGGAAGATTGATGATTGCAGCATGTTTTTTTTTTTTCTTCTTTTACCAGAGCTGACTGTAATGACTGAGTGTAGCCGGAGGCTGGAGGTCATGGATTGACAATAGCACTCTATGGCACAATTTCAGTATCAAATGTTTTAGCCTGGGGGTCAGGAGGCTACCCCTCAGGTCACCAGAGGATACTGTATGAAAAGTAATCAACAACTGTATGAAACGTAATCCACAAATGTGGTTACCTACAAATATTGGAAAATTGTCTAAGAAAGAGGACAAAATAGTGGGGAAAAAAAGCCTATATTCATCTTTGGATCTGAGTCAAACAAAATGTGAATCTTCAACTCCTACAATTTGAAGTGGTTATCACGGGTGTGTTGTTTTCAACTGTACTACTAGTTTGTACTACCATGATCTATTAAAAAAAAAAACATTTTTTTTTATATTTCATGTATGCTAAATAATAATTACAATATTTAAAAAATGGGGATATCTATTAATATAATGAATGTGCATGGACATTCTAATGATCAATTGCAGTCATTTTACTGCAGTCATTTAGGTTATAGGCTAAAGCTCAAAGGTTAAAAATCATCAAAAATCGCACTGACTTGCAAAAAGTCCAGAGATTTTTTTTTAATTGGGTTAATTGCAGCCTCTGTGCAGGGCATTTCTATGCAAATATCATAAACACTTGCAATGAAATACTCAATTACTTACGTAAAAATAACTAAAAAATCATGCTAAAAATCATGCTCTGTGCACTGGCCTACAAGTGGGTTCTAAAAACTGTTTCAACATTTGGCCAGCAGATCTCATACTCAATGATATCATGATAAGTCTGTATGTACTGTATGTATGGGGAGGGGGGATCTCTCTTTTCATCACTACTGGCTCTCCCAACAAATGTCATTGCAAAATAATTTAGCTCAAACGTAATACTTGTACAACTCCACATTGTGTTGAGAGATTAATTCACTTGCTTCCAACCAAATACTCTAATCCTGTATGGATTATATGAGGAAAGGCATGGAAGCAGAGCAATTGTTTTATATATCTGCGTGACCTGTTACAAACTAAACGGTCAAAAATACTCAACAAAAGGAACCGCTAGCTGTATCAAGTCATCCAGTGCGAAGTGATTCAAAAAATAATGTTAAAAATAATCAACTTTGCTGAGACACTAGTGCTTTGCGTTCAAATTATATGGTTTTCTTAAAAGCATATATTTTGGAGTTAGGAGTGGTTTCTTCCATCACAGCATACCCTTTTTAATTGTGTATTGCAATGATATACTGTTTCAACTTGGAAATGATATAAAACAGGATATTTCACTCATTGTGCTTGTCAACACCTCCCAGATGATCACACCTTAATTGTAGAGAAAATTCAACAGCTCTCCAGAGGAATGATGTGTAACCATGTGCATATTTCAGGGGAATTATTCCTTCGTAGCACAGTGGAATATAATGTTCCAAATTAATTAGGATTAATGGGGCTAATTTGAATGGACAGATTAAGTACAGCGTTTTTAATGCTCTCATATTTCAACCTTTTTATGAAAGCTGACCCCTCCTGAATGCCCTCTGTCCACCATCACACATCAATCTTTAGGTTGTTCTGGGGATGTGCTTTGACAGCTAAGGTTTCTATCTTTTGTTTAATTGGCACCTGCTATGCAATTTGATATAAATTAAGAAGACGCAAAGCCTAATTTTACCTCAATTAAAACTAATTGTACAAACAAACAGAACTGTACAACTAAAGTGAACATGGCAGGTAGGACACTGTGCTGTGAGTTTGGGGTTTAAATTGTAACTATAAGCTCACATATTCTCCCTGTGTCCCCTAGGGTAGGTACCCTCACATGTTCTCCCTGTGTCCCCTAGGGTAGGTACCCTCACATGTTCTCCCTGTGTCCCCTAGGGTAGGTACCCTCACATGTTCTCCCTGTCTCCCCTAGGGTAGGTACCCTCACATGTTCTCCCTGTGTCCCCTAGGGTAGGTACCCTCACATGTTCTCCCTGTGTCCCCTAGGGTAGGTACCCTCACATGTTCTCCCTGTGTCCCCTAGGGTAGGTACCCTCACATGTTCTCCCTGTGTCCCCTAGGGTAGGTACCCTCACATGTTCTCCCTGTGTCCCCTAGGGTAGGTACCCTCACATGTTCTCCCTGTGTCCCCTAGGGTAGGTACCCTCACATGTTCTCCCTGTGTCCCCTAGGGTAGGTACCCTCACATGTTCTCCCTGTGTCCCCTAGGGTAGGTACCCTCACATGTTCTCCCTGTGTCCCCTAGGGTAGGTACCCTCACATGTTCTCCCTGTGTCCCCTAGGGTAGGTACCCTCACATGTTCTCCCTGTGTCCCCTAGGGTAGGTACCCTCACATGTTCTCCCTGTCCACAAAAAAATCCTGGTCTCTAAACTGCTTCCCCCTGGACAACCTGTTGGATTGCACATGCTATGCCCAATAGGAGAAACTCTGGACCTCCTGCTAGGTGAAAAGTATCGTGCACTCCTCATGCATTAAAGGAACCATGCGTTCAGTCCATTTTTCTCCCCAGGCTGGAGGTAGTGAAACACCAAGGAAACATTCAACAAATGATGGTTGGGGGGGGGGAAAGTGACTCACTCTCACAAATATCTTGTCCTCTTGTCTTGTTTAGTACCTGTCTGAATGAAGCCTTTTTTATTTCTTGACCAACTAGCGTCATACAGTCAGCAGGTTGTTTAAGCTGTCAATAAATGGATCCCAGATACACAGAGCAGCACAGGTGGAAACAACAAACTCTCACAAAACATTTTGATTTCATTCCGTTCAATAAATAATTTGGAAAGCCTCTGGGTGTTGCTGTTATTCACAAATGTGTTCCGCTTGGTTGGCAGCTTAAACAACCTACTGAGGACTACATTTTCTTGAGCACTTGGGCCTGTGGATCCCTGACTATACTCCCTGACTACTAACTCCGATGGAGATATGATGCATCCATAGAAATAATAGGTGACTGGACAAGAACTGTTTTCCATAATACACAGCAAAGAATAGTTATTTTTGTCTTTACTCTGTAAAGTCTAACTGTAGTCTGACAAGTGCAGAAACTGTTGTGAACATCGCAGTACCAGCACAAATGCTTTACTATATAACACTACGGTCTGCTTGGCCTGATGTCAAGGAAGGATCAGCTCACATAAAGAATAAGGTTGTGCTGTGCCTGGAACGAATCACTGAAGACTGCTGTGGTGGGGAGGGCTTTCAGACTGAATAATGAAGTGAAACAAAAGGATATTTCAGACTGAGTGTCTAGCAGGGGCGGATGTAACATGTCCCATTTGGAGTGTCCCACATTTAGAGAACATGTTGGAGGGGCAAGAGAAAATGGTATGGGGACTTTTATTAGTAAAGCATCAAAAATAACATCAGTTGTTGTTGAAGTTGCAACAGACACGTAGCATGCATAAAGCTAAAGGTCTGACTCAGAGAGTTTTCTGTTTTCAATGATGAAAAGCTGTTGGTTTAGTGGTGCCAAAATTGTAGTCAGTAGCAGTAGTAGTGTTTCAAATCATTTTAAATATAAGCTCTTTAATTTTAAATATCTTGAGGGGGGGCATTGCCCCCCCATGCCCATGCCTAGAATCGCCCCTGGTGTCTAGCAACAAATATTTCCAATTCCCAATACTTTTAATTCTACTGTACTCCACTAGATTGCAGAATTGTCTTTTACCAATGATTGTGGTCCCTGTGTAGGCAACCCAGTCAGCCTGGCATAGAAACCTGTGATCTTTTTTTTATTATTACCATGCCCTCATTTTGCTGTGGGTTGGCGGTCTCTGAGCCTTAAGGGACATCACAGTGAGGTCACTGTGGGTGCAGTGACCTCATTGTCCTGGGAGGAAAAAGCCATCTCCATAGCGGTGGACTGTCAGGACATATTGGACAGTAGAAACGATTTCAGAACATTGTCCGAACGAGACCTTGAATGTTCAGCCTGGGGTGTTGGTACAATACAATGTGCTTCCTCACGTACTTTATTTTGCTTAGTTGTTTTAACTTTGTTTTTATATCAGATCAGTTTGGGCAACTTTGCCATATGTTACAACTGCCTTTTTACCCTTCACAACCTCTGCTGTTTCCCAGTATACATACAATGCATTATTGTACTACACCACACACACACACACACACACACACACACACACACACACACACACACACACACACACACACACACACACACACACACACGGTCATGTGAACATCCCACCCAGAACATCCCAGTTTTTACATTACTTCAGTAATGTAAAATGTTTTCAAGCAGTAGAGTCTCTCTCTCTGTCACAGGCGCGTGCGCACACACACACACACACACACACACACACACACACACACACACACACACACACACACACACACACACACACACACACACACACACACACACACAGTCATGTGAACATCCCACCCAGAACATCCCAGTTTTTACATTACTTCAGTAATGTAAAATGTTTTCAAGCCGTAGAGTCTCACACACACACACACACACACACACACACACACACACACACACACACACACACACACACACACACACACACACACACACACACACACACACACACACACACACACACACACACACACACACACACACACACACACACACACACACACACACACACACCCTTATCTTTGGTTGAAGCCTCAAGGCATATTTGTTCCACCTGATGAATGCCCCATACTTTTCCACCTATACATACTTGTCTTTCAGTACTGTCAAATGGCACAATCAATGTCATCAGGCCAACAAATACATGGACTGGAACATTCTGTGAGAAAGAAACTCGGCCATAGGAAGGAAGGCACCTCGATCTGTCAGCGGTCAGCGACAAAATGATGGATTGGAGAGTTGCTAACTAAATGGACCATTCTAGATCTTTAACTCTTGAGAGTGTAAAATGACCCGTTGGGATCCATTTGATTTCAATTACACTCCGTTGATTATTGTCGAAACATTTACACGTTTTGAAAACGTGGAAGAATTGTTATTTTTGGTCAAAGTTAACTTGTTACACCTGCGTGCACATTTGAACAGCTGCGTGCTGATCCTGGTGTGAAATGGAATATACTGGTAAGTGACAGGGTTGAAAATATTAGAGTTTTTCTGTTGGCTAAGTGAGAACAGCAGGGCAGCATTTACAGAATGAACCCACAGGGAAGTCTGCTAGCCTGAGGCAGCAATCTGTAGTACTGTGAACACATTGCCTGATTGCTGTGCAGTAAGTTTTGAGTTTTTGCAACTGTGCCTTAATCACAAACAACAAATTAAAACCCCTTTAGTAACACGTACTAGAGACAGTGGGGGACAATGTGAACTTGAAGGAACTCACATCATCCTTTAATAAATGGCAGAGATAGACACGACACACATGTCTTTCCATCTGGGTAATAAAAAAGAGGCGCAATTAAGACATGAGTGCAAAATGCAAATTTGTCGTCGAATTGGAGCCACTTCACTTTAACATCCACAATAGCTGCACATCAAAGTCATGGTTACATCCATTAGATTCAAGTAAGTGAGGCTGTACATTCACATGGCTCTTGGGTGCACACTATTACCATCCAGACTGTGCATTACTTAAATCAACTTAATGAGTGCAACACGAGGACAGGCTGTATAGGAACCGTAATGAGTTGAAACAGCAGTGGGATGGATCTTTTCAACTGCAATGAACTGCATTTAATTTCCGTTAAAGAATAGTTGCAGATTGATGTGTTGGTTTTCAGGGAAGCTTTTCATTTTTGCACAAGCTATGGCCATTGGTTAGAGTTCAAAGGGCTGAGGCTACTGCTTGTAGGTCCAAAACTTTGTATACGGATTCTAAACTGAAAATCACGTTTACACACTTATGCAGTATCACCGCTCGGAGTTGGACCACCCATGTTGTACCTGACCATTTGTTACGTATTGTATGTTGCTTGATCGATTGAGATTTGACACCATATTCCACAAAAATCTCTTCTTGAAGGTAGGGCAAGTGATTTCACTTTTGTCAGATATCCCCCCCCCCAAAAAAAAAATGTTTCTGTTAAAATGCTCTATTATAAGGTGTGCAGACCATATATGGAGTTTCCCCCTCCCCACGTTAGCAGAGGAGCTAATAAAAGTTCACCAGGTGGAGGGTGAATTCTCCTTCAATCAGGATCGAGCAGCAGGTTCACATAGTGTAGCTACTCTTGGGGCACCAGGCTGGTACTACACAATGAATTTCAAATCACTTACCCTACCTTAAAATCCTGCCAGTTTTCTGCAAACAAGTATGTTGTTTTTGTGTCAGTGGTGCTCAAACTATTTCATGTCAAGGACCCCTTGACATGCCACGGCAGAGAAATCTGCATGCACTCAACGCTCCATCGCCTCCAACAGCTTGTTTGTAAACGATTCTCACATTTCAGCCATTAAATAACGCATTTATGCTCAATCTTCATTAATTTAACATCTGGAGCTGCTACAGTAAAGAGCCATGTTGTAAAAAACAAAACAAAAAAAACAATACTTATTTATATTATAAACCTTTATAATTTTAATAAATAAGCATGACCAAACGGCTATTTACAAGAGAGACTTTTTTGGACAGGAGTACACTTGCCATGGTTCACATGTCAACACACGCACGCACGCACGCACGCACGCACGCACGCACACGCGCACGCGCACACGCACACGCACACGCACACACACACACACAGCAGTGTAACTTGTATGCAGCAGAAGCCTTCCTGTCGTGACCCTGGACCAACAGTGAAACATTTGTATGGGTTGGAGAAATGTTTCACTTGTTGAGTAATATTTGACCAGAAGGAGTAGACTTTGACTCAAGCACAGAGCACTGAAGTTTACTCATTTATTGTGCTGGTTGGGCTTTTTGTCACCACCAGGCCGAAGGCATGTGGAGAGCATGTGTTGTGCCCCGTCCGGGCACTTTAAGTCTAGTTTTAATTTATCTTATTATACATTTGTCTGCATGGCCACTATAATACAGACCTGACCTTTATAATCCTATTCACATCACATGCTCTGCATAATCTGAATTTGCATCTGAATCTGCAGGTCCCTCGGTGCACCACCCCCTGTCTGGGTCAAATAAAATTATAGCCTTTTCTCCAGCTACCTGAGTCCACTTCAAAATGTCAGCAATTGCAATTCACAAGCTCATGAAAGGGGGCCGGTCATGGGAGTTGAATGTCAAGTAATGCTTTCTGAACTAATTGCCTCCTGTGACTTTGGAGGAGACACTTTTGGTTAGGGCTGATTAGAAAAGTCAGACCCCATAAAGTCGCCCACCTGATGAGCGTGAGGCTCATTTGGCAATTGCCATCCCCCTAGTGATCATATTTAACCTCGAATTTGGATATTTCACGCATGATCTGTCCCCAACTCTGAAATGTTTGTGCAAATTAATCTGATAGATAGATCTCATAGATGGTGTTATAACCACACACACACACACACACACACACACACACACACACACACACACACACACACACACACACACACACACACAGGTAAATGGTGCATTTATATAGTGCCTTTATCAAAGGCGCTTTACATACATTTTTGTTTTGTTTTTCCCTGAAAAAGTGAAAATGGTCACTATTCCAAAGTAAGCCAACCCAAGATTATGAAATCAAGGAGCTAGTCCCCAAAGTTATAAAACAAAAAGGCAACACAGAAAAAAGGGTTGATAGGTTCAACACATTCAATTTACAATATTCTTTCTATATTGTGTTCTACTTTATTCTAGCAGAACCTGACACATTCAAAGAAAAAAGGAAAAGGTATCATACTCACCCAAACTTAATTTCAGCTAGGAGTCATCCTTTGTTCAAAAGCTAGGAATTGTTAGTTCAGAGTTCAAAACATCAGGAATGCCTGACCAAACTTTCCTCTTTCCACAAGCTAAAGTTCTCTGGTCCAACTGCATATTAGTTTAAGTTCAGATTTCTGTTGCTTAGTATTGTTCTTTAAAGAGTTGGTTTGCTAAAACAGCCACCACCAAAAACAAACACTCTTCTTACTACCCCAAAATGGTTGCTGGCCGCCTCACTTCCTGTCCTCTTATAACTTCTGGGGAGGTCACTTCCTGGATCTATTGCTCACATCTTTGTTTTCCCCCACAGCTCCCCCTGTGGTCAAAAATATAGTCAACAGAAAATGATGACCATAGGGTTTAACCAACTTCTCCATTACAAGAAATGTAATAGTATGCAAAATGATAAAAAAATAAATAAATGAAAATAAAAGTGCCCACTATGCAGAATGACTATAAAGTCACAATACTTTGCAGGTGACTATTTTCAAATAGCCCAAATGTATGTTCTGTAACAATAATCATATTTTAAGTGCCCAGGAGCCAAAACTATAGTGAAAATAGCTGATCTACAAGCTCACAATGTGCCACATTGTGAGCATATAGAACACTAGTTTCACTGCTTCACTAAACATCTGTTTCCTAATGAATAGAATTTCTTGCATTGGTCTTTTATTTGTTCATGACATTAACCCTAACCCTGGCAGAAATTATTGAGCAACACTAATGCTTGGAATGGATGTATGCATGGAAACCCATATACTTTACATCACATTCTACATAAAGTATAAAGAAAAATTGTAAATCTTTCCTAATATACAGTAGGATGTTATGGGTATGGCCATATGGATTGCTCAATGCTAACAGCTGGTCAAGCAAGTGGATTCATGACTATGTATATGGACAAGGTCTTAGGCCAATAAAAAACACTAGGGGCTCCATTTCCGTTACAAACCTCTTATCCCAAACCACTTTTTTTTTTTTTTTTTTTTTTTTTTTTACTAATTTTAAAAACTGTTGGGAATAGTTCAACATGCCAATCTATTGACACGTTGTGAGCATGTAGACTGGCCATTTGAACTATTGAAAAATGTCATTTTTTATAGTTTAAAAAGGCAAGGAAGTTAAAGGGGAATTCCACCCGTTTTCAGCATTTTTTCTGAGAGCGTACAAATGCAACCAAATGAACCCTGACGGGTTCATTTGGTTCCATTAACATGGTGAAAATATACATCTTGATGATGTCATCAGATGTATTTCACCATGTTAATGATTTTTTCAGACCTCAATTTTTAGGAAATACAGGATTGGGGGAACTTTTTTTTATCATGTCCACACAACATCTCTAAGGTATATTAATGACATATTAAAATGCTGAAGATGGCTGGAGTTCCCCTTTAAGGGATAAGGGGCTTAGCGGTGAAGAAAATCTAGGCCTATATACCAAGTGTTCCATTCCACACCCCCGGCTGGAGGACGTCCTGTGTCTGTCTGGTCCAGTGCCCTTTCACTGGAGCAGACACACTAGTCCTGTAACCAGGGGTGTGGACTGGAACATTTGGTTAATCTGTGAGTCATGCAACCTTTGGGGGACACTTACTGTAACTCAGAGAGCATAGAGGTCAGCTCTGCTTCGTCCATGTACCATTTTCAACTAAGCCTTCCTGGCAGTGTGGATTCTACAGTAATATCTTTTTTATTTATTTTTTTATTTATTTATTTATTTTTTAATTCTGTAGCTGACCTTTGAGAAACAAGTCCAAATTTATCAGCGGAGCTTTGCTAGCTCTAGCTAGGAAACAGAAGAGATAATAAAAAAGGTAATTTATAAACGTGCTTCTGGCATCGGAAAAGTTATTTATACGTTTATTACTTTCAGTATTGACTACTGCACTTTGTCCCCTGGCTGCATACAGTTCATGATATCTCACTTGTTTTGTTCTTTGTGTTTACTCTTAGGTCTGCAAAGTTGTACATCTAAGGTCAATTTGCATAATGTGTCTCTAGTGTTTGTTTTTTTATTGTTTATTTATTTCTGGTTTTTTTTTTTTTTTTTTTTGTTATGATTTATTGATGGGCACTAGCTAGGCCTGCCTATAGCTTTAGTCCACACACATTGAATGAAACCAGAAATTGTGTCACATGTCAAAAACAAATATAATTTAAATCAGTGTCAACACAAACATTAGAAGCCATATTATTGCCAGTGAGGTGGGTGTCAGATCTACAGCAGCATGGGGAGTTGTTGGCCTCCTCTTCAGGGAGTGACAGAAAGTAAACACACATCATCAGTAGGAACGACAGACAGACAGACAGACAGACAGACAGACAGACAGACAGACAGACAGACAGACAGACAGACAGACAGACAGACAGACAGACAGACAGCCCACTTGGGTATTCCCCTGGCTGAGCTCTGAGTGGACCTGGAGACAGACAGACAGACAGACAGACAGACAGACAGACAGACAGACAGACAGACAGACAGGCAGGCAGGCAGGCAGGCAGGCAGGCAGGCAGGCAGGCAGGCAGGCAGGCAGGCAGGCAGACAGACAGACAGGCAGGCAGGCAGGCAGGCAGGCAGGCAGGCAGGCAGGCAGGCAGGCAGGCAGGCAGGCAGGCAGACAGACAGACAGACAGACAGACAGACAGACAGACCACTTGGGTATTCCTCTGGCTGAGCTCTGAGTGGACCTGGAGACAGACAGACAGACAGACAGACAGACAGACAGACAGACAGACAGACAGACAGACAGACAGACAGACAGACAGACAGACAGACAGACAGACAGCAGCCCACTTGGGTATTCCTCTGGCTGAGCTCTGAGTGGACCATGGAGAGGTCAGACGAGCTGCAGCTGCATGTCATTACTGCGTGGTGCTGCATGGCCCTCCATCACCTCATGCATCACTGTTGTCCACAGTGGCTCTGGAGGGAGTTTGACAGACAGCTGCTGCTGCTGTCCATCCACTGCTGTCTGTCTGGCTGTCCGTCCGTCATGCTGCTGCGTGAAGGACCGTAGTCCCGCCCTCTGGGATGGTGCACTACAGAGCCTTCTAGTGGGAGAGTTAGGATATTCCCGTTCACTCCTATGTCCCCAGGCGCTCGCGCTGCTGGAGGTGCATGGAGGAGCCCTGTGAGTCCACTTTCAAACCGGAAGTCGATGAAATGAATGGGATTTAATAGGGACCAGCAAAGTCTTGCGATACGGTATACGTCTTGCGAGACTGTAGGAGTAGCAGTAGGACTATGCAGAAATGCATTAAACCATGGGCGTTTTTGCCATTAGGCAGACTAGGCAGTTGCCTAGGGCGCCATGAGGGGAGGGGGGCGACCATGAGAGAGAGCACCATTTTGCAGAGATTTTCCCTCAGACAATGAATATTTTAACTCTTGAGAGTGTAAAAATGAAACCAAATGGACCCGCAAGGGTCCATTTGGTTTCATTTTTACGGTCTCAAGAGTTACATCTGGTTAACCAACTTTCCATCATTTAGCCTGGGGACCACCTGGAGCCTTCTCAAGGACCACTGGTGGTCCCCGGACCACCTGTTGAAAACCCCTGGAATAGAGTGTGTATGGAGGGGAATTTCAATTCTATTTGGCCATCTTTCTGTGAGATGTGGCTGGGGGTATAGTGCTCACTTGGCTGTGCCTTTTATAGTAGTGGTGGATGAATTGATTGTGGGTCATAGTTACTCATCCAGGACAGTGTTCAGACACAGAGCCTCAGCGCCTCTCATTATGTGCTGTTTGGGCTCCCAAAGACCTCATTAGTTACTCCCTGTGGGTTCGCAAGAATGCTTCACAAAACACTGTGTGTGTGTGTGTGTGTGTGTGTGTGTGTGTGTGTGTGTGTGTGTGTGTGTGTGTGTGTGTGTGTGTGTGTGTGTGTGTGTGTGTGTGTGTGTGTGTGTGTGTGTGTGTGTGTGTGTGTGCCCGTGCAAGCGTGCGTGCATGTGCCTATATGGAAAAAAAATGATATGCTAACTTTTGAAAGTGGCACCTTCCATATAAGAGAGTAGAGTTCAACATTTTACTATGTCATCGATGTACCTTCGAGGTATTGGGTGGCCATGATAAAAAAAAAGAAGAAAAAAAAAAAAAAAAGAAATCTGTGTTCCCATTCCCCATTCTGTGTTCCCAAGAAATGGAGGTCTGAAGAAACCACTAACATGGTGAAACATCTTGATGACATCATCAAGATGTATTTTCACCATGTTAATGGATTTCTTTAGACGCTTCTTTTTTCTGAGAGCGTGCAAATGGTACAAATGTACGCTCTCAGAAAAAAATGTTGAAAATGGGTGGAATTCCCCTTTAATATAAGATCCAAAGTATTTCTTTGTAAATTGAAATGTATATCAAACATACATAATTTTGTGATTCATGCGATTTGTATATGACATTCGAAAAATATATAAGATCCATAGCATTTTTTGTAAAGTGAAACATATATAATTTTGTAATTTATAAGAATAATAATTGTATGACATGCAAGAGATAAGATCCATAGTATTTTTCTTGTAAACACTTCCCTTATAAAGTTTTTTTCCACATTGGTCAGAGCACTCAAGAGAGAAACCTGGACAGAGGTAGAGACAGAGACAGATGGTAGGCTGCCCAAACTAATTTCCCGGACCCCCAGTTTTGAAATGCATCTGGCTATGGACCCCCATTTGTCCTTTGGCCTTTGTACAAGGCCGGTCATGGCAGAAAACTTTTCGAGTTTGCATTGGATTGCATTGCATTGCATTGCAGGGTACTGTACAACTCTCCTTCCTACCAGGCGAGGTGTTCTCTCTCTACCTCACTCACATTCCACTGAACATTGATTTTAAAATCCACATGAATCCATGGTTGTCACCTACGGTGCCGCCCCGCTAGCCTTGCCTTTGCCCTGGCTCAACTCTCCTGGCACGCTGCCCTGTATAAAGCTGAACAGACTTGGCCGGTCCGATCCAATTTGGTGTCTCGCTAGAAGATAGATACGTTAGCTTTTCTCGCTGCTGACAGCCTCTTTGCCTGGAAATAAATTTGCGGTACAGCTGAAGTTTCTTCTTTTCCACAAGTGGAACTTTGTTGAAGTTGGTCATGTTGATTCAAAAGTAGAGCTGTGTTACGACACAGTCTCAGACAGGGCCAGAACACCTCTGAGGGCCCCTGGCGCAATATCCATGAAGAATGTTAACAAAGCGATGCTGGATGGTGGACATAATGGGCTCTATTTTGATTGTCTTTAGTATCAGGTCTTAAATCTTAAAGGGATAGTGCAGATTTTTTTAAGTTAAGCTGTATGGAATACAGGAGTTTTGCTCTTGTTTTGGTCAATATTAAGTATTTCCGGTCATTTTGTTGTTGTCCCTGGGGCAACGCAGTAAAAGTAAATTAATCCACAAAACTAACGTTATTTGTATTGTTGAACTATTTCTAAAATATTAGGACCTCCTTTGTTCATTTTTGACCCTTTTTGGGCGTAGTGATATGGACACAAAATACTGTTGAAAATTCTGTTGAGGTATAAATAAATAAATGATCTGAATCCACAAGTCCTATCGGATCCATTCTGAACAAAGAAAAAAGAAAACTTAGGGATATATACGTGCTGTGTTCTCTCGCTTTAGATTTTTGCTGACCAGTCATTTGATATCACATATCAAGAGCAATCAGCGTGTCAAGAGAAAATAATTATGCTCACAGCATGAATATTTTTGCAATTATATAAAACATTTGCAAATCTACCCATTTCGGTGCATCAATTATCTCACTTCATTACTGCATCAGGATAATTTGAGGTAATTGCCTATGCATGAATCCACAATTAGTATTCATTTTATTATTTTTTTATTCTGCTTTTGAGTCATGGACTTCCTTTATTTTGATCACATTTAGCCTCACAGACCCAGAAAGAATATTGTTGCCGTTGTTGGATAAGATGGTGCCCACAGTTCCATGCTGTATTGCTTGTGTGTAGGAGAGATGATGACCCATCAAACGTACCCCGTGCGGGTTCATGAAGCCACATCCAGGCCCAGGGGGCAGATCTAGGCATGGACATGGGGGGCGGGGGGCGATGCCCCCCTAAATGCCCTGACTGCCCCACCAAACACGATGGCAAGCAAAGCAACCTAAGATATTTCAAATTAAACTGCTTATAATTAAAATGATTTGAAACAGTACTACTGCTACTAACTAACTACAGTTGTGGCACAACTAAACCAACAGCATCTCATCATTGAAAACAGAAAACTCTCTGAGTCAGACCTTTAGCTTTATGCATGTTGCGTGTCTGTTGCTTATACTTGCCTAATATAAGTCTGTAACTGAAAATGGTATGGGTGCAGTGCGGAAGCCGGCCCCATACCATCCCCCCCCCCCCCCCAATTGGGAAATGTTACATCCGCCCCTGTCCAGGCCTGTTCTCTCACACCCAGGCCTGCTCTCTGACGGCTCTGTTTCTACAGCCAGCTGGCTAGCCACTGCCAGCCAGTCAGCACTGAGCTATAGTTCTGTCCATTAGCTGTCATCTCAGCACGGCTGCTTTAGCCTAACAGGCCAGCAGTAGAGTTGGCTGTGTGCCTCCTCCATCACTGTCACGCACACACACATGAGGATCGATATTGGTGGAAATCAAACGGACACAAACTGTAGAACAGGGGCGGATCTAGGCATAGGCATGGGGGAGCAATGCCCCCCCTCCCAAATGCCCAGTCTGCCCCATCAAACATGATGGCATGCAAAACAACCCAAGATATTTCAGTAAGAATGCATTCATGCACGCACTCGGGCACACACACACACACACACACACACACACACACACACACACACACACACACACACACACACACACACACACACACACACACACACACACACACACACACACACACACACGCACACACACACATGCAATACACAACACACAGGTACAGAGACCAGACCACATGCCCTTGTGTGTGTAAATG
Source organism: Benthosema pterotum (assembly GCA_039105355.1). Taxonomy (NCBI): domain Eukaryota; kingdom Metazoa; phylum Chordata; class Actinopteri; order Myctophiformes; family Myctophidae; genus Benthosema; species Benthosema pterotum. The sequence goes on from CM076973.1 coordinate 47,851,374, forward strand.
CTTGTTTTTAATTCACAGTTCATGGATAAAAGAAAACACACTTCCTTTGCACAGTGTTGGCCTCCTTTCAAGTTTGTAATTAGGATTGGCTTTTTATACAGAACTGAAAATTAGACTAGAGGTCACAGCTTTGCCAGGTGCAAATTTTTATGACATGCTAATGTTTTGGACCCAAAACAACTGTGATAAACAGAACTCAACTAAAGATCCAGCCTAGAGAGAATATAACAGACTTGTGTTTTGTTCTGAATGTCACTATAAAAGAAATGTTTTGGTCTGACAGTGATGGAACGCAAAAGCAAATTTGTTTCTGAAACTTTATAGTTATGCAGGTTCCAGGATTTTAGCACTGCATTGTGAAAACTAGAAAAAGGGCCCCTCAGGGCACATAGATCTCCACCAATATAAATCACATTTGTGATGTTTAGACAAATGTTTAAGTAATATGAGTGACCATGTACGCTATTCATAATGTGTAGTATTAGGCTACCAGTGTTGGGACATGTGCACTACGTAACTTAATATATTGCATAATCTATTACCAAAATTCAGTAACTTATATAAATATAAATATATTACTTAACTAAAACAATCTAATATATTATACTTTTCTTTCTGCATTACTGCATTACTTTCAATATTACTTTCTATCAATCTGTCTCATTGAAGATGTTCTTGTGAAATTATCTTGACAACTGCAGAAGTTAAATAATGACTTATTTTCTATTCATCAAAATATTCATTCAGGAGTGACGTTTTTTCAAGTTGATTTCATAGGGATTTGTCCAGATAGCCAAGTGTGGTTGCTGTATTGTAGGTATGCCACTCACCTACGCAATATTTGATTAATACTGATACTAAATATTTAATTATTTATTTAGTAAAAAGGGTTTTTTTAAGTAATATGTAATATTAATATATTACACTTGCTCAGACAGTAATATTGTAATATAATATATTACTTTAAAATGAAGGTAATAATTAATAGGTAATATATTAACAAGGTAAAGTAATATTCCCGACACTGTAGGCTACACATACACAGATCGGTTCTGTTGTGTATTTATGAACCACATTATACATTATACATTGCGCATTACAATATTGGCTATAATTATAATTGTCTGTCTCTCCCTAAAATGCTGACAGCTTACTTGGGACTGTAAGGAGGCCTGCAGCTATCATTCTACATAAATAGGGCCACCTGGCCACTATGGTCAAGACTTGTGAGTGAGAACATCTACTATAGCTTCCTCAGTGAAACAATGCCTAATTTGGGGTTCTTGACACCTCTAACCTTTGGGGGTTGGGGCATGGCAACTGTTACATGAAACTATAAAGTCTTTAACTGTATGTATTGCCAGTGGAGTTGAGAGAGTCGAGTTGTGTGTGTGTTGCCCCATCAGCCGTGAGGCTGGTGGTGGCTTCTGTGGAACATTCGAAATAATGCTGCTGCTCCTCCATTGCTTCCTTCTCCAACATCTTTTGCAATGCTCCGTTTTAGTCTTATTATAAGACCCCACGATATTTTCAACAGTTCAAACAGAAATGTGATTTACCAAAAACGGCCTGATACTCGCACTATAACCAGACTTTTACAGTCTCAAGAGTTATAAATATTCATCATGTGAATTAGCCCAAATCTACATAACTAGAAAATGTAGAAGATTAATGGTCATTCACGATCTGTACGTTTGGCTGCTTTGTTTCACACATCTAGCCTGGAATTGTGGACAAATAAGCTAAAGATATCTTTAGTCTTGGGGTCTGTGGGACTAAAATGACATCAAAATGAATAAATAGCACCCTGCAGACTGCATCATCTGACCATGAAACAGAACAACAGCCTAATGCAGGGGTTTTCAACAAGTGGTCCGGGGACCACCAGTGGTCCCTGAAAGGGTTCCAGGTGGTCCCCTGCTAAGTTGGTTAACCAGGTGTAACTCTTGAGAGCGTAAAATTGAAACCCAATGGACCCGCAAGGGTCCATTGGGTTTCATTTTTACGCTCTCAAGAGTTAAAATATTAGCCCAAATCTACACGACGATCAATGGTCATCTGGATCTGTATGTTAGTTTGCCTGTTTAGTTTTCCCAAATACAACCTGGAATTGTGGTCAAAAGCAAAATAAATCTTTAGTTTTGGGGACTAAAATGTCCTCAAATGGTGGTCCGTGGCTCAAAAGGCTGAATAAAGGGTAGGCCCTGGTATGAAAAAGGTTGAAAACCCACTGCTCTAATGGAGTCACATCACAGCAACCTGCAGACTTGCGTCATGAAACAACAGCCGCCTAATGGAGCATCACACAGCCTGCGTGGCGTTCGTTCTGTGACATTTCAAACATGTTTGTCTCAGAGGCCGCGTGAACAGTGTTGTTATTGATCAAACGGAAACGATGGCATGACGAATCACGCTATTGAATCCCACGCTCATATGAACATTCACTGATGTGTGAGGAGGAAGAGGAGAGAATCTGAGCTGAGGAAAAAAAAAACGTGTATTGCCATCAGTGTTGTTTTTTGGCAATATTTTTGATTTAGTCTTAGTCTTAGTCTTTTCAATAAGAAATATTTAGTCTTTTAGTCACATTTAGTCTTCTGGAATTCATTTTTTTTAGTCTAGTCTTAGTCGACAAAATGTCAAAAATGATTTAGTCTTAGTCTTGGTAGTTTAGTCTTACATGCAAATACATTGTAGGTTTTATACTGTATGTTATACAGATTTATAGTTTGTAGTATGTACTGTATGTATACTGCAGATATGTTCACATACTTAAAAAGAAAGAAACAAAGAAGATAAAAATGGTTCTTATTTCCATTAGTCTCATTTTATGATTCAGTCTTAGTCTTTTGAAAATCATTTTTGTTAGTCTGGTCTTAGCCGACTAAATATCAAAAACCTTAATTGACTTAGTCTTTAGTCTCAGTCGACAAAAACAACACTGAATTTTCCATGATTACCTTTCATGTCGTTTTACTAGTCTGTTCCAGCCGATATCTTTGCTGTGAAAATGGAGAAAGTGCAATATTGCGCTGTGTGTGTGTGTGTGTGTGTGTGTGTGTGTGTGTGTGTGTGTGTGTGTGTGTGTGTGTGTGTGTGTGTGTGTGTGTGTGTGTGTGTGTGTGTGGGGTGGGGGGGGGGGGGTGTTGGGGGTGTGGGGGTGTGTGTGTGTGTGTGTGTGTGTGTGTGTGTGTGTGTGTGTGGTGGGTGTGTGTGTGTGTGTGTGTGTGTGTGTGTGTGTGTGTGTTGTGTGTGTTCATTCACGTACTGTGTGTGTGTGTGTGCATTATCTGCAGTCATCTGGTGGGCTATAGACTATAGTGGTGTTTGTGCCATCAGATAGATCCTCAGTGATCTGATAGTAATGCAATAATAGGCTAAATGTCCACAAGAGCCCTTGGCTTCGCCGCAGCAATAATACTGTAATCTCTGCAGAGAGTGTGGGAGTGAGGCAGTGTGCGGGTATGTGTGTGTGTGTCAGTGTTGCCAACTTGGCACATTTGTCACTATATTTAGCTTTTTTTAATTTCAGACCCCCTAGCGCCAATATTAGTGAAAAACTCCTGGCGGAAAATCTAGTGCTTTTTTGCTGATGAGTTGGAGCGAAATTGGTTGACAGGCGCCAGAGATAAAACCCTCGTTTTTCCCCATTTTTCCTCCTATGACAGAGTCCTCCTTCCTTCCTAGAAAGGACCATTGGTAACCAAATGGACCCTCAGAGAGCTGTAACTCTTGCGATCGTAAAAATGAAACCAAACGGACCCTTTCGGGTCCGTTTGGTTTCATTTTACGGTCTCAAGAGTTAAATCATATTTAACCATCTGAATTACCGAATTTTCAAGAATCTACACATTTGAAAATGTAGAAGAATTTTGACCAACATTTTGTCAGTTATTTCTCCTTCATTAGGCTGAGAGTCTCAACATCAAACGGTGGTCCTCCTCCGTGGCTAAAATGCAGAATAAACAGTGGGCCCTGGTATGAAAATGATCGAAAACCCACTGCTCTAGCGCATATAGTGCATTATGGAAGTGCCACTATAGTGCATTTTGGATTTTGACGGGTTGGCAACACTGGCGTGTGTAGCCCCAGGGCACAGTGCTTTATGTCCTGACACTCTGACATCCTGTCAGTTAAACGGTCGGGTAGAACCGTTCTCTGACACTCCTTTATGCTGATAAATCAGGCCTCATGGTGACACTAGCTGGCATACAGTACGTGAACGGAGTAGTATAATACTGCTGATTCATGGGCATACACACACAGACGTGTGCATGCACGCAGACACACACACATGCACACACAACTTCATGTAACTTAATTCCCTTACAGACCAGCTCAGATCTGAGACCAACTACATCCTATACCCATTGTCGGACCACTGATCTGTTGCAGTATATCCAAGACAGACAGCCTGACACAAAGATACACATGCAATGCATTTACAAAGTGCATTTACTATGCTGTGGAATGACACAGTTAAGGAGCAGCTGGGATTTGAACCGCCAACCTACGAATCATTGGACCACCTGCTCTCCCTCCAGACCCACAATCACCCTAGTTGGTTGAGGTTTTAAACCTCATAATTCCACAGGGCTTAAACCACTATGAAAGATAATTAAGACATAAATAGACTCTTCTTCAACAAAGATGGCGAATGCAAACATTCTCTGTATTGCACTCCTACATAATGCTGTAAGATACAAAAACATTGAAGTCCTTTACCACAAACCTAACCTCAGTAATCTTAAATCTGCTGGGGTCACTGTGGCTCAGGAGGTAAAGCAGGTTGTCCAGTAGTCGGTAGGTTGGTGATTCAAATCCCTGCTGCTCCTATTTAAATGCATTTTTTTGCAAGACAAAGGTAAAACAGCGCCCTTTTCAGAAAGTCACAATTTGACTTTGGAAAGATTAATACTAACGTTGTGTGGGGTCTGGAAAAATGTCAACATTTTTCCAGACCCCAAAATATACACTGTTTGCACTAAAGTGGGGTCAATCAAGATTTTGACATTTCAATAAGGCCAAATGCAGAAAAGTATTTATGCTAAACTAACAAGAAAACAAGTGATGGCTGGCAACAAACACAAGCTGGCAGGAAGCTGGCATTCACAACCATTTTGCATAACCATCATAACCCTTTACCTAACCAACCACTTACCTAACTAGGCATAAGTTTTACTGAGGTTAAGTTGTTCGGACTTCAGAGTAATGTGTTGAATGTCATTTTTGCAGTATGCATTTCTTTTAGCTAATTTTACAGGGGGGAGGGCCTTTCGAACATGGGGCTAAATATGTATTTTTTACAAAATATTATAAAAAATATAATTTACTATTATTTACTATAGTCCTACTAGCGCCAGGAAAATTGCACCTGGCATCTGGTTTAAACAAATGCATAAATAAAGTAATTCAAAAAGTTGTTTAGCACATTTATTGCTCAGTATTCCCTGAAGAGCATTTTTATCTTAAAAGTCAGAGTTGGGGTCAGTCAGTCATTTTGTGGTGACATGGATTAGGGGCTTTACAGATGGGGAGTAATAAACCGCGCCTTCTAGTTCATTTTCAACAGCACCAGCATTTTGTGCTTAGAAAACAGGGGCGGATTGGCCATCTGGAGTACAGGGAGTTTTCCCGGTGGCCGGCGCCACCTAGTGGCCTGGACAAGATCCATAATGCACTAGTGGCACTTCCAAAATGTACTAGAATGCCCTAGATCCTCGCCTGGAACATACAGATCTTAATTAATCTTCTACATTCTCTAGTTGTGTAGACTAAGTTGGGCTAATTCACATGATGAATATTTTAACTCTTGAGGGTGTAAACCAAATGGAGCAGCAGCTCCATTTGGTTTCATTTTTACGCTCTCAAAGAGTTACATCTGGTTTACCAGTCCTCTCCAGAATGACACTTTTTACAGACCTGGATATTTATTGTCTCAGTCGGGTGACCTTTCAGAATGACCTGTTTTAACCCCCAGGCCGCGCTGTCACGCCAGAGCACGTTATATATTAGCTAGTCTAAATGACAGCTTTCTAGATTGATAGCTTTATGGTCCTCGATCGGTTGGATTGGATCCCAGCAATACGCTCACTGCTGCTGCTGTTCTCAAACAGGGACGTGCACACCTAGACATCAAAGGGGGGCTTCAGCCCCTGTGCTTTTACCCCGTCTGTCAAGCAACTGCCCTTTCCAGACCATAATGCAGCATTTGTGAAAGAAATGTACAGCAGTCTTTGTGCTTTTGTGTTTGGGCAGGAGAAAATGGTATGGGGGCAGCTTCATCGCCCGTGTCGCTTTGCGCCACGGGCGATGAAGCCGCACCCATACCATTTTCGATCACGCATGCATAAAGCTAAAGGTCTGACTCAGAGAGTTTTGTTTTTAATGATGAAATGGGGTTGGTTTAGTGGTGACACAACTGTAGTTAGTAGCAGTAGTAGTGTTTCAAATCATTTTAAATATAAGCACTTTACTTTGAAATATCTTTTAATTTTGGATTGTTTGCATGCCATCATGTTTGGTGGAGCAGTCAGGGCATTTAGTGGGGCATTGCCCCCCCATGCCCATGCCTAGATCCGCCCCTGTTACAAATCCATGTGTGCTGGGCTGCACGGTGCACACATTAAAAACATTCCACTGCCGTGCAAGGGATGCATCTTTAGAGAAAATTCTCTGTATAGTGCACTTTGAGCGAGTGATCTGGAGCACACACACACACACACACACACACACACACACACACACACACACACACACACACACACACACAACACACACACACACACACACACACACACACACACACACACACACACACACACACACACACATTCATTAAAATCCAGAGAACTACACAGAATAGAGATAATGTAATTGCTGACCTACTAATCATATCTAATTGCACACACTAATTGTTTGCCTGGTATTCACATAGGCCTAACTCAGTGGCGGATTGGAGCCCCAAATCATGTACCAGCCAGGCCACAAACATGTGCGCACACAGAAAATGTTTGCGTTAAATAATTAATTGATTCCAATCTTCCAATGTCTCGTGAATGCAATTTTGGGCACACTTACCAAGTACTTGTGCAGTAAGAATAGGAATACAGCCTCATTACCATGTAAAAACAATGATGCTCAAACTGGATTGTATGTGTATATGCCTTCTGGCTGGCCTGGCTGATTTATGAAAATTTATTTTGTGTAGCATGAAAACGATGCACTGGTACTTGAATCAATCTAATTCAACTAACTGTGGGAAAACACAAATATACAAGCTCAAAGCGCAGTGCATTTTGCCTGATAGATCAGCTACTTTCCAAGACACCGCCACATGCTGATAGTCAGAGCCTTAGAGTATAGAAAGAGTTCAGTACGGATATATACATCTGTTAGCAATGTGAATCAATCAACATCCACCACCACCAGTGAAATTACCATAAAACACAGTATGAAGAGCTTGAAAGCCATCCTTAGTGCTCCATCTTGGCTATGGGCGGTCAGTAGAAATGAGTTCCTTCACAGCAGCATATTCTGTTGGAGCAGTGACCTTGTTGTCTTGTTTTCCATAAGCAGCAACTTGTCAGATAATGTTGATGATATCCACAAAAGTCAGTACTATATTGAGCTCTACATATTAAGCACTTTAAGCTGCCATATTTTCAGAACGGCTCCCCTTACTGGAAGTACGGCTGCCATGACGCAATCGCCGTAGCTGCCAGAATAGTTAAGTAAACAGTCATCTGCAACGGCGACAGGTTACCAGGTTACCATCTATGCCATACCTGGGCATTATGCGGCCCGAGGGCCAAATGCGGCCCGTTGGCTCACTCTGACCGGCCCGTGGACCACCTGTGGTCCTTGAGAGACTTCCAGTTAAATATGGAGAGTTGGTTAACCAGATGTAACTCTTTGAGAATGTAAAAACGAAACCAAATGGACCCTTGCGGGTCCATTTGGTTTCATGTTTACACTCTCAAGAGTTAAAATATTTATCACCTGAATTACCTAAAAGCTACACAATCAGATAATGTAAAAGAATGGTCCTTTTTGATGTTTGCCTGTTTTGTTTCCCAAATCCAGCTTGGTATTGTGAACAAAAACAAAAGAAATCTTTAGTTTTGGCATCTAAAATTTCATCAAATGGTGGTCTGTGGCTCAAATACTGAATAAATAGAGCGCCCCGGTATCAAAAAGTTTGGTCTTACTCTTACTTTCGTCTTGAAATTAAATTAATACTACGCAGACTTTAGTTCAGCCTTTAGTCTTGGCCCTCCACAATATTTGATGTATCTCATGTGGCCCCTTGGGAAAAATAATTGCCCACCCCTGGTCTATGCAGAATGTGTCAAACAGGCGTTGCGGACACTACGTTAAAGTGGTCGTTTCGTAGTAGTAACGGCTGCTACAGCAAGGAGGTTTATCTATCAAGCACGGATCGAGTTCCTGTTGCCATAGTGGAGATGTTGCCGTTGCCTGTTTAAAGTAACGATTTTTATGACACACATAACACCATTTTGTAATTATTTAATCAAAACCTATTTGTAATATTGCCGTTATGACTGGCGCCACTCAAAAGACAAGAGATGTTGTGACTGCATGTTCTTTCATAAATCTAGTAGAATTATCTCTCTCAAACTAGTTTATCTAATTTAGGCTGCAGTAATTGATATCACTATCGATGCTAGAATCCCACAAGTTGATGTGTGGAGTTTTAAATGACTGTGAAGGTTTTCATGAACTGGATCAATTACTGACAGATGGTAAAGAGATGAAAATGAAAGGCTCCCTCCTCTTCTGCACTTTTTATTTCTCTGCATCTCATACAGCAAAGTATTTTACCAGCTGCTGTTGCCATAGAGACAACAACAGCAAAGACATCGGGTCAGGTTTTATCCTGTTCTAGTGCACATTATGACAAGTGGATCAAAGTAGAGTACATAATGTGCTCTCTAGTTCATCAGGACAACAGTGGCATGTTTATTTTGGTAAAGGAGAATGTGTACCAGTGGTCCTCTATGAGTGTTTTGTCCATTCAAATATGCCATATGACTGAACTTTGAGGATTAACAGATCGTTGATCAGCTCTAATGATATTTGTCATACAATTAAAACACATAAGTCAACAACAATACAAGCATTCATTTTATACTTGGTTATACAACATACAAATGTTGAACACAGGAGTTAATTTGACGCTTGATGCTCTTCTGTGATTTCAGCAACTGACTGTATAAGTTTCAATGTTTTATTTTGTATTATCTGTGGGACGTATTGATGATAATAAACAGTATGGCTGTCACATGTTGGATTCCTGCGACAGCCATACCGTGTCCTCATCTGAGGCTGTCTTACAGTAGTGACTACACAGTGACTACACAGGACTACACAAAGAGAACATATTTAACTGGTATTACTGGCACTCCCTACCCCACTGACTGACCCATGAGCCATGTGAGCCCATCTCACCGCATCACATGCTGTGATGCGTTCCGTCCAGCCCCTCCCTTTGTGGGACATGAAACTGACTTCTATATACTGAATATCCTGCCCCTGAATGGTTTAGGCTTAAAGATACATCGCATGGATGCAACTGGGACGTATCCTCAGTGATGTATCCCAAGGTCATCGGGGTTTCGGGTCTCGCAACATCATACCCCTCACTCAGGCGACCCAGCCGGGGTTGATCAAGTCCCGACTTACGTCCCAGTAGCTACACTCGGTCAGTCCACTAGGGAAAGACCCAAGGCCACACAATCCACCGCTCCAGAACTATTCTGCCGGTACTGAGAGGCACTATACTCTGGCACATGGAGGGACTAGGCTCTGTGGGTTGACTCCTGTCCAGACCCCTCCTACGTCTCACCAGGTCTGCTCCTGCTCTCACCAGGCACAGAACCTGTGCGTTGCACCAGACTCCCAGCACCGGCATTTCATTCAGGAGCAGTGAATCACAATGGCCCTCCTAACGGCCTCACCAAGGGTTGTTGGGCTTCCTCCTCACGGAGGGCACAGGCTGCAGGGGCGCTAACCCATACTGCTCACCCGAGTGCCGTCTACATTCCGGCTGTCACCCGTCTCTCCGGTGGTCACCAGACTATACCCGGTTGTCACATAGTCTATTCCTATGAGCCACTATAAATAGAAACTAAAGGCTTAAAGATACATCGCATGGATGCAACTGGGACGTATCCTCAGTGATGTATCCCAAGGTCATCGGGGTTTCGGGTCTCGCAACATCATACCCCTCACTCAGGCGACCCAGCCGGGGTTGATCAAGTCCCGACTTACGTCCCAGTAGCTACACTCGGTCAGTCCACTAGGGAAAGACCCAAGGCCACACAATCCACCGCTCCAGAACTATTCTGCTAAGTAACACACATAAGTAACACACATAAATTAGTAGACCAACCCACTTCGACACCCCCCCCTGGTTCGCTGGCTTCCAGTTCAACACCTTTGAAAGAACAAATTCTCAATAGATAAATAAAATAAGCTTTGCTTACTACCAGAAGGCATGTATTGGTCTCATTTCACTAGTAGACCAAAGCACAATTACAGCTTGGCAACTAGTTAAAGACAGAGTGAACTTCTGAGCCTTTGTCTAAACAAATTAGGCTTCCAATTCCACTGCCAATCATTATGTTAATTCGCAGGAGATTAAAAAGTAATTGGCAACAATGTGTACACATACAGTAATAATCTCTCTAGGCTGCCATGAAGGAGATAAGAATAAGGCTGCAAAGATGTCCAGTGTGTTTAGGGCATTATTATTATTAGGCCTGGGCATCGGTCAATTTTCTTAATCTCGATTATACACACTGCTATCCTTGAGTTAATTGCGATTAATTGCGATAAAAAAGGGCTCATTTGAACAATGCTGAAGGCATCCAAAATGTGTGTGTACCACCTAAATAATCGCCAGGAATACAGTAAGTCCATGAGAACGTGTTTCTCAGGCCAGGTGGACCATTAGATCAGGAACCTTACGATAATTGGTATAATGATGATGTCCAATAAGAAGTACAACGTTGTATATGTGGTTGACATTGTTTATTCAATTATATGATCGACAACACTGACAAAGCTCTTTCCTGAACTTTCCCTTGACATACGACCACTATGGTTTGCCATATGTTTAGTTCAGTAGCACATTCAGTATAGGACTATGTTGATAGTAACTATAGCCTAATAGAACTACTATTAAATTAACCATTTAGAATAATTTTCCCATTGTCTATCCTAACGGTACCAATAGCATTGAATTATAAATCTAAATCTTACCTCATCGGTGGTTCTGTACCTCAAAAGCCAAATAAATAAAATTACCTTGGTCTGAATAAGGTTGAAAACCACTGTAGTGCACCAGCCAGTAGGGACTATAGGACTATGTCTGAGAGGTTGGAGGTATTATCAGCAGCTGTATTCAGGTTGTTTTGATGATGTTTGGAATGCTTTGTACAATAAGCACTTCAAAGCCATTTTGGCATTGAGCATTAATTAGATGTTTGGTCCATTAACAAGTCTCTTACCTTTTCTTGTTTCATAGTTATTCTAATAGGCACCCGGGTTGCCCCATAGTGTACTTTTATTTTGATTAATGGTACAGAATGGACAAACTGTTTGCTTGACCTACTGTATATCTTCATGTTTCGTATGCCATAGTGATTATACAGACATTTCACTGCTGGAAGGAACTGCAGTCCCTCGATTTTAATAGAGACACGATTTGAAATTTGCACCTCATGCCCCAAAAACATGTCTGTGTGTTTAATTGGATTGCTGAATCCATAAAAAATCTTGGTCATGAACAATAACATAGCATCATTGTTAAATTATCGAAACATCTAAAACTCCTAGGAAAGTGTTCCTTGTTCCTAAACACTAATCTTGTTGCAAAATGGGTGAAGTGGGTAAAGATGGGAACTTTTCATGAAAAAAAAAAAAAGTCAATGATCCCTTTGTACTTTGAGACACTACAACTGGCCTCAAAAGTGTAACATCTCTTCCGCTCCATAGAGATTTGGTACCTCCTATTACAGCAGCATTTTTTGAAAAAAGAAAAAAAGAAAAGAAAAAAAAAGAATGTATGAACGCTAGCACTTTTCACGCATCAGCTCTTATTTTGAACAACCAAATTCCAGACAATTGTTTGATATTGTTTAATTGGCAGAGATCAATGACAATGGTGGCTATTGAGTCATGATGTTGGGCTTTAACGTGGGAGACCAGGGTTCGAATCCTGGCCTTTACATTTCTTTAACCATGCAAAAGTAACCAAATGGACCCTGAGGAGAGAAATTGGGATAGAGATACACACACGCATTGCACTGATGGTGTGTTGATTCATCATCTGTTGCCTCGTATTACAAATGGAAAGCTGATGTGCGCGAGGACCACTTCTCTTTGCAGATTACAAATTTCACCATACTGATGGCATTTTAAAGAAGTATCCAACATTGTTCACCGCAAGGACTGCCTGTAATGATCTGTTGGTAATCCCACTACAGCCTGTCTTGAATGAAAAACATACAGTGCACACACACACACACACACACAGTTACAAAAACTCCACTTCAGAGGACCAGTCCAATGGCAGTTCTAGACTTCTATTGAGTATAGGGACAATAAGAGACAAACAGAAGTTATGGAATACGTTGGAGTCTATGGGCTTGTGCGAGAGCTGTACATGAACCACATGACCAGGCTGTTTTGTCCCCTTTCAATGTCTTCTACTTCATGACTTTGGCACAGACCCTGTGCACACATACACACAAAGGGGGCTCCAGCCCCTGTCCATTTCCCGCTTATAGTCCTTTGACGGGCACACGACTCAAGCGTTTCAATTGGTAGACCCTCTCTATTCAGATTCTTTACATTTCCACAAGCAATCTCCAATAATAAGCACAACAAAAAATACAGATACGCCAGTCAGAGCAGACAATGATGTGAGAAATATTTCTTATTCAGGTGCAACAGCCATTGAAAACGGATGATGTGGAATTTCTTTTCAGTGAGGGTGAAATAGAAAAGTCACAAATAGATCACTGACCTGTCCTTCTCCAGGCTATATGATGTTGCATCACTAAGAGAGAGAGAGAGAGAGAGAGAGAGAGAGAGAGAGAGAGAGAGAGAGAGAGAGAGAGAGAGAGAGAGAGAGAGAGAGAGAGAGAGATGGTAATTGCAAAAAGCTACACTGCATGTGCGTATGGAGGTTGAACTGTTGAACTGTGTGAAGCCTGCAGGGCAAACAAAACCACCTCCAGAAGAACCGGCTGTTCATTTTCATTTCACGGCTGCCGGCGGTGGGAACGGGCTGGTGGTGGTTCTCCAGGGGCAGATATAGGCATGGGCATGGGGGGGGCAATGCCCCCCTAAATACCCAGTCTGCCCCCCCCCCCCAAAAAAAAAAACACGATGCCATGCAAAACAACCCAAGATATTTCAAATTAAAGTGCTTATATATAAAATGATGTGAAACACTACTACTGCTACTACTTTCATCATTAAAAGCAGAAAACTCTCTGAGTCAGACCTTTAGCTTTATGCATGCTGCGTGTCTGTTGCAACTTCAACAACAACTGATGTTATTATTGATGCTTTACTTGCCTAATAAAAGCCCTGTAACTGAAAATGTTATGGGTGCGGCTTCATCGTCTGTGGCGCAAAGCGACACGGGCGATGAAGCCGCCCCCAAAACATTTTCTCTTGCCCCCCCCAAAATGGGACATGTTACATCCGCCCCTGTGGTTCTCTCTCTTCTCAAACTCCTGCCGAAAGTGAACACGATGGAGAGAGAAATGAGTCTCAGGGACGGCAAATGATTTATTCATAGAGTCAATTCTATAACAACTTGTTTTTGATCTCTGAGTTTCAGATCTTGCCGTTCAGAAGATGAAATGGCTGTGGCCATCGTTAAGAGACCCAGACAAGGTTTTTTTTTTTGTATCCTGGGGGAAGAAGTATGTTTACGTCCTATTCCATCAAATCTGATTTGAATTCATTTTCACAAGATGAGATTGTACATCCGGTATTCAACTGTTTTTTTGGGAAGTTAAAAAAAAAAACAGTTAAGTCAGATAGTATCTTTTAAGAACCTTAAACGAATGGACACGATTAACAAATGCTTTGACTATAGTGCATCATATAACTACATTCACTTCTATCTGTTCTAACCAGTGTTGGTCAATATTACTTAGGAAAGTAACTTCTTTACTTTACTCGTTACCCCTTAGACAAAGTAATGTCAATACTTTACTTATTACTGGAATTGAAGAGTAAAATAGAGATGTACAACATAATCTGTTTAGCAAGTTCTTTTTAGAACTGAATCCAATTTATTGGAATAACCTTTTCACAATTGTTTTCAAAGACAGTTGAGGTCTTGTATTTAAAAATAAAATACAAAATATAGCAGCAAGCGATTTGTAGTGTACATAACTGCGCAGGATGCTGCGTGTGGACTGGATCTACAATCTACTGCACATCTCTGTTGTTACAGTACCTGTCAATAGCTTGTAAATCTGTTCTATTTTTGCATGCAACAACAAGCTTATTTTAAACAAGTAACTTGGCGTTACTTGCAAAGTAATTACCCATTTTTGCAGAGTAATCTGGTTACTTTACTTTTTGGAGCAAAAGTAATAATATTACAGTAATATGTAATCTAAAATTCGTTACTGCCCAACACTGGTTCTAACTCTAATTTCTTGAATAACTTTCTGCACGACAGTGGTTTTTAATTAACAGTTCATTTAATGGGTTAAGGCATAGATGCAGTAAATATAAAGGCTAGATGGCTAAAGGCAGGGCCTCTGGCGTAGTACACCCAGCAGTCTTGCTTCGGTCATTACGTCAATACACCAATACACTCTATGCCAGCTCAAACAAAAACTAAGCACAACTCGATCAAATCTTGACGGATTTGTATTTACATTATAAATGTCATTAATGTGGCAATGATTTAGGAGCTTAGCTTATTTGCTTAATTTTATTATTTTTTTATATCAAAAAATGACATGTCTGAATCACGATGGCCGCCACGTAACGTCACTCTCTATTGGACAGCAGCACAGGTGAAACACAGCTTATACTGTATACCGGTATAATGTATATCTATGAGTTAAAGGACCACTTCACTGATTTTCAACCTCAGTCCTAAGTAACGGCAAAATATCACATGTATTTATTTATTTATTTATTTATTTATTTATTTATTGAGCCAAAAAATGGGGTATTTTACCACTTCCCCCCTTCTTTTTTTGTCTCTCTGGCGCCATTTCAACAAATCAAAGTCCTGCGAAGAATAGACAAAATAGAGAGAAATGGAAAAAGAGATGAGAGTCTTGAGCAAGACGGAATGATTTATTCATAGGGCCAATTATATAACAACTTACTTTCCGCTCAGAAAAGGAAAAGACGGAAGCCATCGCTAAGAGACCCAGACAAAGGGTTGTTTTTTGTTGTATCGGGAGAAGTAAAAAAGAATCTCTTTTGTATCTGTTGAAACTCTAATTTCACTAATAATGTAGGTTTGTTGCACAGTTCAGCTTACTTAAAGGAGTTAAAGACCACTTCACTACTACCAACCTATCAACCACATGCCGTAACTGATCCTCAGTAGCGATCAAAATACCACATATTTTTGCTCTACTCCAGGGGTCTTCAACCAGTGGTCCGGGGACCACCAGTGGTCTTTGAGAGGGTTCCATTGGTCCCCAGGCTAAATGGTGGAAAGTTGGTTAACCAGATGTAGCTCTTGAGAGTGTGAAAATGAAACCAAATGGACCCTTGCGGGTCCATTTGGTTTCATTTTCACACTCTCAAGAGTTAAAATATTCATCTAAGAAGTCTACACTGTTTTATTTGCAAAGTCCAGCCTGGAATTGTGAACAAAACCAAAAGAATGTTTTAGTTTTGTCCCTGGTGTCAAAAATCTTGAAAACCCATGGTCTACTCAGTCATAGGAGGGCTGTGGTAACAACTATATGAAGGAAGGGGGGGCTATATGAAGTTAAAGTGCAAAGAGTAAAAAAAATGACAGCAAAAAACATCACAGAGCATCATGTCAGCCATCACACACACACACACACACACACACACACACACACACACACACACACACACACACACACACACACACACACACACACACACACACACACACACACAATAGCCGGTGTCCTACTATTGCCCTCTTGTGGGGAAATCTATATCTTCATAATAATCCTCTAGCTACTGTAAGCTATTTTAAAAACCTGGGAGGAAACCAAATATAGATTTTAACAGTGAGGCAGAGTCAACACTACTTCCTGGAACTGCACGTTGTTTCATGAAGACAGACCCCCCCCCCCCCCTATCCACAAAGAAGAGCAGTGCACCAAAGCATTATGGAAATTGTCGTCCAGAATGTAGGCATAAGTGGGCCCAGTGTCAATGACATCAGAGGCATTGGGCTCGTTGCTAAACATCTAAAGTACCTAAAACCACGTATTACACATATAATATGTGGACCTCACTGGTTTGCAAAAATGGTGAAGTGTCTGGTGAAGTGTCCTGTGCTATAGCCTCGACACCCAGGCTTTCATTTTCGTCCGCCTTGCGCGAAAACGGAAAGCCTGGACTAACTCGTTACACGAAGTGGCCTTGAGGGGGGAGTGAACCTTCCGGGGTGGGCGTTGATCTAAATGATGTGACGTAGAACAGCAGTGAACGGGCGCGGGAGGGGCCGGGGATGACGACACGTTCATGAGATCAAATCAGATCAGCTCGATCTGCCGTGTGGATCCCACAGCACCCCGCCCCCCCAAGGCCATTGAGGGCTAGACCAGGCTACCTGTGCTACAACTACAACATAATGTTATGATGGTCCAACTCCTCACTCAGCCCGTATGCTACAGCATGTGTTTGCTTGTTCTCTGTGTGTGTGTGCGTGTGCGTGTGCGTGTGTGTGTGTGTGTGTGTGTGTGTGTTTGTGTTAGAGCTGAGATTCCAGCGGTCAATGACATTAACAGAGATGTATGAACACAATAAGCTGCAAAATTAACAACAACCAGAGCAGCGTTTTTCATCGTTACGCGCAATGATTATGAATTAAACTCGGGTTGTGCAGTTGTACTATGGCACCGGCGTGCTAATGAAAGTATAAGATGATGAATGCCTGCAATACAACGCTTTCACTTTGTATACATCTTATTAAAAGTGCGTCCCCGGTAATAATGAATTGAAATAAAAAGAGGCAGTGTGGTGATACTGTCAACAGAACTGTATTAATTTCTCCCCCTCAATACTGCCTGTTTATTGCATGTTAGAAGTGTGTGTGTGTGTGTGTGTGTGTGTGTGTGTGTGTGTGTGTGTGTGTGTGTGTGTGTGTGTGTGTGTGTGTGTGTGTGTGTGTGTGTGTGTGTGTGTGTGTGTGTGTGTGTGTGTGTGTGTGTGTGGACAGAGAGAGAAGAGACAGAGCGAGTTATTGCTATTAATGAACAACAACAAAGTTGTCTGTTGTCTGCCTGTTATGACAAAAAAGATATCTCAACCAGAAGATATAGCTCTCAGTCTTTCTATTTTCGTTCCTACTACCAACTATGGTCATGAACTGTGGTGGGTCATGACCAAAGGAATGAGGTCATTAATACAAGCCAGAAGTCGAAATTATTATCATTATTATGGGATCAAGCAGTCCACGAAGTGGACTTGATCCCTTGATTGTTTTTGTCTCATTTTCCTCCTTCCGCCAAAAATAGCTGTTCTGGCTGAACCGTGCAGTCGGTTTTCGCGAAAATTGGTAATCTGGTAGAGGGTGATGCCAAATGGTGATGATGCGAAGCCTGTGACCACTGGTCAAATGGTGGCGCTATAGCACTCAACTGAAATTGCAAACTTTAAACACTCATAACTCATGAACTGCTCGACTCTCAGAAATGTAACTTATATTCACTTATGCGTCTGCTTATGTCAAACAACTTTTGTATTCTGACTTTTCACCTCTGACCTTTAGATGAACCGCCATCTTGAATTATATGTAAAACAGTTAAAATGTCTCTTCTCCTACAATCTTTGATCAAAATGCATAACAATGACCTACACATGAATTGTGAAGCCATACAAACATGAAATGGGTGTGAATTTTGTTTTCAGTGAAAAAAATGATGTTTTTACGAGCCAATGAAAATTGCTTGTTTGTGAAAATTCTTCTATTATCCCTAATCTACACATGCAAAGTAATCTGTTTATGAGATTTTACAGTTTGGTAGAGGGGGATGCCAAATAGCACTAAAAACAGTCTTGCTCCAATCGCTCAAATGGGGGCGCTATAGCAATTCTTTGAAACTGAAACATTTGAACAAGCATAACTCAGGCTTCGTTTGGCTTAAAATCATGGGACTTGTTTCTACATGTTCCTTGATTCATGTGGAACACATCTGTAATTTCGACTGGTAAGCTCCACCCCCAGAGTGTCTGCCATTTTAAGCAGTTTGAAAAATGCTCATGCCTGATTTTATGCCTGGATTTTTGATCAATTTGCATGACACCTGCTACATGAGAACTTTGGCCCCATCCGGACAAAACTTCAGAAGCAAATTTGTTTTCATCAAAAAATTACGTTTTTATAAGCCAATGAAAGTTGCTCGTTTGTGAAGAGTCTTCTTCTGCTTGTTTCTCTCTGGCAACACTGGAGCAAGTACATTGTGCCAGATTGTGTGAGAGGAATAAGCATGTGGAACTTGTTTCCATTTGTCACTTTGACCACTAAGCTCCACCCTCGGACTGCTGAATTGTGCATATTGTTCATATTGCTTACTGCTTGGTGGCGTGTTGTTGGGTTGTTTCATTGATGACAACAACTAAGCAAATCATTGTGCCTGGATAGCTCAGTCGGTAGGGTGCCTGACTTCGGAACACAAGATTGAGGGTTCAAGTCCCACTGCTGACAATACAAAGTCTGAGTCTCCAAAAACCCTGCTGTGTTTCCACAATCACATGATGTATTTCTTCCATGTTTCTATGGCTTATTTGTGCATATTTAAGGAGCGGTAGTGGCTCAGAGGTAGAGTAACCGGATGGTAACCACAAGGTTGCCGGTTCGATCGATGCAGAGTTAGTGTCGATGTGTCCCTGTCCCACTGCCATCAGTGTATGAATGTGTGTGTGAATGGGTGAATGTGATGCACAATCTATGTAAAGCGCCTTGGATAAAGGCGCTATATAAATGCACCATTTACCATTTACCAAGCAGTCCACTGAATGTGTGTGTTGTTTCCAGTACGTCTTGTGTCTGTTGGGTAGCCTCATTGGTAGAGCGCATGACTTGGAAATGAGAGTTCCTGGGTTCAAATCCCGGCACGGACACCTAGTAATATGAGTCAATCATGCACAATCTCATGTGGTCTTCTACATCTAAGTTCATGGTTCGATGTGTAACCCAGGGTAAAACTCAATGTAATGGTGGTTGTCACCATTCGGCCATGTGGTGTTTTTTGTCACTATTCGGCCATGTTGTCACTAATGACAGTTCACAGCTCAGTTCACCACTCAGTCACAGCTCACCAATCATTTACTCATTCACCAACTCAGTGGCCTTGTGGTTAGAGTGTCCGCCCTGAGACTGGGAGGCCGGGGTTCGATTCCCGGCCGGGTCATACCAAAGGCTCTAAAAACGGGATCCAATGCCTCCCTGCTTGGCACTCAGCATCAAGGGTTGGATTGGGGGTAAGACCCTGTGTCATACTAGCGTCATGTCCAGAGGGTGTACTTGTACATCAAGCTGCCTCATGCTACAGAAACAGGAGATAGGCACCTGCCCTATGGGCCTCATGGCTGGGCAAGGCTGTTTGACTGTCACTATTCGGCCATGTTGTCACTAATGACAGTTCATAGCTCAGTTCACCACTCACTCACAGCTCACCAATCATTCACTCAGTCACACCAGATTACAATGTGTGAGTCAGTCAGGGCAGGGCTCAAAAACCCTGCTCTCATAATTACCTGATGTATTTCTGAAGTTCAGGCTCCCATGTTTCTATGGCTTATTTGTGCGTATTGTTCTTACTCCTTATTGCTGCTTGCTTGATCCCGTTTTATTGCTGCTTGCAGCTATTATTTATTATTATTTTCTTAGCATCTCCCTTTCAGTCACGTGAGAGAGACTCGAGAGTAGAGCCGCTCTTCTTTTGTTTGGAGTTTCCTTGGTGTGGAAACCAAGGAAACTAGGATCAGATGGAAGGATTATATCTCCAAACCAGCCCTGGAATGCCTCAGGATCTCCCAGGAAGTTTGTAGAGGGAGAGGGAAGTATGGAGCTCTCTGGTAGCTGCTGCCCTCACGACCCAACTACAGATAAGCGCGATGTGTGTGTGTGTGTGTGTGTGTGTGTGTGTGTGTGTGTGTGTGTGTGTGTGTGTGTGTGGACACACAGGCTGTGGTTCTATTCACACGATGCCATCCTCATCACTCACATGCAGTTGATGAGATCATTTCCAGAAGGTGGGGAAAGACAATATTTCATCTTGCATCATCATCATCATTGCAACATCATAATCTTAAATAAATTTGCTAGCCACAAACAACAGAGAGAGAGAGAGAGAGAGAGAGAGAGAGAGAGAGAGAGAGAGAGAGAGAGAGAGAGAGATTGTGCATGGCGTGTGAGTAATGGATAATATTTCATCATAAAGCGTGATTTATGTTCCATTACAGCAATATTATGTTACATTGTTAGCTTGAAAGTCGATTCTTTTAAAGCAAGCAATGGTTTATGGATTATAAAGTCACACTCACACACACGCCGCAATACGTCCACTTGGATTGAACTGGGAACGTTGTGTGTTTGTTCATGTCCACTCTACCCTGATCCACTGCCGTCCCTGCTGTGGTAATAGTCATGATAACGGTCAGTTCCAGACCAAATTACTATTACCCCTCTGACTTGATGTAGTATGAACCATTGATAAATACAATGCCTTGGACAAATAGGCACAGTCTTTCAGAATAGTTTATTTTGCGCTGGTCTGATACTTAAAAAGGCTTAACCAAACTATTGAGTATGCCGGGCGCTACACAAAAATCTACTTCTAAGTGACAGATCAATGAGTTCAGTAACGCCCCCATGCTTCCATGGTCTATTTCATGCATGTCTGTGTGTCGACACGGACGGTCTCTGGTTGTCAACAAGAGATTTGCATTGCATTAGAGCAGCCAGGAAAGCAAATCAAATCCATTTCTCAGCTCCAGAGCACCTTCGACAAACACACGCACTGGAAAAAAACTCATCTACGCCTAGCGACATCATCCCACATGCAGGACCTATTGAAGTGAGGAACCACCACTTGAAATTGCTTTTGCATCTTAATAATATAATTCACCCGCAGAGTTCTCCAGGAAAATAAAACAAATCTCGTTCACAGCTCGCTTCACCCCAAATGTGAATCTACGCAAAGCATTGTCGCCAAGCCCCCTCACCCTTTGTCTGTGAGAGTCATTATAATTATTTTTCAGTGACACCGTGAGCGTGATTTACTGGCGAGAACCATCCGTGGCATATTTATAATAGTTTTAGCAGTGTGTCCACAGTGCATTGTGAAAAGTGTATATTTTTATTCGTTATATAAGTCATGTGTGTATGATATGCCTTCATCAAACAATAGGAGAAAGAAAATGTCACATTGTCAGGCTTTTAACCTTCCACATGCTCTGTGTTGATCCTGTGGGCCTCTTTCTCTCATGGATTTCCCAGAGATTAATTTCACTAGTTGAACATGGATTGATGAAAAAACTGAGCACATGCATTTTTCTCTATAAGGCCAAAGCCTATTTGATAGAATATATTAAGAGTACAGCATTTTTAAAATGCTTAAAATATGGAATGTTACACAGATGTTGCACCAAGATGTTCAAAGCTTTGAATAATGTATTCTATATTTCACAACAAATGTTTTTAATTCAAATTTACTTCTGGGTGGATCTTGTCTATGAGGTCTTTCCTACTTGCAGTGTAACAGCGCCTCACTCCACTCTACGGCACTGGAAAGGAGAATGAGACAAAAAAAAGAGTCACATTTGGTTGTTCTCAACCTTTCTTGTTTGTATTGATTTCAAGGACCTCCATCTTGCATGCATTAAGCCCCTGGCAAAGAATGTGATTGTATTGTCCAAATATGTGGACCCGTTTTGGACCAAAGCCTATTCTAAAAAATCTATTCAAAATCCTGTTTTCTGAAATTGTCTAACATGTATATGGCGGCATCAATTGTTTTTATGTTTGGATACTGTACATACTGTACCCAAGAAGGGTGGTTGGAATTGCCCAAAGATCAAACATGAGAACTTGAGAAATACATCATGTAATTGTGGGAGCAGGGCAGGGTTCTTGAAGACTCACACATTGTCAGTATTGCCAGTAAGCCCCTGGCAAAAATGTTATTAAAACAAACTGTTATCTTCTTTCTTAGCCCCTATAGACGGAAATAAGCAATCCTAGTATCCCAGCTAGTCACACCTTTTTCACACATTTTTTGGATTTGCAGCACCCCCTATGGATGAAAATGGAGTGGGTCACTCCATTGATGTCATCACTCAGGACATGTGATTCAAATATGGGGTGGATTGGACATCTGTTCATGATTTGTGACATGTTTTGTAAAACAGGCCCATCCCACTAACTTTGGAAGCTGACCGCGGCAGGAGCGATATCAATAATCTGTAATCGGATAGGTCCAGAGACCAGGTGTACCACAATTTCTGAGAGATTTGGACCAAATATGTAGAAAATTAAAGAAGGCAGAAAACCAAGGGCAGAAATGAGTGCTTTAAAATCCAAGGGAAAAGAGTGGTCTGTTATAGCGCAATGGGCAAAACAGCTGACTGCTAAAATTACAAGTTAATTAATTTTAGTAAAAATATTGTAAACCATCCCTCAAAATGTTTCAACTATAGCCCTTACAGGCTCAGGAAAAAAAAGTACTCTAACCAATGTTATTACAGCTATTACATGCCCGCTTGACCACATCAATCTCTCTGAAACTGTTAAATGAAAATACATGATCAATCAGCTCAGTGTGTGATGCATTGAGAGCATGTTTTGGCTGTGCAGAAACATTCCCCTAAAAATGATGGATTCTATGATATAAGTCGTGGTCGACTGAGAAATCCATTCATTGTGTCTGTGTCTTTCATACGTTGGTGGTGTGTGTGTAATTGATTGCTGTTATTGCGGATAACCGATAGTACCAATGTCATTATATGATCTCATTCTATATTCAAATATTATAATGATTTAGATTTTTTATGAGCTCATTATTTTAGTAAAGATTGAGAACCTTCTCTTTTTTCACGTTTTTTTCCCCTACATTTGTAACTATAGCCCTTTCAGGGATCAGACGAAAAAATAAAAATAATAACACTAGAACACAAACTTTTTTGCATTTTCCCATTCACGTCAATGGGGAAATTTAATGCACAAATAAATTAATATCAATTATAGTATAAAACATTTCTACAAGCGCACCATTCCAGATTTTTCCGGTATATTTGAATGGCTCAAGTGTATACCGTGGGAGAAGTAGCGAACACAGAGTATCCATCCAGCGAATACAGAGCATCCAGAAAGCATAGACAATCCTTCACTTTTACCACATTTTGTTGTAACCTCATTTGAAAATCGGGGTGGCCAATCAAGAAACAGCATAGGCACACATATTTGAATACTGTGTCCTGATTGGTCACCCCTATTTTCTGGATTAGGAAATGGGTGTTGAGCTCTACCAGGCCAGTCTGCTCATAAGCTTTTTTTTTTTTTTTTTTTTTTTTTTTTTTTTTTTTTTTTTCAACAGCTGATTTGGTCTGGCTTTTGCTCTAGAATGTATTTGTACATTTCTCCATTCATCATTCCTCTACCCTGACAAGTCTCCCAGTTCCTGCTCAAAACATCACCACAGCATGATGCTGCTACCACCATGCTCCACCTTAGAGATGTGCCAGGCGATGAGTGATGCCTGGTTTCCTACCAGACAGAAGCCCTCTGTCAAAGGTACGTGACATCCTGCTTGGAGTTTGCCAAAAGACAAATAAACGGCACACCAGACAATGATTAAACAAGTCACTGGTCTGATGAAACCAAAATATATATATATATTTTTTATTTTTTTTATTATTATTTTTTTTCGCCTGAATGCCAAGAGTCACATCTGGAGGAAACCGGGCAGTGGAAAACCCATCACTATGGTGAAGCATGGTGGTTGCAGCATCATGCTCTTGCATGATGCCATCCCCATGCAGGGGATGGCACGGGCTTGTCAGGATAGACACAAATGATGAATGGATCACTGTACATGAGTGCATCATGTACATCCTGGACCTAAACCTGCTCCAGAGCACTGAGAGAGCCCCCAATTTGTTCAACAATTCACCCTCCAACAGGACAACAACCACAAGCACACATAACCCCATCTAACCTGACAGAGATCTGCAGAGAAGAATGACAATACAAATTCAATATCATTCCCAATAGGTCTTAAGGCTGTAACAATGTCAAAGTTATGTATTAAATCAAGAGTATGAATACTGTAGTACGTGTAAAAAGAGTATGAATACATATAAGGAGTGTGAACGCTTTCCGGATGCCCTGTATATACATATGTCTTTTGTAATCAAATCTGCCGTTCATCACTGTCACATGTTGCGGTCGTTCACCACATAGCCTATAGAAAGTTTGTTTGTTCGCCGTGAAGTGTGTGTGTGTGTGTGTGTGTGTGTGTGTGTGCGTGCGTGCGTGCCCACACAGTTCCATTCTGCAGTCATGAGGATGTCTCTGAAGTGGAAAAAGTAACATTAAAGCTCATAATAATCATCCTTTGTGAGGGTGAAGAGGGAAAAAGCCCAACAACACATTCCTATTTGTGTGTGTTCTGTGTATAGAAAGTAGAACAGTTCCAGGTAAGAGTCCCATAAGGTCCTGGATTTCATGGCCTCTGTGTGTGTGTAGGACTCTTCTGAAACCAGCAGTAAATCCACAGTCTGTTTAGAACCTCACAGCACGTAAAGACACACTCCTTCCTTCTGTCTGTCCAGGGAATGAAGCAGCACAGTGAGACGCAGTGTAAAAAAAACAACACAATTGTGTCCAAAGATCCCTCTATTATTCCATTTGCCCCATAATGATTTCCCTTTGATCATATATCCATACAAAAAGGGAGCTTTATAATCCAAATACACCCGACATACTCGCACTAAAGCAGTCACACCTGGCATTCCCTGGCCGGCTGCTGTTGGCAGGTGCAGGCGTTGGAGCCGTACTCGTTGATGATGACGAGCGCGCCGTCCATGTGACCGGGCTTGTAGTCCACGTAGTACTCTCCACCCGGCGCCACGCCGGCCGCCATCTGCTGCATGCTCTGCTTCTGCTTCTGTTTGCGCCGCCGGTCGTTCAGGCACTGGCGCGCCTGCCGCACGCCGGCCGGGAGGCACTTCCACGCCGCGTAGAGCGCAAGCACCGCGATCAGGAAGGAGAAGATGAGCGCCATGGCGCCCGTCACCACCTTGTGGATGTGCATGGTGCTCTCCAGGTCGTTCAGGGGATGCAGTTCCTCTCCCAAGTCAACGGGGGACGTAACCGCTGTGTACGAGCCCTCGCTGCCTCTCTCGTACAGTTTGGGTGTCAAGTACGCAGTGATGGGTCCGCGGTGGCCTCCTTGGTCCCACGTGGAGGCAAACGGACCCAACGTCGCACCCGCCGGACCACCGCCCTTGTCCTCATCCTCGTCCTCCTCGCTGCACAGCTGGAAGGCGTACACGGCGTCCAGGACGTCCTCGCCCTGCGCCGTGTCTGGGCTTGAGCACAGCAGCGGCTCGTTGGGCCGCGCTCTGTTCCCACCACCGCGGAAGGCACTGAGCCACAGCGCCAGCGCACACACGTTCCGCCCGCTGCACTCCCAGTCGTTGCCCACCAACGTTACACTCTCCAGTGCACGCCACGAGTCCACCATGCGCCGGTCCACCGACGCCAGCCGGTTGTGGTCAAGTGCAAGGCGACGCAGTGCCGGCAGCGACGTCTCGGAGAACACGTGTGGCTCGATGTGCTCGATGTGGTTGTGCGACAGGTCGATGGTCTCCAGGTAGCGCCAGGTCCAGTCGGGCAGCGTACTGACCACCACCGTGGCCAGGTTGTCGTGTAGGTAGAGAGCACGCAGTGAGACCAGGCGTGGGAAGTGCGCCATGTTGACTTTGGCCAGCTCGTTGTGCTCTAGATGCAGTTCGGTCAGCTTGAGGAGGCCTGCGAAGGAGTTGCGCGCCAGGCTCTGCAGCCGGTTGTGGGCCAGGTCCAGGAACTGCATGCTGCGGCAGTCCTGGAAGATACGCACAGGCACAAATGTGAGCGTGTTGTGGCTCAGACGCAGGCTGGTGAGCTTCCTGAGTCCGTGGAACAGGTCAGGCTCGAGGGCCTGTAGCCTGTTGTGCGACAGGTCCAGCGCGCGCAGGTTGGGCAGCGGCTGGAACGTGCTGTTGGGTAGTGCCTCGATGCGGTTCTCGCTCAGGTCCAGCTCCTTGACCCGCCGCAGCCCGTCAAAGGCCCCGTCCTCCACCACATCGACGGCATTGCGGTCCAGGTAGAGCCAGGTGAGCTGTGGTAGGGCGGCAAAGTGGCCCCGACGCAGCTCCGTCAGGTTGTTGTCACGCAGGGACAGGCCCTGAGTGGAGGAGGAGGAGGTGTCGGACCCACCATTGGTGCTCAGGTTGAGAGGGAGCTCCGTGAGGTTCAGCCCCTCGCAGTAGAGCAGCTTCCCATCGTAGCGGCATGGCCGTGGGAAGAGTGGTGTCAAACTGACGCCCTCGGTCAGAGACAATATCCTCAGGAATACCATAACCAGCGCAGAGCAACGCCACAGTGCCAACCGGCCAGCCCCAAAGCCACCGGGGGTTTGTTCCTGCGTCCTCAGAGGCCATTTAAAGTACAGACCAATTAGGAGGAAATCCATTAGCGTAAATATCCAGGGATGGTGCCTTATCCGCTGCCACCGCCGAGGGAATGTCCATTGAGTCGGTCCGGACGGTGTTTTGTATTTGGCACCTTCTGCTTCTTTCACATCATAATTTGTTGTCATTAGTAGAGTTCCCTGTCCTATTTTTTGGGGAGGTCAATGTGATTGTATTATGTATTTTTTCTCACAAAGTACAAATCCTTGCCGGAGATGATTAAACACAACAAAAAGAGGAACGGGCAAGTCTCTGCGCTCATGTTAGATATCAAACGGCATGTGGAGAGCAGAGAGGAGGAGGGGGTGATGGAGGCGGGTGGTGAAGGTGGCGACAAAAATCTGTTTTCACTGAGCGATCTCATATGGAAAGATTCCTTACTCACCCCCCTTGTCCACAGTGAGCTGACACACACCATTCCCATTCAGCAGTTTCTATGTGCCCCCACCACCCTGATGAACAAATCTGTCCCCCTCTTCTCTCTCTCTCTCTGTGTCTCCTCAGGGGAGACCAACCAACGCCATATCCTTTTTGGCAGGCGTACAATGTTTTAGTTCTCCTCTGGTTGAAAGAAAGAACCAGAAAAAAAGGGAGAGAAAGAAATCCAAGTAGCGTTCAGCAGGCAGTAAGTAGTAAGTTGCTTGTCTGTATTCACGAGGTGAGCGCTGTCTGCTTTCGGTCTCTCTCTCTCTCTCTCTCTCTCTCTCTCTCTCTCTCTCTCTCTCTCTCTCTCTCTCTCGCTCCTACGCAGTCCTCTGCTGCAATGATCAGAGGGAAGGGATAAAAAATAATGATAAAGGGGATTTTTTTTAATCAGGAAGGATTGTCGCCTGCCCGCCACCCCCCCTTTTTTCTTCTTTACTTAAAGTTTTAATCGGTCATGGCAAATGAACATCCGTCAGTCCATCCCATGAATCACGTCAGTCTGACGCTTGCATCCATTGAAGGAGGGAGGGCAGGCATCATTATTTCAGTAACATGACGTATCAGAAGGAGAGAATAGAATGTTCTTTTGTTTTCTAGTGTTGGTTGGTAATTCCTTGCTTCAGCGTCTCAACTCTGGCAAGAAAGCATCCTCCCCCAGTTGCTCGTAACTCCTATATCTCCGACTGTCTCTCTCGATCCGTCTGTGAGATGAAGGCAGCAGGCTGTGATTAGTCTGTGTGGGCTTAGAGAGATGGATGGATTAGGGTCCTTCAACGTCAGAAAGAGGCTGAGGCAGGCAGGATGAGGTCCCTCCCAGACAGGCATGGAGCAGAACCAGTACCCAGGCGTGTATGGATCCCTAATTCGCAGCCAAACAGTAGAACCAGTACAGTGCTGGATCTTGCAGCAGCACAAGCAACCTTCTGTTCTGTTCCGTCGTATCAGCCACTCACAATTCAGACTGGGAGCTCTCCTCTCTCCTCCGCTCGCTCACTCTCCCTCACTCGCTCGCTCTTTCACTCATGCTTGCTCTCTATCCCTTGATCGCCCACACACGTGTTTGCTGCCCTGATCCTCCTCTCTCTCTCTCTCTCTCTCTCTCTCTCTCTCTCTCTCTCTCTCTCTCTCTCTCTCTCTCTCTCTCTCTCTCTCTCTCTCTCTCTCTCTCTCTCTCTCTCTCTCTCTCTCTCTCTCGACATATACATATTCAATTCAAAAGGGGATGGGCTTAAAGCAGAAGCTTTAATGAAATCTCTCTCTCTTTCTGTGTATCCTCATGTATGTTTGCTCTACTTGTGCCACGCATGGTTTCCATCTACAGAGAATGTTACAGTCCTGTTGGTGATGCAGATATAGAATAATATTCCATACAGTACAGTGTAGAATGTTAGGTGTCCTACAACCACCCCAGTCCTCCAGCAGAGAGAACCGTTGCCCAGCACCCCAAGCAAACAATATGCACTAATAGTCCAGAGAAACATGCTAGACTGAACTTGAGCATGTGGAAACAAGTTCCACAACTTTTAATCAAACGGGGCATGAATTACGTTGTACGTCTGCTGAAAGGTTTGACTCTCAAAAAATTGGTATAGCGCCACCCTTTGATCAATTGCGGTAAGACTGCTCTTACTGCCATTTGGCTTTCCCTCTATGAAACTGTAAACTCTCATAAGCATACTGAATGTGCGTATTAGGGGCAAAGAAGATGTAAGTTACATTGCCAACTAGGGATGGCCGATATTGACTTTTTTACTGATATCCCGATATTGTCCAACTTCTAATTCCCGGTACCGATATCAACAGATATCAACAGATATCAACCATTACCAACCGATACCGATATATGCGGTTGTGGAATTAACACATCATGGCTTTCAAGTTTCAATTCAACTTCAAGGTTTTCCAAATAGATATTATTCTGGTCAAAATAAGGGAACAACTTCAACTTAAGCTTGGAAAAAAATATTACTAAAGTAATAACAAAGCGTTTTTGTTTTCGCCAGCCACAACAATAATCCTGGCACGACAACTAGGATAAACTTAAATACTGTATGGAAAGTGCAATGTGTCAATCAGGCACTAGCTGCCATATTACATTTACTGTATTATTAGTCACACAGTGCTTAACAAAACAAGAGTTGGATCAGTTGGACCTGAGATAACCCTGACAAATTGACAATAATTCACATATATTTGGGGGTCATTGAAATTAAAATAGCAGAGGATCACTGGGTTAAACAGTAGTTACATCTGAGAAAATAAAAATGACAGTCTACATATAACTTTTGAAAAGGGCTTGGTTTAGAAAGGCCTGCATTGTCAAATACATTTGACATTAGAAATCCATGTCACTAAAGAGTGCATTTGACATTGGGTTGCCCCATGGCAGATCCACAAGCTCTCGATGCGTTAAGAGCTTGCAGATCAGCCATTTTCACCAAAGCCGTAGCGTCATTAGGGCCGCATGGGCCATGGCCCAGAATTAATTTGCTGGCCCAGGCTGAGGTACAGTATACCAAGCCAAGAATTCAGGGGGAAAAAATCGCCCTTGCATGGAAATCTCTTTTAATGATCTTTTAGATTGTTCTGTATTAATAGTACAACATAATCATTACAGAGGCTTTACTTGTTACTTTCCAGCTCCAGTTTGTCCCTCTTTCAGGCTGCATGAACAGCAGCTCGAGTGCTCAGTTTCTGCCCCACTCTGCACTAAAAACAACGTGTAGGACCCTTCATGACGTCACCACTCACTAACCATCCAAAGACCGTAGTTGGGGGAGTCAAAAAACGACCGCTCGAATAGGGACAAACCGGAGTTGGAAATGGTCATATTTTCATTATATTTTCACCGATACCGATAATTTCCGATATTGATTTTTGAAGCTTTTACCGACCGATAAAATCGGGAGGCCGATAATACCGGCGAACTCCAGTGGTCGAACGGTTCAGGAGCTATGAGCATTCAAAGTTTGCATTTTCAGTTCAGTGCTATAGCGCCACCATTTGGCCAGTGGTCATTGCCTTCACATCATCATAATTTGGCATCGCCCTCTACCAGATTACCGAGTTTCACGAAAACCGACAGCACGGTTCAGCGAGAACAGCTATTTTTGGCGGAAGGAGAAGAAAAAAGTCAAATTCGTGGACTGCTTCTTCCCATAATAGTGTGTGTGTGTGTGTGTGTGTGTGTGTGTGTGTGTGTGTGTGTGTGTGTGTGTGTGTGTGTGTGTGTGTGTGTGTGTGTGTGTGTGTGTGTGTGTGCACGCTCTATGACAGTTATAACATGGGATTTGGCATTTAATCATGTTCTGTTAAACTGAGCTACTGTATAGCAGACACATGTGACATTCTACATCATGGTCAATTAAACCCTGGCACACAATTCCACATGCGGACATGATCTCTTGTGACATGCAGTACAGCATATATCATAGCCTAGCATAATTATAGTAAATAGAGGTAGAACAGGCCATCAAATTATCTACGGGTCAGCGGTTTGAATCCTGATTCCTCCTCCTGAGGATGTATGACGATAATAATGCCCCTCACTCTTACAGGGGTGATGTTCATTTATTTATTTTCATCTACATCAGTCATCATGCTTGTTTGTGAGTTATTGAGAAGTGAACATCCCCTGTCAATCATAAGTGACAAATTGACATGCGCGCGACAATATACCGAAGATGTGTATAGTGAGTTCAAATTGACGATCTCTCATGCTCCGTCGATTTACAGTCATTACATACCACAGTCATTACACACATTATACACTGACCTCCTTTCTCAAGGTTATAAGGAAGCGTCTATACTGTATATGTAACCGGCGTGTCTTTCAATATTCATTGTAGAGGTTATGGATTATCACTCCATAAACATATATATGTTTTGGTTGAAGGTATAGCGCTTATGTAAACTTCAGCCCTTCTGTTGGGTAAAATATATGATGACCTATTATGACCGTTTTCTTGCAAGTCAGCAAAATAGAAGGACTTTCCTCATGGGTACACTGAAATGAAATCTTGATGACCATTTTCCTACCAATGGTGTTGTTTTTAGATTTTGTTGTGTAGATTTTATCATTAAAACATCTCAAGCACACCAGAGGAATTAGAAGCGGATTAAAATGTGCGACTGTTGCAAGTCAACTAGGTCTGCATGCTTTGTCTAACATATTTGGAGGATTTGGCTGAGATATTCAACTCACAGTTGGTCATACCGCGTGTGAGGGGTGAGCACTGAGCACTAATACATACTGTATGTAACTTTTCAAGTGCAGCAGTCGCTATGTTAGATTAGGTACTGTAGGCATGCCCTAGGTGAGTCAATATAGTATCCATAATATCAAGCGGTGTTTGGTTTGGGTCCAAGATATCTCTCTCTCTCTCTCTCTCTCTCTCTCTCTCTCTCTCTCTCTCTCTCTCTCGCACACACACACACACACACACACACACACACACACACACACACACACACACATCCTTGTTTTTGGTATAAAGTGAGGTCCTCCCAAAATCCATATAAACTGAGGACCACCACTTCTGATTGATTTACGAAAATACCAAGGGTCATTCTGGACACTTGGGGGTACCCTTATCCCAAATACTCACTTAGATTAGCTGAAAACCTCTTTTTTAAAAAATATTTTTAACAGGAAAGTGAGGACACACACACACACACACACACACACACTCCTGTTTGTTTTTGGGGCATAGTGAGGACCGGCCACAACCTGTAGATTCTTAACAGTTATGTTGGTGTGTTGCTTATCTGAACTAGCGTTAATAATGAAAATATTTAGATAAAATGTAATTATGTAACAAATTACTGCATCTATAGACCTGTAAGCCATGTCTTTTGTTCAACATGAATAAAAACATTTAATTTGAACTTGCGCTGCCTGCTTTCCCCCCCTCTTGTGTAGATACACTGTATAAGCAGATTCAACCTACCATAAAGTACCTTTGGGATGGAGCCATCTGTGGGTTTAGTGTGTAAGCCAGTTATTTGTATAAGGGCCCTATGCTCAGCAGTGGGACAAATTGAATATAACAATTATAATACAAGAGAAGTTGGAGCACTTTTTACTTGCGTCTTCAGAGCCAAATGTTGAATTTACTACAAGTCACTATACCCTCACATGTCCTTCCAGAATCAGCATCTATTGTGATGGAGCCAGATAAATGTAAACACTAATATACATGCACGTTCCAGAGGTGGAAAGACACAGATGTAGAGAATCTAGAGATGGTTTCATTTCCTTTTATTGCGTACAACAACAACTTGTTAGGCCTCTTCCTCGTTCCCCCAGGGAGCTCCCAGGGATGATCCAAGCCAAGTGTTGCCAACTGCCGAAATCCAAATGCACTAGAGTAGTGGGTTTCAACCATTTTCATATCAGGACCCATTATTTATTCCTCATTTTAGCCAAGGACCACCATTTGATGTTGATTTTAGTCCCTCAGACTAATTTAGGTGAAATAAGTGGTAAAATGTTTGTCAGAATAGCATTTCTTCTACATCTTCTAAATGTGTCGATTCTTGAAAATTAGGTAATTCAGATATAATATAATTTAACTCTTGAGAGCGTAAAATGAAACCAAATGGACCGTAAGGGTCCATTTGGTAGGGTCCATTTGGTTTCATTTTACGCTCTCAAGAGTTACAGGTCTATAAGGGGTCCATTTGGTTACCAATGGTCCTTTCTAGGAAGGAAGGAGGACTCATCATCATAGAAGTAAAAATGGTGAAAAACAAGGGTTTTGTCTCTGGTGACTGTCAACCAATTTCGCTCCAACTCAAAAGCACCAGATTTTCCACCAGAAGATTTTCACTAATTTTGGCGCTTGGTCTGAAAAAAAGCTAAATATAGTGACAAATGTGCCTAGTATTATGTATATTATCCATGTCTTCATCCTAGCACTAGTCTTTGTAGGAGTCAGTACCATGTCACTACTTGTTACAGGATACATGTATGTGCCATCTCACATCTTGATCAATCTCCTCATATTTATAGGAGGAGACCTGTTTGATGTTACGGTCATGGATATTAATTACAATCTGACCTCGGATCGACAATGATCTCCTCAGTTTTATCAGTGTTAATCATCACATAGTTTTCA
The DNA here is from genome assembly GCA_039105355.1 of Benthosema pterotum. NCBI lineage: Eukaryota > Metazoa > Chordata > Actinopteri > Myctophiformes > Myctophidae > Benthosema > Benthosema pterotum. The sequence goes on from CM076973.1 coordinate 47,884,883, forward strand.
TATGTATTTTCAGTATGTGTAGGATTGGATGATCAGGGTGTTTTTTTGTGGCCTTTAAATGGCTAAACAAGGAGCACATGCAAGTAAGAAGGGTGTACAGACCGACACTATGGGAGCATTGCATCGGACTAGACTAACAATTCTGATGCCCTCTAAACTAAGGGCCTGAGTAGATTGTCCTTTGAGTTGGCTGTGGTCCGTCAGTGTATGTAACAATGTGATGCTGATGTTCTATCAGTGTGTAATGGCTAGCTCTCTCTTCTTTGCAAATGCACCGGGAGTTACATACATACAGTACATACATACATACATACAAATGTCCTCTCTTTGTCGGTTAAAAAACCCACGCCGGTCCTCACTATGCCCCAAAAACAAACACACACATACATTGCCCAAGACATAATCAACAATAACAGGTTGGTCAGGAAAGCAAGTTCTGTCATGAAGGTGCAGCCAAATGCTATATATAGAGCTATCTATTATCTATGTATTATGTATATTATCCATGTCTTCATCCTAGCACTAGTCTTTGTAGGAGTCTGTACCATGTCACTACTAATGACACCAATTACTTTGCAAGCAAGATATCATCAGATAACATAATAGATGTATATATATGTATGTATGTAACCCCTGTGCATTTGCAAAGAACAGCGAGCTAGCCATTACAGACTGATAGAACATCAACATCACATTGTTACATGCACTGAAGGACCACAGCCAACCCATATACGTTTCAACCCTGTGGTATGCAGATATTTGAGATCTAATCTGTCTTTGTCACATTTATGCCAATATATGGAGATCTCGGTATTGTTATTCCTCCTTATATGCTGCCCAAAGCACTGTTGTTAACAGACAAACTGAGCTTGTTCCCAGCTACAAGTACCTTGGCACAATCATCAATGAGAAATTGTAATTTGACCTCAACACTGGCATGTTGTACAAAAAAGGTTGACAGCACCTACATTGTTTGAGGAAACTGGCTAAGTTCAATGTGGATAAAACTATCATGAAACTGCTCTATGGTGCTTATGTTGAGTCTATTATTACTTTCTTGATTATCTGCTGGTTTGGTAATCTTAGCGTCAAGGATAAGAACTCCCTTGTGAGTTTGGCACCCAAATGAACAGTCTAGACCACATCTATAATAAGCAGGTGTTCCTAAGTTAAGTCCATTCAAGCTGATAGAGCTCACCCTCTATATGTACATAGTACATACTGTTACCGTCTGGGCGCCTGCAAGCCCCCCTCATTCATAAGAATTGCTTTATGTTCCTTTGTCCCTAACTCCATCGGCTGCTGAATGCTGCTGAGGGAAGGTTGGGGAGGTAGTTTTGCACTTCAGTACTTGGTGACCGTTTCAGCTCTGTTCTATCGCTGAGGACCTGTCTGTCAATGCATGTGTAGCCCCAAACGAAATAACCAGCATGCAACAGCCCAGCTAATCGGGCACTGCCCTATACTTGCGTAATACTACATTCGGCTAACAAGATTTTGGAAGCAGGAGTGGGTGATGGCCGGGCATTGACCAGGCCACAAAAATAGGGTATGCCATCACAATTGAAGGCAGGGAACCCTCTTGAAAAACCCAGTGAGTTAACCTTGGCAAACCACACAGAATACCAGTATGGTGAAGATAAGCAGACTGCTAAAGATTTATTCACCACCTGTTTCCTATAGCCTACCGGACCACCCATAAGACTGCTTCTTTGACATAGGACCAGAGATGAATGCATGGTTACGTGATTTTTTTTTTTTTTTTTTACTTTGCCCACAAGCACTGTACTGCATCCAACAGTTCCTGGTTAATTGTTGACAGTGAAACACTGGGTCAATTATGACTTAACAACCCCACTATCACATATAGGAGTGAGAGATCCTATAAATACATTAACCATAGCATGAACCATATACTGTTACTGTAGGTACGGGCTCCGTATGAATAGAACCAGCGGCTGATGTATCAAAAGTGTAAAGTTTATTCACAATTAGAAAGACTACTTTAAAATACAGAAGGGAAGCGGGGGTTATATTAAGTCATATCAATATATATCATGATGCTCTAGGGCGGATGTATAGGCAAACAATAGTAATAGATTTACTGAGTCCTCAAAACTAAACAAACACTGCAAATCAACCACTCCAAATCAAAGGAAGTAACTTATGTAAATAAAGCAAAATAAAGTAATCATGGCAAACAAAACTCAAATCATGCAAATAATTAAATAATTAAATAATAATTAAAGGCCCAGTATAGGCCTAATACGTTCTATTATTGCACACAGCCCGACTCATAATCATTGCAACACTCAAACTTTCAAATCCACAATAAATATATGTATGTATATGGCACGTGGGAAAAACTGTGATTTAATGAGCAGATTGGTCCTCCAAGTCAGTATATTTTCAGCAGCCCACTGTATGTAGTGGATTTGTGAATAGCTCGTCTAAAGGACCTGGACGCACTGAAGGCTTGGTTGTTGCTTTCAGCCACTTTATAATTCAGTATTATCGATGTCACCTTTGTAGGACTGAGCACCACCTGCTTCCAGGTCACAAACACTCTGGCACAGGCTCTGGCCAAAACAGTAGGCCTTGAGCCTTAACTGCCCTTGCATTAAATACCATACAACTCTATTTTGTATGGATTTATATATATATATATATATATATATATATATATATATATATATATATATATATATATATATATATATATATATATATATATATATATATATATATATGACATTAAGGGGTTAATAATTAAAAATGCCCGAGGCATAATCAGTGGGCACCCTCTTGAATTCTTAAGAGGTGACTCCAAGCTACAAGAATCACTACTATATCACATCCAAAACATTTTCTATCAATATTTATTTTAGCCAGTTTAAATACACTTATATTATGTGATTAGAATAGATGTTTGTGTGAGGCAAAAATCAGTATGATGCAATAATAGGATACTCAGATTTTTTTCTTTCACCTGTCAGAACAATTCACTGCTGTAGTTTCTGTAAGCTCAGTTCAACTGCTGCCCTTCCCCATACTGCCACGGTTGGGTCGTTAATGTAGCAACACAGCCTAATTAACGACCCTGCACTCTACTCTATGAAGGGCAGAGCAGAACAGTTTGGAATTTGGAACAGTATCTCACACCTTGGACCTTGGTAAACCTGTGGAACTTTCTTTTTGTATTCTTATGAAGAAACCATGATGTACATTTTTACAACGATCATATGTGCATTATTATATATTAGTGCATATTGAAAAGTGTGCCTTTCTGGAAAGCAGCAACCCTTGCTTTCCTGGTGCTTCCTGGCTGGTGCTCTCTCCTGCAGCAACTAGTCCACTCTATTCACTGAACGGATCAAATTGGAACTACTTGACTTATGTTAAATGAGTTTGAGACCCCTGTCCTACTGCGTGTTCCATGCTGAAAATAGAGCAGCTCTGCAAGCTCACAGCACATTGTGTCTGCGTCGCGCTGTGAGCTTTTAGATCAGCTATTTTCAGCTTGTGGTGATGTGAGAGCTGAACTGAAAGCCTTCACAAACAAAAGAAAATAACTGGTCTTGGCGCCGTTCTGGGCTCTGTTAAAGAAGTGTTTCACCCCAGACTGTTTATAAGTTATAAGAGACTGAGTAGACCATAAGATGACCAAAAGTTTTTTTTTTTTTTGTTTGATTGTTTTTTTTGTACTTGGTACACTGCCAAATCAGTTGATTTACAGTTAAGTAGCCAGTGTGGCCGAAATGCACAGGATCGAAGTGGTTAATGCTTAAGTCATATCTCCAAAGTAAACCATTAAGGATTTAAAGGTATAGTAAGTGGTCCAAAACATTTTCTGTTAAAATGCTCCATTATAAGGTGTGCACTGTTGCACTTCATTCACTGTAAAGTATGAGCATGTGCACATACCAGGAGGACTGAAGGATTTCCCAAATCACACAAATCACTAACTATACCTTTTATATAACTGTAGTGGGAAATGAGCCTAATACAATGTTTGGCTCTGAGATAGTGCAGTAGAATTGCCTGTAATCAATGCACCTGCGCAGCCCCCCCCCCATCCCCCACTCCACTCTACTGTAGCATTTTGTAAAGCTGCTACAGAATGCTACAGTAGAGTGGAGTGGGGGATGGGTGCAGTCTAGCTGACAGTTCAACTCGGAGCATAAATGAAACAAGCTATTGAAGAGGTCAGACCAACTTTACACACAGCTCCAGTGTATACTGTACCCCAAGGTGGGCACTGTTGCACTTCACCCCACTGTAGAGTATGTGCATGTGCACATCTTGTAACCAGGAGGACTGGAGGGTTTCCCAAATCACACAAATCACTTACTATACCATATACAGTATATAATTGTAGTGGGTAAATGGGGCTATGTTTGGCTATGAGATGTAGTGGAGTAGAATTGCCTCTAATCACTGCACCTGTGCAGCCCCCCCACCACTTCAGTCCAGAAAGCTGCTACATCCAGTAGGATTTTCCAAATCGCCCAAATGACTTATGGTACCTTTTAGGAATCAAAGGTTCCTATTTTGGATAAACTTTATGAGCTTGCTGCTTTTTGCTGCAAGCTGGATGGAGCCCGCACACCAGATAAGGTACAAAAAGACTTTCTTTATTTGGACGATCCAAATAAAGAAAGTCTTTTTGTACCTTATCTGGTGTGCGGGCTCCATCCATTTTAATAGTATTCTTTTAACCCAGCACCCATCAGTCGATGTGCGTTGCCTATTGTCTTCTTCATGGTTCTATAAAAGGAACAGATTGTAATATTCTCTTAAAGTAGAAGATAAATATGGCATTTAAATACTTGCATATAGTCTAATATATTACCTAATAGAGCATTCAAATAATAAATAGCAAGCCAAGTAAAAGTAATTTCATAATATAATATACCAAATCACATCTCAATCAAATGCATCCATCCATAAACATCAGAGTCAGGGCATTTGGACTTACATAGATCAATGTTCAAAGACGCATGGCATCATCATCAGTTTGTAGGAAACACAGCAGGCTCTGCTGGCTGTGAATTGTTTGTAGACAATAGAATACTGGGCCTGGGGATCCAGGCCTGTATGTAGACTGTGACAAGAAGTGAGGTGGTTGTAGGTTCCATGCAAAGGGGGTTCTACTGAACTTGTGTCTCCTTGTGGAGCGGAGGGGAAATTGTGAAGGAACCTTGTAGTTTGTGACAGGATGGGCAGCTATATAGCCAACATAGGCTAAGTGTTTATATTTATAGTCAGATGAAGGAATAAATAAATTATCATTACAATATATCATTAGAATAAATAATGACAAATAAACAAGTATCCCGATGATAGTATAATGTGTGCTGTGATGGTAATAATGTGCTTGATGTAATGGATACCAATACTAGTAGGCCTAGGTGTCCAAATTACAACTAATATCTGTAAGCTGGGGACTCAGCTGTCAGGGGGACCTTTGCGACTACATGTAGGCAGTTATGAATTTGTTGTACTTCTTCATCAGAATCTGGTTCACACATGTTAGTTAGTTAGTTTATTTATTGTCCACAAGTGGAAATTTGTCTTTAGTCTCATGTACAAAAAACATTAAAAACGACAACAAGATCAACAACAAGCAACAAACATTTACACACAAAACATCTTAACAGGCAGAGAAGAGCACAACAAGGCATAATACTGCACCAAGCCTTTGGAATAAAATATTTTTTAAAAATATTACGGCTACGGTTAAACTTTGGTGTTCTATAACGTCTACCTGAGGGGAGTAATTCGAACTCCCTGTGGAGTGGATGAGAGGTGTCATTGCTGAGGTTACCATACCACATAGCTATGTTAAAGGTCATGATTCCCTCTATGAGGTTCTTGTAAACAGTCTCCATAATGTATTTGCTCACTCTGAAGGAGTTGAGCCTGTGCAACAAGTGGAGACGTTGGTTACAGGATTTAAAAATATTATCTGTGTTATCATTGAAGTCAAGGTTGCTGTCAACAATAGATCCTAAGTATTTTGTTAACTATCTCTACATTTTGTCCCTTCATCTTAAAGGGCTGCACAGGGTCCTTTTGATAAATAACCAGTTCCTTTGTTTTTGTTATATTAATATCTAAGGAGCTTACGTCGCACCAGTTTTGGAGAGAAGACACGTGTCCTCTGAATGCTTCTTCCCGCACTATTTCTCCCTTTTTTAGCATGGCAACCAAAGCCATATCATCAGCATACTTAAAGAGACTAAACTTCTGATCTAATTTGAATTCATTAGTGTACAGGGAGAAAAGTAAAGGTGATAGTATTGTCCCCTGCGGAGCACCTGTGTTAAGCACAGTGATGTCAGAGCGGGTGTCATTGACACGGACCTGTTGAGGACGGTTAGAGAGGAAGTCTCTGACTAGGTGGATGATACCACCATTAACCCCTATATCAATGAGTCTCTGCAGGAGAGTGTGTATCTGCATGCTATTAAAAGCAGAAGTAAAATCAATAAACAGGACCCTGGCTGACAGTTGCATCATCAGTTCCCCTCTGACTTTTATAAGCAAATTGTAGATGATCAAAACAATTAGAAACAGACTCTGTTATTAGTCAAGCTATATACTCTCTCAAAACATTTCCCCAGAATAAAGGTAAGGGCAATGAGCCTGAAGTCTTTCAGTTCAGTGGCTCCAGGCTTTTTGGGAAGAGGTACAATGCAAGACATTTTCCATCCGTTGGCATAGTTAAAGAATCAAGCAGGTACTGAAAAAGCTCCAAAAGAATACCTTTAAGTACATAAATGTTTTTTTTTTTAAGAACTCTGCCTCTCAGGCCATCAGGCCAGGAGCAGAGTTGGGCTTGATACAGGACAGGCTAGTTACAATCTCATGTTCATTAAGTGTAATAGGGACATATTCAGGAATGGACCTACACACATTATCACGCTCTGTACTGAAGTCGTTATTATCAAAGCGACTAAAAAAGATGTTTAAGTCATTAGCAAAGGATGGAGAGGGGTGTGACAGGGGGGTGCGCTTTTGCTTAGAGTCCCTGGCCATCATCACCTTTAAACCTTCCCATGCTTTCTTGGCATTTCCTGAAAAGTAGTGATGCTCCACTTTATCCTTGTATTCTATCTGTCTCCAGCTCGCATCGCATTTCCTCCTTACAGTCCTCTGTCCAAGTCACAATCTCCTTTTTTACTGTCTTTTCCCGTTTCAGCCGAGCCCTGTAACGTGGAAGAAGATGTACGACCTTGTGGTCTGACTTCCCCAGGGCAGGCTTGCAGGTGGCTTTATAGGCATCGGGTATGTTGCCGTAGCACTTATCCAAAGTGCGTGCCAAGCACGTCGGACAGTCTACATACTGATGTAGGTTGGGGAGGTGATCGGACAAGTCACAAGAGTTAAAGTCCCCAATAAGCAGCACGGGTTGATTCGCTGCACGGGAAAGTGGACGCATAGCGCGTATTTCTTCTTTCTTGTTGGTCAACGAGCAAACATTGGAAAGAGTTATTACCGGCAAGGGGGGTCTGCTGCCTCGTCTCCTTAGCCGTTCTCTCACTCCGCCTCTCGATCCTCTTTTCTTGAATTTAGTCCATTTTCGTGTTCCGGTATTTTTAAATTCTGGATACTTATCCAGCAAGTCGAAGTCAGAGTCTCCTGGTCTGGCTGGTTGCCTGAGTGACAGGAGCTGGTCCTGGCTGTAGGTGAGGACCTTGCAGTTTAAGCTCCATACTTCAGCGATTAAACAGCTGACAAGGCACATAACCAGCCACAGTATCATACCGATCTTGAACTTGAAGCTCCCCCGGAATTCCCATAGACTGCCATTATAAAAATCGACCCGGAAGAAAGGACTACTGAAAATCGCTTGCAACTGGTACATGGGGTGACAGTTCATCAGACTTGGGGTCCGTTACTTTCCTTGCATTACTTTAGAAAAGGTAGTGACTCAATATGATGTTATTATAAGAACTCAAAAGGTATATTAATGACATAGTACAATGTTGAATGAAAAATTGTGCTCTTATATACCTGCATGTGAGAAGTAACAAAGAAGAAACCTTTAACCTTATAACTTAATCTGTAATTATTATTGGAAGTTATATTCAAGCATGTTCAAGGCCATGAAGAATTGTGAATGTCAAGTACAAACCATTTATTCCATTTTTGGTTATGCATCCTGGCACAACATAGCTCCATTATGCTTAGCAATAAGCATAAAGGAAAGTGAGGACCGGTCGAGACCGACCGACCACAGCGCTGTAGGGGGGCGCTGTGGAGCCCGGTCCTCACTTTCCAAAGGTCCTCACTCTGTGGGTTAAATATGAAGTCAGTCCTCACTATCCCCCAAAAAAGTGAGGACCAGCAAAATGTCCTCACTTCCCAAACGGTCCTCACTCTGCAGGTGGAAAGCACGTGTGTGTCCTCACTTTATACCAAAAACAAACACACACACACACACACACACACACACACACACACACACACACACACACACACACACACACACACACACACACACACACACACTGCATGTGATCTTTTAAAGACAACCCTGATTTGTTCTTCAGGCAGTCTAACGTCTAACTCAAACATAACAGGCTGCCTACACATTCCTTCAAAAGAAAAGCAATGACATTTGTATTCATTCTGAGCAGAAGCAGCAGGGATGAAACTGGTGGGGTTTATCAAAAGGTTTAAGAAACAAATGAACAATATGCATTCATCAAATGCATGAGCATTATTCCCACTGATGCTGCAGACGTAGGTCATGTCAGGAATGTTAATGAAACCATGAATACAATCCTGAAGAATTGCTGTGATTAAAATGTTAGTGGAACACTTATTGTAATATAATAGAGCAGAACTGTCCTATTGTGCCATGCACTGGAAAAGATGTATCAATGTTTCAAACAACACACATCCAGGCACACATGTACGCATCCACGTATGCATGCACACATGCACGCCTATTACAAATGGATGATAATTAAAGATATGGACCTTTGAAAGACAGCATACCTGGGCATTATGCGGCCCTTTGGCTGACTCTGACCGGCCCGTGAAAGGGTTTTAAACCAGTGTTCCGGGGACCACCTGTGGTCCAGTTAAAGTTCCAGTTCCAGTTAAATATGGAAGGTTGGTTAACCAGATAACCAGATGTAACTCTTTGAGAGCGTAAAAATGAAAACAAATGGACCCTTGCGGGTCTATTTGGTTTCATGTGAATTAGCCCAAGTCTACACTGCTAGAGAATGTAGAAGATTAATGGTCATTTTGATCTGTATGTTTGACTGTTTTGTTTCCAGCCTGGATACAGCCTGGCGTTATGGACAAAAGCAAAATAGTCTTTAGTCTTCTTTAGTTTTGGTTTCTTTGGGGCTAAAATGTCATCAAATGGTGGTCCAGTGTTGCTCAAATTCTGACTAAATAGGTGTCAAAATGGTTGATCTTAGGCTTACCTTTATCTTGAAATTAAATTAATATTATCCAGACTTTAGTTCAGTCTTTAGTCTTGGTCCTTCACAATATTTTATGCATCTCATTTCGCCCCTTGGGAAAAATAATTGCTCACCCCTGACATACAGTTTATGGGTCTGTAACACCTGACTTTTTTGCATTGTATAGGTTGTTAATGGGGTGGCCACATATCAACATGTGCAAGTCACCATCCAGCAGTTTCTACATGCTGAGGATCCATGCCAAGCTCAACATTTCTAACATAAAACATTCACAATGGGCTTCTATGGGCTGGCAAGTAGACTACAGTATATGGCTGTGTTTCTCTGTGCCGTGTCACCACAGCCATTTGACAGACAGATAGGGGGTGGGGGTGCAGGTGGGGGTGCGGGGGTCACGCCACACTCATAATTAACAGCATCTACCATTATGGATCCATTATTTAAATCTCTCTGCTGAGGCACAGAGGATGTCTGAGTGCTTTGACAAGCGGCAACCCGGACCAAGACAGATGATGACTAATTGGCTCTGTGGAAGAGATAATGTACAGTATAATGTGGAGAGGGGGTCAGCGCAGAATGTTACCCCATGGACTGCATGCTGTCATTGTCATAGGGGTGGGGGAGGCAACCTTTTGCAGATGGCGAACAACCTGATCAACCAGTGTTGGTCCTGCCGACTAAAAAATAAAGTATTACAGAAAATGGGTGCAATTCTCGATTGCTGTGGTGTAGCCAGGTACAGTGTAGGTCTGCTTATTGGCTGCATGGCAGCAAATCAGGTCTGGGGCCTTGTGGTAGGCCGAAAGCCTATAGCACCAGCCCTGGGCCTGAACTTACCAAATAATTACCCAGGATAATTAAAACCTGCAAGTCAAAAGGTCCAGAAATCACCTGACCCTCCCAATTAAAAATGTTGCTGTACCCCCCTGCTGTTCATCATGAGTTGAAGCTCTTGATGACTGGTTTTAATTATTATGGATAATTATTTGGTTGGCCCAGGCCCAGGCCTGGTGGTATAGGCCTTCGGGCCTACCACGCCCCAGACCAACGGAGACTAAATGAAAATCTAAGCCGTGATACACTGACAATTTTTGTCAACAAAAGAAAACTATAGACTGAAATGATAGGATGCGTGGACAAGAGATCCTGTGTAAGTCAGTTTGCACTTGGTTTTGCGAAAACATAGTCAATCTACAAGCTCACAACATGTTAGCGTCTGACACATGTTGTAGATTTGGATCTGCTGTTTGGGTAGGGGCATTCAAACCCCTTATGGTCACGACTGTTGCGCTACATCTGAGTACCCAAAAAAGTAGATCCAATTCATCTGCCAAACCCTTTTATTCAATATTAAATCCTTCTTGAGATGTGCTGACTGAAGTGTTGTTTTTAGATATGCGTTACTTGATGTTCCGTTGTGTATTTTAAACATCATACCTCACTGGGTCCACTACTCTTTGAGTCTTTCTTGTTAGCATGGGCAGATGTAACATCGAACCCATGCCATTTTCAGTTACAGGACCTATATTAGGCAAGTATAAGCATCAATAATAACATCAGTTGTTGTTGAAGTTGCAAAAGGCACACAGCACGCATCAAGCTAAAGGTCTGACTCAGAGAGTTTTCTGTTTTGAATGATAACATGGTGTTGGTTTAGTACAACAATTGTAGTTACTGTAGTTAGTAGCATAGTGTTTCAAATCATTTTAATCATAAGCACTTTAATTTGAAATATCTTTGAAATTTGGGTCGTTTTGTATGCCATCATGTTTGATGGGGCAGTCAGGGCATTTAGGGCGGCATTGCCCCCCATGCCCATGCCTAGATCCGCCCCTGCTTGTTGGGCAGATCGCCTATTTTTGTCGCAAGTCTGTCTGGCTCACAGTGGCTTCAGAGCGAAGCCACATCAAACAGTGTTTGTGCCGAGCAGAGCAAGGCCTTTTCTCTCTGCAAAAGGGAAGTTCTGTTCTGGTGTCAGATGAAGCACAATCCCCACCGAGTGACACCATCCCAAACCCCCATGCTGTCTGGATGCCCTTTATATTGTACAGTCAAACAACAACACTGTCCACTGTACTTTCATGTTGGGATGGAAGCAGAGCAGAATGAATTGATATTGCATGAATTAATTAGTTCATTCATACAGCTACATATACCGCTGGACCAAAGGCAACTGTGCGACATATTTCCTTTGCTGTTTTGGCTCAGCACACACTTTTTACCCTTCTGTAAAACAACTGCCCTTTCCGTATCTGAATGCAGCATGTATAATGGTGATAGAAATGCAAAAATCCACTCCTTTCCACGCCATGCTGGAAAGCATTCAGTCTCCTGAACTTGAATGCAAAAACATTTGTTTAGAAATCCATGCTACACCAATACATCTCCAATAGCTAAAGAGTGCTGGGTTGCACCCCGGAAATAATTGATCTATAAGCTAGCTGCGATTTTCACTATTTTTGCTCTGCACGCACGGAGGTACACACAAATGCACACATCTACTCTACTATACACTTGATACACTTTACTCTGACTGTGCTATCTATGTGTTTTGTTGTGTCACACATGGCCAATCCTTTTTATGCAATTAAAAAAGTTCTGAGGGCTTTGGCATTTCATAAGGAACATATAGAGCGTCCATACAGTATACCTTTATATTTATACCATCCTGTGCATTTGCATTAAGATGTGGTTACTAATGAGAGAGTGTGTGGACATTATTTGCATGATTATGGCATTTTATAATGTATTGAAGTGTAATAAGGTGCATGCACATTAATGAGAATGTGATTAATCAAATAGATAAGCAGTTTGTGCTGTCAATTTAATCACTATTTGTTTAACCCTAGAAGGCCTTGAATACAGTATGCAGGATGGATCCTTTGTACAGACCATTTTGGAATTCCATCCAGATTGTGAAATATTGTGATGATGTGAAATATGTTCAGAAGACATACTGCTTGGTCGTGGATTTCGGTTCAACATTTAATTTTAACCAAATTTCAGGGCCTTAACTTTCCATAAAATGTGGATCCGTGTTTACCGTCAAGTCTTACCATTTCATTAACTATATATTTGGGAAATAATCAATAATCAATCAAGAGGTGGTCCGGGGACCACCAATGGTCAAGTTGGTTAACCAGATGTAACCCTTGAGAACGTAAAAAATGAAAAATGAAACCAAATTGACCCTAGCGGGTCCATTTGGTTTCATTAAGTCTCAACTTGATGAAACCAAACTCTCAAGAGTTAAAATATTAATCATCTGAATTAGCCCTATTTAATTAAGAAGTCTACACTATTCTGTTTGCAAAATCCAGCCTGGAATTGTGAACAAAACCAAAAGAATTCTTTAGTTTTAGGTCTTTGGGGCTAAAATGTCATCAAATGGTGGTCCGTGGCTCACATGCTGAATAAATGGTGGGCCCTGGGATCAAAAAGGTTGAAAACCACTGATCTAAGATATTGGTCAAAGAAAAGTCAACATTAACAGTTACATTAACAGAAACATTATAAATTTGCAGTCAGCTGCATTGCAGGCAGGTAGGCGGACAAATGGATGGACGGCAGGTATACCATCGGGTATATTAGCTATATCTCGGAGGCTAATCAGAATATTATGATATTATGATGATGTCTGTCTTCGATATAGCCTCATATCTTTACAGACACAGCCTTTGTTTCTGTCTCGGCCGTCCTCGCCTCCTCGCTGTAAACCATTTTGTATCGACACGGTGGAGCAACAGATTACTATGATTGATAAAGGATTACTGGGAATGTGTGCTTGCTTTATCGGCAGGCATTGATTTGCTGTGTGTGTGTGTGTGTGTGCGTGCGTGCGTGCGTGCGTGCGTGTGTGCGCGCGTGCGTATGGCTGAAATTCATGCCTGTGGTTTTGATATCTATCCCCCGCTTCTGTCACTGCATGGTGGACATAATGATTATGGTTTTATCCACTGTTTCTTGTCACATCATTTTCTTTTTGGACACAATAGTCTGGTTTGTTTCACATCATTCATCCTCCAGATGCTTCCCTATTGCATTTTTCATTTTGCACACATTTTGAAAATGTTTCTCAATGTTGTGTTGCATTTTGGATTGATCTACAAGCTCACATCTCAATTGGGATACGTTGTGAGCTCACAGGAATCACAAGGTTCCTTGTTCAATCCCTGGGGGCCAGTGTCCATGAGAAAGACTCTATTTCCTCCAGATGTGCAGGTTGGAACAATTCCTTGTCCCAGATGCCAGTCGGAACAGCATATATTCCATGCACAAAGCAATCACCACTGAGCCATCCATCTCATGCGGTCATGCAGATCATGTCAACACGACGTGACATGAGATGCTCACTTCTTGTCTGGAAATTTGGTTCCGTTTGGTAAGAGGTCTCAGGTGTTCCCACTGTGACCTTGTGTGTGTTGTGTACTCAAACTCAGACAGGAGTGAGTTTAATTAGGCCATTGACAGTGCTGTTGTGCATTACTCAGCACTTTGTCTAACATGAGCCTCTGGTTCACACGTCCAGCATAGTTACAGAGACTAACCAATTAAACAAATCTCACTGGCCGCTGGTATGCTGGTGGCAAACGGAATATGTTTTACTGGAAAGAAAAGCAGGTGAACTTCCTCCGGAAACCGCTCTTGGTTGAGGTAGTGGGTGATCAGATTTGAAAATAACTTATAAATTAATTGTAATAAATTGTAAACCAACTAAATGAAAAAAAAAAAAAAAAAAAAAAACGGAAGCAAGACTGTCTCAGGTGCATTTGCTGGTGTTTATTTGCTGGTGTTTATTTGCAAACGGCAAACAGCCTCTTGTAGAACATAGCAAAGGTTATTTGTTGACAATTATAGCTGGATTCTTGGTTGTTTTGCTTCGCTGTGGTAATCTCTGGCGATTGTATGCCAGACTTTGCTGGAAGCAGTGTTTTGAAACGTCTCCACAGGGATCAGTGCTAGCTCCCTAACATGCTAAACAGCAGCACATTAAATGGAGCTCAGTAGAGGTTCAATTTGAAGGGAAAAAAAACTAAACTAAACAAACAAACACTAAAATGTTTGATTAGAAGTGGTTGTGTAATGTAGCTAAGTCTGCCCCTGGTCCTGCCAGTGGCTGTGTTGAACCAGTTCATTGCTCATATTTATCCGCCTCTGCATGCTGTTGGAACGATAGGGCTTTTGGGGCTGCAGCTCCCTTTGGTAGCCAAAGGCAGGTACGCAAGTTGTTTGGATTGAACTGGCTGGCACACAAGCCAAATCAGCAGGCTTACGCTAGCAACACTCGCCTCGTGTATCTGCTTTACCCTACCGGCCGGCGAGGTGACTGACTAATCAGTCAGCTACGCTTTTACATGTATCACAGAGCGACAGACAAAAGAAAGCATGGCGAAACAGCAGGGCAAACGAACTGGAAGCATTCTAGATTTTCTCTTGTGTGTGCGTGTGTGCGTGTGTGTGTGTGTGTGTGTGTGTGTGTGTGTGTGTGTGTGTGTGTGTGTGTGTGTGTGTGTGTGTGTGTGGTCACGGCCGTAGTATGTACTATAACTGCATCGTGTGACAGTACAACCTTAAACCCTTCAGCATCTTCCTGACCTGACTCTGTCTTTTTGGAGCTTATACTGTACCTTTAATGAAGTTGATGTATTGAGTGTGCAGCACATTTCAAAACACACAAGTGCTTTGCACAATTAAAACAAATATTAAAATGACAAGTGATTCAAAGTTGCTTATGAATTTGCACCTGTACAACCACGGACAAGACTTTCCTGTCGACCCCAGGTTATAACAGGCTCATAAGTAATTAAATGGCATAGCCTAGGGATACATAAAAAGGCCTGTATACTTGCAAAGACACATAGCTGCTGGTTTCTGTGTTCTTGTATGCACTCATCCAGCCAGCCCCCTTTGGGGGCATCTATCTGTGTAAAGTCAAGGAGTGACACGCTCCCTCCGTTTCAACGCATACCCAAAGGTAAAACCAAACAGCAAATCTGTCTATCTCTCTCTCAATGCCTTTGTCGCCATCAGGCTATAAACATTATTGTTTCCCATTAGTCATGAAATTGCTTTTCATCAAACGGCATGGCAGGATGGGAATGCCTCTCCTGGTGCCCATGGTCGCTGTAAAGTCAGGTCTCCTGTTAAACAGAGGCGATGATCAGTTATGACCCATCGCATGCCCATGTGACGGTACGGTGATGAACTCTGTGGCCTATGTAATGGTCTCTCAGTATTACGACGAACAGGCCAGAGCAGCTCCCTCACAATATAAGGTAATGTTCTGGTTCCTCATGTCAATACTTGGTCAAGGAGATACCTTCAGGCCTCACTCTGATGCCAACAGACCTAATAAGAGGGACATACGTTTCACCCTTGACCTCAGTTCCTTCTTGACAAGTTAGAGGTGGACTCGATTAAAAAATAATAATACATAATAAAAGTTTTGTAATTGTTAGGAGTGAACCATCTCAATTAATTGCATATCACTATATTTGACCTGAGAAGCATTTTCGGTCAATTAAAACAGAAATATATTGATAAACATATAGGGTATGTAAAAAAAAAATGAAAAAGCCATCTGATTGGTGGGGACTGCCTGTATCCTGATCTGAAATCCCAGAGATCCATAAGTCCCCCCAAACATGCGGTGGAAATCCACCATCCACCAACTGTTGGCCGGGTTGTTTTAGGCTCTGTGTCTACACTGCAACATGTTATGTTGAGGGTGAGGGTTAGAGAGGCTTAGTAATTTCTGACCAATGGTAGAGCGAAAAAATGGGAGGACAGATCAAAGGCAGGTTACCCTGATTGGGTAACCTGCTCACTGCGTGCACCAGTATGATCGGTAGGCCTACACCTGAAATTGGTCCATTGAAAAAGGTTCTGTGCAATATATATATATATATATATATATATATATATATATATATATATATATATATATATATATATATATATATATATATATATATATATATATATATATATATATATTAATGGTGTTGATTTTTAACGCGTTAACGGCGTTGATTAAATTTCTACGTTATTTGCGTCAAAATTTTTAACGCAATTAACGCACATGCACGCGCGTGCGCGCGCATGCTCTGTCTCGGATGTGATTCCACTCGCCGGCGACTCGGACGGACAACAAATAGGGACAAAGTTGCGGAATGCATTGGAGTCTATGGGCTCTAGCGAGTATATCAGGGCTACTAAACTGGTGGCCTGACATCTCCGTTCACTTCCATGGAATGGTCTAATGGCGGCTGCTCTTCATTTCCACTGAGCATGAGTACAGCTAACTGAATAGCAGCGCACGCTCTGTTCTGTGACCCCTCAATGTCGCTAGTCTGCCACTAGTCTTGTAGTGGTGCTTCCCACCGGAGAATCAGAGCAGCTCCACTTCCTGTTCCTGCACGTGAAGTGAAGTCAGATGTAAACAAACAGCAGCTCTTTCGAATCACTCCCAACTATTGTGATGTGTTTGTTTAACCGCGTCGCCATCGAAACTGAGAAGAAAAGTTGATTCAGTAAATCGCCAGTTTAATAACGAGTGGACCGAAAAATAATGGCTAAATTGAAACTCCATAGGGAGCGCAGGCAGACGTATTTGCTCTGTAACCAAGTCAATGCTGTCGTAAAATAAATTAATCCGATGGTAAGAGACGCCACTGTTGCATGGATTATTGTCAAGAAAAAAAAACACCCAGAGATGATGAAGAGTCGAGTGCATGCTGGCTGCAGAGGTAGAGCCTATTTCTTTCCCTGTTTACCTCCCTGTTCCCTGTTTACCTTTGCATTAGTGAATATTTGTATTTGTCTGTCTTGATGAAATGAACATGGTGGGCCCTATTGTATGGCCACTGGCCAGTCAGAGATGTGCCATCACTGTCATTAGTTGCCTGTGTGTAGGCTAGTCCTGTCCCCTGTTGCAAGCCTTTTGAGAATTAAAGAGAGAGCACAATAAGTGTGCCTTAGATGTTGTGATTTGCTGCTGTTGTGATAACAGATATGATATGAAGTCCGTTTTCATAAGCTGCACTATAAACGTGTATTTTGATTTGGTTCAAATATGATGCATGTTAGAAAGACCAGATGCACATTGCACTTTTCTTATAAATGGAGCATTTTAAAAAGTGAAATACTTTAAAAAATGTGTCTGTGTGTGTACACATGTCATGGTGGAGAGTAGTCTCTGTGGCAGTCTGGCCCCCGGGCCCCTTGGGCTTTTGGCAATGCGGACTCCTGAACAATTTAGTTGAATAGCCCGCTGTCTTTCCATTTCCGCAACAATACACAGGAAAACATGGCATATTGTCCGAAATAGTCCGAATGGTGATTAATCATGATTAAATTAATTTTGAAGGTGTGATTAATTTGATTAAAAATTTTAATCATTCAACACCCCTAATATATATATATATATATATATATATATATATATATATATATATATATATATATATATATATATATATATATATATATATATATATATATATATATATATATACGCCCATGGTATATATATGCACATCTTAAGTCATACAGCGTCATGCACTTTATTACTTGCGGCAGTGGAGTGGTGCAAGTAGGGCGATCAGTGGCCATGGCCTACTTATGTGCAAGATTGCACTACCTGCGCTATTATTATTATTATTACCCTTATTATTATTGTGTTGCTACATAGTTGAGCTAAATAAACAGTAACTGTGTGTGAATATTGTTATAGGGAGCCATCCTTTGCTATAAGTTCTAATGTCTAATGAATATGTTATTTATGGAACCGTAGTAATACAGTGTGGTATGTACAATAACATTGTCACGGTGGTGGTGGTGGTGGTGGTGGGGTATTGATGGCGTCATTCTTGCCCAAATATGGATGCACACAGCGGTGTCATCAGGCATCTGATTGTGTTGTGAGTGAGGTCAGATCAGAACTCTGCATGATAGCCATTTAAAATACCTTTGAGGTCACTTCATGCCACAGAGACCAGGAGTTTTAACTGGCTTTGCTTAGTGTAAACCGGAAAGAGAACATTGGGAGCCGATTGGATACATAAAAGGAAGAGAAAAGGAAGAGAGGATAACAGTTTGACAGAGTGAGAAACAATTGTTTATTCCCTGACAGAAGCTCCAGAACCATCACAGTCCAAGAACTGAAGATGAACCACCACTCCGGGAAGAGGCCTGGTCCTTCCCAGGTCACCATCCACTGCCCTGGTTGTACGTGCAAATCACGCCACGACGGCAGCCACCGTCAAATTGCCAGAAAGGGGCAGATCACCAGAGAATCCTTTGAGCAAATCACCAGCCTTGTAACCAGCCAGGAACAAGGAGACACAGACAAACAGAGATTATACAGTCATCAACGCTTTGCGAAGACGTTGTCTCCACCAGGACGAGTGAAGACACATCAGCCGACTGATGCAGGACTGAAAACTCACATCTGTAAGGAGTGTGGTAAAAGCTTCAATCGGCCAAGCCGTCTGGTGATCCACCAGCGTGTCCACACTGGGGAAAAACCCTTCCGTTGTCAACAGTGTGACCGGAGCTTCAGTCAGAAAGGTAATTTGGACAGACATGTTTTCGTCCACACCGGAGAAACATATTGCATCTGCAAACATTGTTATAAGAGCTTCAAGGCGTTAAGCTCTCTGAGCAGACATCTTCGTATCCACGCACATAATGAGCTGGGGAACCTCAGGAAACACCAGCAGCGAGATTCCTGAAAGTCGACGGTGACAGTCCGTCAGTGAAGGTGAAAGTTGTGTCGATGTGTCACATGATCACACTAACCTATTTAAAATTGGTCCAACGTACGGCTCTGTGCTCGATATATAGCAGTGGTTTTCAACCTTTTCGATACCAGGGCCCACCATTTATTCAGCATTTGAGCCACAGACCACCATTTGAGGATATTTTAACCCCACAGACCCCAAACCATAAGATTTATTTTGCTTTGGGCTGGACCACTGGTGGTCCTTGAGAATGTTGAAAACCCCTGACATACAGTACAAGCCTCGCGGCTGTCGGGGCCTCTCCTCCGACGGCAAAACGCAGCTTTTGGCGTCTTGTTAACAACGTGGACGAGAGCTACGCTGTAGAGGAGCGTCACCATGGAAACCAGTGGAAGAGGTGGACCCCGTCAGCGTCTTAACTATGTTGGGCTTCTGTGGTGACGGCAACGGAGCTCGTTCACGTCCTCGTTGTGTCAACTGCTTTCTTAAATTGCCTATTGACACGACACGGGAGCTCATGATCCGATCCGATCTCCCCAGACAGGAATTCATTGAGCGATTTAAAGGTCCTACATGTAAATTTTATGGTCAAAATAATTATTTACTTATTATTTAATTATTTACTTGTTCTGTATTTTTTTTTTTTTTTTTTTTTTTTTTTGATCATGTCCAAAAAAAAGTCTAGTCTTTTTGACGCCTCTAGGGGCTACAAGAAATCCCTATAAAATCAGGACTGGTGGAGTCAAATGTGGAGGACTTTTTTTTAAAGGGCCACTGCGGTCCTATGGTTGTCATAGATACTAGATATTTTCAGGACATGATCTAGTAATGGTACGGTCTAAGAAAAAAAATGCCAATAAAATCCTGAGATGTACTGCTTATATACTTTAAGATATAGTTGGGGAGCATGTGAGAAAGTCAGGGGCTGAAATCCTGTAAAGAAGAGGGTGCTTTTGGACAAAAGGTCAGAGCTAGTAGATCTCCGGACCGAAAGTCTTCATCCACTGGAGATGCAGTGTATGGCATTGATTGATTTCAAAACAAACTAGATCAGTGCTCGGCAGAGTGCAAACTTGCGTGTTGCGCACAAGTAGGCCATGGCCTACTTGTGTGAGCGAGCTAATACTCATGACTTTCACTATAAATGTCAATTACTGTCATCATCATTACATCATCACCTAAACTGTCCAATCAGAGTACCCCGAACACCGCGGCTGATCGCTTAACTCGCGGTTACACCGCTCTATTCCGACATCCCGCCACTCCTACATTGACGTCCAATTGTCGGAGTGGCAGCACTTATATTATTTGAAAACATGTCACCACTCCGACAGAAGAGGTAGCACCATTCCTACAAGCATTATATGTCGGAATGGCAACCATTATCTTTTTGTCATTGAATGGAGCCATGTAGGAATAGAGCCATGTCGGAATAGGGACATGTAGGAATAGAGCCATGTCGGAATGGAGGCATGTCGGAATGGAGCCATGTAGGAATGCAGGCATGTAACCTTAACTCGCACCCGCTCACGCAAGTAATTAGGTCAATACAAAATGCTGTGTTCAAGTTCAAGAGAGAGCAATTCTCCTGAAAGCTGCATTAATCCAGTGTGGCATGGAAAGGACTGACATATTGTCTTTCTTAAACCATGTACCGGTAATACATTAATGGCTACATTAATGGTCTGGAGTACGGGGCAGTTGTTTTACAGACAGATAAAAGGGGCAGGTCAGACCACTTTGATGCCTGCATGTTCACTCGCCCAAAAGAAAGTGCTATAAAACACATGTACAGTAGATGAACCAGCCATGTGGCATGGCGTACACGAGGAGGCCGTGGAGAGCTCTTTGTGCTTTGTGCCTTTTTCACTTTCAATGTCTCCCCATAAGATCAATGGGCTAAATAATATCAATTCCGGCTCCTTGTCAATTCAATTAAGCAGCAGCGAGCGGCTACAATTACCGTCCAATGTGCTTACAATGACTGCTGCAGGGCTTACAGGAGGGAGGGTGCTGGCTGTGTGCCATCACAAGATAATGAGAGGGAGATAGACTACAACAAAAAAGGCTTGAACTTTATTAACAAAACAATGCATAGGCCTATCTATATATTATCCAAGGGCAGGGTAGATGTAGCTTATGTCTGGACTGCATTGGAATCCATTTATAGATGGATTGCAGCAGTAAAACAGTGGTGTATTTATAACATGTATTATCGGCTACACAGGTTTTGGTTGCTTATATGAATGAGCCCTGCCCTGTCAGTAAATCGGTCACAGATGCTTAATTATAATTTCAATTGATAGAAGACATCCTGAAATAATGGTACATCTTTAGATTTTAGCCTAAACATATATCAAAGTTGTTTTATAGCGCTTACATTTCCTATAGTGTCCTGCTCGCAGTACTAGGCTGTGCTGAAGTGAATTTAAAAGGAGAATGTTTGTTCTCTCTGTCTCCACCACACAAAAGCTTTGCAATAGGCCTACTTATGCAGACTAAATTGCAGAGGAGAAGATTTGACAAGCAGAAAGGCCGGCACAGATCTTGTTTTTTTATTATTCTCAGACAGAACTCAGCAGAGCAGAGAGGCATAGACATTCCTTCTCAGAGAAACGACACAAAAGTACATTTACTTGACTTAGATTGACTAATAATAATACAGGCTAAATACATGCATGTTGAAACGGTGCTAAACCCCCTTTGTTCTAAATTGGGCACATCATGCGACCTGCATGAAGTTGGCACCCCATGATTTTTCAAATTTAGAAAAAAAAAAATATATAAAAATGGTATAATTCTTTAGTGCTGTGCCGTAAATGTCAGAATTTGTGCTGCTACGATTCTGGAGATAATTGAAGTTATAGGTCCTGAGCTTTGTCAATCTGCACCCCGCACTGGTGCAAAACAGACTAAAATGGGCTCATCTTTTAGTGCTCAATGTGCTAGAATTTGTGCAACTGAAATCAGCATTTGTGCTGTTTTTTTATTGATTTTATATGAATATTTATATACAATGAGCTGTTATGACCACTATGACCGCCAGGGGGCGTGGTGAAAATATAAATATTCATATTATATAATCAGGGGTGCACATAACTGTTTTGGTCCAGTACTCAGAGGAGCACCTGGGGATTTTACTTAGTGCTCCCAAAATGCGGCGACCCTCATCACCGGGCCCTGGGACCCCTTTTTTTCCCCACAGGGCGATAGTTTGGGCGTTGCAATAGTGGATAGTAGTAGTACTACTACCTGCATTCTACATCCATTAAAAATGCTAATAGCATTTTAGATTTTAGTTAGA
The DNA here is from genome assembly GCA_039105355.1 of Benthosema pterotum. NCBI lineage: Eukaryota > Metazoa > Chordata > Actinopteri > Myctophiformes > Myctophidae > Benthosema > Benthosema pterotum. The sequence goes on from CM076973.1 coordinate 47,907,379, forward strand.
ATTATTTCATTTTCAAGGCTTCTTTTTACTGACCCAGTCGGGCAGTCATTATGAGCCCCAGCTGTGTGGTGCTCAAAGGAGCTTTCCACTCCTGGATTGACAGCTCATTGTAGGATTTTTGGTGCTCCTGAGCACCGGAGCACCACTTATGTGCACCCCTGTATATAATACATAGGCATTGGAGGAGCTGAAATCTAACTACAGGAGACCCAGCGAAATGGGCTGTAAGAAAGAGTCCTGGCGGTGGTAATCCACCTGAACTGAAGCCACACCCACAGCTGTTGCTGTAGAATAAAGGGGGAGGGGATAAAATTGTGATGTCACCACGCCAAGGGGTCTAATGAAGTACTGTTACCTCATAAACACATGAAAGAATGGAAGAAAAACAAAATAAAAATCACGGCACCCCATATTTAAATCGCCGTTCCAGTACATAAAGACATGCTGTAAAACACAAAGGGTTCTGCACAGGTGTTAAATGCCGTTGTTAAGTATGCATAGCGAGACATGTGATGACATTGAGAAATTGCTATTTGTCCAGCATTGTAATAATGCTTTGAAGTCATATCAACCAGCTGTAATCATAACAAGACATGGCATGCATACCACATGCTTTCTCTTTTACACACAATACAAACAATCACACATACACAAAAGTATATTTCGTCCATACAGTTTCCGGAGTATAGGTTTAGGTTATATCACTTCAGAATACACTGGCATTGTCATCTGGTATTACATCTTGAACCTAGAGCTAGAGAAACGCTGCTTCCATCCTACCTGAACTGAATGGCAAGTAGATGGAGAGAGAGAGAACAGCAGACCGAGGAGAGGAGAGGAGAGGAGAGGAGAGGAGAGGAGAGGAGAGGAGAGGAGAGGAGAGGAGAGGAGAGATGCTGACAATAAGTTAGGGTGTGTTGCTTGTGCACACAGCAGTGCATGTGCGTGTGTGTACATGCACACACATCCATTTATATGTTAATAAAGGAGCAGTGTGTGACGTCTGAAAGAGAGGTGTGGGGAGAGAAAGAGACTTTTGACTATTATCTCTATCTATACCAGTATTACAAAGTGTAACTGCTAACAAAAAAAGAGAGAAAAGTGTCACAGGAAACAAACACCATCCTTGATAAATATAGTCAAAAAGTGAAAATCCTTTCATCAGTGTCTCCCACGACACACATTCCTCTATCTATTGCCCATTTATATTTGAAAGCTACCAGCGTGTCCGGCATTTTATAACAAGCATGTTCAACTCTGATCCTTTGCCTTTACAAGTCTGGTGCAGGGACTGCACAACCCTCTTTGGCACCGTTTCTCCGGCTTAGCAAGATTGTCAGCTTTGCTGTTGCAGACAGAAAGTTTAATAATGTGTGTATGTTCTTTCTCGCCACCGAGTACCTAAAAAACTGTTTGTTGTAAAAGAAAACTCTCCCAACCACGTAAACCATTTTCTAAACAGGTCAAACAACCTCGGCAGCCTGGGACATTGGACAAACAGATGAAAAATGGTTTCTGACTGGGCACAGAAAAGACATCCCTCCCCGTGTTCAAGGTTCATTGTGTGGCTTGTGTCTGTTCGTGGCTATCGCCCCACTATCCTTCATTGGAGATCAGCCGACCAATTGTCAACCAGTGGCTAAGGTAGGTTCTTTTACACACCGAGGACAGTGTCTGGGCTTGCACCATGCTGTTGAATAAGCCACAGTGGCATTAGGGTCTCTGGTGACACTGAGGAGTCTCCAGGCTTCCTGACAGCCCTGTCAGATCTGCCTCCTCCGTTTTTAGCAGGAACAACTGCTCGCTGTAGTTCCATCAGCCTGCTCTGCACATTGATTTTGGCTGTGTCCAGCCACCGCAGGCCAAAGTCAAAAAGCAGCCCTTAGCCTGAAGGCTGCCACTCTAGACGTTATGTCTATTAGACCCTGCCCTCCTTCCACAGGCAAGTATAAAGCAGCCTCTCGGATCCAGTGCTGCCCCGACCCGAAAAAAAAATCCATTAGGACTCACTGGATGTCTTCAATCAGCCCTCTTAGTGGAGGCAAGACACTGACTAAGTCTGTGGCATAGCATCGAGACAACTAAGTTATTGGCTACCAGAACTCAGAATTTATCACACACGCACGCGCGCACACACACACACACACACACACACACACACACACACACACACACACACACACACACACACGCGCGCGCACACACACACGCGCACACACACACACACACACACACACACACACACTTGTGAAGGTAAACACGACCAGTGAGCCTTCTTTGCACAAAGGCCAACGGTCGTTTTCGGGTGAGAAATGTCTCCTAGAAACAGCAGCATACTTACAGCAGCATACATACTTTAGCGGCTATGCAGAGACTTATATGTTCAGTCTTTTCGACTTCAGCACACAGAGACACCAGGGACGTGCAGGGGATCAATCCGTTTAAGCGACCGCTCCAAATTGAAGGAGACAGTCCCAGTAATCCCATTTCATCATCACCTCTCTTTTCATTTATTCTGTAATTTCATTCACCTCCCTGGTGGGACAGGGATAGATCACGGCTGACGGATGTGGACGCATTGAGGGATATCCATTGTGGAGCCCAACGGGCATGAGGACAGATATCAATCTGGAGGAGGGAGGGAGGGTCTAGCTTTGACATAACCTACCCCTGCTCTGCTCAGGGACCGTCCTTTTAGCCACTGACCACTGAGATACTGTATCACGCACACAAATGTCACATTTTGACATGGGACAGACGGACAGACAGGGGGCGAAACATAGTCATCACCTTATGGTGGAGAGTAGACAAAAAAGTAGTTATCATGAATCCTAAGTAAGCTAAGAATGTAACAACAGAATGTATGTACAGTATGTCTACATAGGATGTTATCTAAGTTACATACTGTAAGTTGAGTACATGTGTTCAACTTTTATTTTTGTGGAATGACAAAGAAACGTGGGCACTGTTCATGCACATTCAAGGGCTGGATGATATAAAACGTTTGAAAAGGGAAGAGTGATGCTGTTTAATTCACAACTACTCTGGATCTCATTATTTACATCACAGGTGATGGGATGGGATTCTAGCACCTCTGCTGGAACATTCCATCATCGCAGTTACTGTTTTCACTGAGCATGTGCAAACCTCCCGCAGGAGACCGTGACATGCCCCCATGAAGGTATACCCTCGCAATAAAACCTGCAGTAATCCTGGTGTCTACAGTATACTGCCTCGCCCTGGCCAGCCAGGGTGCCTGATGGAGGGGAGAGGATCTGGTTTGGAATAATAATATGATGAGAAACCCTGATTGTTAAAAATGTAATATTTGTTGTGGGGATAGAAAACACAAAGAAACGCAAAGTAGGCCATCTGCTCTGCGTCCGGTTGCCTGCTTTAATTTGGGTTCTGAATTCTCTATAATTCCTGACACATTCACAGATGACTCCATGGTGTCCTCCACACTACAGGTCAGAGAGAGTATATATCAATGAAAGAAGGCAGAAGGGTTATTGCTGTTTAAGTATGGGCTGTTGTTGACACTTGTGACTGCCAGCAGCTGTGGAGTCGTCTGACAGAGAGGACCTGAGGGAGCCATAGCAGCACTCGGGTCAACACAGTACACTGTTTAATTACTTATACCGGTATAAGAATTAAAAAGTCCTTCTTGTCACCACATTTTTTCTTCCAGTCACTCGAGTAAAGATTTTATTTGTGACGGAACATGATAAAACATTTTTTTGTTCGTGAAGACCTGCGACCTCCACCGACAGGTGAGACCATATGGACCTGTTTATTAGGTCAACATGATGCCGATATAGGCTAAAACATGCTGGTGGTAAGATGAATGCCGCGATTATTTTGATAAATGGGAAGTTCATTCATACTGTCCTTTGTGCACGTGGAGCACTCTCAATGCATTTATTCTTCCTTCCTTTCTTTCGCTGTCTGGTATAGCTTTATGCAGGCATCAGTGCATGTTGTCCATGTTTGGTGTCTTGCATAGAGACCGTAAGGGTCCTTTTGTTTTCATGTCATGCTCTCAAGACTTAGTGCTATAACATCTGCATTGCTCAATTTAAAACATGTCTACTCAATTAGAGAATGTAGGAGTTATTATTAGAAGTTATTATTTGGGTCAACCTTGACCAAAATATAACAAAACCTGTTTTCTCTACTACTATCTCTAATACAGCAAGGAATGATCGAGCCCTGCTCAAAACCCCACCCTTTGGAGAGGGGTTTAGTCACTGTCCAGTGCCAGTCCAAATAGTTTAGCAACTGTTGCTATGCGGGTCAAGCTTTCAAGCTGTCCTCTTCCAACATGCCTATTGGACAAGGATGGATTGGGGAAGGACTTTGTGTAGGGCCAATTGTGAAGACAAACGTTTGTTTTTGTTTTTTGTTTTTTTTGGTGTGTGAGAAGCGAAACATCCTCCAAACAGGTCTGTGGCTCAGAAGCTGAAGAAACAGTGCATGGGCCCTGCATGGTGGAACTGCTTATACCTCTCCATCTTCCACCGAGAGCAGCTAGCCAGTGTTAGGCTGTAAATAAGAGTCAGCCTCTCTCTACTTATTCATTCTGGCCTGTTAATGCACTTATGCAGAACACCACACTGGCTAGATAAGCAGCCCAGCTCACTGTAGCTCATGCAGACCTCTCTGGGGGATTGCATGTGTGACGTACGCACACCTCGAATGATGCTAAAGAACAGAGGAAATGGTGAATGGAAATAATGGAGAATGGAAACAAACAAACAAATATCACCTTTTCAACAATTTTCAACTGCCCCTGTTAGTCATTTTATCCTGGAGCTTTCAAGATACAAACAACAAACAAAGGCCTAGATTTGTCGACGCTAAACCCCTTAACGTTTTTGCCTTTTTAAACTATAAAAAAACACATTGTTCAATTGTTCAAATGGCCAGTCTACATGCCCAAAAACGTGTCAATAGAGTGGCACATTGAACTATCCCAAAACGTTTTTAAAAATAGTAAAAAGGGGATAAGGGGTTTAGAATAAGGGGTTTAGCATGTAACGAAAATGGAGCCCTATACTGTACAGTAGCAGTGGTCCGGGCACAACCATGGTCCTCTACAGGGGTCTCCAGATGGTCCCCATATGGTAAATGACGGAGAGTTTGGCAACCAAATGGACCCACTTTGTTAAACCGTTAAAAACATCTGCATTACTTAATTTGCAAGAAACAATTACAGTCTACAGGCGTTTAGCTGTTATCTCCCCTAATGGTACCTCATTAGGTGGCTGGGCATCAATACAGGGATTGTGGACCTAATGTTATCCAACGACAACATAGTCTTTAGTTCTACAGGTCTGAGAGGCTGAATGTCCTCATATGGCTCCAATGCAGAATAAATAATGGACCCCGTTTGTGAAAAGGATTGAAAACCGTGTACTGATGGAAACACGTTATATATTTTGTACAATTCACAAATATCTTTTCTCATTTATATAACCAATTGGACATGAACTGGACTGGCAGCTCTATTAATACACACAGCACAACGAGGCGCATATGAACCTGGCAGTGATGACTATTGATTATTATCTTCACCACATCATCACACAGAATACAGTATAATGCCACACTATACACTGACATGGATATATGAATCTGTGCAAGGACCATAGCAATGGATTTCAGTACCTTATGGAGATGAACATGAGCAACCAATGTGTCCATGTTTTTATCTTTATAAAGACATGTCTGACACTGTCTTTGATAACACTGACATTAAATTTCTGGCAGCTAAGGTGCCGTGATGTGGCATTCAGTAAACAAATCAAAAAGGAACAAATCATTCTGTTTTCAAAATCAAATTTCAACATTTTGAAAACAGAATGATTTGTTCCAACACACCAATGACAAGCATCTCGACTAAACCCTGGGGCACCACTCTTGTGAAGCAAACATTCATCCAAATAATAATTATTCTATAAAGACTTCTCTCCATGAATTAAGCAATTGCGATGTTTAACAATGTGGTTATATCAACTCTCCATCATTTAGCTATTAGCCGCCTGGGAATGTCCGCTGGTTGAAATCTACTGTCCTGAAATCAAATTTGCGTCATCTCTTGTGTCGTCAAGATTTGTGTTGCGTTAATTGCACAAACACTCAAAACTAGTCAAAATGTGGAGATGAGAGCTATTTCTGCCCGACATTACTGATAATTAACATTAACATGACATAAGATCTCTTGTAAAAGGGTCATAACAAGCAGCCCTCCAGCATCTGCTGTGCTGCCAACGTACAGCTTTGTCTTTCCAACGGTCTGCCAAAATGTTCATAATAGCCTTTGTGGGAACAGTTGCAAATCCATTATTACGACACTTAAACATGAAATGTTAATGTGTGCTTCTATAGCTCAATCATATGAAATGAGAGCACTATATAAACATCCAAATCCAACAGAAGCACACTTGTGTGAAGTGAGAAGCACTCTTATACTTCATGCATATCCATCGCATCATCCATCACATCCAGTGCGCTTAGCCAATCAAATCATCACAAATGTTATTCTGGGCTGGTGCCCCTCAAAAATAATAATATTAATAAAAAAATAAGTCATAGTCTAAGCGATTTAGGGTGTACTGCCTATCACTGGAAAATCTGATTTTGTAATCAATTCTCAACATCTAACTGTAGGTATTTTTCTTTTAGGCATATCCAGTACAGAGTAAGAAGGCCTATATAGTCCATGCAAATCATTAGTCATTAAATGTAAATGGAACAGTTATTTAACAGTACTGGAGCCCAGTAGTATTTAATCTCCAATAGAACATGCATTAAAGGTGTGCTGAACTGGAAGTGAAGGGCATTTTACTTGAATATTCAGCCTGACATGTATGGCCTAAAAGTGTATTTTTCAATTCACCGGCCATTTAACCCATTTAATATTCATTATTGTGGTGGGAGGAAAAAAATGGCTATGCATAATATTTTAACTGCAAGGAGCGCTGTGGGCAGTTCAGAAACCCGGGCATTCCTAAAATGTTGCAATGTGAGAATAAGAAAGAAATCATTCTCACTGGTGGACTGGTTTCTGAACTGCCCACATCCCTCCCATAGGACTCAGTCCGAGTATAAAATAAATAAAAAAGCCATGTCATCATGAACATTAGCGAGGACCTATTATATGAATAAAATACTTTATATTATGACTCAAGGCAATGTGGTGACCACGGTCAACATAATAGGGTCATGGTATGATCCATTGTGTACGGTAATAATAACAAGCTGTTGTTAACGATGACCACCTGCATACTAATTAACATAAACGTGACTTGGCTTGACTTAAAAATCCTGTGAAATGATTTGTGCTATTGGTTGACCCACTTGAGCAAATCCTGGACTGTTAAACAACACGTTCCATTTCCCTTAAACCACTTTTTACTGTGCCATAAAATTCAAAAAGCCATGCAGTAAATGTCTTGCTTTTAATACCATAGCAGTAGATAATGAAATAAATATCTTTAAGGAGATTAAAAAATCTCTCCCTCCTGGCCGGGTCTGGCGGGAAGTCAGTGCAAAGCCATCTTCTGTGTGTGTGTGTGTGTGTGTGTGTGTGTGTGTGTGTGTGTGTGTGTGTGTGTGTGTGTGTGTGTGTGTGTGTGTGTGTGTGTGTGTGCATACTGAGTAATCTAACAAAGAAAATGCAGTTGCAGTACGAACGGCACCATCTTGCCCACTTCCTTGCTTACTCCCATTCGGCCAATGGCACTAAGCACACAGAGGGGGGGATACGCTGTAGCCAATGGCAGTAAGCGAGGAAGTGGGTAAGATGGCGCCTTTCGGAAAACAGAACGAGTGGAATAAAACATGTTATTTATTAAAAACTACGACTCTATGCCTACGCTATGCCATTTCTAGACGTAGAGTAATGGGGAAAAAGTCTGCGTTCAGTATTTTACATGTTGGATTTGTGCATACTATGAGGTTCTTTGAAGCAGAAACGGCCAAACTATTTTGCGAAAATGTGATACGGGATCTTGGACTCTCGTATGTCTTGGGCAAATAAACCAGAGAGACACGGTGATATCATTTACGGCCAAAGGCCCTAAAGCATGAGCAAACAGATTTTAGAAAGCAGATTTCAATTATGCTGTTGCACATATCAGCAGAATGAGAGAGAGAGAGAGAGAGAGAGAGAGAGAGAGAGAGAGAGAGAGAGAGAGAGAGAGAGAGAGAGAGAGAGAGAGAGAGAGAGAGAGCACAACACTGATGATGATTTACACCAATTGTAAACCCGGAACAGCCCTGTGTGAGGTAAGGTAAGAAAACCCAGAGTGTAATTTCCGGATGCCTCAATGATTTGGATTCCAGTCAGAACAGTGCACAACTGTGATTTACTCTGCCGGGGAACTTCATATTTTGTACTCCATTTGGCAATCAGACCCAGCAGTAGGACTGATCGACTGTCTCATCTAAGGGCCAACAACTGACAGTAGGTAGGACTGCAATTCTCTACATGGTGTAGCTATGAAGGAGCTATGAAACAAGCTTTTCTCTCTCTCTCTCTCTCTCTCTCTCTCTCTCTCTCTCTCTCTCTCTCTCCTCTCTCTCTCTCTCTCTCTCTCTCTCTCTCTCTCTCTCTCTCTCTCTCTCTCTCTCTCTCTCTCTCTCTCACACACCACACACACACACACACACACACACACACACACGCACAAAACAAACAATGCTTTAGCTTTTGATTTCTAAAGCATTGTATCAGAGCATGGCCCAAATATTTTCTTTTTTTTTGTAGGCTACTATTGGATTGCAGGTTTGGAGTTTGCATGGCACAGTGCAGTGTGCTTCTGAATTTGGAAGTTATGAAAATAGAGCTGCAAATTATGTAGGCTACATATACATAAAGAAAAAACAAAAACACATCACTACAATCATGAAACAATATGTCAATTTGCTTATCCACATATGTACACTCCTCATTCATTGTCAATGACGTATAATGTTTGTATAACACGGAAATCTATAGCTGAATATAGGAGGGGTTAGCACCCCGCGCAAAATGTGCTGAATAATAACGATTGTGAGTGTGAAGAAAAAAGAAAAGAGGAATAGCAAGATGGATCAGGACCTCAAATGCTGAACAGGTATAGGGCAGGGGTTTTCAACCTTTTTGATGCCAGGGCCCACCATTTATTCAGCATTTGAGCCACAGATCACCATTTGAGGACATTTTAGCCCCACAGACCACAAAACTAAAAAAATATTTTTGCTTTTGTCCACAATACCAGGCTGGATTTGGGAAACAAAACAAGCATATATATACAGAACAAAATGACCATTAATCTTCTAGTTGTGTAGACTTGGGTTAATTAAGATGATGAATATTTTAACTCTTGAGAAACGTTCTCAAGAGTTACATAACCAACTGCATCTGTGTCATCATGTGTGTAATGAATGCATCTGTCAACTCAGCTCTCTGAGGAATTGATTGTGGATTTCAGGAAACGCCGTATTCCCCTGCATTTATGACAGTCAGCTTAGAAGATAGTTAACACTGAGAGCCTTTAGGAAAATAAAGACACAGGAAACCATAGTGTAGAGAGGTATTTTGAGACAATTGCACTAGTAATTAGCTTCCAACAATGAGCACACCGAAGCAGTCTTAAACTGCAAAATCTAACAAAGTAAGCATGGCATGTTACAGCCAAATAAACTTACAGGTTCCGACCTTCAAAGTCCACATCCTGAAAACTCAGTAGTCTTGTAAACTGTAGCTTGAATGATGAGTGCTGTTCATACTGTTCAACACACACACACACACACACACACACACACACACACACACACACACACACACACACACACACACACACACACACACACACACACACACACACACACACACACACACACACACGGGAGGCTATGGCAAGACAGGAGGGCCAAAAAACTGTAGAAAAAGGCAAAACATTAGCCTACATACAATACAACATTCCACCACAAGGTGTCATAGACAACAAGCATGCATTTGGTGCCTTTTCCCCCTGTTTTGAGGCTCTAATTCATTTACATATCTGCTATTAAGTTTGCAGCTGTTTCCTTATTGTTCCCATGATTGGAAGGAGCATCTGCCTATCTAAGTTTGTCAGCTGTGATTTCATTATCATTATTACTTTTACTTCATTTATTTTAGTTTCCTTCTCGAGCCTCAAATCTGTTAAACTTTTCGAATCAGAACACTTTGGACTGTTGCCCATCCTCGTTTTGACGAAGGGAAAGCGTATTGTAAATGTGCCGCACGTCATCATCGCTCACAGTTTATAACACTTAATGTAATTGTGTAGTTGTTTGTACGTATAGAGACTCTTTAACAAATGAAGAATCAAACTGAATTTATTCCTCTTGGACCAGATATTTAATGAGCAGCTCCTCGTTCCGGAGTTTGTTCCCCGATCTGCCCCCCGTTTAGGACTCATCGATCATCTCCATCCTCCTCCTCCTCCTCAGTACAGACCTCATGTAATACGAGCGGTCGAGCTTCGCCCGCTACACTTCGTTTTCATTTAGCGCAGGTGCTTTACTCTCAGCCAGTCATTCGTTCACTGATTGCTCTTGACATTTTAATAATAAACATTCCGCGCTCGACCCCAAAGGTAGCTGACCCCCCCCCGCCCGTCCGTCCGTCCGTCCATACACACGCGCACACACACACACACACACACACACACACACACAACCCCCACACACACACACACACACACACACACACACACACACACACACACACACACACACACAGCTATCTGTTCTGAATCACAGGTGAGCTACAACAACCGACCCGTAGAAACACAAGTCTTAGTTGTTGAATCAATAAATAAATGGAAAAGGAGCATGAAAACCTTAGATATTTGTTACCTGTCCTAGAGAGCATTGGTATGGTAGGCCTAAATTTTGACCAGAGGCTTATATTTTTTTAGATTTCTAGGGCGTTTGTGTGGCTATTTTTGTGTAAAAAAATATTTTTGACGCCACTCATTACATATTTGCTCACGGTGTACGATTAGTGCACCGTGACATCATCATATCTAATTACTGTAATATTTATAAGGGCCTGATAAAGCCATGGGCAAGTGCCCTGTCCCCATGACTGACTCACCAAACGTGATTGCATGTATAAATGCCAAATTTCAATGATATTCTAAATGTATCCTATATATTTTAACATAAAACAGTCAAAGTTTCTCTTGACAGCACTAATAGATGAGAAACTAAAACCAGAACAGTGGCCTTGTGGTTAGAGTGTCCGCCCTGGAACTGGGAGGCTGGGGTTCGATTCCCGGTCGGGTCATACCAAAGACTCTAAAAATGGGACCCAATGCCTCCCTGCTTGGCACTCAGCATCAAAGGGATGGATTGGGGGTCAAAATCAGCTAATGATTCCCGAGCGCGGCTCACCGCAGCTCACCGCTCCTTGGAGCTCACCACTCCAAGTGATGGTTAAAAGCGGAGGTCCAATTTCGCTGCGGTAACGTAGTGACAAATCATGCGACTTTGACTTTGACTTTATAATTGCACAATTCATGTGACCGTGAAGTGAAAGCTGTTCATAGTAAGGCTGGGACGATATTGGTACCTCACAATACGATATAGGTGGCGATATAGGCCTTCAATAATGAATATATCATGATATTTGATATATTGTGATATATCAATATATTGATGAAATTCATCAACGACATATCATGATACTGTAACTCCAGCTGAAGAACAAAAACAATAAAAAACTAAAAGACAAAAATCAGAAATTGCTAATGTATATCCTCCGGTATTTATCTTAGCTTTTATTCGTCTCAACTGATTTTAATACCAGGCTTTTTGTTTTTATCTTGTGTTTGTTTTTTGGGAATGAAGCAGCTATAGAAGTCATTTAACATTTTCTGCGACCCGTTTTTCCTCCCGGAATTATCACTCAGCAAATATCACAATATTTGCTGAGGAATATACGATATATATTGTGAGAGGAAGTACACAATATTATCACGATAATGATATTTCAGCACACCCCTAGTTCATAGGCATGTGTATGTTGCAGTTACGCCAGATTACGAGTGTCTTTGTGGCAGTTTCCTTTCCCGACATCAGGCAACACCCCCCACCCCAACCCCTCCATTAAAAAACAAACATGGCAAACAAATGCTAATCTCTTCATCTTTGAAGATCACACGGCGCTGCCCGCCTCAGCACCGAGCTGCACAGATTCTCATCTGTCAAGCTTTGTTAAGGGTGTTGCATCATGTTAATTATTTCACCATGCAGATGGAGCTTCCCTTAATGTTATCTGCATGGCAGGTGTGAGGTAAGTGTTAAGCACGTGTGCATCGCCTTCATTATTTGACGACAGCGTCTCCTGGATGCTATCTGTGTGATGGCTGTGATGATGTTCAGTATGAGTCATCACTAAAACACAACACATTGGTCACTTTACTCAAAGGACCACTTTACTAGTTTTCAACCCATCTTCATATAATCGGTTCTCCTCCCTAATAGTCTAGACCAGGGGTTTTCAACCTCTTTGACACCAGGGCCCACCATTTATTCAGAGGCCCCAAAACTAAAGATTTCTTTTGCTTTTGTCCACAATACAAGACTGGATTTGGGAAACAAAACAGGCAAAACATACAGACCAAAATGACCATTCATCTTCTAGTTGTAGACCTGTGGGCTAATTAAGATAATGAATATTTTAAGAGTTACATCTGGTTAACCAACTTAGCTGGGGACCACCTGGAACCCTCCCAAGGACCACTGGCAGTCCCCGAACCACCTGTTGAAAACCCCTGGTCTAGACAAACTAGTCTGTCTCGAAACTGCAGGCTTTGGAAACCATTGCTCTTGTGACAATAAAAATTGTATACAAGGCTTCCTTCTAGTGTGTGTGTGTGTGTGTGTGTGTGTGTGTGGTGTGTGTGTGTGTGTGTGTGTGTGTGTGTGTGTGTGTGTGTGTGTTTCATACTCAGGGAGTGTTAGATTGATCGGACTCTGGGTGGTGTGTGTGGTATAGGGGTGGAGAGCTGAAATCTGAAAGATTGTTTGATGGATCTCTGTGGGAGTCTCTGTGACACACACACACACACACACACACACACACACACACACACACACACACACACACACACACACACACACACACACACACACACACACACACACACACACACACACACACACACACACACACTTGGTGGGCAGTGTGGAATGCTGATGGAGCAAGGTTGAGTCTCTCTCTAGCTCTGGGGGATAAGTCACCAGTGTGTGTCATTGCTCCACTCAAATCCACTCTGTTTGAAGCTGTTTTCTTGTGCATGGACTGATGAACAACATCAGTGGTGTAAACTAAATCCACTACATCAACTCCTACATTTATTTTAACAATGTCATAAGACCCATATGGTCCAGCCCTATAGAATGTATGGCATATGCATGTATGCTAATCAAAATCAATGCTATGCCTCCTAAGGATAATAATTTATCAGCATCAAATCAACATTTTAAATAATTTTCATTAGCATATGCATTCCCAGCAGCTCCTATTGAGTGTCAGTGAAAGATTATCTATTCATGAAATAAATAAATAATTATTCTAGAGGGCAAGTATAATGTTTTAAGGCATTTGTCTTATTAGTCAGGGATCCTTTAATGTTTCACAAAGCCTCAAAGTTGGAGATATGAGAGGCTAGGACCCCCTAAAAAACAGCTGTTATATTCCATTGCATTGATTTGTTTGTTTATCCGTTGTTCACCCATGCAGAAAAACCTCAGTCATGTGCAGGTTTCCAGTGGTCCGCAGCAGAAGTGCCACATTGATTGAACGCCAAACTGCATCTGGTCTCCATTCAACCTTGAACACACTTCACTTCTTTCGGATCTCCTTATACGTGTTGCTTTTTCAATAAAAATAATATCCACACTCGATCCTCTCCTTCAGTGCGTGTACCGTACCGTAAACCGCTTTGACAGAACAGCTCGATTCTCCCAAAGTAGATTGTGTTCTTTTCATATTTTCTTGTTGAAAGGCTCTACCTTTTTTTCCCCTTCACACAGCAGAAGAGATGCCACAGACTCCACGCATGTGAGGACGTTAAAAATCACACTCCAATATAAGGCCGAGGGCGTCTTGCTGCTTCAGATTAGATCAGTGATCCTTCAACTGGTACAGGATGGTCTCTCCTAGCCAGACAACTAACTATTCCACAATCTCTGAAAGCTATATTACAAAGAGAGTTTGGAACTACACCTCCCTGAGTATGATTAAAGAAGCTGCCCTTGCTGTTCACACGAGTCTAGGTTCCTACATTAAGTTGAATCACGTTAAATAGTGGTCCTTGGCTCAAATGCTGAATAACTAATAGACCTTGATAGAGCTTTTTAAAAAATAAATAAATAAATAAATAAATAAATAAATAAATAAATAAATAAATAAATAAATAAATAAATAAATAAATAAATAAATAAATAAATAAATAAATAAATAAATAAATAAGCTACTGCCCTACTGCCCTACGGCCCTCTGGCCCTCGACTTGTACCAATTTTTCTATTTTGGCCCACTCTGTATTTGGGTTTGACACCCCTGCAGTAGCATAATAGTGTTATTTTGAGTGACTTCTTGCAGTTTTATTCAGCAGTGAAATGTCCCTCTTAATGCTGACATGATTCTGCCCAATGTTACGCCAGAGAGAGCGAAGCTTAATAGCTATAGTAGTTTACACACTGCTCTGCAATGCATCGTTTCCCCCTCGAGGCCTTTTACTGGGACAACCTCTGTGACTTATATATTTGTTTATGGAGTCGTTTTCCCGCAACAAAAAAAAGGGACAACTGGGACTTCGTCCCAGACAGTGCAAAGTAAATGCACGGACATGAACGACTGTTATTCACAGAAATATCAAATGAAGAAAGAGACTATTGGGAATATAGCGGAGAAATGGCAATGAACAGGTGCTTTAACACAGAGGACGTTTATGTAGCCACATGAGACCCCTCCATGCTAAATCTGACAAATGGAGATAGTGAGCATGTGGAAGCTGTTACCGTGCGTCGGACCTGTTCTAAAGGGTCTTACAGTACACCACTCAGATTATTATTTTTCATATTCTATCGGGGGTGTGTTCCAACTGCAACACCAGAAATGTGCACATGGGGAGGCAATGCCCCCCTATATGTCCCACCAAACATGGTGGCATGCAAAACAACCCTAGATATTTCAATGCTTATATTTAAAAGTAAAAAAGTAAAAGGTAACACTACCGAAAATGGTATGGGGGCGGCTTCATCGCCCGTGGCGCGCCCCCCCAATTGGGAAATGTTACATCCGCTAACTATCTGCATCGGCAAGCTAACTATGCACAATAAAAAAATGTCCCAAGCAGAATTAGCTTGGGACATTTTTGTATTGTGCATAGTTAATGACTTTGCATATTTTAATAAATTAGCAAAAATAAGTAGACGTCACCCTGCTTTTGTTTTGGTGGTTTTCTGCTAAGTGAATATTTCATGGTGTTTGCAATGTAACAATTATGTTTATAGTGTTTAACTAGCATAATGTATGCAACTATGCATATATGACTTGATGCAAATACAGTATATCGCCATTTTTCTTTTCAGTGATGTTCCAAGTTATTGTTTTTACAAATATTATTATGCATGTGAATTTGATCATTGCAGAGCTGGTAAATACCGCAATGAGCAGCAATGTGTCCATTTAATAAGTTAACTCTCTCAGTGCCAGCCCTTTTTCATATTGTTGGAGCTCGCCAGTGCCAGCGATTTTCATCTAAAAATCATATTTCATATTTCGGTCCATGTTTCCCGACGGACAAGTTAGTGGACGGACACACACTTTTGGTTCCGGGTTAGTCCGTCCCTTGTTATGCTCTAGCAATGGTCGCCGCGGTCGCTGCTAGCTGCTGTTAGCATGGGGATCGTATTGAACCGGCGCCGGTAAGTTACGTCACGTACAGTAGCGTTAACGTCAGCGGCATCAGTTGTTACTGTAAATCATAATGATAACGGATGACGTAGATCTATTTCCATGGCATGAAAACTGCTAATATGGCTACGGTACTTTGCATAGCATTTATTATGTTTCACTGTTTATAGACGGATTCTAATAAAATAGCATGCTACGGCAACAATCTTTCAGTTTCAGAGTCAGACCAGTTAATTGTTTCCCACTTTTAGACGTCTATAATAACAGACTGTTGGAGCCGTGGAATGTGTGTCCATTTTACTCTGAACAAGAGAAGAAATGATACCAAATGGACCGTATAGCTTCCAAATCTGTAGGGTGGCTAACAGGTTATTCTATATGCATATATAAAAATATTTTATTATATTTTTAACATCCTATATAATTCTTATGAATCAAAAAATGATATATGTTTTATGTGTATGTTTCACGTTACAAAGAAATCCCATGGATCTTTAACTTTATTCTCTTATACTGTATGAAAGGTGCCACTTGGGGGTTTAGAACTCCAACTTCATAGTGCTTCTGGGAAGGGTCCCTGACCTGGGAGAACGGAAAACGTTTGGATTGAGAAGCCATGTTTTTGTTTTAGAACTGGCCTCAGATGGGTATGCCTCTAAAGTGAACGCACACAATAACACAAGCACAAAGACATCTGTAGCGTACATCTGTACAGTCCCTCATCCTGGTAATAAAAAAAAAAAAAGTCTTCCACTCTTGAGCTCTAAAGCTCTGACTGCTGGAAAAGTTCATCTTTGTTGTGTTGGAAACTGACAAGAAAAAGATCTGCACTCGTTAACCCCGAAAGGTGTCACACTGCACTGAAACTGACACCGTGACCCAGCTTCTCCTGTGTGTGTGTGTGTGTGTGTGTGTGTGTGTGTGTGTGTGTGTGTGTGTGTGTGTGGTGTGTGTGTGTGTGTGTGTGTGTGTGTGTGTCTGTGTGTGTGTATGATGCCCCTGAAGTTTAATATTGGGCGCTCGTTCAGGTGAACCCAACTGACAACTCTTTTCCGACGACAATAGGCGCAGCAGTTGTCATTTGGCCAATGGCAGGGGGTTAAGGTTGGGTTTAGGCATAGTTTTTACTGAGTTATGTTTAGGGTTAGGGCTTAGGGTTAGGTTTAGTAGCAACCGGTGGAGAGCAGTTGCCCAGTGAAGAACCGTTGGCCAACGGTCGTGACCATTTTATAGCGGTCGCGACAAACGGTCCCGATTGGGAAATGATTTTGCTGTCTCTCAAAACACAGTGTGAAACCTCCAGTGTGACCTATAGCCCAGGTTGGATTTAAGTTCTTTTGTTTCTTTTTTTAGCGGAGCGCATACAGTACATGCATGCACGTACGCACGCACGCATGGACACGCACACGCACACGCACACGCACACACACACACACACACACACACACACACACACACACACAGTATAGGTGCAAACTCAAGCAATTCTCTCTGCCTATGTGTGTGAGTTTCTCTCTCTCTCTCTTCAATGGCAACAGTACAAGATGGATTCTTGGCAGGAAGACAGAATGATTAGTGCCTCTCCCCTTGTGAATATACAGTATAATGCTCTGACAAGCTTTACTTTGTCCTTAATTATGATGTTTTAACTTGTAACAGAGAGAGAGGAGGGGGGGAGAGAGACAGAAAAAGAGAGAGAGAGAGAGAGAGAAGAGAGAGAGAGAGAGAGAGAGAGAGAGAGAGAGAGAGAGAGAGAGAGAGAGAGAGAGGTTAAATTGAACCGACAGAACACAGGGACACGGCTAAATGGAAATGTGTTTTCCTTTGGGGAATTCTGACGTACAGGGTTGAGCCCCTTTGCCAAATATGGACTGTTCTAGTGTGAGCTTTGCTTAGTGGGTTCTACAGTTATACTAAATAATTCATGGAGCAGCCCTAATGAGAACTACAGTATAGCTCTCTTTGACCCCATTGGCCCTGCTGCTGCCCCATACCAACAAGATAGCTTCCATATTGGTCTGCACAGTCCCACAGACAGCAATTCTACCATTCAGCTGCAGTCTTAAAGGAGAAGAAGCAAAAGGCTTTATTAACGTTATTTGTAGCGCATTGTTACGTCCCCACCTAAGAGGTCCAGGTGTTATTTTGTGCAAAAGACCATTATTGGGTATTTCTCCAACCATAAGGAAGGGAATGATTGTGATTCTGGTGATGCAGTGGCATTTCTAAGCAATTTGGAGCCCTAGGCAAGAATTTCCCTGGAGCCCCTCTTACCAAATGGAACCTTACAGGTCCATTTGGTAACGTCCATCTCCTGTAACGTCCTGTAACGCACAGCCAGTGTTGCCAACTCCCAAGCAGCAGAGGGCGCTAGATGCACTTCCAAAATGCGCTAGAATGCGCTAGGGGTTTATATATATATATATATATATAGACAGCTCGCGGAGACAGCTCATTTCGTCCCCACTCCACAGTTTGAGCCTGCTGCTGCTCTGCTCGGCGAGTTGCTGCAGCCTGCTTCCTGAGTCGTCCTCCTGAGTACAAGTGTTGCGATATTGAAGGGACAGAAACAGCCCGGCCACGTGGTGTATGTAGTTGTGCGATTTGTCCCTATTGTCAATACAAGTCTATGTAGAATAGCCGCCATTGGACTGGCGGCTGGCGTACGGGGTTGGCGTAACTCCGTCTATACTCGAATGATCTGCACATTGGCACTCCGTGCTGACAGTGCTGGAGGCAAGAGAGAGGGGGAAAAATATATATATATATATAGGGATTTATATCTGGCGCCTGCCAACCAATTTCGCGCCAACTCACTCGCAAAAAAGCGCTAGATTTTCCGCCAGGAGTTTTTCACTAATTTGGGCGCTAGGGGGGTCTGAAAAAGCGCTAAATCTAGCGACAAATGCGCCAAGTTGGCAACAGTGCCCACAGCAAAACGGCGCCCCAAGGGATAAAAATATGATTTCAAATTGAATAAAATATTATGTGTTTTAAATGTATAATTCTAGTTAAAGAGGAAAAGTATAATGTATTTATCCATATTAGACTGGGATACTTTCAAAGCATGTCTGCACACACACACACACACACACACACACACACACACACACACACACACACACACACACACACACACACACACACACACACACACACACACACACACACACACCACACACACACACACACACACACACACACACACACACCATGGATCTCTCTATCATTTCGATCACCCCCATGTCTCTCCCTTGTCTCATTTAGCATCATTTTCCACCCCCATCAAATCTTCCTCTCTCATAAAAAACGGAGCTCCAGCTATCCGTTACATTAGCGCTGACCAATGTGACGTGTTCTCACTAATTGAAACACAAGATGAATCCTATACCGGCTTATAGTTGTTACATTACTTTGGCTAAACACACGTTCGCCGAGGTGCCATCAGAATGGCGTCATGCCCCATCACTATTCTAATGCCAGTGTGTGTGTGTCAAACAGTGTTTGTACCGAGCAGAGCCAGGCCTTTTCTCTCTGCAAAAGGAATGTTCTGTTCTGGTGTCAGATGAAGCACAATCCCCACCGAGAGTGACACCAACCCCAAAACCCACTGTACTTTCATGTTGCGATGGAGCAGAGCGGAATGAATTGATTAATGAATTAATTAGTTCATTCATACAGCTACATTTACCGCTGGGTCAAAGGCTACCGTGCTACACATTTCCTTTTATTTTTTGTTTTTTTGTGCCGTTTTGGCTCAGCACACACTTTTACCCGTCTGTAAAACAACTGCCCTTTCCAGATCTGAATGCAGCATTTATTATGGACATAGAAGCACAAAAAGCCACTCCTTTCCATGAAAGGAGTGGCTGGAAAGCATTCAGTCTCCTGAACTTGAATACAAACACATTTGTTTATAAATCCATGCTACACCACATCTCCAATAGCTAAAGAGTGCTGGGTTGCACCCTGGAAATAACTGATCGAGATAGCTGCCATTTTCACTATTTTTGTCCCAAATGCCCTCTTCTGGGATTTCATCCCATGCCATTCTCTGACACTCTCTGTGCACACACACGCACGCACACACACACACACACACACACACACACACACACACACACACACACACACACACACACACACACACACACACACACACACACACACACACACACACACACCATGGATCTCTATCATTTCGATCACCCCCATGTCTCTACCTTGTCTCATTTAGCATCATTTTCCTCCTTTCCATCAAATCTTCCTCTCTCATAAAAAAACGGAGCTGCAGCTATCCGTTACATTAGCGCTGACCAAAAGTGACGTGTTCTCACTAATTGAAACACAAGATGAATCCTATACCGGCTTATAGTTGTTACATTACTTTGGATGAACGCACACGTTCGCCGAGGTGCCATCAGAATGGCTTCATGCACCATCACTATTCTAATGCCAGTGTGTGTGTGCTGTGAGGAGCATTCCACTGACCTTGACTTCCAGACCCCCACATGGACACGGGGGCGGATCTAGGCTTAGGCATGGGGGGGCAATGCCCCCCCTAAATGCCCTGTCTGCTCCACCAAACATGATGGCATGCAAAACAACCCAAGCAATTTCAAATTAAAGTGCTTATATTTAAAATGATTTGAAACACTACTACTGCTACTAACTAACTACAGTTGTGGCCCACTAAACCAACAGCATTGGGGGGCTCCAGAATAGAGCCCTGGGGAAGTTCGGAACCAGCGTAAATGTAATCCTGTGAGTGACCTCCCACGGGGGTCAGCAAACATCCCCTCATCAGGAGAATCTCTCTCTCTCTCTCTCTCTCTCTCTCTCTCTCTCCCCCCTCCCCCCTCTCCCCCTCTCTCCCTCTCTCCCTCTCTCCCTCTCTCCCTCTCTCCCTCTCTCCCTCTCCCCCTCTCCCCCTCTCTCTCTCTCTCTCCTCTCTCTCTCTCTCTCTCTCTCCCTCTCTCTGTGTGTTAATACTGTGTAAACATGCACTGCCACTACTGTACTTTCCAGTGATTAGATGTTAATATTACATGAAGCACTGTGGGGTCTTTGATGCAAGTTGAACTGCACTCTATACTCTAAACTAGGCTGTGCCCCTCAGGGAAGGGAAAGGGGGCTTGGGGGGAGATGGAGCGGGGGGGGGGGGGGTTGTTCCTGCATAGGGCTCCTCGATCTCCTCCGGGAATCACTTTGCCTTCCGCGTATACCACACAGAGCTTGGTAGGAAGGTGAGCAGTTCACGTCTTCCATAGTGGCATAACCGAGGTTGATTGTTCTACTTTTTTTTTTTTTCTTTTCCAAAGTCAACACTAAAACCTTGGTCTCAGAGAAATATGCCTCAAGATGCTTTCGATTGCATTAGAGGGAGCTGGCAAAAAAGATGTCAGCACAAAGAATTCCATGCTAGAAGGCTCTCTTACCTATATTAGAAGTTGGCATATTTCCAAAAAGTCCAGTTGTTATTCCTTGTTCAAATATGCTTATTTCCATCTCTCCAAAATGCTTTTTTTTTTTACCCCCCCCCCCCCCCCCCCCCCCCCCCCCCCCACACACACACACACACACACACACACACAGTGCACTAATAAAGCCAATGTCACGTCAATGAGGCGACAAAACAAAACAAAAAAAGATTCAAGCGGCAGAACAGACTTTTGATGAGCCATTAACCTGCTGGTGGTGAAATATAAGCGCTCACAGGACACAGTTTAATTGCGTCTGTCGAATCGATGAGGGAAAACAAAGGGAAGGAAGTTCCACCCTTTGGTTTAGGCCAGGGATTTTCAACAGGTGGTCCGGGGACCACCTGTGGTCCTTGAGAGGGTTCCAGGTGGTCCTCAGCTAAGTTGGTTAACCAGATATAACTCTTGAGAGCGTAAAAATGAAACCAAATCCATTTGGTTTCATTTTTACGCTCTCAAGAGTTAAAATATTCATCATCTTATTCAGCCCAAGTCTACACAACTACAGCCTAGAATTGTGGACAAAGGCAAAAGAAAACTTGAGTCTGTGGGTCTAAAATGTCCTCAAATGGTGGTCTGTGGCTCAAATGCTGAATAAATGGTGGGCCCTGGCATCAAAAAGGTTGAAAACCCCTGGTTTAGGCTGTATTAGCAATAATTCATATAAGAGAATCATTCAATCAATGTGTGTGTGTGTGTGTGTGTGTGTGTGTGTGTGTGTGTGTGTGTGTGTGTGTGTGTGTGTGCGTGCGTGCGTGCGTGCGAGTGCTTGCAGGCCCCTTTTTGGTTCAGAGCTCCCTCTTCCTCCCCACTTGGAGCAATATCTATTAAATGGGTACAAAGAAAGAGGCAATTTTCCTTTTGATATAAAGCTGGCTGTGCTCTCTCCATTACACTGGTTCTATGGAACTTTTAATAGGCAAATAATGGCTAGAGGGGCTGCTCTCCATCAATGGAAAGGGGGTGAGTTTGTAGTACCTACTGTACACATATCAAAGTCTCTCTGTGTTTAGTCTCAGATTGTTTTATACACCGTTTCAAGTAGCAGTCCCTATAATTGTACTGTACCATTTGTAGCGCTGCCACATATGTTAAAAAGGATTTAATTTATTTCTATGGCATTTAAAAGTGTATGTCCATATGTTATAATAATCCTGAATTAACGCCATCCTTCAAGGGTAATGCCCCTGTTTAAACCCACTTACCTCCAAGAAATCATGATGTTTTCTGTTTTGATTTTGTTATTATTTGAGGGGGGGGTTTTGTGCTGAATCCATATGATTTGACAAGAGGGTTGATTGACGGGTCGACCGTGACTGACGCACCTTAAGTAGGCGTTGGTTGGCGGCCCGCGGGAAAAAAAACTGAAACGAGAGACAAACCACCAGGAAGTCTATGTGGGACCTGGAATTGTTTGTTTGATTATATTGTTTAATAATAATATACTCTGCTCGTAACTATCGGTGGAATATAGTGAAGGCCACAAAGACAGCTGTCAAAAGGAGGAGAAAGACTGGTGAGACCGTTTATTTTTTATTTGCATTTCCCGCGAGGATCTACGTTCATTTTTCCATTGGATTAACTTCATTTTTTGGGATTACGTTGCTGCTGGGATACTTTTTGTTTTCTGGATATTTTTTGACTTGGATTCGTTTTGCTTTCGTTTGGATATAGCGCACGGAGGCGCATATAACTTTCTTGGAGTTTTCGGATCGCATTGGAGAACAATAGGAGCGTGCGTGCGGGCGTGCGCGAGACGCCGACTTTCCGTGCCGGTTCGGGGAACATTGACTTTGCGTGCGTGCGTGCGGCGAGCACGGCAAAGCGGTCGCGGACTTTACAAACTTTATCTCTCCCCGTGCGGGACAATTAAACAGCGCGGCGGCGCGACGAAGCGTTGTTATCATTTCATTTCATTATTTCTTGACATCTTGCATTATTATTATTATCCTTTGGAGTATATAAAAGCTCTTTCCCTGATCATCATCATCTCTGTGTCTGCCGTCATTCAATCAAGCTATTCCTATATTAATCAATTGTGTCCCACAGGAGATCATTCATAAACCCGTGATTTTTAAAACAGTAACAGTTTATTTAAATATCAAACCGTTACATATGGTGGCCCATACGGGGAATGATTCAAATTGATTCTAATACTGTTCTGGTATAGCTTGATTATGGCATCAGGAGACAGAGAAACAAGTGAATTAACTTTTACTGCTCCTCCTCACGGCTCTCCCCAAACTCCAGCTATGGAGGAAAGCAATGATTTAGGCCTACCTGTAAGAGGTGAACCTGATTTCACTTTGGGTTCCTTCACTACAAGGAGAAGTCCCCCTAATGAAAGGTCCTCCTTAAGCGAGCTATATTTTGAGGAGGGCAATCCAAGAGAGCATATTGATGATGATAATGATGATTCTGTTGATGAAGTTGATGATGATGTGGGCGGGGAGGAGAATGAGCCTCAATATCATGAGCTTAAAGAGGAGATGAATGCTCTAAGGGCTGAAAATGATGAACTTAAAGGTGAAGTGACTTCTCTGAAAAAAGATAATGGGGACATTAAAGGTGAGGTGAGCTCTCTGAAAAAAAAGATGGCCGAGCTCGAAAAGGATTTTAGAGAGTCGGTAGCCAGTTCAGTGAACAGGGAGGACCACCTCAGGCGGTCCCTTGACTCTGCCCTATGCAGGCTAGCAGAAGATATGAGGGCTGACTTAAAGAAACTGGAAAGTGATACAGTAGCCTGTATGCTACGTAGGGATGCCAGGTGGGAAAAAGAGCTTGCAAGACCTACTAGCACTCCTGTAGCACCCAGACCTCATGTTTCCACCGATGTCAGCTACATAGCACCCCCTAGCTCATTTAGTCAGCTTGGTGCACATTCACTCTCCTCTCCCTCCTACGCCAAACTTCCTGTGCGGCTGGAGTTTCCTACCTTCGGTGCCACGACTGAAACCTCTGATGTCCTTGCCTTCGTCGAGCAGTGTGAGACCTTCCTCGCCCTCAGACCCCTCACCAACCGTGAACTCTTGGGTGCCTTGTCTGCCGTGTTCAAGGGGCCGGCCCTCAGCTGGTGGCAGGCTGCAAAAGGCCAAGTCCACGATTGGATCTCATTTAAAACTGCCTTCATGTCCGCTTTCCTTCCCTCTGACTACATGACAGAGGTGGAGGAGAGATTGAGGTCCATGGTGCAGAAGCCAGAGCAATGTCTTAGGGACTTTGCTTACGACTACCGTGCACTGTGCCTCAAGTGGAAGCGAGACATGCCAGAGGAAGAGATAGTGAGACGCATCCTGAGTAACATCAACCCCAAAGTGGCGGGCTGCCTGCGGGGAACTGTGACGACCGTGACCGAGCTGGTGAAGGTGGGTTCCATGGTGGAGAAGGACTTCTCAGGAACCCAGGACTACTGGCAGAGGGTAAATGCAGGCGACGGCAAGCAGGGCAAGAAGGAGAAGAAACAGTCGACCAAGGCTCCAGTAGAGCTCTCTGTGGTACAGCACCAGAGCCCGGAAAAGGAACACAAGCTCCTGGTGGTCCCGGTTACCGTCCAGGGGACCCCAGTAGAGGCAGTGGTGGACACTGGGAGTTCTTTCACCTTGATGAAGGAAAGTCTGTGGAAGCACGTCATGCCCCCAGACGAAACCTTACCGGCTCACAGACAGGGATTTGTCCTAGCTGATGGCACCGCCCATCAAGCTTTGGGCAAGAGAGGTCTCTGTTTTGCCTGGCATGGGGTGAAAAGAACCATCGATACGCATGTGATGCAGGACCGTCACCTGGTGTTTCCACTGATCTTGGGCCTGGACTTCCTGGTTGCGACCGGTGCCATCTTGGACCTGGCTAAGAATAGGTATGGGTTGAAAACAGAAAAAGGTTACACCTATTATCCGTTCCTAAGCCAGAAGTCTGCCTCCAGTCTGTGGGAGAAGTCTCCCACCATCATCTGCCAACCCGGCATCCTCCTCTACTATGCCTTGCCTCCAGGGGAGCTGAGAGGTTGCTGGGCCTCGACCGTCAACCCAGAGTTGCCGCTTCCCTACGACACTGACTGTCCGGAGGAGCTACAGCGGCTCATGGGTGACTGGCCTGCGGTCACCTCCAGTGTACTGGGGAAGACCTCCGTGGAGAAGCACACCATCTTCGTGCAGGATGAAGTTCCTGTACGCTCCAAGGCATATCGGGTGTCTCCCCAGAAGAAGCGAGTCATCGAGGAGCACGTGGAGAAGATGCTGGCGGATGGGATCATTGAACCGTCCCAGTCAGCTTGGTCATCACCTGTTGTGTTGGTGAACAAGCCAGACGGTTCTTATAGATTCTGCGTCGACTACCGAAGGGTGAACGCAAAAACGCTGCCAGATGCATATCCGATGCCCATCATCCACGACATCCTGGAGTCATTGGAAGGCGCCTCCTGGTTCAGTTCTCTGGACTTACAATCTGGCTACTGGCAGGTGGCAATGGCGGAAGAAAGCAAGCCGAAAACTGCTTTCATAACCTCTCTGGGCCTGTTCCAGTTTAAGGTTATGCCATTTGGTCTGCGGAATGCTGCAGCCTCCTTCCAGCGCCTGATGGAGACGGTCTTGGCGGAGCTGAGGGGGAAGCTATGCTTCGTTTTTATCGATGACATCATAGTGTACTCCTACTCCAAACAACAACATCTACAAGACCTGGCAGCTGTCTTACAGAAGCTGCATGCAGCCAACCTCAGCCTCAACATGAAGAAGTGCCACTTTTTCAAACGAGAGCTGAAGTTCTTGGGGCACATTGTCTCCAACCGAGGTGTGGAGGTCGATCCATCGAAGACCCAGGCTGTGTCGGAGTACCCTGTCCCTCAGGACCTGAAGGCGTTGCAGCGGTTCTTGGGGCTTGCAGGATGGTACCACAAGTTCATTCCTCGGTTTGCGGACATAGCAGCCCCTTTGAACAACCTCAAGAGGAAAGGTGTGGAGTGGAGGTGGACCAGCGAGTGCCAGGACAGCATGGATGCTCTGAAGCAGGCGTTAAAGAGTCCACCAGTGTTGGCGCAGCCCAACACCTCACTGCCATTCCAGGTGCACACGGATGCCAGCGACGTGGGTCTCGGGGCCGTCCTCTCACAGACCACAGACGAGGGTGAACATGTCATCGCTTACGCGTCGAGGGGACTCCGAGGCCCAGAGCGGAATTATTCCACCTCTGAGAAGGAGTGCCTGGCTGTGGTCTGGGCTGTGGAAAAGTGGAGGCACTATCTGGAAGGACCAGAGTTCGCTGTCTACACGGACCACGCTGCACTGTCCTGGGCGTTCAACTGTCCGAAGACCACCTCTCGGCTGACCCGTTGGATACTGCGACTGCAACAGTTCAACTTCAAAGTTCATTACCGGAAG
Organism: Benthosema pterotum; assembly: GCA_039105355.1. Taxonomy (NCBI): domain Eukaryota; kingdom Metazoa; phylum Chordata; class Actinopteri; order Myctophiformes; family Myctophidae; genus Benthosema; species Benthosema pterotum. The sequence continues at coordinate 47,934,194 of CM076973.1, forward strand.
GGGTGTCTCAATGCAGCCCCGGATGCACTGTCCCGTGCCTATGAACCACTCTCCATCCACTCCTCGCCCTGTCTTGTCGTTGCCTCAAAAAGCCCCTCGGACTTGCCAGCCACCTTGCCAGAGTTGGCCCTGGCCCAAAGGTCAGACCAGGTGGTTGTGGACCTGAGGAGAGACATCGGTCAGAGAACATCTCCACCAGACCGCATCGGCTTCTTTGACCACCACGGCATTTTGTACCGACGAGTACCTACGAAGAACCAGGGAGAGAAGTGGCAGCTGGTGGTTCCACAGACTCTGGTGCCAGACTTCCTGCGGTACTTCCACGACAATCCCTTAGGCGGACATCTGGGTCGCCTGAAGACGCTCCTGAGGGTGCTGGAGGTGGCCTGGTGGCCTACGGTCCGGAAGGACGTTTGGGAGCACACAAAGGCGTGTGTGCCCTGCCAGCAATACAAGGCTGACAACACCAAGCCGGCAGGGTTGTTGCAGAGCACCCAAGTCACCGCCCCGGGTGTGATGCTGGGCGTGGACCTGATGGGTCCATTCCCCAGGAGTAAATCCGGCAACGTTTACCTCATGGTGGTGGTGGACTACTACTCCAAGTGGGTGGAGATGTTCCCCTTGAGAGACAGCAAAACACCTCGTCTCATCAAGATTCTCAGGGAGGAAATCTTCACCCGCTGGGGGGTGCCCATGTACCTCGTTTCGGACAGGGGTCCGCAATTCACTGCCAACCTGTTGACGGACCTCTGCAAGGCCTGGGGTGTCGTCCAAAAACTCACCACCAGCTATCACCCACAGACAAACCTTACAGAACGCATCAACCGGACCGTGAAAACCATGATTGCATCATTCGTCGGCCAACACCACAACACCTGGGACCAGTGGATACCGGAGTTCCGCTTCGCCCTCAACACAGCTCAACAAGAAACCACCGGGAAAGTCCCTGCTGAGCTGGCTCTGGGTCGGAAGCTCCAAGGACCACTGGAGAGGCTGATCAACCACCCACCGTCTCCAGCAGACCAAGCTGCATACAACCTGGTGGAGAGACAACAGAAGATGGCGGAGGAGGTCAGGAGGAGAGTGGATGTGCACCAGGCTAGACAAGCTAGGTACTATAATTCCCGCAGGAAAGAGGCGCACTTTCATGCGGGTGACCTAGTCTGGGTCAGGACGCATCCTCTTTCGAAGGCCAGCGACAAATTCTCCGCCAAGCTGGCGCCCAAATGGGAGGGGCCAGCTAAAGTACTGAAAAAACTGGGGCCGGTAAATTACCGGATTGGATGGAATAACCCACCTGATAAACAGGACACTGTAAATGTGGTGAATATCAAAAAGTTCTATGGTGCCTCACCCTAGTAGCCGATGGCTGGAGGGGGGGTCTATGTAGCGCTGCCACATATGTTAAAAAGGATTTAATTTATTTCTATGGCATTTAAAAGTGTATGTCCATATGTTATAATAATCCTGAATTAACGCCATCCTTCAAGGGTAATGCCCCTGTTTAAACCCACTTACCTCCAAGAAATCATGATGTTTTCTGTTTTGATTTTGTTATTATTTGAGGGGGGGGTTTTGTGCTGAATCCATATGATTTGACAAGAGGGTTGATTGACGGGTCGACCGTGACTGACGCACCTTAAGTAGGCGTTGGTTGGCGGCCCGCGGGAAAAAAAACTGAAACGAGAGAGACAAACCACCAGGAAGTCTATGTGGGACCTGGAATTGTTTGTTTGATTATATTGTTTAATAATAATATACTCTGCTCGTAACTATCGGTGGAATATAGTGAAGGCCACAAAGACAGCTGTCAAAAGGAGGAGAAAGACTGGTGAGACCGTTTATTTTTTATTTGCATTTCCCGCGAGGATCTACGTTCATTTTTCCATTGGATTAACTTCATTTTTTGGGATTACGTTGCTGCTGGGATACTTTTTGTTTTCTGGATATTTTTTGACTTGGATTCGTTTTGCTTTCGTTTGGATATAGCGCACGGAGGCGCATATAACTTTCTTGGAGTTTTCGGATCGCATTGGAGAACAATAGGAGCGTGCGTGCGGGCGTGCGCGAGACGCCGACTTTCTGTGCCGGTTCGGGGAACATTGACTTTGCGTGCGGGCGTGCGTGCGTGCGGCGAGCACGGCAAAGCGATCGCGGACTTTACAAACTTTATCTCTCCCCGTGCGGGACAATTAAACAGCGCGGCTGCGCGACGAAGCGTTGTTATCATTTCATTTCATTATTTCTTGACATCTTGCATTATTATTATTATCCTTTGGAGTATATAAAAGCTCTTTCCCTGATCATCATCATCTCTGTGTCTGCCGTCATTCAATCAAGCTATTCCTATATTAATCAATTGTGTCCCACAGGAGATCATTCATAAACCCGTGATTTTTAAAACAGTAACAGTTTATTTAAATATCAAACCGTTACACATTGATGTGTGTACATGTTTTGTTGATTACACCCATTGGATTATTTGTGAATGTTAATTGGTATGTTGCAACGCTGTATATGTTAATTTGTCTTAAAATGTAGACAAATGTCTCCCCTGCCATTTATGTAGCTTGCAACGTATCACGTTCATACAGTATGTGCCAAACGTTTCTGTTGGGAGTATAGGAACACAGTACAATCCTGTGTTAGTTCATGCATGTGTAACTCAGGGAATGCATAAGTGGAACCAAATGGACCGCTTCTCACGGGTCCACTTTTTAGTATTCATGTTTTGTACTCAATCGAAATTAAATTAACACTGAGGATTTTAACATGCCAGCAGAGTGTGAAATGCACATAACACCATCCTTATCGCATGTGCATAAACTCACGTGTGCTATAGGAGGGAACGATCCTCTCCTATTCCTTCACTGAGCCGCGATGGAACCAAGACGCAGCTAATTGAAGTTTTATGATGTAGGGACAGAAGGCAGAGAGATGGGGAGGAAACCTGTGGGCTGCCTGCCTGGATAATATCTCCAGAGACACCGCTTGTGTTTCATATCACCTCTGTCTTTATTTGATGGCCAACATTGCCTTCCCCTCCTCCTCCTCCTCCTCCTCCATGCACTAAGCAGAACACTACAGTAGCATGCCTTTAGGTAGAAGTGTGTTTACATGATCCATTTCTGCCGCCCAGGGGCGGGATTTAGCCAGCCCTTCTAGGGTGGGCACAAAGAATGGCAGGGTGGGCAACTCCAAAATTTTTCATATGTAGCAGTGGTTTTCAATCTTTTTGACACTGGGGCCCGCTATTTATTCAGCATTTGAGCCATGGACCACCATTTGATGACATTTTAGCCCCACAGACACGAAAACTAAAGATTTCTTTTGATTTTGTCCACAATACTAGACTGGATCTGAGAAACAAAACAGTCAAACATACAGATCAAAATGAGGATTAATCTTCCACATTCTCTAGTTGTGTAGAGTTGTGTGGGGTAATTCTGTTGATGAACCAAATGGACCCGCAAGGATTCATTTGGTTTCAATTTTACGCTCTCAAAGAGTTACATCTGGTTAACCAACTTTCCACAACTCTCTCAAGGACCACTGGTCCCCGGACCACTGATGAAAATCACTGATATTATCTTTCATTAGGTGGGCAGGATACACATTTGGGTGGGCCCTGCCCACCCTGGCCCCCCTCTAGATCCGGCCCTGCTGCCGCCTGAAAAAAGGAACTCGCATGTGAGAGTGCACACACACATGCACCCATGTTGTCACCACTACAGTGTAGTGGTGTCAAGCTTGGTAGGATAAACAAGTGACACTGCATCACTGCACAAAGACATTTCCTCCAGGATGGTATATTAAAATCAACATTTGTGGGACAGTGAAAATGTTTGCCCCCGAGCTGTGATTGCATTGCGTGATGGCCACTGGCTGTAGTTACTAAGTTGTTATTGTAAGCGTTTTTTTCTGTTGACTGGAAAACAATGGGATATTATTTTATAATGTGTCCTTTTCTTAAAAGAAAAAAAAAACATTTATACTGCAAAATGTCTTGAAAGCAAGCATTAAAAACACATCTATTAATATGCCAACAAGATTGTATCTTAACAGCAGCTACATACAGCCTGCTGCTCAGTTTTCTGACCCCTCAGTGTCGCAACATTTCGGCCGGTCCGAGTATTATTTGGGCCGAGCCTTCATGTATTCCTAATATTGTCTGATGAGATCAATTTCACCCACACATATCCACACCCAAAAACACCCAAAAATGTGGCACTTTGAAAATACGCATTAACGCCTGAGACTATGGTCTACTTATTCAAAGCAGCTGGGTGTTATTATGTCAAGGCCTGTTTCCTTCTCGCTTGCTCTCTCATACTTAATCTGTTGTAATCCACTTTGTGTCATATCTGCGAAACACGACACAAATCCTACCTTATTTGTTATACAAGGGCAATTTGGCTTAAAGCAGGTCACAAAAAGAGGGTTGAAAAAACGTAACTCTTAATGTACCTCGTCTACTCCAAAATTAAATCAGTTTCTCTGATTGCTATGGACACAGCTCACTTCCTTCCTACGATTGTTTGTTGCACTGTTGTGGATAGGGGAGGTGCTGTCTTACTGAGACAATACGTAGTCCAGGAATTAGTGTCAATGACATCAGAGACCCTGTTCTCACTGCTAAAATCTAAAATATCTTAAACCACCAATTACCTAAAGACCCTCAGGAAAGTGCTCCAAATCTTCTAAAAATAACAAACTGTATGTTGTGCGTCATGGCTGGATGCCCAAAATGGATGTAATGGAGAACAGCGCACCAAAGTTATTGCTTTTAACAGGAGCAAATAGAGTGGAATAATGCAAAACAAACAGTCACAGAGCTGACGAGCGACCAAAGGAACGCCATGGCAAAGTGTCCCCTGTCAAATGTGGGGACAAGATGGCCTCAGAGAGAGAGTTTTGGCACACGCAAAAGGCCTATTTGAACGAAGAGCACTATGGATAATTGGGGTCCTCCTCTTAAGATGATTAAGATATGGTGTTAGAATTTAAAGGGGTACTTTAAGGTTAATAGTCCCCTGTGCTTTGCCTGCATTGGGTCTTTTGAGGCAAGGGGGGTGCACATTGCATCTCGCATCAATGTACTGTATGTATCCTCAAACTATACTGTACTTGCCAGACCAGGATGTGATGCGTTGTGAGCTTGTCTTTTTTTCAAATGGCCAAATACATGTATATAGTGAAATCAATTCCTGACCACAACATACGCCGCGACAGTTGGCCGACTACGTCGACCAGTATAAATGTGTCTTGACAGATGAACTATAACAGCCATTTTATAATTGCTGTGACCTTTGGTCGCAGCATTAAAACGGTCGAACGTTTTGGCTCCCTACTGTTCCCTACTATTCCCTAACCCTAAACATAATCTCAGTAAAACCTATACCTACAACTAACCTTAACCCTCGACCGTTATGCCAACGGACGCGACCATTATGCAAAACGTTTGCGGCCATTATGCAAAACAAGTGTGATGTATACCGTGGTTGCAAAATGGCGTAATGGAAGTTGAATAATAACAAAAATGTGTCATGACGGTCGAGAGATGTATAACTGTTGCGACATACGCCACGACATGCTGCTCCTGACATAAACAGCAAAAAAAGAGTAAGTTATAAAATGTGTGATATAATGATAATGTGATATAATTTAAGATGGAAGAACAACGTTAATGTTGTAAGTCAAGCATAAGGCCAGAGGCTGTGACAAGGAGAATGGTCGCCCAGAGAGTAATACCAGCCATATAAAACTATACTGAGCATCAACAGGGGACAACAGACAGGTCACTGAAAACAATAATAAACAATCCATAATGTTGACCGGCATACAGTATGGGTGTCTGTGTCCTTGCACAGTTGCACACCTGTATGTGTTAAGCAGTAGGGGTGAGTTACCATATAGCAACTGCATTGAATTGAAGTAGATAAAGGAAAAACAAGTGTTTAACTAGAAAAAGCGTCCTTCTGGGCACAAGTTGGTGCCATAACAGGCCGGGTGGTATTTATTCCTCAGCCTTGTCAGAAAGTGTGTTCAAAATGGGCCAATAATGCAGTCTTTGGAAATTAATTTCAGCCAATTAGTATGGAATATAATTATTCGACAGATCCTTCTTGAGGACATGACTATAGAGATAGCTTTTTGGACAGAATCTGGACCAGTATGCCCTTGTAATATTTGGGGCAGTATGTGCAATATTTGGTGTGGAGGTTCACCATTGGCATCAAGGGACTGTGTCTATACTTGTAAAGATTACTTGCGGTTGTGGCTGTCTGCAAACTGCAGTTTTAATTCCTTCTCAAAAAAGTCTTTACTACTCTGTAAATCCACCACCACGTTGGTTTCCTCCAGCCATTTTCGGTAAATCTCTTAATTTGGCAAATAATTCAACCCATTGTCCTCTATATACAGTATCTGCACATGGGAACTTAGTCGCCCAGAAACTTTGAAACAGAAATCACAGTCCTTATTAGACAATGTTTTCCCAAATGCTGGAATACGCTATAGAACATGTTAACGTCATCAAAGGCCAGCTAGCATCTGGCACGGAAAAGTAAACGCCCAGCAGGGCAAATTCAAAATATGATTGGCTAAAGATGCTGTCAATCTCTATATCACACTTAATTCGGCAGCGAGGAGCTGCATTGAGGATACTGCAGGCCTCATTGTGGACAAATTTAACCAGAGACAACATAAGGAAAAAAAATCTTATTGTTTAAAAAAACAAGCGCTGTTGTAGCTCATGCACAGAGAATGAAAGCAGAGCTTCCAGGCTATCTAAGAGAGAAACAGTCCTATGATAACAGCATATAAATACAATCTATTTGGGGAAAATAAACATTTATTTGTGCAGGCCTTGCAGGCCAAGGATATACAGTATATTGCTGTAACTGTATATCGTTGTGAGTGAAGGGACACAGTAAACAACCTGATGAAGTAAGGTGGAAGAGCTGACTGTCTCTTATTCTCAAGTCAAGAGGCTGCATTATCGTGTCTCTCTGGCTAGTGTTTCTCTCACTCATCTCCCCCAAAATCCTGACCTCACGTTCCAACAGTGCTGTCCAAGGGAGGGAGGCAGCTATAGCTGACTGCTTCTAACACAGTGCCCCTCTCTATCGGCCCACTGCCCTAAAACAGCCAAGCTTTAGGGGCCGTTTCTGCTGAAGTATTGATTTCTGCTCTCTCTCTCTCTCTCTTTCTCCTCTGTCCATCTCTCCTGCCTCTCAGAGTGCTAGCCAAGCAGTCAGCATTTGGCACCATAAAGCATAATTATGGAAATGGACTGCCGGCTTTTCCTTTTAATCTGTCTGTTATGTTCCACACGGTCCCCTCGGCCGTCGGCCGCATCGCACAGAGTTAAAACAAACCACTGTTTCAGGGGGAATTGAAACGTTTTTTAACAGGAGGGGTGAAATCGATCTGCGAACGCAAGTCATGGCGGTGTTATGATGATTGCCATGGTGTTATAACCATCGCAGCGGTGTTGTAACCGTTGCGACCATAATGCGAAATGGTTGTGACGGTTATAACACCGTCGTGGTGGTTATAACATAATCTTTGAGGGTTAAGCTTAGGTTTAGGCATAGATTTTATTGGGGCTTGGTTTAAAGACTTCAGTGTTTTTGTATGCTACAACTGTATGTATGAGTACAAAGAGAATGTTTGCGATTTAAATATAGTATTTAAGTTTTGTTTAATTTGGTTGTCCGTGTGGTGAACAGTATCGACCTAAGCTAACAATTTAATGGAAATATACAGTATAGTGTTGTTTTAAGGTATTTAGAGTAGGTCAGTAGTTAATACTGATGTTAGTTAATGTAGTAGTTAATGCTTTAGGGTTAGGAGTTAAGGTTAGGTTTAGGCATAGGTTTTACTGAGGTTAAGTTTAGGGTTAGTCAGGCAAAACAGTCACAACTGCTATGCAAAGTGGTTGACTGTTTCAAAACCGTAGGGTTCAAAGCAAGAGACAGCAGGATCAATCTGCGACTGCATCGCAGATTGATTTCACTGTCGCTCGTTTTGTCTCTCGTTACTATCTATCTACCTATCCATCCAAGTCCGACTGCTTATCTGTAGTTGAGTCGCGGGGGCAACAGACATCCCTCTCACAAGCAACATTAGTGACTTCCTCCTGGGCGATCCAGGAGCAACACACAAAAGCATAGCAGAAAGTGAATAGAACTACAGAGGCCAATGAAAGCCATTATGTGGGCCATTCTCCATTAACCTCTGTTGTGCAACACTGTGCACCATGCAGGAGCTATTATTACCGCTGCTGTGAGGCAAAACTGAAGTGTTAGAGGGACATAAATGCACATAATAATAATAATAATAATATGAGTATTATTATTATATGCATTTATGTCATTATAACAACCACAGAATTGTTTTAAGCTGCCTTTCTTATTGGCCCTGTATTGTGAATTCAATATCAGTTTAATCCACAATGAGGGTTTGTGGAATGTGACAAGGTGTGCATGTGCCAGAGGACGTATCCCACGGTAATGAATGAACAGTGGCTGGGCCAGAGAGAGTGTCCAGACAAAGTCAGAACAGCCATCAGCTAAAGGCTCTCGGTGTGATGGCTTTAGCTAATTACTTCATTAAGCAAGCGGACACCGCTTTTGCCCCCAATCGCAAATTAATGTGAACCTTGGAGCCAAATGTTTTATAGTTGCTTTTCTTACTTAGCAATGATAAACTATAAATTGTAGAGACCAATTAATTTGGGATTGGTATAATTAAGCATGCGGGAACTAAAGAGTAGCTGACCTATTGCTCCCTGGAGAGTTCTAAAGAGGGACGGACATCTCCACAGTAAATAAGGCACAGCTATCCCCACCTTGTTGGATGTGTTATCTCATCAGAAATGGTCATTAAAATCCTGTCGTTATTCTAGGAATAAACATCTGACAAAATCTATCGCACACATGCTCACATTTATTAGTTAATTGAGTTTATCTCAGCATAGCCCCTTAAAAACAGTTTAACATGCACACTGGCGTGCACAGAGAGTTTCAAGGGCAGGTGCTCAAATGTAACCAGGGGGGCACTCTAAATTGAGTTTTGGGGGGTTAAAAACGCATAGAAAACAGCATTTCAGCATCTTTTTGCTCTTTTAAAAGGGCATGTTGGTCCAGAGAGGGCAACTAGGGGGTGCTCAAACCCCCCTTGACGTCTATGTATGCACGCCTATGAACATGCAGCATGGAGACACAGAGACATAGAGGTTAAGTGCTTGAAACAGTTAGGATTAGGGTTATGTCATCAGACATCAATGTCCATGTTCAGAACATGTGTTGAGAACGACCATGGAATTTAATCTGGGAAAAGAGAAGACATAATATGTTGTTACACCATCAGGACAACAACTTGTCATCCCAGAGGTGTTGCTGCAGGTCTAATTCATTTTCAATTCAACTTTTGTTATATTTGTGTGTGTTTTGGTGCCCCCATGTGTATTTTATATTCCCACAAATAACCAAGTTTGAACAAGCAGTGAGGAGAAGAAAACAGGTGCGCTTCCTCTAGTTGCTGCCACTAATTTGGGCAGTGGGTGCTAGGCTCTAAGTGCAACTAAACATGAAAATCCACCAAAAGTGGAAGGACAAGCAGTATTTCATATAATATACGTTGTACTGTAGGAGCTTTAATCAATATTATTATTATTATTACCCTCATTATTATATATTATATATTGTATTGTAACGTCAAATTGTTCTAATCAGAATCGGCATGGTGCTCTTGGATTGGGAGCAAAAGAAACACTATTGTTACTTCTCTAATTATCACACAGCATTTTACAGCACAGGAGTGCACTGATTAAATTGGCAAACATCTAAAAAACAGAATAGAGCCAAATTTTGCAGGCGTGCACAGATGGCTGCTATATGAACAGAATAGATCCTAAAAACTCTGGGGATCACTTCAACACTGCATCGTCTTTGCTTTGATAACTAGTGTGTGAGAACAGCCTTTGTTCAGACCACAGGCTGAATTGTTTTTGAAATAAACTGTTTAGGAGTTGGATCTGAGTATTCCCACATGCTATAGTTACGGCAATGGACTTGTGTAGCAGGATATTCAGATATCATTGATCTATTCTACAATATCCACATTGTGTGTAGTGTAACAAGGTAACAGCATACAGTAGTGCACAAATTACACTTCACTGAAGGTCTACAAGCTCACAAAGTTAAATCTATTGCAACGTGTTGGGAATATTCTCTCTTCTCTGTAAGTGACCCATCGTATGACAACATATAGATCCAACTACTGTCCCCAGTGTTCAGATAAAAGTGCCTTTAAAAAACTTGACTTGAATGTCACGTTAAATTGTGTTGTCCAAACCTGATGAACTAAAAACTGTTTCCAAGGATAGACCAAAGTCAGATGCACCAACCCATTTTAATGGACTCAAGAAAGTATTTGGTTACTCAGAGTTTGGTATGGTCATCTTGCAGTTGAATTATTCATACCTGCCTGACAATGAACCTTTCCGTCGTCATTATTTTCTCTGGTGAAAAGAAGAAGAAAAAAACAACAATCGCATCATTATCGAATGCATGCGCCTCTGCTGTAGCGAGCTGTCATCCCAGCAGGATGTTTCCAGACCATTAGCGCACTTGTCAGCTCAGTGGCCTTGTGGTTAGAGTGTCTGCCCTGAGACTGGGAGGTCAGGGTTCGATTCCCGGCCGGGTCATACCAAAGACTCTAAAAATGGGACCCAATGCCTCCCTGCTTGGCACTCAGCATCAAGGGGTGGGATTGGGGGTAATTCTCTGCGACATACTAGCGTCATGTCCAGGGGGTGTACTTGTACATCAAGCTGCCTCACGCTACAGAAACAGGAGATAGGCTCCTGACCTACATGGGCCTCAATGGCTCAGCTGGGCCTCCTGACATCATGGCCTGGCAAGGCTACTTACTTTTACTTACTTACTAGTGCACTTGTCAGCCCTGCTTAGCTCTTTTAGACCTGAGGCTGATACAGCGTGAACTAGATCAGCACTCGGCAGAGTGTACACTTGGCACAGTGCGCACAAGTAGGCCATGGCCTATACTCATGCATGAGCTAATACTCATGTCTTTTACTTATGTCACAATTACAGTACGTCATCATCTAAACTGGTCAATCAGAGTACCTGAGGGACAGACCGCCGAACACCACGCACCAATTGACTTACTTGCACCGTCTGTGCTCACGCAAGTAAAAATACAAATTAAAGTCTAATCCGATCGCACAGTCTCATTTATCGGACAAGGGTTCCCTCTGACATAGTACATACGCCGATTTGCTCAAAAACAAATGATGCAAATGATCCATTTATTGTCATGTCATTTCATGTTTGTGTTCAGAAAACTCAAACATCAAGCACTACAGCTGTTTATAGGAGGGGCAACTGGAACTCAAAATCACCCCCCGGTTGAAGTGAGGGGCCACAGTCTTATTGTCGTACATCATCATGACCTCAAATAGACACTACACACCATAAAATTGTACACCCAAGTCAATTAATGTTTGCATACGACAAAATTTGTACAGCACACTAAAATCTGGATGTAGGAGGCTCTATCGCCACTAACATGAAGCAAATCAGGGCTATGTTTTTATTTGTTGTTTATTGTTAGAGTATTTGGTTAGCCAAGATGCGTTTAGTCAAAAATAGGCACTTAATTTCTACCCTTTATGAAAGCTTGATATAGCAGCAGCATACAGCCGTTCAACCTCACAGAAGAAGAAAGAAGAAAGATTTTGTTACAGTGTTTAGAGTTGGGAGAAAATTGGCTGGCAAAGACCTTTGCCACGAAGATATGAAACAAAACACTGTGGATATAATTGGCTGGAAACAGTAACGCAAGGCGTCTTTGGGATTACTTGCCATGGCAACAGTTGTCTTTTCCTCCTCTGTAATAACACTACTGTACCGTAATTCTTTATTCTGCTCCGGAATCTGTCATTTGCTGCACATTCAAATCACTCCCTTAATTCTCAGAATCATTTTAGCGTAGAAAGACATGCAGTGAACACCACATTTAATCAATGGTGGAAAGAAGTACAAGATAGCATTTATGTAGACTGTGCAATAGTATATACTATAGGCATAATTTCATTTTTTAAATATTTAACTGTTGATATAGTTCATTTATCCAAGTCCTCTTTACATAGTGCATTGCATTCACCCATTAACACACACATGCATACACCGATGGCAGTTTTGCCCAATGACACTTCGACATGCCAGGATTTGAACCCACCAACCCACGGATCATTGGACGACCTGCTCTACCTCCTTATTCACGACCGTATTCCTAGAAACTACTTTACCTGAGAAAAAAAATTGAATAGCCAATCTACAAGCTCAGTTGTTTAGAATGGAAAAGCCCCATGAGCATGCCGGTTGGTAGCAGTAAAACTGAGGTGTTTCTGTGTCACTGCACACGTCAAGCAATAGCACTGTATCGTAAAGTGCTAATTAAAGTGATCACAACCCAATATCTCTTGGTGTGTATGTGGATGGGGTGCAGTGATGCAAAATGGAGCTCCTGCTTCATGCTTTGTGACTAAGACCAGCCTAACTCTGTTGACTTTTTTCCCTTTGACTTAGCATGTCCATCTCTGTGGGAATTCTTACAGGAGCGGATTAGTTACAGTAAAATAATGTCGGCAGAATACAGTGTCAGTTGGTCTCCATGGTAACAGGAGGATTCTCAGGCTGGCGCCGATATGGGGGTGAGAATAATTGGTACAGTAGCCCTGTGTTATATAAGGAGAAAAACAAGAAAAGAGTACAAGTCAAGTTGATGCTAATCCATGTTAGTGGCCCCTGAAAGTTAATCTAACCAAGACCAAAATCATATTTCAAGAACGATCCAGTCACCAAAACCACCAAATTCTTCCTAAACACAGTCCCATTAGAACAAACAAAGAACTACTACCTACCTCGGCCTAAACATCAGCAGCATCGGGAATTACAACCAAACTGTGGTTATGTGACAGAGCCAAAACAAAGGAAAATCTTAACTAGGTACAGAATGATATGAAATGAAGTGGAAACCGAGTACACTACCTAACCTGTCCTTTGTACCAAGACATCAGAGACACATAGTACTTCCCACGGATTACAACCATCCACAGAGACTTCGCGAACATGACAAACAATGAAAAACTCCCATAACTGCTGGGTGAAGTACAACAATGGCAAACACAGCAGCAAGATTCGTGATGTGATGATGATAAAAGAAGGTTATCAAATGGAACGCAACTACCCTGAAGAATAAACATTGTATTGTACTCTTACACCTTACATCGATTGATCTAGGCACATAGAAATTTGATCTATTTGATTTGAAATTTGATTTTAGACCACCAGTGGTCCTTGGGGTTTCAGGTGGTGCCCAGTCGACTGACTGAGAGTTGGTAACCAAATGGACCCTTATAGTTTTCTCAAGAGTGCATTATTGTTAAACACCTGCATTGCTTCATTTTTCAAGTCTACCCAATTAGATAATGCGGAAAAAATATTTTGATAAACATTTGTCAAAAGCATGTAGTTATAGAGTAAATCTTATCCAACACAAACAAAATATTCTTTAATTTTGGGTTTGAGGGGCTAAATGGCATACTGGTTGTCTTTGTGGCATGGATTTTATTTTTGTTTGCATGCTTGTTTTTCATATAGTCAAACGACAACAAGCAAACAAAAATAAAAACTTGCACTTTCAACGATGAGGAGTGTGTGCATATGGAGTGCATATAGTGAACAAAGCCTTTATAGTCAGTGACTGCATTGTTGTTTTCTTCGGCCCTAGTAGAATATAATACCTCATGGGAATGGACTGTAGCTAGCCTTAGCTTAGGTGTAACCTCTGGGGGAAGGAAGGAAGGAAGACGGACGGACGGACGGACGGACGGGCAGGCAGGCAGGCAGGCAGGTACAGCAGCTAGGTGTATAGCAGCTATTGTCCCAGAATAGCATTTGTCAGTGGTGAGGAAGAGACCTTTACAAATGAAAAGAATTCAAGACAAGCTTTCTCAACTAAATGTATGACATTTCTGTGTGAAGTGAAACTGGCCAATATTCTCTCATTAGGAATTGATGTAACTACTGGATTCCTTTTTCACCATGACACCTGCTAATGTGAAGGTGAACCCATGTGACAAATGGTTTCAAATCAACCTTTTTTCCCCTACAGCCTTTCAGAAAGCAGGCTGCACACAACAGTACATACAAAGAATGGCTAAACGATTTCCATGCAAAACATCAGGCCTACTTCCCAAATACCGGGCTGGATGATGTGTAGTATTACTGCACAAACTAAAAACAACTGTACAGCTGTACTGTTTAAGACAAGGGGTAGATTGTGATCTACCAGATCGCACAGGCCATGCAGGATCGCACAGGCCATGCAGGTAGATCACATGACAGTCCCCTCAGCACTTGGACCCTTAAACTGGCACTTGGACCCTTAAAATTTTACGCTCTCAAGAGTTAAATTATATTTAAACATCTGAATTACATACGTTTTAAGAGTCTACACAATTAGAAAATGGAGAATAATTGTTATTTTGACCAGCATTTTGCCAGGTGTCTTTCCCAATTTTGGACAAAGCGTGAAATTTCTTAGTTTTGGGTGCAAGAAACTAAACTCAACATCACAAACTGTCAGCTAAAACCCCAAATTCTATTTTCAAACGTCAGTAATAGCATATACAGTACTTGAAAACCTTCCAATTCCCACCCTTTATTTTTCATTATAAGTGCATTATTCTTAAGCACTATAACAGTAAGTAACACCATCACCACTATTTCAAAGCTCAAACTTCCTTGAGGGCCTTGATTTTTTTTTTTTTTTTTCCGTTGTGTAGCTCTTGAGTCAAAAAAGTGTGGGCAGCCCTGGTTTAAGACATTGGTTCCCAAACTTTTTTCAGACCAAGGACCCCCAAAGAGATGTTGGAACAGCCATCAGGTACACTTGTGTTCTCTGCCCTCAGAGTTTGATGTCAGTAAATAATCTGTTGATGAGGTGTTGCTGATGTTTGTAGCTCCCAGTACATACATCTCTTTCTAGTTTGTCTGAGCTGAAGGAGGTGCATATCTCTGAAAGCTTGTGTTATGTTTGATGAATTTCAGTGGTGTTTGTTGTACACTGCAGCTCATAAAGATAACCAGCGTGTGTGAAGCTGCTTCTGGATGGGCGGATGGACGGAGGATGGATGGAACATCCATTTACAAAGTGACATTAAAAAAACAGACAAGCAGTGTTAAATCCAACAGGATCAAAAACAAGTAGGTTATTATGCTATATACAGTAAAAGGGAAACATACCAGTGACGCTTATGAAAATGATGTGAACCCTGTTACTATAATGTATGTGACAGTAAAGGAGCAGACATGGTTTATATTTTCCAAACTATTCACAGCTACTTAGTCTCAGATGTGACTGTGAAATGTGGATAGAGGAAAAAGAAGCAAGAACACAAACAATCACATTGTGTCCAAATGACCACAACCTCTAGGGTTATTAAACCCAGCAGGATTCCAACACAGTGTAAACATAAAAAAAAGCTATTGAAAAATAGCAAATAGTGATACAAGCTTGTATACAGATACAAGCTTGTATCACGCTAGCAAGTGCCACATGGCCGCTGGTTAAAGCAATATAATCAGACCACATGCAGGGTGCATATGGATCAAATGAACCTATAAAGGTTTGTGTCACGCTGTATGCCCTCACCATTGCATGTAATCAGGGAACCCATGTAGAAATAAAAATAAAAACATTGTAATCATTGACACATCAAGGGCACATTGTAGGCCAGTACGCACCACCACACACCACGCTACATATGACCAGTATGTGTATTAAACATTAACATTACATTACACCGCTCAGCACACTGTAGATATGGCATGCTCCCTATTTTACAAGAGAGTGGACAGCACATGAGTGCATGTGGATGGTTAAATCTCTCTGGGTGGGTGGTGCGCGCACGTACATGCGTGTGCTTGTGTGTTTAGCTGATGTGATCAATGGTTTGTGCGGCGAGGAGCAAATTGTAGAGGTGTTCCTCCTGGTGCAATGAGGTGCGTGTGTGTGCGCATGTACGTGCATGCCCTGTAGACCCATCCTGTAAATTAGATCCAGGCTAGTGATGAGTTCTGTCTTCCTTATAAATAATGCATCATATAGGACAAAATTAATACTGCTGGTTCTTCTGACACTAATTACAATTTACACGTTTAGGCAATTTATCAATTTATCTTTAATCCAGAGTGATTTACAGCTAGAAAGCACGGTACATGAGGTACAGTTTCATCACATGAATAAACAGTAATTTAGGATCATAATATAGGTAAGCCAAGAACCAATGATCAGCCTAAACGGTATTGTCAAAAGTTTGGATTTTTTACAGTTATAGTATGATTAGTCCATATTGAGGAACAGTGAAATATCTATATAATGGAGGTTATGAAACTATATGCAAATATGTGGCAACATTTGAATTTTGTTTTGTTGAAATCAGAGAGTAATATATCGGTTGTTCAGTTTGACGCATCAGTTTATGAGATATACAGTAGCTTATAGATTAATGTCTTGCAGAGAAACACTTATGTGGACTACACCTAGCTACATGTTTAAGCTACATGTTGCAGACGGCTATGTCTGCATAAAATGCTACCTAAGTTACATAAGTTGAGCCTTTGCATATACATGTACCGTATGCATATAGGTCATCAAGGCAAGGCAAATACTACGGGTCAATATGGGACCCGGGAGTCCCATATTGACCGGAGTCTGAAGAGGAGGGTAAGGAGACAGTCTTGCGATGATAACAGCTGCATTTTAGTGTCCATGTGAATGAGCCGAAGGCATGACCAAGACCATAGCACCACAAGTCCACCGTCATTATTCTGAACAGTTTCCACAGCCAATAATAAGACGTTTACTATTGGGTATGTCTATGGTGAGGTTGTGTCTGTGTGTGCTGGTGCAGAGCTGGTACAGCTCTTACTGTACCTCTCTTCAAATTAAATGCTTTTTAAAAGGTAGTTAAGGTTGCTATTTTGATATTTAAATCAACGGCTCTGGAATCAATACCCAATCAGGCCCAAATCTGTCGTGTTAGCAAGATTTAAAATGCAGATAGTTTACTGAGCAGAGGAGGAAATGACTGGTGACGCTTTCTGGGAGCAGCCCCTGTTCTGTAGAGCGGTGGTTTACCACCGTTTTCCCCACAAAAACATCCATTATTTATACTGCATTTAGGCCACACAGACCACCACTTGATGACATTTTTTACTATTATGAAAATACATTTTTGTATAGCTCAACTAGCCAATCAACATTGACATGTGTTGTAGCCTGGCAATTTTATCTATTCAATTTTTTTTCAAAAGGTGGGTTGAAAAGTAATATTTTCACCTGATTTTTTTCCCACCAAACCCACCAGTGGGTCAAAACTTCCAGACGCATCCAAATTCCCTTGTACTGTCTTCTTTGTTGTATTTTAACTGACACTTCAATCAATAATATAATCTCTCCCTGCTGATTTATACATTAAATGCATATTGGACGGATAAATCATCTCCAAACCCTCCAGCCCTATATTTACCTGTGTGGTTCCATTATGTCTAATCTATTGAGTGCATCTCATCACTATATGAAGTGATTTGTTGCATTTGCCAGTGTTGATTGCTGTACAGTTTGCTCTGTGTGTGTGTGTGTGTGTGTGCGCGCGCGCATGCGTGCGTGCGCGTGCAAGTGGTGCCCTCAAAACTAGAAATAAGGGACCGTTTCGAAGCCACAGTCGACATCAAATGACCATGGTTACGGTTATTCAAAAATAATGACTACCACATAGTTATGCTCCACCTGAAATCTAAGGTTTCGAAGTCATACTTTTTGAAGAGTATTTCTGCATTGCAATATTGGTATTTCAAATCGAGTAAACTATTTTTTTTTTCCCAGCACTGGAAAATTGGTATGCTTGTGTACCAATTTGTATGTATGCATAATAGCAGAGTGATTGACAGCAAGCACAAAAACATGCCAATCAGGGCTACAGACTATCTATCCTGCTAGCCCTCAATGATTTTGGCCTTGGGGGGCGGGGGTGTCGTGGGATCCACACGGCGGAAGTGCTGCGCTCTGATTTGATCTCACTAACGTGTCGTCATCTCCGGTCCCTCCCCCTCCCGTCCACTGCTGTTCTACGTCACATCATTTAGAGCGACGCCCACCCCAGAAGGTTGACACCCCCCTCAAGGCCACTTTCCAACGCGCGTTAGTCCAGGCTTTCCGTTTTCGCGCAAGGCGGACGAAAATGAAAGCCTGGGTGTCGAGGCTACAGACTATCTATCTAACTTGCATTCATTGCTTACTATGCATGCTATGCATGCACTCAGGTCTGAACACAGTAGTTCAGTATGCATGGAAGAAAGGCGTGACCCTTGTGATCTATTGGTAGAGAGTGTGTGGAGGATGCTCTAATCCCACTCCTTTCCTTAGTGAATCTGTCACCTAGTAAAAGGCGACTTAAACGCATTTCCATTCTGATTTAGGAAGTGAGCAACACATTCTTAAGTGCATTAAGAGTCAAACAGCATTTGACTCTGAGGTAGTAGATGAGGACGCAGGGAAAAGATACTGAAGCTTATCGAGGTCGTCCAAGTCACCACCTTGTTAGTGATCACTCTCCCTCTCCCTCTCCCTCTCTCACACTCGCACACACACACACACACACACACACACACACACACACACACACACACACACACACACACACACACACACACACACACACACACACACACACACACACACACACACACTCCCACCCTCTCTCTCTCTTGCTCTCTCGTAATAAACACATGCAATCTCGGCATCAAAGCCATCTATTTCTGCCCTGTGTAACAAACATCATGCAATCAAAGCAATGATTGTTCTGATGCGCATGAAATAATTGGTTCGAGCAATAAGGCTGTGACTGAATACAAGTCGAATTTTGAAGAAGATAATTGCAACCATCGTGGTGGTGGTTAACAAATATATATATATATATATATATATATATATATATATATATATATATATATATATATATATATATATATATATATATATATATATATACAGTATATGTATTTGCTTGGCCTCTCCTTCAGTAAATCTAGACTGCTTTGACAACACGCAGTAGACTGCTTTGACAACACGCGGCCTGTGAGGACTCAATACACTATGCTCTATGGCAGCCCAAACAAAAACAGCTATATAACTCGCTCAAAACTTGACACAATGTTATGCTATCCTCTCACAAGATGGCCACCACGTAACAACGCCACTCCCCATTGGCCAGCAGTGTGGGCGAGCCATCTAGCTTTCTTATATATATCTATGGGTTTCTGCCATGCAGACAATCATCCAGAGACATTATCATGCTTACACGGCCAATTAATGAACACCCAAGAGTCACAACAAAACGTATTGCCTCGCTAATGAAAATATTCCAAGTTGGCCCTGCAGAGAGCAACTGGTCGCCTCTGAGGAAACAAGGAAGTGATGAAATGGAATCGATTTTCGGCTAGAGCATTGTCTATTTCTCGCTTCAAGATGCTTTTCAAAAACATTATTGCAAGCGTCACAGCAGCAGACCAGAGCACCAGTGGGTCTCAGGCCTCATACCCACAAAAAGAACAAATGTTCTGTGCTCTGTCTGTGTTTCACGACACAGGTGTCCTTGAGTGTGTTCCAAATGGCCCCATACAGGGATGTATAACTCAGAGTTATGGGGGTCCATAACTCTGAAACAAAAAAAAAGCCTCTCTGGTTTTGAGAGCCCATTATTTCTTTCATTGCTTTCTCTGCTGGCCTCAACCTTGTTCCAACACCACTTCATATTAATTTTTTGCAGTTGTCTCATGCAGAAATATATACGTTTAAGGTCTATCAATTAAGAGTTGAACAATGAACATAATTAAACAGTGTTTAAATTACTGAGATGTGGAAGTGTGGTATTTCGTATTCATAGTTCTCATTATGGAATGACGGGTCGATTGAAACTTTAGATTTAATGAGTTAGTATTAAAGGTAGGGGAAGTGATTTCACTTTTGTCAGATATCACACCCCCCCCCCCCCCCCCCCCCCCCCCCCCAAAAAAAAAAAAAAAAATCTGTTAAAATGCTCTATTAAAAGGTGTGCAGACCATATATGGAGTTTCCCCCTCCCCTACGTCAGCAGAGGAGCTAATAAAAGTTCCCCAGGTGGAGGGTGAATTCTCCTCCAATCAGGATCGAGCAGCAGGTTCACATAGTGTAGCTACTCTTGGGCGCCCCTAGTGCACCAGGCTGGTACTACATGATGAATTTCAAATCACTTACCCTACCTTTAAGTAAAATTCTTATCTGGCATGTATACTCACAACTTAATTATAGCTATGCTGATACTAATATTAATAATAATAAGTAATTATTATTATGCTGCAATGTTTTGAATGTGTGCTACTGACTATGAAGCAATGACACACAGGGTGATGGAGTGCCGTGATATTGGCACCGTTGTGCTTCCTCACGGATTCACAATCATCGCATCTCTCCAACGTGCTGTATCTTGTGTTAATTTGCATCATTTCAGACTCCATGTTGATCTAGCGTCAAGGATAACTGAATTGGATGTCAAAACAAACTGTGGCTTTGAGTTAGGCCTATACACAGCTGTTTTGGCGACGGGGAGCTATCACAAAAATGGTGCACTTCAACTTTATGCTTTTGCTATAGTGAAGGTGTCAATGTTGGACATTGCCTTATGTATACTGTGGGCTTGGGTTGGGAGTGCGCGCGCACGCACACACACACACACACACGCACACACACACACGCACACGCACACACACAGTAAATAATTCAGTCAAGTGTGGACGGAGCTTGCAAGAGAACAGTCGACAGGGGAATACAATATATAGAGGTAACAAAACAATTACAGGCCTCACAGCCCCAGGAGGGATCATAGCACTACTGGCTTGTATTTGTTTAAGTCACCAGATGTCAGCCTCCTGTTGTAAAGCTGTGTACCGTTATAATATGTATACATTCCGGAGCAGCTTAGGTGAAGGTAGTGGAAGAGTGGTTAATTTCTTGTTTATGAATTCCTTTCTGGACATTGAATGCAGTTTTAGCTTTCAATACTGATGCTAGATAAATGGAGCATTTACTGTATATAGCACCTTTCTCCAACGTGCTTTACACACTGTAGCATGTGCATCACATTCACCCATTCACACTCACACACACATTCATACACTGATGGCAGTGAGGTACGTATAGCTGCTAGCACATCAGAAGCAATTAAGGGTTCAGGGTATTGCTCAAGGATACTTCAACACTAGTCTTGGGTGGTATTGATTTTTTAATATCGGTATTGATAACGTGTTAGCCCGATATTCGATATTACCGGTATTGACCACTAGATGGCAATGGCGTGCAATCAGAGTCGGACACGTTCCACTAGTCACCTAGTTCTCAGAATTGCAGCATTGACGGGTCAGAAACTGAGCGCTCTGCTGTTCAAGCAGCCGAAACAGGGACAAACTGGAGTTGGAAATACATTGTTTACAAAAAGCCTAGTCCAAATAAGGGCTATTTTAGGCATGTGGGTAACATGAAAATTGTTTGTATAGTTACAATTAAAAGTCTCATTGCTCATATTTTAATAGAATACAGTATAATGTCGGTATTTTTGACGATATTCGGTATTCAATATTTTTTATAGGCTCAACGATATTATTCGGTATTGATTTCAATATCGCGATAAACGGTAATACCGGTATATTGATCAAGACTATTCAACACTAACACTAGCAACCTTGCGGTTACCAGCCAGTGACTCTACCCCTGAGCCACTGCTGCTTGTTTTCATCCCATGTCATTTGGGGAAATCAATGTAAAAGAAGTGGAAATGCAAATTTGAAGTCTGAAGTAGAGGAGCACTTATACAAAGTAGTGTGACACTGATGACATCACAGATACAACAAAATCTGCTGTTCATGAGAGCTATGTGTCTTATAGCAGTATGAAATCCTGGTTGTTCACAATTGTTTATTTGTGGGCATATAAAACACATACGGGAGCACCAAAAGCACAAAAGACATTGAAAAAGTAGAATCTTATCTTCTAGGGTCCTTTAAGCAATTAAATTGTCTATCAAACAAGATAGGCACGGCCGGTGCGACATGCAGTTCAAGGCACACAATTAAAACGTCCTGGCCTGTGGGGGAATATGGATGAGCAGGATGTGAATTCGCACAGCAGTGAAATAGGAAGACCTTTAGCTGGTAGACGGTCACTACCTTTGCACGGAGACAAGGATATGAATTAAGCAGAGAGTTGCTCAACAGATACAGACCATCTGGCATCTTAATTATACGACTGAAGCTCCTCTCTCTTTGCACCAGTAAGCCTCGTAATGATATAGGCTGATTGGTAACGGAAAAAAAACAAAACATAACATGGATCTCATGCAGGGAATGACAGCAAAAAGGAACTAAGAGTTCCTAACAAATACTACCTATTTTGAGAAAATTCTGAAAATCAGGGGCGGATCTAGGCATGGGCATGGGGGGGTAGTGCCCCCTAAATACCCAGTCTGCCCCCCCCCAAACACAATGCCATGCAAAACAACCCAAGATATTTCAAATTGAAGTACTACTACTGCTACTAACTAACTACAGCTGTGTCACCACTAAACCAACAGCATTTAATCATTGAAAACAGAAAACTCTCTGAGTCAGACCTTTAGCTTTATGCATGCTGCGTGTCTGTTGAAACTTCAACAACTGATGTTATTATTGATGCTTTACATGACTAATAAAAGTCCTGTAACTGAAAATGGTATGGGTGCAGCCGCACCCATACCATTTTCTCTTGCCCCTCCAACATGTTATCTTGCCCCCCCTCAAATGGGCCATATTACATCCGCCACCTGCTGAAAATACATGATTTAGAATCCTTTTATTAAATCGTCTTGAGATCTAAAGGGGTTAGTGGAAGTGGAAGTGTTATACAATGTTGTCGTTCTGCCACTGATGACCTTTCCTTAATTAGCATGTCTGTGTCATTGTGTTTCTGCTTATCTATTCAGGGCACATCATGCAGGACCTTTCCCACCGGGTTGAGGACCTGCTTCAGTTCTTTAATAGTCGATGAGCCAGATAATCAACCTCCAGAGAAATGGAACATTAATTATGAATTTGGTGTGCAAAAGCACACCTATATAAAATTGTTGAACAATAAGTTAAGTTAATATACAGTATGATACCCCTTCACAGTAGTATGGGATTGCAGGCATAGACTCACAGACTGCATTTATATTTTTTCCCCCTATGTACACCTGTACAACCGTCCATCCCGGTGTTCCTATGTTTAACGTACCAGCAGGGGGCGCTGTTTCAGTACACTAAGCACAGTTCACATCACGATTATGTGATTATTTTCTCTCTCTCTTTTTTGACCCATTTAGAAACTGGTCTGTGACTCACAAAAGTCACAGAGTTTTGTTAGGACAACTCTGGTGTTGCATAGAATACAGAGTTTTCTCTTCCTTTATAAGTGATCTGAATTATTCAAGACATATTGGCTATTTTATAAACCGAAAGATCCAGGGAAAGCGGGTCGGGTCTGGTGCTGTTGGTTTGGCAGGAAGGAGGCCATGCAGAGGAGGTGTGTGTGTGTGTGTGTGTGTGTGTGTGTGTGTGTGTGTGTGTGTGTGTGTGTGTGTGTGTGTGTGTGTGTGTGTGTGTGTGTGTGTGTGTGTGTGTGCGCGCACGCTGTACCAACAAATACCAATCTAACAGTCGAGCAGGCCCCTAAGCCTCAGTACATATTTTACGAGCATCGCCATTGCCTCTGCAAGCCAAGCATTAAATCCCCACCAACGCCTGTAGAAATAACAGGAGGCATGAGTTTGGTGGGTGTGCAGAGAGACTGAGGCTGCTGCAGACATTCTGGAATCACAACATGTTCACAATGAACAACCATTATGGAATAACTATCTGCACCATGTTTACAATGAACAGCCACTATGGAATCACTATCTGCAGCTTGTTCACAATGAGCAGCCATTATGGAATCACTATCTGCAGCTTGTTCACAATGAGCAGCCATTATGGAATCACATTAAGGTCTCCGAGGCACTTGCCCATCGGGCAAGTGCAAGTCAGGTTCTACTTGCCCACAGGTCATGGTCACTTGCCCCCTAGGTTCCAGCTGGTCCCCAGCTAAGTTGGTTAACCAGATGTAAAAATGAAACCAAATGGACCCTTGCGGGTCCATTTGGTTTCATTTTTACACTCTCAAGAGTTAAAATTCATCACCTTAATTAGCCCAGGTCTACACAACTAGAGAATGTAGAAGATTAGGTCATTTTGATGTGTATGTTAATTTGCCTGTTTTGTTTCCCAAATCCAGCCTGGAATTGTGGATAGCTAGAAAGCAGGGAAAGACACAGAGGTAGAGTGCAATGACTGCCTTCAAGACAAATTTATCTTGTGTTGTGTTATAGTGCACTAAGTTGCACACTTGCCCGATCGGGCAACCAGGTAGCAGTCTTCACTTGCCCCACCATTTTTTTTACTTGCCCCGGGCAAGTGGGCAAGTGTTAAGCCAAGCACTGGGCAACCATTATGGAATCACTATCTGCACCATGTTCACAATGAACAACCAGGAAGAAATGATGAGTCATGACATGAAGGGAATAATTGTTAGTAGCCTACCATTGTGGAAAAAACATCGTACAAAGAAATCATGCTGCGACTGCAGTACGATTGCTATAGTAACCTTGCATGCTCTGAAGCCAGGGACGTGCACACATACATGTCAAACAGGGCTTCAGTCCCTGCAATTTTTTACCTTTTTGTAAAACAATGAATCTTTTCCAGACCACAAATGCAGTATTTATTGCGGTGAAATAAATGCAAATGCTACTCCTTTCCTTTCCATGCCAAAATGTGCAGCAGCATTCAGGAGATTTTGAACTCGGCTTTGTGCAGTGAAAATATTTGTTTAGGGGCCTGAAAATAGAAGACCTACAAGCTATCAATGTGTCGCTTCATGTGGGTCTGCTATTTTCGCTCTGTGTGTCCAAAAACGCCCTCTTACAGGATTTAGGCCCCTGCCCCTCTCACAATCTCTACACGTCCCTCCATGTCTGAAACCATTACTGTTCAGGAAATGAAAAATTGAAATAAACAGCACATCTTTCTTGAGATCAATCCGATCTGCCCAATCAAATGAAGACTCGCTGCATATATTTGCTGAGGACAGTGGGAGTGCAGAGAAGCGAGAGAGAAGTTATTGAGAGGAAGAGGTTAAATAGTCATGCAGGGCGCAAAGGACTACGTAGTGAATAAGACACTATTGTTTCAGAGGTTAAGGTTTGGTAGGGAATATTCACAAGGCACAGCGCTAATAGAGGAAAGAGAACGGGAAGGGGAGGAGGTTGGAGTTAGTTGTGGAGACGTGGTGGTGTGTGTGTGTGTGCGTGTGCGTGTGCGTGTGTGTGTGTGTGTGTGTGCGCGCGCAGCAGTGCCAGCTAGGAGCTGACCATGCAGGCTACATCCACTGAGGACCGACTGCTCTGTGATATCTGACCTCCGGAGAGTCAAGGGAGCAGTTGGAAATTCACTCCCGAAGCGTTAAGCCTTATTCTGCACCGTGGACCACATAACAGAGAGACCAAAGGTCAAAACTAAAGATACGGTCCAAATTAAGTGATGGAAAAAAATGAAAGTAACCTATATATATAATATAATTGCACATTAAAGACGAATACATTTGCAGCTATTATCAGAGCCACGTACACTCTCCACTCCAGCTGTCATAATGAGTGCTAATGACTTCCTTGGCACACCGTATGACGTCGCGTTGCCTTCAGCAACAACGTGCGTGTTGATGGATGTGCACGGACACGGGGCTGGATGCTGTCACTATAATGTATGCACACCATACGCCACTTCATTATGCAGACTGTATACCGGCAGAACACTATTCATGTACTTAATTATTTAAAACAAATGCTACAGGGATAGCAGTGTGCGATGTGTTGCTGTTTTTGACGGATGCAAATGGTCCTGTTTTGTGTATAAAGATTAGTCTCCGGTGTATTTTTTGAATGTTTAACCTCGCCGACTCCTCCGTGTTTAACCTCATTAAACCAACAAAGGGAATGTTAAACTGCGTATGTGTGTGCGCGCACACGCGGATGCATGTGTTTATGTTTATTATGATAAAGAGACTGTAATAAATGCGTGATCTTTTGGCCTGGCTGTTGATCAGGGAATCGTTCAGGATGCTCTTCATCCCACCATGGTCTCCACGTCTCTTGGATCACGGCGTTGATTCATTCATTCAGTAATTCATTCTGTTTCTTTAAATCAGCAGTCTCTCTCCATGTCAACTCACACACCCACATTTAATCAGGTGTCATTATAAGCAGTCACTACTCTGTTCTCAGTCTTCCTGCTAGCTGACTCCAGGTCCCTGTTCAGATGTAAGCGTTCACATTTCCTCCACCTCCCCGGACTCCTCCCTGTGGCACTAATTCTGAGTGGCTAATTATGAGATGATCATGATTTGTGCATTATAGCATTGTGGTGTCTAGTTCTGTTATGGGTATCTGTGATCATTATGTGTTCTATGGTCTGTGATATATCTATATATATCTGTGGGGGGGGGGTGTTGAGATCAGAGCTGTGTAGAAATCTGAGATATCAAATGTGATATCAGACCTATGTCTCGTTACATAGTTATGATATCACTCGAGCAGAGCCACACCGCCATACTAACATGCAAAAGCTTTGCAAAAATGGTCTCTGGTCATTCTGAGCCAAAGTGTGTCAATGAACAATTGGATATGTTTAAAGTCTCTTTTGAATGTGAAATCAAACAGATCTGCTATTTTCTAAGGGTTGTTTTTCATTTAAAAAGCGTGAAAAGTGGACATTCTGCAAAACAAATACTTTTGCTACCTTAATAGTACAAGGCCAGTACTTCCGTACTTTCACTCAAGTATACCTTGAAATCCAGAATTTTATTTTACTTTTTAATGGACTATATTTTTAGATTGCTGTATTGTTACTTTTGCTGAAAGTAAAAGGCACTTGCTCCACCACCACGTAGCATTTATATGCCTTTATGCCATAAATGCTACACGGAAGGTTGCAGGTTCAAACCCTGAAATTTGTCGTGAATGTCATACATTTGCCGCAACTGTTTTGGCCATCGGTCCTCACCATTGGCCACTCATCACGACGTACGTCACGGTCGCAAATTGATTTCACCCCTCCTGCCTGGAGGATCCCAGGACCTTCCAAGACATGCCTGGGCATTATGCGGCCCGGGGGCCAAATGCAGCTCATTGGCTGACTCTGACCAGCAGGGGGACCACCAGTGGTCCTTGAGAGAGTTCCAATTAAATATGGAAAGTTCGTTAACCAGATGTAACTCTTTGATAGCGAAAAAAGGAAACCAAATGGACCCTTGCGGGTCCATTTGGTTTCATGTTTACACTCTCAAGAGTTAAAATATTCATCTGAATTAGCCCAAGTCTACACAATCAGCAAATGTAAAAGAATGGTCATTTTTGATCTATGTTATCCTGTTTTGTTTGTAAAATCCAGCCTGGTATTGTGGACAAAAACAAAATAAATCTTTAGTTTTGGGGTCTGTGGGGCTAAAATGACGTCAAATGCTTGTCCGTGGCTCAAATACTGATAGTGGGCCCTGGTGTCAAAATGGTTGGTCTTACTCTTACTTTTATCTTGAAATTTAATTAATATTACACAGACTTTAGTTTAGCCTTTAGTCTTGGCCCTCCACAATATTTTATGTATCTCATTTGGCCCATTGGGAAAAATAATTGCCCACCCCTGTTCCAAGGCCATTGAGTGGATTTTTGAACAGGACACTTCCTCCACTCCTCCTGGGGTGTGCTTTGAGTCGATACAATAATTTAACACATACAGTATAATGTGCCTAACAAGTGGCAACACAACAATGAATGTCCTTGCCAGTTCACACCTAGTTTAATTACCAGTTGTGATATTCTGATGTGTTGATGTAGCATGGACTCCACCATGCGGAAAAAATGCACTTTTCAGCCTGAGGAAAAAATGCTTTTAGTTCTTTCACTGTGGCCTCTACAAATATTGCCTAGAGAAAATTGAATGAGAAAATTTAAAAAAGAAAAAGAAAACTGAATTGAATGATTCCTTTTCCTTTTCGAGTTTGTAGATCTTGCTATTTGCACTGTAGTGTAGTTTGGGTACTGGGGACACATCAGATTTCTGCCTTGACCAACAATTGGTCAGTTGGTCAGTCAGGGAATCACAGGGACCTGCAGAAGTACTGGTAAATGAAGGAAATTACAGCTGTACTGCCCCAGGCAGCACCCTATGCCATAGATGGTCTAAATAGGCCTGCATGTCACAATCTGTCTACTTAATATGCTTTAACTCCAATCCGTGGTCTGTTCGTCTACATTTGTGCATGAACATGACAGATAAGAGAGAGAGTATGCTCTTGTAATGTCAGTAGACAATCATGAAAGACAGCCCTTTACGCAACCAGCTGATTTAATTTCATGTGAAATGACCAAACCTTGATGTTTCATGTAAAATTGACTATTTGTCAGTTCCAACTTTTAGGTAAATTTAATTTACTATAGTGCATTGCCAGTTGGCGGTTGGACACTGTCCGATAGGGAACGATGCAAGTTGTAAATGCAAGCCCCACCCACTTATTGCACTCTTGGCTTTCAGTGCATTCCTGCAATCTGCATCTCACAACTCTCTCTCTCACACACGCACACACGCACACGCAAGCACACACACGCACGCACGCACACACCCTCAGGTCTCACCTATGGAGAGTAGTAAAAAGTGCCGACAGACAGCACCTGTTCTCTGCTTTCCCTCTGCTCTCATTTTTCAACGCCCCAACACCAGACAATTGGACTCGAGTCCTATTGACTCGACTCGAATCGAGTCCAAGTCGCATTTTTGACTCGACTTGACTTGCTTGGGACGTAGGTAAAATACTTGAGACTCGGACTTGACTTGAGACAACCTGACTCGGCAACTCGTCCGAGTCATCGTCCGAGTCACCATTGCTGGGAGGCAACGGTGTGCAAATGAAACCAAATGAACCAGTCAGGGAGCTAACACGATAACCTATTTGCGGGGGTCCCGACCCACGGTCTGAACCACTGACGGGAGCGGAGCGGGGGTGAACGCCATTGCCATCTAGATCTAGTAGAAGACTTGCGACATTGAGGGGTCAGAAAACAGTGAACGGAGTTTGCAGTACTTTCCAGTTTCCACAACTCTCCAACTGTCTATTTCAGTAATTCTAATGAACGCCACGCTATAGGTTCACGCGTTTATTGATTGATAGATTGATTGAGTGATTGGAGACAGGCATGTAGAGCGAGCAAGCACAAAAGACTCTGATCAGGCCATACGCCACAGCAGCCACACTACACCACACACAGAAACAAACAATGGCGACTGCGTCTGCTACTCCTGAGCGTTCTTCGACAACCTCGTCCTCGTCTGCACAACTAACAATCACCAAAGGTTGTCAAATTTGCTTTTAAAAACTTCCATTCTGATGGGAAACGGAGGATGGCCAAACAACAGAAAACAATATCACTCACCACTGTCACGAACGCTGATTTGGGCTCCTGTATGTCCGTATGTGACTGGCTGCATAAATAATCCATCCATCCATCCATATAGAAACTAGAAAGGCAGCAATCCATCTTCCAAAATTCTCACTTCTCATAACATGTATCCAGTTGTTGGGGTTAAAACCTCACTCCACGCAACCTCCACCTCAAATAGTTATTCATTCCTTCCCTTTCCACCGGTACGTTCTTCTCGCTAAATAGTTTTATTTAGTCCAGTTATTATTTCGCCAGCTCTGCTCTCCGGGTCCTTCCATCCCACCAAAACAAATGCACGTGTAGTCATAGACTCAGTGTTGCCAACTTCACGCATTTTACACTATATTTAGCTTTTTTTCCAGACCCCCCTAGCGCCAAAATGATTGAAAAACTCAAGGTGATATTCACTACTAGTGCTTTTATAGTGAGCTGGGTTGAAAAACACTGCTCTAGCTCCTTGTAGTGCGTTTTGGAAGTGCCACTAGTGCATTTTGGATTTTGGCAGTTGGCAACTGAGTGTAGTACACGAGTAGGTAGCTAACTTAGTGCCTGATGAAAAATGAACACTATGTTAAATGAATGATCCGTGTGCGTGCAGGTATGCCTGCTCTACAAAATGCTACACAAGCACAATTGTACTGTAACTCTCATCTCTATTAATACATTTTTTCTTTCATTCATATAATTCAAGTTACACTGCAACAAAACTGATAACTGATAAAACTGATATATATTTTTTTTTACATTTGACCGTAGGAAGTTGTAACCTGTGACTTGACTTGAAAACCAGTGACTTGACTTGAAAACATTGTGACTCGACGCGACTCGAAACAACCATGCGACTTGACTCGACTTGACTCGCCCAACTGTGTGGACTCGACTCGACTTGACTCGCCCCCAACCTAAAAAAAACTTGACTTGCTTGAGACTTGGGACCAAATGACTTGTGCTTGCTTGAGACTCGGCTCGGAGGGACTTGTGCAATTGTCTGCCCAACACACACACACACACACACACACACACACACACACACACACACACACACACACACACACACACACACACACACACACACACACACACACACACACACACACACCATCTCTACACCATCCCACCGCCTTATCGCCAGATTGCACCACCTCGTGACCCAGCGCCCTAAAGTGAAGATTGGCGGCACCCATCGCTCTGTGCTGTGTGTACAAGGAAGGACACAGGGGATATATTCTCTGCAGGTTATTCCTTCTCAGAGTTTGGGGGCGCTCGTTGGCTACATCACCCAACGGCCCTGCGTATACCACCTGTTTTGAATTTGCACATAATGCAGGGGAGAGCAGGAGGACGCTTTACTGGAAATGAGCGCTTCCAAACTCTGACACACAAAAGTAGCTCATCACATGTCTATGGTGGATTATTTTGAACGAATAAGACGCGTGAACGCAGATCATTGGGCACTGACTGGTCCATGTAGCACCCAGATGTTATGCCTGTGTCCCTTTTATGGCCATATATGGAGTTCTTTGTCAGACATTCCCAAATGCGCTTGTTATCTTCTGCGACCGTTTTGTTGGCCAAAATGGTCGCGGCCGTTCCCTACTAAACTTAACCTTAAACTCGGACTGTTATGCCAACGTGATGTGCTGTATGCCGCAGTCGCAAAAAATGTTTTATTTTTAACTTCTGTGACTCATTTTGCAACAGTTTTGGCCATCTCTCATGACCGTTTTGGCCATCGGTCATGACCGTTGGTCACCCGTTGCGACGTACATTGCGACGTATGTCGCAACCGCAAATTATTTCTAGTAGTTGTATATGTCCTGTCTAGCTGTCTGTTAGCTTCACACTACTGCCACTTTATCACACCTGGTTAGCCAAGCACCTTCACCTCAAGTTAGGTGTACTGTTCGCACTTTACTGGTCTGCTGCACTATGCTGCACTGTTTGTCTCGTCTATATATTGTCTCGACCTTGTCTTATTGCACTGTCTATTGTCTTGACTATTGTCTTATTGCACTGTGGAAAATGGAAACGCTATTTAATCCCTGTATATGTCCTGACATACACTGGAGTGACAAATAAAAAACCTTGAACCTTGAACCTTAATTTCTTCCCTCCTGTTTATTGGAGTCCACGCGCTTACAGCCAGGCCAGTAGCATGTACCACAGCCCATCCTTGTCTCGCGCACACACACACACACACACACACACACACACACACACACACACACACACACACACACACACACACACACACACACACACACACACACACACACACACACACACACACACACACACACACTATAGTCTCAGTAGAGTAGAGCTCGTCTAGTGGGACGTTGGGATAATAGGATATATCTGTGGTTGCAAACAACAAACCAGCTATAACTTCCATCCACTGGGTGGTAGGTATGTAATTGAGAGACACAATCCTCATCCTCTCTCTCCCCTCCGGTTGGTTCGCCTCTCCCTACCTCCTGCTTGCCAATAATAACTCACAAACAGCATTAGTGTTGGACACGATGGTGTTCACTGAGCCATCTGTGCACATCAGAAACTCTCCTGGCAACTGCTTCTCTGCACCCACATTAACACACAACCCGCTGTTAACTGATTATACAACATAAACACACTACCTGCTAGTTAACTTATTATACAACAAACACAATGCCTGCCCTAAAATGTACCCAATGGGTCAAAGGCATCGTCACCGTATCACGCCAGCATGTGTTTTCGTGTCACCGCAGCTCAGTCGAGTAAGAGCGAGTGCAAAAACCAAAGTCAGAGACTATGAAAGGGACACTTCACCCATTTTGCAACGAGATTGTATTTTGATGAGGTTTAATAGTAGACAAGGAACACGTTCCAGGGATGTTTGTGTTTTAAATTATTATAGTATATATAATACTGTAGGCCTATACTACTCTCAAATAAAGATCTGATATTGTTCCCTCGTGTAACAGATCGGACTGTAGCTGTAGCCATGCTATACTTTGAGCAGGATTTAGTGTATGCTTGGTTGAGGCTGCTAATTGAGATGTTAAAGTGGTGGAATGGCTCCAATATTTATTTTTGATGAAGAGCTGTTGTTGTTGTTGTTCCTGTGCAGGCCTGTTTCCTTCCAATTGGTGGTGTGGAGGTTTTTAAGACCTATACCAACCCAACCATGCACATCTGACCTGGGCCATAAAACAATCTTATTGATCCTCAAGCTGTGAACCTTTGCCTCTTCCTCTCTCTCTGTTCGCACACACACACAGGGCTAATATCTATAGATCTGAACACAACACGTTTATACAGAAGAACAATCCATAATCTGAGAGGGAAAGACGATTAAGTGTAACTGAACAAAGAGATACCCACATGGACCCAAATGCCTCCCTTTTTTTTTTCTTCTAGATTGGGTGCATTTAACTAGACTCTACCGGAAAATCAATAGTTGTCACCCAGGATTTTACTAAGCGATTTGAAAAGAGATTTTAGTGGATTTTACGTAGTTCACTTTTTGTTTTTCCTTCTGCTTCTTCTTCTTTGTCCCACTGTGGTTTGTGTGGAAACATTTGTCCTGCATGCATGTGCGCGTGCAACACATCTTGACAAATCGCTGCTCCACATGTTCACAATGTATCGTTCGCCTGGTTTCGCCCACATAGATATAGTGTCAATGTGTCCTTGAGCAATATAATACATAACCCTGATTGCTCCCGAAGAGCAGCATGGTGCCTAGCATGGTTTCTTCTGCTGTCGGTGTGTGAATAGGCTAATTTAGTACATGTTGTAAAGCGCTTCATGAAGGTGCTATATAACCACCATTTACAAGACACCTGGAAATGTAGAAGTAAACTAAATCACGATAGCAGGTTCACTGCTTAACCCTCTATCTTTGTGAAAGAGATATGTGTTAATTAACTTCTGTGCTGCCTACGGAACTGGCCTATCGTCTCTTTCCTCTGCTGTAATACTGTGTAAAAAAAAAAAGAGAGAGAGAAAAAAACTCTAGCTACCCAGGCTATCATTCTTACGGGACATTTTCTACCTTAAAAAATGCTAGCCAGTAGCCACCCAACCAGCCTTGCAACACTTGGCACAGCAGACTTTTTAATGTTTCAATTAGGTGTTCCGTCACGCTCATTTAAAGCGCAGCTAAGACGTCTGTTTCTGTACTTTTATTTCTGTCTGCACCAAATTCATTCCAGTTGGTTACTATAGAGGGGTGGTAACTGAAGGTAACCAACCTTGCATGCCTGCCTGTTGCTTTGGAGACCATGTCATCTTAAACGTGGGGGTGCCGTGATTTTTGTATTTTTTCCAATTTTGTACATGTTTAAGAGGTGGCAGTATGTAAATAGACCCCTTGGTGTGTTTTTTTATGTGCAATGATGTCTTCCCTTTGTATTTAGGGTTTCTTCCTGGGGGCTGAACCTTTCCAGTCAAACATGCCAATGAAAAAAACTTCACTATAGTGACATCACGTGTTCAGCCCCTCCCCTAACTCCTCCCCCCTTTATCATGTGTCAGCATTTTAGTGAAACAGCCAATTGTAATTATAACCAATATTGTAATGTGCAATGTATAATGTATAATGTATAATGTATAATGTGGTTCATAATACACAACATTTCCTCCCTCTTTGAGGTATCCATAATACCTCAAACAAAGACGAAATGAACCACATTATCACCAGTCCTCCCTCTGTCCCTTATGACTAGTCGAACATCAAAAACATGACACTTAAAAAAAATCAAACATTTACAGTAGAATGCAAAAAAAATAGCTTACAACTAGGTTTTCAAATCACATAAATTGGTAATCAGTGTTCTTCAATACATTACATATTCATCATCAAAATGTTTCTCAAAGCCCTTCATGTGTTACTTTAATTTCAAGCTCTAACGTTTAACCAAAACATAACATAAACTTCAGGATCACTGACAAATCCTGGGAACCATCGTGCGCCAGCCACGTGCTGCCACGGAAACAAACACAGAAAAAAAATACGTTCTAGCTGAAAACCACAATAAAAACTCCTTTTACATATCAATAACTCCTTTGAATGTATTCATCTCACTTTTATCACTCATTACATAACTCGAATATGATCTCATGACGTATGATTTC
This sequence comes from Benthosema pterotum, assembly GCA_039105355.1. Taxonomy (NCBI): domain Eukaryota; kingdom Metazoa; phylum Chordata; class Actinopteri; order Myctophiformes; family Myctophidae; genus Benthosema; species Benthosema pterotum. Next base: position 47,969,040 of record CM076973.1, read on the forward strand.
TTTTACCCTTTTACACATATAGCTGACACTTAAGGACAAAACTCTGTCGTTTTTCTTTACACCCACTGTTCTCTCAAGAACCCCCAATTGTTGAATCAAAGTGTGATACAGCGTTTCAATCGTAACAATCAAAACTCCCAGTTTCAATTGTTATGACCAAATTATGCTATATTCATTCAAAAAGTGATTCATTTTGTTTAGTTCACGTCTCATTTTTGGACAGTTAAAGAATTTCCATTAAATATCAAAAATACTCGCTGCATTTGATAAATTCGCCCATTACAAACTAAACATTGAGATTTCTCTTTCCAGTCGCTCTCTCTAGCCGTTAAAGTATAATCTTCTGCATGCTATTTAGTTCAGCTCTCTCTTTCAAACACCCAGTATAATCAATAAAAACAAATTTCCTTCGCATGTCTTAGCACAAATGCTTTCGTTGACTTTTCCCCATTAAATTTTAACCGAATATAATAAATTCTTTTGGTGAAATTAGGACGATTTACATTAATGCCTGCGGCAGGATCACTACCTTTGGACTGACGAAAAGACATCTACCAATTTTACTTCCAGTAAATATTAAAATTCATTTTTCAAATTTAGGCATCTCATTATCCCTTTAAGTCAACTTCTCTAATTAAATAACGACACATAAAACATCAACATATATGCCTACATATGTTGAATTACACTGACATTTAGACACACAAATGAGCTCAAATGAATCTGATATTCATCTGATGAAATTCTTCTGCAAAGTTTCTCTTTTCTCATCTCACCTTTGACTGTTCAGTAGCCATCACAGGCCATATGAAGAAGCTTGTTGCACACGCAGTTCCTGTGCGCACCACTGGATGCGCATAGGCCAAAGCACGGCCTTTAGTCGTAGAGTTGAATTGAATTGTTCTCAGTTGTTTTCTTTGTCCCACTTCGATTTTTTTTCTTCTTCTTTTTTCTCAACGTGTACACACTTCATCACATTCCTCTTCCCAGTCATATTGGCCAGATATGACTGAAAAACAGGAATGCAACTCTGTGTCGTCATCATCACAGCAGCTCACAGCCACTGCAAGGCAGATTTCTTCTTCGAAAATAAAACTCACATCTCCTCCCTCACATCCATGAGCAAATCATGGATGTAAAAGAACGTCTTCACAGGAGCCGTAGCCCGTGAGGAAAAACTTTCGGTGTACTTGTAGTGAAGTTGCAGATCAGCCGTGCGCCGAGGACTCTCATAGCAGCCTCTTGCCGCCCGCATGCCGCCGCACCGGGCCGTCTGGGAACACCTCCCTCAGGTCGTAGAACACCAGGGAGAGAGCTCCTCACCTCCCTCAGACCGCAGACGAGCCGGGATGATGCTGACGTGATGACCACTGTAGTGTAGACTGATAGTGTGCGCTGCTCCATTCTTCTTCCTTGTTGTTCCAACATCTCCGTGCCGGTGTGGTGATGATGCGTCGGGGTGCCGCGTAATGGACACGCTGCTCGGAATGAAGACATGGGGCCTGCTGGTGGTGTCGACTCCCACCGCCGGCTCCCTCTCCCCCATATCCGTCGCACTGATGGTGAACGCCACCGACGATCCACTCCTCTCCACTGGCGAATAAGACTGCTGCCGGCGCAGCCCGCTCCGCCGCATCTTGGAGTAGGACATCATCTTAGGGTAGATTGATCTTCGAGTGCCGCCGCATAGCGCCGACTTGCGCATCGCCGTTGTTGATGGATAAACATACCGCCGAAAAAAAAAATTGTCGCCGAAAAAGAAACAGATCGCCACCGAAAAATCAGACTGAAATACTGAAAGTCCTGGTTCCTTTCAATGGCTGGACTCCCCAACCAACTGAACCGGAATGTTTCGGCACCAAAAATGTTGAAAATATAGTGGAAAATAATACTTAAAAACCGTGCAAAGATGTTGGAGAAGGAAGCAAGCAGGAGCAGCATTCTATTTCGAAGGTTCCATGTTTATTGTCATCTTGGAGTATCACAGCACAGACCATCAGGCCTGCCGGCCTGACGGGACACACACAACCCTGGCAGTACATACAGTAAAAGACTTTATAGTTTCAAGTAACAGTTGTCATGCCCCAACCCCCAAAGGTTAGAGGTGTCAAGAATCCCAAATTAGGCATTGTTTCACTGAGGAAGTTATAGTAGATGTTCTCACTCACAAGTCTTGACCATAGCCAGGTGGCCCTATAGTTATTTCTGTAGAATGACAGCTGACTGTCTCCTTACTGTCCCAAGTGCTGTCAGCATTTTAGTGAAACAGCCAATTGTAATTATACCCAATATTGTAATGTGCAATGTATAATGTATAATGTATAATGTGGTTCATAATACACAACACATGCAACTAAAGCTGTGGGTGTGGCTTCAGTTCAGGTGGATCTCCACCCATCACCACCCACCAGGCAAACAAGGCATACTTAATGAACTGGTAGGGTGGAATCATAAAAATGACAGTTTAACAAACACTGTACACTTTTGGGGAAAAAATCTTACTTTTCATATAACATTAATATCTGATGATCATGTTTTAGGGTAGAAAAAATTCACGGCACTCCATCTTTAACCGTACCGATACAATCAGGACCACCCACCAAAATACTCCAATGCAGTTTGGTTTGGTGTGTTTTGTTTACTCTCCAAAATGTGTACACCTCAGTTTTAGTAATGAAAGTTGGAAGACTGTTTTCAGGCAGCCTTTGATGAAGCATTGTGAACAATTAACGGATTATATAATTATATTCAGAGATGTGCACACACACTTGCACACAGTGGAAGCTATCTACTGTACATAATGAAGCTATACTGTAGAAGTAGTCGACTAAAATCTTAGGACATTTAGGGTTGCGGTAGCGCTATTTTGATTGTGTTATATATACACCGGTGAGTCTTGCGTAACTTAGAGGTGTGACTGTTTTTGAACTAAATGAAAATCATTCAAAAACACAATGAGTAACTCTATAATGAAAATCTGCTGAGACAGCCCCGAAGGAGAGGCAGATGGCAGAGACAAACAGAGATACAGGGCGGTATTCTGGGAGGGTATACATAGGCATCTTCAACAACAGACAGCACTCCACTGGAGGTATATAAGAGAAAGCTGCTGACGAGCACATTGCTTGGAGAGTCAGCAATCCAGCGTGCACGGCTGCTGTTGGGTTAAGACAGTTTAGCTGAGGTTAGGCCGTGGGAGAGAAGTGAGTGAGGGAGAGTGGAGGCAGGATAGACGCTAAGGTGTCAGTATTAAATCATATAGCACAGGGAGGGACGTACTGCAAAAAGACATCTGGTCAAACTAGGCAAAGCACTTCATGCCTCTAAAGGCCAAATATAAATCAAAAACACTGACATGCCCAAACCCCCCAGCAGCTGGCTTTGAAGGTTCAGCGTTTTGCGCCTGCAATTTACAGTGGTTTGTGTTAGAAACCCATCCCTATGCAGTCACGTTTAATTCCCTTCATCGTTTCTCAACCGGAATGAGTGAAATTGCTCCTTAACCATCAGCAACTTTGCTCATTAAGGGGCTCGGAGAACATTTAAATATTTCCATTTTAAAAATGCCTCATACCCAGCAAATTCCCCAAAGCCTATTTTACGCTTCTCCAGTAAGTGGATTAAACTGAATTAAAAATTAAAAGGAAAAAAAAGGCTTTTTTCATGTTAGCACCTTGTTTATGCTTTGCTGTAATCCAGCCCCATGTTTTGTTATAATAGTCGTGCCGATAGGACTTGTGGACTGCGTCGTTGGAGCTTGAAAGGCAACGTGTTGCATAATTAATTTTACCTCCACTTCACAGTCACACATTATCAATGGAATTGTTGAAGATGCCAATTAGAACAGTTTGTTGGAGTTCTACTTGCATACTCCAACAGCCAAGCTGACAGAATATTAAATCTACACTATGGAATGCTTAACTCTTATAGCCTGGATTTGAACTTGGTGCTCTCCTATGAAATTATAAGTGCTGACATTTTCCTTCCCTGGTTATATAAGTTGTGCATGCACACGCACACACATGCGCACTCACACGAGCAAGCGTACACACACACACACACACACACACACACACACACACACACACACACACACACACACACACACACACACACACACACACACACACACACACACACACACACACACACACACACACACACACACACACAGTACCTACATACAATATTATACAACAGAGGTTGTTTCAAGGAATCAATGCCATTTGTTGAATCTCGCTGTGCTCAAACAAGCATGGTGGAACGCCTTATTCGTACAAAACTTGGATTCATTGGAACACTGGATCCACAAGTATAACATTACATGCGTATTCATCAGTGAGTTCATCGGCAGTATTGTACACATTATTTTAAAAAGTAACTAATTACCAGTGATGGGTAACGTTACTTTCTAAACCAACGACGTTAGATTATTGGACTACTGCCCCCTAAAACTAATCTTGTTAACTTACAAATGACTTTCTATAAAAAAGTAACTTAATAGATTATTTTCCGTTATTTTCCGTTCCTCAACACAATTAAAATACTCCTTTTCTCTTTGTTTTTAATGTATGCAAAATTTAGTTGCATTGTATTACCAGTGCATGAGTCGCAATCCATGTTGCGCACATGAAGCAGCAGGGGATTTCCTCTTACTTACTTTTCAAAATAAAAGATTTATACTATAGTATAACTAGACACTAGCTAGACAGTAGGGCTACTTTAATTTCTTAGGTGAACTTACAGGATGTGCAGACAGTAAATGTAAACTACGCACATCACTCACAGAAGTAAGGACGCAGTCGGCTTATTCTACACCAGGGGTGCCCAACCTTTTTTGACCCAAGATCTACTTTTCAGCAGCCAACCCCTCCGGGATCTACCAGTCCAATATCAACATATCAAACCACACGCATCGTTGCCAGCCTGCAGTAACTTCACAACAACACAACACTACTTTGTTTTACCACTTGACTTTATGTCTATATAAGCATAAAGTACAACAAAACAGACTTGTCATAAATAGGCCTACAACAGTACAACATAAATACAACAGACTTGGACAAACACTGCCATTGCAAACGCAATCATAATAAGATCAGTCCAGAATTATACAGTAAGTTGCAGAACAGTCCATTACACGTTGCCGAACAATACTGTTGGCATAATTCACGGCAGACAACAATCCTCCAAATGAGCCGCTTTGTAGACAGACAGACACGCAGACAGACATGCAGACACACACGCAGACACACACACACACACACGAAAATCGCTGTTTTTTTCTTTTCCACCCCATTTTTTTTCTTTCCCCCCTCATCTTCCGAGATCTACTCGTGATCAGGCCGAGATCTACCGTAGATCCCGATCTACTGGTTGGGCTCCCCTGTTCTACACTAACAGAAGGAGGAATATACAACACCAGGCAGTCTCAAGAAAATGAATTGGGACAAACTATAGTAACGAGTTACTTTTTTGGAAATGTAATTAAAAGTAACTACTAAATTGCAAAAATAACTCGTTAGGTTACTCCACTATCCTCTTCACTGCTAATTACGGTACTTTTATGTTATTTACACCAAAAAGTATTGCGTTACTGTGAAAAGTAACTTTTCTCTTGCGTTTATGCCGAAAGTATCGCCATTATAGTAACACTATATTTGTAGCGTTACACTGTTATATAATAATAATAAGGGTAATAATAATAATAATGCCGGCACGCACACAACCCATCCATGGCCCACATGCTGTTTGGTGACAGACAGTCCAATCTCCCTGTAGCATATGACAAGGTGAAACAGCTAATTGTCGAGCAGCGTTTGGAGTGCCGTCCTGTTCTCTGTGCAGAGATCTGAGGTGACATCCTGCCTTTCTTTCTTAAGTGAGCAAAGGCTGACAGAGAGGGAGGCCCTATAGCTGCCACTGATGCAGACAGAGAGAGAGAGAGAGAGAGAGTGTGTGAGTGTGAGTGTGAGTGTGTGTGTGTCCTTGACTCCAGACAGTACACACTGATCTAGTGTACTCTGTTGCCACCATTTCTTTCCCTCTTGTTCTGTCTGGTTTTAAAGCTCCTCGGGGAGAACACATGATTTCCTTTTAAACTAGACGCTGTGGTACAGTATGTATGTCAGTTCTCTACTTTTATGTTGTTGTTGTTTTTTTTTTTTTCTTTCTTATAGTACCTCCTCACCTGACCTGGCCTCGCACATCTCTTCTAACTCTGTTTAACTTGTTCACAACTTGTTTTATCGTCCTTGGGGTCTAAAGACTTAATAAGTTGACATTAAGGTATACTTCTATGTACATTGCAGTATATCTCTATCCCTTTTCATAGATAGGGCTTATAGCTCATAGCTCATGGCAAGTCATGCTGTGGACAACAGAATGACGATGATACAATAATGAAAAGGAAAATAATTTAATTTTGGACCGAATTATTTGATGTTTGTAAATAAATAATGTACAGTAAGCTTTGAATTTCCTGTGACCACAACTGGCCTCATAATCTCCAAAAGTTCAATTACTTTCTGAAGCTGCAACTTGAAGGATTCCAGCTTTTCCATGTTGAAAAATATCATAATGCATGTTGTGAAAATGAATTTCTGGGCCCCATGTTTTTTAGGCTGTATTTGTATGTGTTTGGTGTTATCTTTCTCTAACACAACAAGCTGGATTACTGGTCCTTCTTTGGAATTCTAAAGACAGCTACAGTAGGACCCGCTATGCTTAGTTCTAGTGGATTTATACAATCCAAGTCTTTTAACTCCCAACTATACTAAACTTTGAAAGTTGGAAATCGTCTTGAGAAGTATTCTGCTACATTTTAATGAAAAAACTGCAGAACAGTTTCCTTCTTCTGTGTGTGTGTGTGTGTGTGTGTGTGTGTGTGTGTGTGTGTGTGTGTGTGTGTGTGTGTGTGTGTGTGTGTGTGTGTGTGTGTGTGTGTGTGTGTGTGTGTGTGTGTGTGTGTGTGTGTGTGTGTGTGTGTGTGCGCGTGCGTGTATCCACTCTAGCAGCCACAGTAATAAACAGAGTCTCTTTCTCTCTTTGCAAGGCAATATCAACAAAATCAATATAGTTTTGAATCTCCCCCACACACATGGCGCTGTTGCATTTTGGCCAAAGGCAACAAGGATAAAATGACAAAAGACAAATGTACACTTACAGTATATGCAAATACATAAACAGGAAATCTTCATTACGTACAAAACTGAAAATATGTACCGGTAGTCCTACAGTATGAGGAGAAAAGAGTGCAAGGGGAACTCAAACCCAACATTTAGTTGGACGTTGGCATTTTGGAATTGCAGAATCATGTGTGAACACATGGTTCCATCTGACAAGGAGAAGTTAACAGAAGCTATCAGAGGAGCTTTTTGACATTGTGCCATATACCCTATCTGGACAAAGCAAACTGACCCTTTAAATTGCTTGTCAATGTTGTGATTGTTGCATGGATTAAAGTTCTCACTCACCAAGACAGATTTCAGTGATTAATGTTCCACAGCAGTGGAGTCATGTTGGCACTGATAACAACAGATTATAATGTTGGCACCGATATACAGTACAGTATATTTCCTATATAATGCCTAATTTGCAAATTAAAAAAAAAATAATAAGTTTGTAATGCAATAACTCATTGTCTTTGTCCTAGTAATCAACTGGGGAAGTGATGGCGATAACAATGTAATACAGCTATGGTTTTTGCACACTAATTGCCATTCCATTTTTTGAGCTTTGGCTCTATCTGAACCAGTTCACAGCCGGTGGAAAAGTGAATTCAGCATGAAATTGGCCGCCAATGATCACATTATGATCAGATATGGACCTAAAGACTGTGCACGCGATTAAACAAACCAAGAACCAAGCAGTCCCTGCAGGGCACTTGGTCCCTTCTTGTTCTTGTTTTTGTCAGTTTTGTTCTTCTCCTTCTCCTCCTCCTTTCAAAAATATCTGTTTTGACTGAACCATGCAGTCGGTTTTCAAGGAACTCAGCAATTTGGTAGAGGGCAATGCCAAATGGTGACGATGCGAAACCCATGACCATTGGCCAAACGGTGGTGCTATATCACTAACGTAAATATGCAAACTTTGAAACTTTACGGTACGTAATTCATACATTTTGCAAGACCTGCTGATGATAGTAATTATGTTATAACATGCTGTTCTTTTGAGCATAATATTGCATGATGACTAACAGATAAAATATGTTGAAGAGTTGTACATGGTTATGGACATTTATAACAAGTCTTATAATTATTATACATTTACTGTATAATGAGCTTATATTGCATTATAAAGGTGACCTTCAAGTAAAGTGTTACCCCTATGATGCTACCGGTAACGGCATCACAGTCATTTGTGTATTCCTGAATAAAACTATTACTCTTGAATCATTCAGACATGTTTCCTGAGTCGATGCACAAGAATCCTGTGCGAGGCGTTGCAACTAGTTCCTCTAAAACCGCCGTGAAAGTCCATTTAAATTACCCCTAACACACATTAACCCTGTTTGATCGTGGCGACAGGTGTAAAATTACCGTGCACAAACAAAGAAAGTAATTACCAAATCCCTTTCTCAGATGGGAGCGTGAAACAAAAAAAAAAATCCGCCACATCCAGCGAGCATAGCGCTGTATGCCAGCCAGCGCCGGAGCTGCTCTGGAGCTCTGGGGGCTTTCAGCACATTACAGTACACGCTTTACCGGTACGCTTGGGGTCTGGCATAAAGAACATTAAGAGGGTATCAGTGCCTTGCTTTGCCTCCGGTATAGCAGCGCCTCTGGCGCTCTGTGTGCGTGTGTGTAGCGAATGGATTGTGGGTGGATGGATGGAGGAGTGTGCCAAGGCCCTGTGCCTCTACCTGTGAGGTATATACTGCCTATAGGGCATCATCTTCACAGCCGTGGTGTTAATGCATCCAGTTGTGAAAGAACAACATACAGTACAAAGGGAGACTGAAATTAACCCAGTCCTGACGGCATACACCAGTTTTAATCACTGTGCCAAAACTCCTCTTTCTTTCTTTCTTTCTTTCTTTCTTTCTTTCTTTCTTTCTTTCTTTCTTTCTTTCTTTCTTTCTTTCTTTCTTTCTTTCTTTCTTTCTTTCTGTATATGCGTGAGCGAAGCAGGTGCAAGTAAGGTGATCGTGCACAGTGTTTGTGTTTGTGCGGGGGTACTTCAATTGGCCGGTTTAAGTGATGACGTAATGACGATGTGAGTAAGAGAACTCTATAGCTAATGTCATGAATATTAGCCGGCTCCGCTCACGCACAAGTAGACCATGAAAATTCAGACATTTCATTTTTTTTTTTGCCTGCATGCAGAGATATACTTTTATTTTTAATAGTCATTTATCCCCCATACGGTGGGACAAGTGAAGCCTGCTCTAGCAGTGATTTACAACCACTTTAATTTCAAAGACGCCCAAGTTTGATATGTAATTGTGGACCCGCAATTTATATAATAATGTCAATGTTGATTTAACTCAGAGTGTCCAAATGGAACCAAATACACCCATTAGGCTTAGTTATTTTCAATGTACAAATGGTACATTTACAATGATACAATGGTTAAATCTGTGCACTCTAGAGTTATAGACTCACAAGGTCCATTGCAGAATATTCAGGTCATCATTCATCTTCATGTGTTTGATTCACATTAGGGTGTGGAGGAACACAATGGGGGTCCAGAGCCCCCCCCCCCCACTGTGAGGTCCATCTGAGCTCTGAGAGAATGTCATCAAAACCACCACACCAAAAGGAGACCAAGCAGCTCCTATCTGGATCTTTCCTGGCACTGGCTGTGTTTCTGAGTGGCTGCTCTGTTTAGACAAAGGCTGGATGGAACAACCTGTCCATCTGGCAAACACTGTTAACACCATCCATGCCAACCTCCCGGTACCCTGTGTAGACCTATTTTAGCCAAATTTGACATTAGTGTTTTTAGTGTTCATAATGAGATAACGTAGGATGTTGTGGGCTCAATAAAACATTAATTCAAGATCGGAAAATGGTAAAATGGTCCCATCAGGGTTATTTATGACTGCAGCAGCGTTTAAACTTTGACCATTATTTCATTAAATGTCTTATGTGTTTCTATTTGGTTCTCTACTCGTGCCATACACTGCCACTCAGCTTGAGTAAAATTGCTAAAAAAAAAAAAAAAAAAAAAAAACTCTTTCTGATCCTGGAAACTTGCTTGTGAAATTCGCAGTGCAAATTATCGTGCAAAAATTATAGTCTACGGACCACTATTCATTGCCACATTTACAGTATATCATCAAGTCATTGTTAATGCCATTCTGAGTGTACAAAATGGAGCCGTTAGCTCCATTTGTACATTCCATGGAACTCCCTCAATGACCCTGGGAGGGTAGCCCCACTTTGGGAACCACTTGCTACACACATCCCTCCCTGCTTTCAAAGCCATGTGATATCGTATGTAATATGTAACACACACTGCACATCTGGCACCCACAAGCACCTCATTCAACACGTTGATATATTAGCTCATTCTTCAATGCCTAGACGCGGTTATTCCCCACAGAGGCTATAGCTTTACACACATACAGCACAGAGGGTGAGACGCGTACTGTACTTTCGCTCGCTGTTAACCAAGCGGTTGATCTGTGCCCAGTCAGCTCCAGGCTGTTACATCAGGATAAAGCTGCCATAGATTCCCCTCATGGTCATGCCAAGAACACACAGCGGGACTCTCTGTTTCTATTCAAACAGACAAGAAGAAGCAGTAATCCATTTTCTCCCTCTACTCTCTTTCAGTAGAGCTGACACAAGCACAACCCTGATCCCCCAGAGTGCATGACGGGAGACTGGGAGAGTTGATATCAAACTAAGGATTGTTACTGCCATCTCAGTGAGAAAAAAAAGATTTCTGACATTAATCTTATAGATTCCTCAGAAAAAATGTATTCTGACTTTACAACCTCAGGAATTTCTAAATGAAATCAATTACATTTCCAAGATGGCAGACGGGAGTCACCGCTATTGCTCTCTCGTAATGCTTGAGATGAAAAGAAGCATTATTATTTTATTATTATTATTATTATTATTTTGCCACTTAAATAAACTCCTAGCTGTCCTCACCTCACCTGTTGCTACGTGCAGCCAAAGATTAAAATTCTGCTATAGGCTACAGAGCAACCTCTTCTGATAACAACCAGCTCCACACATATACTGCTGGGTGTGCACTGTGAAGTGAATAAGTGAATAGCAAGTGAATAATTGATGCCTCATGCCAGTTGGTCCAGGCTGAGGAGGAGATAATATGCTAATGACCACCAGCCCTCTCCCTCCGCCTGAGTGGCTGTGCAGTATAAAGAAGGTATGGAGGCATGGCAGCCAACAAGACTGAAACAAGACCTGCAACCCGCAGGGATAAACCACCACCGGTTGATGGATGTTTGTTCATCTGCCAGCTCTCTGCTCTCCTCATGGGGAAAAGCAAGCAGAGCACAGACACACACACACACACACACACACACACACACACACACACACACACACACACACACACACACACACACACACACACACACACACACACACACACACACACACACACACACACACACACACACATTCACCTGCTTCACCACCATGGATTAAGGCAATCATTCTAACAGCAGATATAGATGCATGCATGCTCCTGGAGCATGCAGGGGCTGTAGTCCAGGCTACATGCATCATAAATGTGTAATCAACAGACCATTTAGTACCAGGCTATGGCAGAAGAAACCTTTCCCGGAGCTTTACATTCCTGGCAGGACAGCCTGATCGTACAGAATAGTGTGAATGAATGGAATTGACTTGAGAGCCAAGAAGCTGTTCGTATATTACGCCCATCCCACCCCATCCAAACCCAAACAGGCCTCCACCCCATGCTGTGCCACACTTCCATGTTCAAAGGAACATTCAGTTTTGGAAAAATTAACAGCCCACTAAGCGCACTTCGGTAAGGACTGCAGTAGTAGAGGTTTTAGGCTACTAAAGATACACAGTCTCTCAGTTACTAAAGATTGAGAAAGAATGTTTAGTTCTACTGAGGGACACGCACACCCAAATGAGCACACACTTTGCCATGAGACACAGGAGAAGTATAAATTGACAGATTAGGGAATAGCTGAGGAAAGGAAAAGAGAGAAGGTGAATTGTTTCATTAAAGGTAGAGGCAATTTTAGTGTGTACAAACACTGTGCATGTAAACAGATTTGTTTAAAAACAGAATCTAACTCCACCTCACCTCCACCCTATTGGCCCATTATGAATCTACTGGAGACTGCTGTGCTCTGATTGGCTAAAATGCTGCCTCACCCCACACAACCTCCCTCCCCTTCACAAATTAGCATCGCATTCCCGATTCGGCCCGACAAATGTTTTGTTTTCACGATTTGTTGACAACAACAAAGTTCTGGACCGTCTGCAGGACAGAGCAAGTGTCTGTCTGCAGGGAAACAGCTGCAGCATCAAAGCAGAAGCAACGTAGGCGGGAAAAAGGCAAAAAAACATAACTATATCCATTTAGATTTTGGGCTAAAAGTTGCCTCTATTACCATTTACTGGGGAAGAATATAACATGGTAATCAAATATTTGCGCTTGTAGAAATGCTATTTTTGAACAGCAAGTTAATAAACTAAAATGACCCAGACTTGTTCCCAGTCTCAACAGGTTAATCACCCACCTACCCTCCATGCATCTCCAAACCACCTCCCATCTCTCTCTCTCCATCTCATAGGGTCAACAGAATGGACCTGACAGTCGTCCAGGTTACTCCTCCCTCCGTCTTCACCTCCCTGACATAACGGCTGATCCCGGATGCATAATTCATTCTCTTGCTTCTACAGAAGCAAAGCAATTATACATTTATCTTCCAAATAATACAGACTAGAGAGGATGTGCATGTCTGTGACCTTGCTGCTGCTGCTGCTGCTGCCCAGAAGATTTATGTAATTTTGGGCCCTGCCCCCCCTAATGGCCTCACTAGCAAATGGATTCTCACTTCTCGGAGGAGAAGATGAAGGCAAGGGAAGGAAGGGGGATGTGAGATGTCACAGAGGTTTAGGAAAGGTCCACAGCCATAAATTGTAAAAAGTTTGGGACTTCGTTTTTGAAGCACTTCTTTCGGGAGGAGGACACAGAGTTCGTTCACTCTGTAAAGTCTGTTCAATTTTACTGGTTGAGCAGATTAAAAAAAATGTAGAATGCATGAGCAAAGAGGACAAAAAATAGTCTCCATCTCTCTCTCTATACCATCTCATCCCATCCTTCTCTCCACCCTGTTCGTGAACTCTGTGTCCTGATGTACAAATCCTCTGTGAAAACTTCAGAATCCATCATGGCCCGTAGCTCTTGCCCTAGCCTGAACTTAGATTACATTTTATGTAGACTCTCTTTAGTCTCTACTCTCTAGTATATAGTTACTTGGTATTCCAGTGATTACACACGATTCAGGACGACTATAGGAGTTGTCTGATGTGAACATCAGGGAATTTGGCACAGTGGTTAGTGCTGTCACCTCAGAGCGAGAAGGTCCTGGTTCGATTCCCGCTATAGGGACGCTGTTTTGGTGCATGGCGCATCTTCTCCTCCGCTTCATCAGTGCCCATACCTAAAATGGGGTTGGCGAAAATTTGTGGAGACGAGGTTGTTTTCAATACAGCACAGCAGGGGGCGCTGTCACTCTGATTTGAGAGCGGCTGGAGATGCCTCATTTCGACCAATCAGACTGCTTCTGGCTAGAAGTACCTTCTAATTAGGTACCATACTGTGCTTCTGACCATGGTGACAGCTCCTGTACAGTTAACTTCATGCTGCCACTGACTCACCTCAATGAAACACACACCCCCAACAATTACTGTTAAAGATTTGCAGATATGACACTTTGGCTCATATTAATACCCAATATAATTAATTAATTAATTAATTAATTGCTGTTTTGGCCAATAACCAATATAACAGACGTTGATGTGATTTCATTCTGTATTGAAGGATTATCGTCATTTTGACCATTCTGAAAATGCATGTAACAGGATGCCTACGCTGCAGATCACATCTGAGCTCTCTGCTGGCCAAACTGATCCATTTCTCTCGTTTGTTTGTTTTGTTGTGAGTTTGTGCGTTTATGTGTCAGCCTATGGCAGAGGTCGGCAAAAACATCTATACAAAATCTGTCTGGAGCTGCACTGGCTATATTACTTATGAAAATACAAAGAGCCTTCATTAAAAATGATGCTTCATATGTATTGTGGCTAGACTATAATGCAAATTTGTATTTTGCATTTATTCTAAAGTACACATTTCTACATTATTTAAAAACTTAAGAATGCCTTGTGTCATGCGTGTGTAGCAGGTGGCTACAGCCTCTGTCGTAATGGCCTCCAAACTCTAGTATCAGAACAGCGGGCACAATCTTGCCATCTTGTGAGAGAAAAAGCCGAGCAAATGGAATGGAGGGCTAATGTAATTATCTCCAAAAGCGCATTAGTTGTCAGTTGATACTTCCACAATGGATGCAGAATGATGCACCATGTTATTTTAATGAGGAATCAATCAATGTTGCACCAGGGGGGTGATATAGAAGTTAGAAAAAAAATGAGGTTGTGTGTGTGTGTGTGCGTGCGTGCGTGCGTGCGTGCGTGCGTGCGTGCGTGCGTGCGTGCGTGCGTGCGTGCGTGTGCGTGTGTGTGCAGGCAGATGGAGTCGGGAATTTCAAATTGCCAAGAGTGCAGCGTGTAATGAAGTATGTGCTACTTCATTTGATTTATCTCTAACAACCGCTGAGAATTAACAAAACAACAACAAACAACTGTATTGATTCATTACAACTTCTTGCTGAAGAAGAATCCCTAACTAGAACTTGTTTTGCCCACAAACGATTAATCTCAAGGTGTTTCCGAATGCACGTTTCCACTGTAAGTTTTCACTCCTATAGGATGTCTTCCACTATTATGGATCTGTTTGGTACTCTACACTGGCATTATCTGGGTCTATGTTATCAACAAAGTCCAGTCCAAATGTTTTAAGAGTAAGATTTTCACAATTAAAATACAGTTGATGTATGGAATCACCTCCACTGTAAACATTAACAGCAGATTCTAAATCATCATCATCAATGTCCGTAAAAGGGAGCACCATTTCATCCTCACTTGTCATAAACAATAAAGGTCTTTACAGGTAGTCCTTTGTACAAATCAATAATCAAACTATAAATCAGCACATGCGCACTCCGGTAGGCACTCTCATATGCACATATACGCATGCAAGCGCGTGCGCACGCGAGAGAGAGAGAATCTCCTTAAACTCCGGCATACACTTCCATACGCAAGCACACCAATCAGCACTCCACAGGGGGTACATACACAGAGTGCCGTCCATTTGACCATCCAAAAAGGTTGAAAAAAGAAAAATATATTGGGTATTGCCGAGTCAAGTTTAACAAAAAAAAAGTCACAGGACAAAGTGCCCTAAATGACGAGTCTATATCCTATTAAGTACTTATATTTCCCTTAAGGACGCTCAGTTCTTTTTTTAATAGACCCTCTGAGGATAAATTGCATTTCATAATAACATGATCAACAGTTTCTGTTTCGTGACACTCCTCACAAAGTCCTGACTGATGTTTCCCTACTATGCAATGTACTATTTAATCCACTGTGTCCTAATCCTAACCTGTCCTAATCCTCCTCCTTTCTCTGTCCACTACCCACTCTTAACTTTAACACCGTTTTCAACATTGTATAAATGCCTCCCTTTAACCTCCCTTTCCCATAGTTATTTCCTATTAATCTTCTCCCAAATAAAACACTTCTGCCTTACTTAAACTACCATCCATCCGCTGCCCCTTTCTCTTCATCTGCCCCTTTAATCCCAACATGAGCTGGAACCCAAAGAAATTTAATATGAGTGAAGTAGTATAGACATCTGAGGGACCATAGGCATGACCCTGACTACGTATACGTAGTTGACAATGGACACAATCCGACAGATGGACAGACTTAACTACTTAAACATGACTCTAGCCTTCCACTAGAGCCACACCATGAATAGAACATGTTTCACAAGCCGAATAACGGGGGAACAGTCTGCATCGTCACAGCTCCCTGCTTTTAAGATACAATCAGCGTCGATTTGTGTGACTTGCTGTTTTGACAGTGTGCTGCCCTCATCATCACAGCACCACAGATCATGCACAGATGCACGCACGTCCCCGTGAATTACTTCACGGGTGAGAATCTGTTTCAGTGCAATTCCAATATGCAAAAATAAATACTGCATCCTCAACTTTTATCATTCGCCAAACCCATTGAGAGTGATGTCCCCAAAACAACAAGCAGAGGAAGAAAATATAGCAAAGTCGAACAGTTATTATTGTGGGGGCAGGAGCCGGGTGTGTGAATTCTACACCATGAAGGCAAGTTGTTCTTTTTGGAGGGAGAGAAAAGAGGAGAGAGAGAGAGAGAGAGAGAGAGAGAGAGAGAGAGAGAGAGAGAGAGAGAGAGAGAGAGAGATGCAGTGGCAGTGGCAGTATTGTGGCAGTGTTGGCAAGGTAATGGGCCATGTTGTTTATTTACATCAGGGGGGAATCTGCCAAGGAAATAGGCTATTAGTCAACGTTGCAAATGGGAACAATTGTGTCATCTGCATGGATGCATCAAGCTCAAGCTGGCCAGGGGTAGCCCTGTGTGTGTGTGTGTGTGTGTGTGTGTGTGTGTGTGTGTGTGTGTGTGTGTGTGTGTGTGTGTGTGTGTGTGTGTGTGTGTGTGTGTGTGTGTGTGTGTGTGTGAATTAGCAGTGACAGTGTGGCAGTGCTGCTGAGGTAGAGTCCAGGGAAGAACTATAGTGTCTGCCTTGCTGGCTGGCTGAGCAACTGGCTCCCATTACTCTGTGTGCATTGTAGAAATGTTTTGAGTATATGGATGTGCACACGTGTGTGTGTGTGTGTGTGTGTGTGTGTGTGTGTGTGTGTGTGTGTGTGTGTGTGTGTGTGTGTGTGTGTGTGTGTGTGTGTGTGTGTGTGTGTGTGTGTGTGTGTGTGTGTGTGTGAATTAGCAGTGACAGTGTGGCAGTGCTGCTGAGGTAGAGTCCAGGGAAGAACTATAGTGTCTGCCTTGCTGGCTGGCTGAGCAACTGGCTCCCATTACTCTGTGTGCATTGTAGAAATGTTTTGAGTATATGGATGTGCACACGTGTGTGTGTGTGTGTGTGTGTGTGTGTGTGTGTGTGTGTGTGTGTGTGTGTGTGTGTGTGTGTGTGTGTGTGTGTGTGTGTGCGCGCGCGTGCACTATCCACATCGAGTGATCTTTTTTATTTTGTTGACAGTATCATTCCACTTTTTGGAAGCCACAGGTGATCTAGGAGTAATTAGAAGGATGGATGGATGGATGGATGGATGGATGGATGGATGGATGGATGGATGGATGGATGGATGGATGGATGGATGGATGGATGGATGGAAGGATGGATGGATGGATGGATGGATGGATGGATGGATGGATGGATGGATGGATGGATGGATGGATGGATGGATGGATGGATGGATGGATGGAGGTCCAGACTCTTCTTCTGTCAATGTCTCCTATTCTGCCGGGACTCAATTACAGTTTATTCCAGTGATGTTTAGAGTTATCTGTCCCTGTTGAGATTCTAACCTTTCCATGATGACGGCCAGCTGGAGTTCCATCCTCATTAAATCTAAAAAGTGCCTTCCTTCACTCAGTGTAAGAGAAGTGACTAAGGGAGAGCCTTACCAGGCCACCAAGCTCCTAAATGTCAGTCCAACACAACAGACGGAGGGAAGAGAGAGGCGCACACCTGACCCCATCATGCCACTGTTAATTACCAAGTGCTAAAAAAAAAAAAAAGAGGTGTTTAGCTTGAGTCATGGCAGATAATGTGTCATTATGGTGTTTTTTTTTTTTTTTTTTTTTTTTACAGTTCTGAATCCCCTACAATTGTTTTTCATGCAAAACGAATAGATTCAGAATCATGAATCATGATGTTGTCAGTGCTCTGGTTACGTATAACTGGTGATAACTGGCAGTAAGCTACGAAATTGGAAGAGTTCTCATAGGAAAAAAAAGGTAGAGACATAGGAATACAGAAATACAAACATTCTAGGGTCACCTCAGGTAGTATCAAACTCTGTCTCAGCATACCAGCAGGAGATATATAGCTTCTAGAAGTAGCAAAGCTTGGAAGGGAAAACTATAATAATGGAGTGTGTGTAGTGTGTAATACTTGTGCACTATACTGTATGTATGTGGCCCCTACAGTACAGATAAACTCCTCTCCTCCTGCAGCCATCATAAAACTAATCAAATAGCTTTAGCCGGTGGCTATTATCACGTTTCTGTTATCCCGTCAAATGAAGAGGTAAGCAGTTTAATCTGTAGATATCTGGTAATTAAAGCGCTTATTAGAGGGGTCATGGTGGAAAACATCAGCTCAAGCCAAAGTGCAGTTTACAGTATATGCAGTTCATATATCTCTAACACAATAACACAGTTGCATGGTAACAGTATTTGTACAATGTTTCCAAAGCTTGCAAAGATGTTACAGCGCACACCTTTAATTGAAACTAAGCTATTTTTGGCCTGACATCGTGTATCGCGTATTCTCTCTCTCTCTCCTACGCACCTGTCATAGTAAGTGTGCATATAGGTCTTTTCCTGAGGTTGATTGTGAAAGCATGAATTACAACTAATGCAAAATGTTTACTTATCAATGTATCTTCCTCCTAACAAAGCCAGCTACTGCAGTTTTGTTATTATACAGGCACTATCACAATACTAGTCTAAGACAATGGATACAATAATTAAACCAGGAATATATTTTCTCAGTGTCACTGAGAAATTAGCAAACATCACAGTAGATTAGAAAGGAGCAAATGTTAAAAGAATGTGTCTCACATTACCCCCACTATTTCCTACTTCACATCATCCCGTTCTCTCCTACAACCAACAAACCCACGTCAACCTATATGAACTAAGCATGTCAACACAGAGTCCACACGCCACACTAAACGCATGAACTAGAACGTTTAAAAGACAGGATGGCACAGCAGACAGTAAGAGACAATATAACAGCAGCTGGAGATGATTAATTGATAGACTAATGTGAAAGTTAATATAATGAATTAATTTAGTATTACCAGTGCATGAGTCGCGCTCCACGTTGTGCACATGAAAACCACCACCACCACAAACTTCACAACTGTGATACCATTTCACCCACATAATATGTGTCATCGCTAATGAGCGATGACACGGAGAATGAAAACCCAATACCTTCTAGCTATGAGGCGAAAACACTTGTGCCACCACTGTGAACCCTATTTGATTACTAGTTGAGTTCATACCAGCAGTTCTACGTATGCCTGACTCAAAAAAAAAAAAAATGACAACTCTGAAGTACTTCACCTCATCTCTTCCCTAATGGTATATTATACAGTATATGGGAGTGAACAGGATAGAAGTGCCAGCTGATTTCGTTATGATTTGCCGTAGCCCTAGGCGTGTTGCAGTGTCAGGTGAGCCTGCCAGGGAGCGACACAGACATCTGTACAGAGAAGGAAAACATGGGGACGGCTCCTTTTTAGCTATTACATGGAGCTTTATAGCTGCATTTAATAGACTGCAAGCAGAAGGAAGGAGCAGGATGTGTGCGCTAGTAGTGAGAGAGTGTGATGCGTGAGAAAGAGGTTTACGGGTCACCCTAATGAACTCCACTAGCACATCAGTACAACAACAGCTCTCGGAAAACAGGCGTCATGCTCGACTCGCAGCCGGCAAACTGAACACGTTGGTCCCTAATCCGAAAGATATGACAGTAAATAAACAGATTTCTGTTTTTTTTTTTATATTACATTTCACCAGATGGCACCTTAATGAGACAAAGCTGTCACCGCTAAAATTACATGGAGCAGAGAGAGAGAGAGAGAGAGAGAGAGAGAGAGAGAGGCTGTGGAAATCTGAACAAGGTCATAATAAATTTGTCGGCGGTAGGAACTCATCCAAAATGGCTGAAGGAACGGACCCTGATTTATGGTCGTCTGTAATGAAACGGGAAGAGAGATGAGTGACCTCTGCTGAACCCGTCGAGCTTCAGCCAATGAGAAGGAGAATTCTATTAGCCACCGGAGGATGTGAAAGAGCCATTTCCCCTTTGATCATCATGTTCAACTGGAATCGTCCTTACAACTATTAACACCATCACTGTTAGCTTTCAACTATTAACACCATCACTGTTAGCTTTGAGGATGTGTGTGAAGTAGAGGCTCATCCGCTGTAGAGTCTATATTGATCTACCATGACTCACGGAGGATGGAACAACAATGACCTCAGAGACCCCCAGGGGGGTCCCCTAAATATTTTGCAGGGGGTCCCCAGGGGAAAGTGAAGTGACCATCATACATTCATAGATTGAAAGTCCTTTTGGGAAGAAGATACATATTTATACTTCATCAACCTGTTTCAGAGGAGTGTTTTTATAATGTGATTATTGTAGGATGCATTTAGTTGAAATAGTAGAGAAGTATTCTATACTATCCCTCTAAGTATTTTAGTATTTGGTATTTTAAGTATTTACGACCTTTAAGCCTCAGAAAAAGTCAACTCAGCTCCTGAAAAATCATGACAATGAACACTACTTTTTGGGCCGAACAAATACTATATTTTTGCAGT
This sequence comes from Benthosema pterotum, assembly GCA_039105355.1. Lineage (NCBI taxonomy): Eukaryota > Metazoa > Chordata > Actinopteri > Myctophiformes > Myctophidae > Benthosema > Benthosema pterotum. The sequence goes on from CM076973.1 coordinate 47,989,739, forward strand.
CCACATGTACCCTAGGGTAGGTACCCTCACAAAAATACATGCAGTAAACGTGGTCTCTAAACTGCCTTCCCTGGCCAGCCGGAGTGCCTGATGGAGGGGACAGGAACTGGATGGAATCATGTGTTCCTTCCACACGCTACGTCCGACCAGGGAAACTACGCCCCTGTCAGATGAAAAGAGGCTGCTTGGAATACTCATATGCATGAAAGGAAGCATGAATCCAAGTCTGTTGCTCCCCCCAAGTTGAGGAGCATGTGTAGAGCCCAGGACACATTTGATAATTGAAACAGGAGAAAAATGGGTAACAAATCATGGAAAAAAAATAAAAAATATATAGAAAGACATAAAAAGGATATGTACAGTATAAGGAAATATAGGCCTGCATACAAATGTATTTTCATGCACCTCACAAATCCCAGTGAGGTAATCCAATGGGCTAAATCTGCTATTAGGGCTTTGGGATACAGCTGGAGGCTTTTGTCATCTTGCTGAAGAAGCAATGGGTGTCGTGTTGCCAAGACAGACTTAGAAGTTAATTCCCAGTCAGACTCCTCACAGCGGTCCACTGTCACATCAGAGCCAGAGCACCATTCTGTCTAATTGAATAATGACTGTGTCTCTGTGCAGTGACAGTCTGTACCTCCAGCACAAGGTCAATGGCGGCTTCACACGGAGCAGTGCTGCTATACTGCAGGAGGTGCAAGTCATACAGCCTTCATTTTCAGGCCTGTTGAGATTGAGAACTCTAGTTGTTCTTCGGCTGCCGGGTATGGCTGCGCTAATAACTTTGTTTGGAGTTTAAATTAGTGGCGCAGCCAGAAATGCCGTTCAGACATATTTACATTTTTGGGTCTGACGGTTTATATTGAATGGCAGCCCGACAGCCATGCACGCACGCACACACGCACGCATGCCTGCACACACACACACACACACACACACACACACACACACACACACACACACACACACACACACACACACACACACACACACACACATACCCGTTTCTCCTGGTTTGTGAGGACACTGGGTTTTTCACTACATTGTAGGGACACCACTTTTCATTGGCTCTACAGCCAAGTGGGTGGTACCAAAAAATCCAGCTAGGGCCACAGAACATACATCTCACTTCAGATGTTGGATAATCACAACAGAATAGAAGATATAGAATCCTACATTATGAGGACACTGCTAATGAGCTCCGCCCATGTATAATAGGGACCGCCCATGTATAATAGGTACTATGGTGGTTTGTAAGGACAATATACATAAAATAACTACAAGCTATGTAGGGAAGGTTTTGATGTTATATAAAGCTACCAGACCTAGAGTAATTAAGCAAATGTCTACTTTACATTTACTTATTTTACAAAACCACTTTAGAAATTGATGCTTCAATTGAACACTAACAATACTTACAGTACCTTATGTATGTTCTCAGTAAGTCTATGGTTAAGCTTACTGAATCTGTTCCAGATAACGTTAAGTTACATTACATGGTAGCCACCTCCATCATCAACCTCAAAACGCGGCGCGAAGCGGCGTGAAGTGACGCGTTGTGAGCTTGTAGATCTGCTGTTTTCATTAGTTTGGGTTGTGGTCAAATGTCTCTTTTGGATCACTGGCTAAAATGTTTGGGAACCACTGCAGTAGGCCATAGCAGTTTGTGTATTTGATGCAGCTATATGGGCCTCAGCACTTGACAATCCATATCTGCATAGTCCAGTGGTGCACAATAGAGAGTGTCCTAACGGGCTGTATAACGGTGTGGTACGGCAACACGACCGCCCAGGACTGCAAGAAATTGCAGAGGACTGTAAGAACAGCAGGTAAAATCATTGGTAACAACACATCACTTCCCAGTCTGGGAGATATCTACACCACACGGTGTAAGAGAAAAGCACATAACATCATTGCTGACACCAGTCATCCTGCACATACTCTGTTCCAATTACTACCATCCAAAAAGCGCTACCGTAGCATCAAATCTCGCACTACACGTTTGACGAACAGCTTCTTCCCCCAAGCAGTCAGGCTGCTGAACAGCTGACCTGTACTGTATAGAACTGTCTTGTGTTGTTCTTGTCTCTGCTGTTGTGCTGTTTTTGTTCTGTATGTGGTTTTGTTGTGGAAGACCGAGATGCTCTGTAGCAAAATGAATTTCATTGTATTCATACATTCGATGTATCTATACACATGACAAATAAACTTGAACTTGAACTTGAACTTGAACTTGGTAAGCTCACAACTCCTCAGAGGTGTTGTGAGCTTGTAGATCTGCTATTTTCACATTTGTCTGTGGAAATGATTAAAACAAACAAAAAGACATTAATGCCTCAACATTAGCTTTGTTCAGACTGCATAAATCAGAAATCATACAGTATTTGGGCCGAGAGTCTGAACAGGGAACTAACATGATGACAGGGTGGGCGGCTAAACATAGGGGAGAAAGTGAATGAGGAGATGGCATATGGGTCCTTCAATATAGCCCTAGCCTTGACCTTGGCAGGGCCTGGGGGGCAGGATGCCCAGTGTTTCTCCCCAGCACACAAAGAGTTCCATAGTAGAGTATGCTCCTCTGTCCATCAGGCCTTTTTTGTTCGCCTCTTCTTGTTTGAGCAACCTTTTTTGATAACAATGTTCCTATGGGGCAGCTGTATATACTTCTCATGTTTCACAATGTCACAGAATTGCTTATACACAGAGTCCACCGTCAGCTGATTAGCTGCAGAAGCCTCTAACTGATCTATACAGCTCCTCAATGCGATTTGACAAAAGTCACTAGCCAGGAAGTGGTCAGGGATAGTGGACAGATCAAAAGTTGTAAAAGAGACCTTGTCCTCTTTACTCTGGGCTAATGACTGAGAGAGGGGGGATCCTATGGGGAGAGCCATAACGCAGGTGAGACATGAATGATCTGGAATTATTCTTGACGTATCCATAAATGAGACACAACCAGCCTGTGTAAATAAATCCTTACTCCTAGTTACAGAAAAATTACTAAACCAGTGCATGTTTTCATGCACTGGTTTAATAGGCTAATAATAATAATAATAGATAATAAGCTCATAAGCAGCTAAATCAGGGGTGGGCAATTATTTTTTCATAAGGGGCCAAATGAGATACAGAAAATATTATGGAGGGCCGGGCTTAAAGGCTGTACTAAATTCTGCATAATATTAATTTAATTTCTATATAAAAGTAGTAAATGGCAGCGTTTTGACACTCTAATAAGAGTATTATCATTATTATTATGTAATGAAAAAGTGTGGTTGTTAGGGTAAGGGTAAATTTGGATTAAAATTGTCATTTAGCTGGGGACCCCCTGGAAGTCGTGTTGTGAGCTTTCAGATTGCGGGTACAAACTAATGGGTCTATGTGTTCCATTTGTACACTACAGTAGTTACAGACCGATAAGGGTGCATTTGTTTCCAAACTATCATTTATCTATCAGGGATTTTATATTTTGCACAGAACAATAGGCCTACAGCCAGTCAGTTGGAGAGCCTCACTGCATGTCGCAGCTGCGGTCATGTGCAACATCTTTCAGATTGATTGAGACACTAAGAAACTACTGGACAAATGTGTTTGCATGTATGCTATGTCCTGCTATGGCAAACGTTCAGGGCAGGTCAGATCCAGGCAAACCAGCACAAATAAAATCTGTCCTAAACCAGCAGGGCCAACCAGAAGCCATAGTCAGCTCAGAAAGCAGAATAAATGACATTCAAAAGCTCACTTGGGTTACTTGCAGGTGCAGGGCCAGGAGCATTTTGACGTCACCACCTTTTTTTCTTCATCAATCAGTTCCACACAGCGTGTCACTGTCCTGCATGATATATCATGCAGGATATTATAATTTGGACAAGTTCGGCAGGCCGGATTAAAAGGCTTAACAGGCTGCATGTGGGCCCCGGGCCGCAGTTTGCCCATGTCTGATTTAGACAGTAAATGAACCTGAAAAATGAGTGCTGATTCTAAAATAACAGAAAGCTATGTGACAAAAATGTTTAGGGGGGAAGGGACTAATGGAGAAGAGATCCAGAAAAAAAATAAAAGACATGCCATTGTATGATTGACTTCATACTGAAAATATAAGCTCAACACATAGTGAGCTTGTACATCGGCTATGTTGAACATGGAAACAACAGTAAGATCAGCTATTACAGTGCCCTCAAGCTCTGCCAACATTCTTGACTACTAAATCCCCCCACCCTGAGATGACTTGGAATTGTAGGAATTCAGTTGAGATATTACGTTGTGTTTTCAAATATGGTGAAAACAACAGATCTACAAGCGCACGTGTTGCAGAGGCAACACATTGTAGGCTTGCAGATCAGCTAATCTTATGGAATAATTTCATGGTACTCACTACTATTACAATTCCTCTTATGGCCAAAATCATTTCGGGTTAGGCCAGGCTATTTTATGGTCTACTCAGTCTCATGTGAACACCCCAGACAGGCTTCTGCTGTTTTTGCTAATTAACGACCCAATCAATGCAGTGCAAGGGTGGAGGGTGGGGGGGTATTCTCCCACTCTCCTGCAGTATTATGATGGCAGATCGTTAATTAACTGGGGGAGAGGGGGGGTGCTCTCTCCTGCAGCAACTCTACTCTACTCACTGAACTGATCAAACTGGATTTACTTAAATAAGAAGTTCCCTTTATTCGAATACGGAATGCACCAGCTATTATGTTATTTGGATACCCATTAGAATCATACAAACTGAGTTTGAGACCCCTGTCCTACTGTGTGTTCCATGCTGAATTGTTTCTGTTAAAATGCTTCATTATGGTAAGGTAAGGTGTGCACTTCACCCCACTGTAGAGCATGTGCATGTGCACATCTTGTAACCAGTAGGACTGGAGGATTTCCCAAATCACACAAATCACTTAATATACCTTTTAAATGATTGTAGTGGGTCAATGGGCCTAATGTTTTAAGAATGTTTGGCTCTGAGATGTAGTGGAGTATAATTTCCTGTAATCAATGCACCTGCGCACCCCCCCCCCCCCCCCCCCACCCCCCACTCCAGTCCACACTGAATGAAAGATGCTACAGAGTGCTACAGTTGAGTGGAGTGGGGGATGGGCGCAGTCTAGCTGACAGTTCAACTCAGAGCATAAGCTGTTGAGAGGTCAGACCAACTTTACACACAGCTTCAGTGTATACTGTATACTATATTATATGTTTCTGTTCTATAAATGGAACAGAAAAATATATGGTCTACAAATGGAACCAAATGGACATATCATCTAACCTGACACAATGATATTCATAATTAATGTATACATTGACTGTATACAGTCAAGATTCCCTGCAATCCAATTGAGAACCACTGTGTAAAACAGCATTAATAATAGGAATATTTCTACATAACAGCTTGGAAGCTAGTAACCAACAACTGACAGCCCTTTTGTTGACACACATGTGAAGTCATTTTTACAATAATTTCTCCCATTAAGCATATAGCAATCTGCACTAATAAGGAATTGGATTAGCAGCTCCCCATATGAGTTGGATGTAAAATCTACTACATTACGTTCTGCCACTATATCCACACCCTCTATCTATATAATCCAGATAATCCCCGCGACGACTATTTAGATCCCCCATAATGGTAAAGGGACCTAGTTTCTGATATCTGTAGACATTTGCAAGGAGATTCTCATATAAGTCTGCAGCATCCACCTGCCTGGTGGAATTAGCAGGTGGCAAATAACACACTGCCACAGAAAAAGTTTGACTTGATCTCACATGGGATTTAGTAGACAATTTTACCCACAAAATTCCTTCCACAGAGTTATCTAAAATATCGCAGTGGAAATCCACAGTCAATCTGTCACTGATAAATAACCCCACGCCGCCTGAACCAGAGCAAGCTCGGTGGTGGAGTCTAGTTCTGTTCTGCCCGACCCAAGTATATCCATCCATATGTGCAACATGAGTTCCAGTCAAATGCGTTTCTGCCACACCTATTAAATCCAGACCCAAGTGTTGAATACACTGCGAACGTGCTTTATAGTTATCTGATGACATGCCAGTGTTCCAGTAAACAGGAGATAGACCCCTGCCCTATGGGCTTACTAAATAACCAACCGTGATAGTAGGCTATGTTTTATTCAGGCCGAAAGAGACACTTTATTTGGTGATTTCCCACCAGGAATGCTCCAACGTGTCTATCAGTTCCATCACTGTCATATCTGAATGCTAGTGAGGTCACTGATGATCTACAACTAAGTTGTGCACACAATGTATTCCTATGAATTCTGTAGTGTACTGGGAAAAGTGAAGACAGTGAGAGAGCCAAGAGTGACTGAGAGGAGAGGGAGGGGGAGGGGCAGTGTCTCTAGGGAGCACTGGCCTTTTGTTCTCTTAATTGACGATCGTTGAGAGGGGGATGGGCGGCTGTACTCTACAGAGTTTCTGAGCTTTCTGTTGCATGTTAGCTACATAATACAGATCCACACTAATCCACACTAAACTAAAGAAGCTCAATAACTGCAAAATGTAGATCTACAGAACAGCTAGTAATTGTGTATAACTATATAAAAAAGACCTTCTGTATTGCGAAACTATCCATCCTCATCTCAGGTACTTTTTTGGCAGAATTTATGTTTTAATTAATTCAGGGAATTATGACTGTACTAGCAACACATAAAACAAAGCTGACATACATTTCACCTAAATGCCTCACTCAGTTAATTTGCAACAGATTTGAGTTTATTTACAGTCATAAAAAGTAGGGAGAGGAGCAGCTGGACAACCAGGCTGTGAGGGGTGAGATGAGGGCCCTGGCTTGTGATTCAGTTGGTGGGTGTCCTTAATGATGGTGGGGGCTACCATACCCAGAGGAAAGCAGAATCCATGATTGAGTGCTCGTCTATTTCTCGTTGGTTTCTCAATGCATAAATGAGATAAATGTGATCCCAAAAGGAGGCCTCAGATATGGCTCCTGTTTCTCATCATTTTATGATGAGCAACATGGCTCAGGTGAAACTTCTGATAATCTATAGAGGAGACCTCAAATGTTGTGCGATTCAGACTTAAACTTAAAACTTAAACTTTGGCAGTGTACAAATGGAACCAAATAGAGCCTGACAGGTCCAGTCAGAATGTGAATGATGCTGTTAAGTGATTTATGGGTAACCTATATTACTAGTAAGACACCTGATGGCGGGAAGCGACTTCACCCTCAAGGACGAGGTCGCACAAATTACTCAATAGTGGGGATTCTATTAGTGTAGAGGTTATGATCCAGTCATGTCCATTTATGGAGTCTGACAGACAAAATCTGTTTTGACGGACGTAATTAACTCAGGCATGCTGGTTTTCATGCTCCAGCCTGGCTGTATATAGTGCATCCAAAGCAAGGCAACATATTATAATGGATGTCTCATAGCCCCCCACCCCAAATCACCAAGAGCCGCCACTGGTTAACAATAATGGGTGCAATTCTTGTAGCAGTATCGTAGCCCTGTGTCGCAGCGAGTATGTCGTCGCACATGCGCAGTGGGTCCCTTTCACTGTGAACATAGATATTGCCTGCATAGGTGGACCACGGTTTCCGCCCGCAGGGCCTGCAGCCCCACAGCCTGCAAGCGCAAATTGCTTGTATTTTTTGTTTAAAAAAAAGGCTTAAACTATACAGTAAAATCTATGGTATTAAAAGTATGCTTACAATGATAATTAGGACTTGAGGGTATAATGTGGGTGTACTGACTGATATTTGTCAGTTATTTGCAAGTGAATTCGTTAATTTGTTTATTAATTCATTTACAATCTGTAGCCTGATCTGAATGCTGTCCACCATAATATAAAAATGACTATGCAATGCGAAATACATTTGGGTATAGGCTAGAATTGCTTTGGGCGAGGACATTTATTTAATAACGCAAAAAGTAGACTCAAGCCAAATAATTATTATAATGGCACCTTGCGTGCCCCTCTCTCTCTCTCTCTCTCTCTCTCTCTCTCGACCATACAATCATCATTCCAATGCACATTTTACCTTGATAACCAGATAATTTGGGCTCCAGGGACGACTGCAGGTTGGGTCGATTCTTGTGTTTAAACTGAGATTCCTGCACGTCGTTATACTTTTTGCTTTTGCGGGCTGGGGCGGGCCGCTGAATAACATTTTGCGGGACTTATTGCTGTGGTCCGCGGCTGCCACCGTGGCGGGAGAAAGGCGGGGTGGGTTATGAAAAATGCCGTTGCGCACATTATATTAATATATGCAAACGATCGCATTTCAAGACACAACCTTTCCAAACACACCCGTCGCCTATATGCATCGTGCTTGCCCAGTTAAACTTTGCAGATGTAGGCCTATTGAACAAAATGAAGAAAGTATTGAGGAGACTGTTAGCGTCTGCATGGTCCCTCGTTGAAACGTGAGTAGAGAGAGAGAGAGAGGGGGGGGTGGGGCAGAGCAATCTATTGCGAGGAAATAAACTCTGGATGATGGTGACTTGACTGCTTTGTCCAGTGCAATAGAAATCTTTCCTCAGACGTTCATATTTTGTGAGTAGACTAGATTATAGTAGTTTAGGACTAAGGACTAGATTATATAAACTGCACAAGCCCGCCCGCGTGTATTTGGGGTTCGTTCGGATATACGACCTCAACGCAATGGTGTGCCCTATTGTCGTTCGTTTATACCTGGTGTGTGTGGTGCATTTGGTGCTCCTCGTTCGTTTACTCACTGCCCACAACCAACTCAACGTACTTGCAGTTTGCATTTCTGAACATGCCGCATTGGGTCTCGCGCGGTCGAGTGAAATGCGCCTATTATAATGATACCTCTCCAAAATGTTGAGGTATATTCTGCTCAACTTATTTGGTGATTTATCGATTGAATACTTTATTATCAGAAATGTAAACAGTATAAGCCGGTAATTCTACTGTGGGCTTTAGTGGTTGCGAGATGCAGTCTTGCTTTCAATGAACTCAAGTCCTATATATATTCAATTCATATAGGCTATCATGACATGATAAATAACAACAAAATTAAAATTATCGTGGGCTGGGGAGTGACAGAAACTACCGGTATATTGTGCGTCAGACTGCGTCTGGTCCATAACATTAAATTATAAGCCCTCTTCACTTCGTGTTAATCATCTCCTTTAAATGAGAATTTTGAAATTAAACAAAGATTTAATGTCGAGTGGATAATGAATAGACAAACGCCTACATGCAATAATAGGCCTACCTGTAGCATGTGTGTCAGCTTGCAGATAGCACATCATGTTCTTTTTGCAATTGAACAGCAGCATGAAGATAGCGCAGACAGGGATTATAATTATTAATCAAATTTTCCTAAATGGGCTCTCACGGTTAATCAAATTACCCTAAAAGGATATAGAAAATATGTCTGGAATTATCTAAGGATGATGCTGAATAAAAGTATTAATTCAATTACTATGCTTTTATATTTAAATGAGGTGAATAAAGTCACCACTTACATTTAATACAGCCACAGGTAGACAGGTGTGCGCATAGTTTGAAAAGCCTATGAAAAATGGGTTGCGTCTACATTTATTCAGTACCTGTATGTTCACAATGTTGGACGTGCTCTAACATGTATATTTCTATGTTGGCGTCAAACACAGCGTTTCCCATAAAAGGACATGGTTTCTGATTTGCTGTACAAGGAGCCAATGGACATTTCGACAGGCTTCATTTGGGGCCTATGGGCATATGTCGCATGCGCTGCACTACGGGACTTAAGATATAGCTCTCTGAGAATACCGGCCATTGTCATTTGTGTGACAAAATATGTAATACTATAATCACATACCTGATCCGCAAGTTCAGACCCTTGTGGTGTGAGGCAGTGTAGATCAGTTAGACTCTAACTGATCACCAAGGTCTAACTGTTAGGGTTACATTTGTGGCACTGATATGCATGGTTTTAATCGAATATTTTAAATGTATATAGTAGCGGTAATGCATTGATTTGAACAAATTATTATGAAACTTGATTAAATTGGGAAAGAGTGATTGGTCTTGTATTCCACAAGATAATGTTCTTTTGATTGAAAATCATGGATAAGTTGTGGCAGTTAAGGTTTCCTGGTCAATTGTTTTTTGGTTAATTACTAAGTTGAAATCCGGTTATGAACACATACACAAACACTTTTGACAGAATTATGAGGACAAAATGGTGGTTAGGTGGTAATGTGGTTTATGGGGACATACGGCCGTCAGCCAATCAGCAGCCTCGAAAAATACACTTGTGTGAATATTCATGAGCAGGTGCAATACACCCAAACGGCCACTGGGGACACTAGTGAGCCAGTCCTCATGAAGCAAATGTGGTTTATTAGGACATTTGCTCAAACTTTGTATTTAAGCTTTTTAAAGGTAGGTTAAAGGTATAGAAACAGTTTTATACTGTTGGAATTATGAGGACTTTTGAAATGTCCTCATAATCCAAAATGTACCTCATAGCGCTGCGTGTATCCTCATTCAAGGACCTCATTAACCACCAAAACAAGTGCACACACACACACACACACACACACACACACACACACACACACACACTTCACTGTTGGTATGTTATTTTGATTCTATAATGTTTTATCAGAGCTAGAAAACAGTGTATCAAGGTGCTCCCGTATCCATTAAAACGTTGGACTGGCCATTAAAGGTGTCTGTACCTTGGCATTAAGTAGCTCTATCCATCACTGTTATGAGTGAAATCTCCTTAGTCTATGTGGTCCACAGAGAGCCTAGACCACTACACTGGAGACTCAACACGGAAATATGGAGTACTATTCTAGATAATGCCATCTCCAAGCAACGAACATCATGACTCATGTATCATGGCTCTCATTTTACACTCTAGATTAGAATGATGGAGAGTTCAACAGGGCAATTATTGAAAGATGACCACAATTAAGACCTACTGTGGGTGTCTGGATTGAAGAAACTACCTATATTTGTATTTTCTCATTGTGTGAATCTTAGTCATGCATATGAACCATAAATGCAGTACCATTTTAAGACCTGGTTCCAAACCTGTGACCCACTGGTAATTGGAATGATCTGCTCTACTTCCTGAGCCAAATGGACAGAGTACTATGAATGATGACAGCCGGTGAAGTCTTCCATGCATTCTGATACGCCTTCCCTCACTGAATGGGGTGATAACAGGCTCTAGCCTGGCTGAAGTGGTGGTTTTCACACACGTCTAGACAAGTGGTTCTGACAGGAGGTATAGAGAATATCTGCTATGGTGGCCGAGTCCATCTCGCTGGCACTAAACATTGCAAAATGGAGCTTTTCATCTTGCAGGCGGTCAATGAAACATATCACTCAGGGCTCAATGGACACAGCCAAGCAAACGTGACTCACTAAAAGGACAGCCATTAGGAAAAAGAACCCCATGTTACCCCATGTTACGTCCATTTAAATGGAGTGTTTGAAGACCTGTATGTCTGTACACAAATACACCTCCAGGAAGGACGACATCAGTAGCGACCACTATTGAATCTCACTGTCTCTCCACACATGCACAAGTCTATTTACATAATGTAATTCTCCATGAATATACCAAACTCCAACACACACCGCATGGTGCCAGAGGTGGTGAACTGTTCAGCACACCTGCTAGTAAATATGTTAAGTAATTTGTATACTTTAATTGAAAAATGAAAGTATACATTGTTTTATGTTTTAATTCTATTGAAAAATAGCATTATTGAAACATTGCAGGTGATTGTTACAGATGTTATTGTGAGATCTCGAAAGCGTGGCGAAAATCTTATATATCTTATATATAATATCTTATAATACTCTTTCAGAGCAAACATTTTAAGTCAAATCTTTGCTTCTGGGGGAGGGGGGTCCTCAGAAGAACACCTAGAGAGATGTAAGCCATATATCCCAAAACTGGTGGGCCAAACTAATTACCGAATTGTCCCGAATATAAGACGACTATGGTTACTCATTTGTATAAAAAGAACATTGAATGTCAAATAGTTTAGCCTTCAAATGTAAAATAACTTCATTATTTAGGATATTTCTGTTGGAAAAAACAAAAACAAAACATAGCCTTATATTCAGGCCAAACAAACAATCCAATTAATTAGTGTTTGTAAGGTGGTTAATTCCCATCTTGTACTTTCCAGGATCACAGCAGCAAACAATGTGTATCAGAAAATATTGTGATATTGAGATGTAAAGTCTGAATGCCAAGGATAGTAGGCTAGCAGCTTGTAGCAAACAAACAAACATGACAGCTATGCAGGATTGTTGCACAGTAGGAAGGGAAGGAGAAAACAGACACAGGCTCCACTATGCAACTACTGAATCACTGAAGGAAGGAAATGAGGACTGATAACTTAATCTCTCTTGTGATGTGGAGAAGTGTTTCAGGATGACACCTGGTTAATAGTTTTCCTGCCGTCCACGAGTGCTCGTGGATTTCCCGTTAGAATCCCACCGCCGAACACACGGACGGCTCGTATCACGCGGAAATGTAGATTTCATTCTTTAATCCAACTATTAGTCCGTGCGCATCGTCTGATGATCATCCCGTTGCTGACTTTCATTTGGGACAGAATTGGGGACAACTTTTTTTTTTTCCGTCCCATTGACATTCATTCAATCCAATGCATTCAAACGGCTCTCCTCCGGTTTGCCCCCTCAATGTCGCTGGCGCACGGGTTAAGCAGCCAGGGCTACACAGCTCTTCCTGACTTGTGAACCGGATGTTTTTGGGTAGATCGCCAGATGATCGATTAGGCAAGACAACAGACACAGCATAACAAACAGCACATCCTGTTTAGGAGATCTGAGCTTCAAAATAAGGGCTTTTTTACCGATCGAACTGGTTTGAGCCGCGGCAGTGGAGAGGAAACAAAGAAGATCCGATCGCGGTCAATGGGTTAATATGCTGATCTGCTGGAACACGTCCGGCCCCTTTTATCACATACGACAGAGCTCACAGGTGTCCTACCGTCGTGGCAGAAAATATTGGCAGCCTTATACACACAAACAGCCAACGACTCAAAATGTCTGTAAACTAAGTTGAAGTTGAAATTGAACGTATTTGGTGTATCAGGTTCTTTAATAAACTAATAATAGTACAGAAAACCTCCTTAACTTTTTTAATCAGAAGTTTTTTTTTTTTTTTTTTTAATATTAGATTACATAAAAAAATGCTTGACACTTTCGATTCAATATTTGGGAGCACAGCCTTTAGAGAAAATGACTGCCTTCAATCGCTTCCTACAGGTTTCGATGAGATGCCTACAGCTCTCTACTGGCAGTTTGGCCCACTCTTTTTTTAATGCATTGCACTCATTCTGTTTCTTGAATTGTATTCATGGAGTATACAAATCATTTTTGAGTACCCAAAAGACAGACAGACAGACAGACTGATGTACAGTATGGTGCTGACAAAGTGATGTTGGACTCCTGTAGCTACATGAAATGATAACTACCTGTATACCCATGAAAGGACTGTTTCCCATGTTGGGTTAAGTGTTGAATTTTAATTCCATAACAATGTTGTTGTACATCCGAGGAGGGACCCTTCATGGATGCTGCTAGCAACGGTGGGGCTCCTTTGATTTCCAACTTGTAATTAAATCGGATGAGATGGAAATGTTCTTTGTCACACACCATGCAGGATCACATGAATCACATCAGTGTGCGATTGCTTGTTCTCATCAGGGAGCTACTTGCTCCTTCACCTGGCACATATTTCACTTGTAATAGGCTACTAATAGCTCTCTTTCCTTAACCGCGACTGCAAAAGCCAATGCGCGTAGCGCATCTCATATTTGGGCTCAGAAGACTTGTTTGCAATGCAGTTCTAATTATTACACAACAGATACAATCATGCATATGCAATTAGTTCACAGCTTCATGCATGAGACACAAATGTGACAAAACAAATGTGTATATTTTGTGGAATTCTGCTATTGAACTTTCAAGCTTTCCATAATTCTGTGGTTTTCAACCTTTTTTTAACCCTTTTTTCCATATTTGCAATCGGGTTGTGGTCGTCGGCCGTCAACTGTCGGTCTACCATCAATCGGAGGACTATCTCCTGAGGGGCTATTTGCCCTATGCTCATTCACTGCTCACGCACAAGTAGGCCATGGCTTACCTATGTGCAATGCGGACCTTGGCACTCCACTGAGTGCAGTTCTAGTTTAATCTGAATTTGAGCCACAGACCACAATTTGGTGACATTTAGCCTCTCATGCATGAAACTTATATTGCTGCTGTTTGTTGTCCACAAGTCCATGATGTAGGCCTATTGATGTTGATACCATTAGCAGAGATAACAGGCAAATGCTGATCAAAATAAAAATTATTGTACGTTCTATAAGTGTGTAAGCCCTTACAGGTCCATTCGGTTTTATACTGTCCAAAGTTAAAGCTCTAATAAGGTTTCGCTTGGCTACCAAACTCAAACCAATCATTTAGCTGGCGATGACCTGGAACCCCCTCAAGGACAACCAGTGTTATCCAGACCACTGGCTGAGAACCTACGGAGCCCCTAATAGGACATGTTTAGAGTAAATTAAAATTAAAAGGTTTCTCGTGCGCACGCAAAACTTTCTCGTGCCCACCCGATACTTTCTCGTGCGCACGAGAAAATTTCTCGTGCGCACGAGAAAGTTTTGCGTGCGCACGTGAAAGTTTTGCGTGCGCACGAGAAAGTTTTGCGTGCGTACGAGAAAGTTTTTAATTTTAATTTACTCGTACATGTCCTATTAGGGGCTCCGTAGAGAACCACTATATTCTACAGTAAATGACAGCAATTACATTTTCTACACGCTACATTTTCACATCTTATTTTCATGCCTATAACTTAATGCTATGCCCAACATGATTGTGGTGCCATGGTTATATTGGCAAATATAACAGTGAGATGGTAGGCCTATAGGGAGGGAAACTGTCAAAAACTGTAGATTGAGACCTCACTGAGCATCTGTTGAAGAGCTATAACCAACAATGTGACAACTGCTGAAATTCTGTTTAAATGACATACAGTAGACAGGGACAGCAACAGGGACATCCGTGAACCAGTACATGGATACTATGAGAGAAAAAGGAAAAAATAGAGAGGTTCCCAACCACTGGTACTGTAATGACCCAGCGAAATCCAAAAGCGACCTCGCCCGCGGGCGCCCGGTTTCAAAAGCGGGCGCCCGCTTTCACAAAAACGGGCGCCCGGTTTCACAAAAACGGGCGCCCGTTTCACAAAAACGGGCGCCCGTTTTCAAAAGCGGGCGCCCGTTTTCAAAAGCGGGCGCCCGTTTTCACAAACTAGGCTATGCCTAAACCTAACTCTAACCCTAAACTTAACCTCAGTAAACCTATGCCTAAACCTAACCTAACCCTAACCATAACCTTTTGAAAAGGGCGCCCGTTTGTGAAAACGGGCGCCCGCTTTTGAAAACGGGCGCCCGTTTTTGTGAAACCGGGCGCCCGTTTTTGTGAAAGCGGGCGCCCGCTTTTGAAACCGGGCGCCTGCGGGCGAGGTCGCTTTTGGATTTCGCCCCTGCTGGGTACTGTACTGACCCATTTTCATTTTAGCGGGTCCGTTTGTACCCTCTCAGGAAAAAAGGGCTCTGAAAGAAAAATCATTAACATGGTGAAATACATCTTGATGATGTCATCAGATGTATTTCACCATGTTAATGATTTTTTCGGACCTCCATTTTTAGGAAATACAGAACTGGGGGAACTTTTTTATCATGTCCACACATCATCTCTAAGGTATATTAATGACATATTAAAATGTTGAAAATGGGTGGAGTTAACTATGTGTGAGCCCACAGGGATCAAATGAGGAACCTTGCAGCTCCTATCTGGCCGCTCTAGTCCACAGACAGGCAACCCCTTGTCTGCCCCGGTTGCTTCACTCTGTCTTCATTGTCAGACACAAATAAAGAATGTCAGGACTGGAATTAGCTGGAGGGCTCCATGTTCCGAATTCTCTTTATAGCGCTGCCATCCACATGCGGGCAAACAAAAGGAATTTTGAATGCAAGCTCCTGCATATTTAATGCACAACTTGTTTCACAGATGTTTCCCTGGACGTTTCCGCCTCATAAAACAGGTTATATATGTATATATATATATATATATATATATATATATATATATATATATATATATATATATATATATATATATATATAAACAGGTAGCTTCTCGTGCACATCCAGGTGGGGGAGGTGCTGGTAGGCAAGGTATGAATGCAACCAAGGACAACTTCCACAGTAGGAGGAAGGAACCGCACACTCCAAAGATGCTCAGGACAATTACATATGTTGCTTCATTGTTTTATTGCACGCACAACGCGTTTCGCCATGTAGGCTTCATCAGGTGCTTTGCATGGCACATGCATATATATATATATATATATATATATATATATATATATATATATATATATATATATATATATATATATATATATATATATGTATATATTTTTTTAATCTCCTGTTGTTATGAAGATAGAGTCTGATAGAGTCACACTAGGCCTGTCTGATGGTGGCAGATGATGCAAACACAGTGTTGAATGATGCAGACAGTAGTCAGGGAAGAAAAAAGTTTAGTACAGCAACTAAAGGCTATAATACACCCATAATACTATATATGCAAAACCTTACTCTTTCTTTTCTGCTGGAGGCATTTGCAATCTTGAATAGTGTACATTGTGTCATGGGTTTATAACTGCAATGAAGGGTATTGTTCTTTGGATTGGAAAATAAAAACCTGGAGGGGGTGTCAGTAGCTATATGTTTATTATTAACCTCAGAATATTCACTACTCCAAACACACACACACACACACGCACACGCACGCACACGCACACGCACAGCCTGGACATTGATTCGTTTTCTTAATCTCGATTAATTGCACTGCTATAGTGGAGATAATCACGATTAATTGCAATAAAATGGCTCATTAGAACCACACAACGATACAACCTACAAACAATATACCTGCTTTGCCCCCTAATGTGCTGGACAGGCAAACCCACCAACAAAGTACTGACTTGATTGTGCACAGTGAGAAACTAGCAAACATCACAGTTGACTATCACTATCAGAATCACCTTTCACTGGCTTCACCCATGAATACTTTCCCAAGTCCTTGTTATAATATCCTACACAAATCGAGTGTATATCATGTTAGCTTGCTTAGAAAGGAGCAAATGTAAAAAATGACATCTTCTCACATTGCCCCACTATTTCCTACTTCACATCACCCAGCTTTCCCCTACTTCGTGCACCGCAGGCACAACCAACAAACCCAAACATGAACTACTAGGCATGTCAACATAACACCAATGACATCATCACAGTCCGCACTCCCAACACTAAACACACACAACTGCAGCTAGACAGTAAGAGACAGTATAACAGCAGCTGGAGATGATGGTTGAAAGCCTACTAACATGAAACTTAATATAATGAATTAACTACTCACCCAATGAAGCAGCCACAGAGCGGAGGGTCTACCTGTTTAATGTAAGTCCAAAAGTATAGCTTGCTGAAGTCATATGTTTAACTTTTGCATGTCCTCCATTCACACATGCTTGTTTGCATGATCAGCTAGCAAACTTCCTGGTTACTTCCTGGTTCATGACCAGTGTCAGGAGTGGTGGCATTGGGGGGTGAGAAACCAACTGCGAAAAGGGACAAACTCAATATGCAGTATATACTGTATACTGCTGGAATGTAATATCTAAAACACATCCTGCATTACACACAAAGATTACCAGGAAAGTGTTCTAAATCTTCTACATTTCTTAATCATTAAGAAAATCTTAATCATTATAAGATACTGTATACTGTGTGAGGCATTTTAAGGTCCAAGCCTCTGACTCCATGGTGAGGGCCCTGGTGGTGTTTGATGCATTTTCCATGAAAATAAAAGTTCAAAAAGAAATTAAAGTTTAACAAAAATATTTTATTTAAATCCACAAGGGGTCCAGGTAAACGATAAAACAAATAGAGACAAATAGAAAAAAAATCAAAAATACTAATCCAAAATTTAAAGAAAATTAAGCAATCAAATAAGTACGGTCAAAAACTGTATGCCTCCCATGGCTCACCAAACATTTTTCCTTTGTCTCATTGTTCTCTGTCTGTCAAATAGCCTGAAACAGGCTGCCCCCCACTTCCTCTGGCCTCTAGCCCTTCAAAATAAAACATCCAGGTTTTAAGAACCAATCCAGTGGACACCAAAAAGGAGCTTTTAATTAGGGGTAAATTATAAAGGAAGTGAAAGGGCTTAATATATTTAACTTAACAAACTTTCAAAATTTGGAGGTTTCAAATTGGAGGTGGAGGCTTATAATAATTAAATTAGCTATGCAAATTAGAACCATAATCAATAATTGATAAATATGAAAAATAAACATTATTATAAGTGGACAAAATTAAGAAAACATAAACTGGCTCCAACATACTCGCTTTTTTTCCCATAAAGCAGCATACACAGAGCAACTGTGCTTTGGAAAAATAAAATCGAATTTGAGAGAAAATCTCTATATATGGCCAATTGGCCATATAACAAAAGCCTTCAAAAATATCCTGTGATTAATATCAAAGCCACTACCTCAGCTTGCATCTATACTGTAATGCTAAAAGCCCTTTAATACTGTTCACTGAAAGACTGGCGCTTGCAATGAATAGGGCCTACAATGTTCTTTTCCGCTTTTCCCCAACGGTCCAATTTCAAACTCTTTGAGCTCCACCTTTGAAAGGCCTGGAGGTTTAATATAAGCCTTTTAGCTGAGGCGTGAACGTGTTGCAGGATGCACAGGCCTGGCTGTATACGGCCACATCCAAAGCTCTGCAGTACTATTAAGGTCTGATTGTGCTCAACCATTTAAGCTTCCACATTGTGAATGTTCTCCCCCTGTTCATAGTTTCTGTGAAAGAGAGTTTATCCAGGTTCAAGGTTGTAATTTATTGTTACTATTTGTATGTTTGCAGGTACTCGAGGGTTATAATTTTTGTTGGGCTTCCTCCAGACAATTCAGTGGCATAAAATAATATTCAAAAAAAAAAAAAAAAAAAAAAAAAAAAAAAAAAAAAAACAGCAAGTACAGCAAACAAAGGGATGCCATAGCATAAAGACCGCAGTAGAGCAATACAAAACAATAAAAGAACATATAGTAACACAATGTATATGTGCATGTTTTGTGCATGTGCTTCCGGTATATAGGCCTACAACAAAACTTTGGTTAATGTTAGATGCATTTCAAGGCAATAAAAGGTTAATGGTGTATTTATATAGCGCCTTTATCCAAGGCACTTTATATAGCTTGTGCATCACATTCACCAATTCACCCATACACACATTCATACACTGATGGCAGTGGAAACTCTACAAGGTACCTACTAGCACATCAGGATGAATTAGGGGTGAATTAGGGGTCTTGCTCAAGGACACACTGACACTAACTCCAGCCATGCGGTCACCATCAGGTGACTCTACCCCTGAGCCACGGCCAATCCGATGTTTGATATAAAACTAATTTAGTTTATAAAAAGGTGCAATTTCACCATAACAGAGTGATAAGGGTGCGTGGGCCCAGCATTTTCCTTTTCACTCTGTATGATGGCGTGAGAGTTTTTCCAAGCAGTCTCAAATCTCTTATAGCCTCCACGTACACCATAAGAGAAAAAAACAATAAAACCAAAGCAAAAACAAACAGAAAGTCAGTGCCTCAGGTATGGTATCACATGAACCGTGTGCATCTGCGTCCCTTTAATCTGCTTCAGTTCTCTCTGCACAGAGAAATGTTTTAAACTTGATTTCTCTCAGGCATTTAATTTAGCTGTGCTGCCGAGGTGTTTTGGGGGGCATTTTGTTTTTTGTCAGAAAATTGTGTCAACAACAGAAAAAAGACCTATGCACACCTACTGCGACAGGTGCGTAGGAGAGGGTAAAAATCCCAACATCAAAAGTAAAAAAACACCCGCACACTGTCCTCAATTGCAGTGGAATTTATTAAGGGAGCAGCAACGTTTCGGCCTATGCGGCCATCATCAGGCTGTATCTTTTTTTGGATACAGCCTGATGATGGCCGCATAGGCCGAAACGTTGCTGCTCCCTTAATAAATTCCACTGCAATTGAGGACAGTGTGCGGGTGTTTTTTTACTTTCGTTTTTTGTCAGAGTAAAACCTACTCAGTTGAAATAATAATTGTCTCCTGCAGGCCAGAGGTATGGAGAGAGTATGCTTTTCACCCTGTGTGTCCGTCCATATTAAAGTGGGTGTGGTAAATGGTAAATTTATGGCACCTTTATCCAAGGCACTTTTCAAACAATTCAAGTACAACTACAGCAAATCTGAAGAAAAAAAAACTGTTTTTATTACTGTACTTGTTTTCCTTAATGGCCAACTTGTTCATTTCATTAAGACATTTAAATACATACAAAATAAATACTTCCGTAAAGTCAGAATCAGCAGATCATGGAGGTAAAAAGGGAAAATAGAAATGTGCAAAGGGGAGTGGGGGTGGGGGGGGGTATTATATATACACCGTAATTTCTGGACTATAATCCGCACCTGAATATAAGCCGCATCAGCTAAATTTGGGGCAAAATACTGATTTTTTTTTCCTTGTATAAGCCACACCTCACTATAAGCCGCATCAGACAATAAGCTTCATGTTAGAGCAGTGGTTTTCAACCTTTTTGATCCCAGGGTCCACTATTTATTCAGCATTTGAGCTACAGACCACCATTTGACAGCATTTTCACCCCACAGAACCCAAAACTAAAGATTTCTTTTGGTTTTGTCCACAATTCCAGGATGAATTTTCGCAAACAAAACAGGCAAAACATAGAAATCAAAATGACCATGACTTATTAATTAAGTGGTGCTAATTTAGGTGAATATCATAACTCTTGAGAGTGTAAACATGAAACCAAATGGACCCGCAAGGGTCCATTTGGTTTCATTTTTACGCTCTCAAAGAGTTACATCTGGTTAACCAACTTTCCATCATTTAGTCTGGGGGGGCACCTGGAACCCTCTCAGGGACCACTGGTGGTCCCCGGACCACCTGTTGAAAACCCGTTAGAGCACCGTTGGTGGCCGTCACCTGTAAAAATTCATAGATTGGCCGCACCGTTGTATAAGCCGCAGGGTCAAAAGCATGTGAAAAAAAGTAGCGGCTTATAGTCCGGAAATTACGGTACATTTTTTGTCTTACAGAGAGTGTCCCATTGGAGAGAAATCCTCTGGTCCTCTAGTTTACAGAGGGGCCCAATGGACGGCATCCCATAGGATCAGCCCCCAGCAGTCTTCTGGAACAGCTGGGATGAAGCTTTTACTTGCAACCGACTATTTCTACGTTTGTATATTCACAACTAGAGAATGTAGATTAAGATTAATGGTCATTTTGATCTGTATGTTCCAGGCGAGCATCTAGCACATTCTAGTGAATTTTGGAAGTGCCACTAGTGCATTTTGGATCTTGGCAGTTGGCAACACTGCCTCCAGCAGCGCTAGCGCCCTGGCGCACAGGAGTGAAGGGGAATATGGCAACTCTCCTACTTGAAGGCTCTGGTATAGGACACCTTTTTCTTTTGTTGAAGGATAGAAACACTAGTTTGCCTGGCCTGGTGCCCTGGCCTGCCCTGGACTTAAAAAAAAAAAAAAAAAAAAAAAAACAGTGGCGCAGGCCACCGGGAAAACTCCTGTACTCCAGATGGCCAATCCGCCCCTGTGTATATTGCAGAATTGTAAGTAAGTCAGTAAGTAACTTGCTTTTCACCACTGCTGGATACATACATACACCATTTGAACTTCACGTAAGCTTTGCTGCCATTGACAAGCATCGCTGTGTGAGTCCAGCTAATTGTGTCTTAATGAAAGGTGAAGGAAGCGTCTCCTCTCCAGGTGGGCTGTGTGTGCTGTTTTCTGTTGGTTAAAACCACACTGAAACCAACGCTTGATGTTTAGATCAATGTCAGGCCCGGTCGGCGTTCTGGACCTTCTTCCCACTTTCATTTATAGCTTTTATTAATTCTTCTTAACCCTCCAAGGTCTCGGACTTATTTCTACTTGGAAAAAAAAGGTTTTCAACCTTACTAGTAGGTTGTACTACCATGATCTATTAAAAAAAAGCATTTTTTATATATTATATTTATTATAATAAATAAAAAAAAAAAAACTTTTTGGGGGGATATCTTTTAATATAATGAATGTCCATGTTCTAGACATTCTAATAATCACGAAAATATATTTGTTGCAGTCATTTTACATACTTTTATTAGGGTTAAAGGCTAAAGGTCAAAGGTTAATCATTGTCCAGAGATTAATTGGCTAATTGCAGCCTCTGTGGGGGTATTGTTATGCAAATATCATGACCAATTTCAATGAAATCCATTTGAAATGTGGAAAAAAAATAATAATAATAACATTTTTTTAAAAAAAAAAATTAAAGGGTTAATGTTGCTAAAAAGCAACACTGGGCCTTCTAGGGTTAAGACTTTGTTCTGGCTGTGATGACACAAAAGGCAGCTCTCCGTATTAGCTCTGCATCTCTCAGGGACACAATGACAACCTGCCAAAGGTGATAACCTGTGATAATGTATCACCTACTACAGATGATTAAAAAATACAAAAATAAATTACATTTGCATATTGTCTGAAGAAGTGTTTCAGACACACAAGGAAGGAACCTCAGCTGCTCCTCTTCTACAGGTATATCAGGGGTTTTCGACTTTTTTGACTCCAGGGACCACCATTTATTCAGCATTTGAGCCATGGACCACCATTTGATTACATTTTCACACAAAAGACCTAAAATTAAAGAATTCTTTTGGTTTTGTCCACAGTTCCAGGCTGTATTTTGCCACCAAAACAGTGTAAAATTCTGACAATTAATCTTCTATATTCTCTAGTTTTATAGACTTGGGCTAATTCAGATGATGAATATTTTAACTCTTGAGAGTGTAAAAATGAAACCAAATGGACCCGCAAGGGTCCATTTGGTTTCATTTTTACACTCTCAAGAGTTACATCTGGTTAATATCAACAGGGTTTTCAACCCTGTTGATATCACTGTTATTCAGCCATGGACATGGACATTTAGCTTCTCAAACCCAGAACCAACGAATGTTTCTTTGTTTTGTTTTGATTACATTATCATGCTTGTGACAAACGTCTATCAAAATACCAATTATTCTACAGTCTCCAATTGTGTAGGCCAGGGGTTTTTAACCTTTTTGATCCCAGGGCCCACCATTTATTCAGCATTTAAGCCACGGGCCACCATTTGTGGACATTTTAGCCCCACAGACCCCAAAACTAAAGATTTATTTTGCTTCTGTCCAAGAGTGTAAAATTGAAACCAAATGGACCCCACCAGGGTCCATTTGGCTTCATTTTTACATTCTCAAGAGTTACTTCTGGTTAAACAACTTAGCTGGGGACCACCTGGAACACTCTCAAGGACCACTGGTGGTCCCCGGACCACTGGTTGAAAACCACTGGTGTAGGCTGTAGAAAAATGAAGCAATGCAGATGTTTAGCAGTAATTAAACTTTGTACGCTCAAGAATTAAATAATTAAAACAATACATAGATAGATGGGTTCTTTAGTTTTGTGTCATTCACCAGAGGTGTCTTGCAGCCCACATGGACCTATAGAACATGCCATACAAATCAATACCATAGCTGTACAATAACAAAAGAGAGCATTCTGCCGTTTTTCTTCCAAGCTTTACATCAGAAATCTGATATGGTTAATCTTCCTTGAAAATATAAGTTTTCCATAGTCATCTAACCAGTAAACATTACTACTTGTAATTTTACGAAATAATAAATGTCTCAATGCATCATTTAACGAAACACATCATTTATTTATTGTATTTAAAATCTGATTTCTTTCTGTATTTCTTGATCGCAAAAAGTGGGCCCTAAAATGTCACAACACAACATGCTGTGAACGTAGATCTGCCCAATCACAACATCAGTAAACCCAGAGTAGTCTCTCGCGCACAACGTGTGTGTGTGTGTGTGTGGGTGTGTGTGTGTGTGTGTGTGTGTGTGTGTGTGTGTGTGTGTGTGTGTGTGTGTGTGTGTGTGTGTGTGTGTCTGTGTGTGTGTGTGTGTGTGTTACTGTATTACTGGAGACAAAATCTGTAATGGGCAATAACAAAAACCTAAACCATTTTCAGTTACAGGACTTTTATTAGGCAAGTAAAGCATCGATAATAACATCAGTTGTTGTTGAAGTTGCAACAGACACGCAGCATGCATAAATCTAAAGGTCTGACTCAGAGAGTTTTCTGTTTTCAATGATGAAATGCTGTTGGTTTAGTGGTGCCACAACTGTAGTTAGTTAGTAGCAGTAGTAGTGTTTCAAATCATTTTAACTACAAGCACTTTAATTTGAAATTTCTGGGGTTGTGTTGCATGCCATCGTGTTTGGTGGGGCAGACTGGGCATGCCCATGCCTAGATCCGCCCCTAGGCGAGGGTCTCCTTCCCCCTGTGCCTCTCACACAGAGCCAGGCTCTGCTCCCACACAGCCCCCTCCCTCCTGTGTACTGAGAGGAGGGAGGAGCTCTCCCAGACTCGCAGTCAGTACGCACGCAGTGTTGCCAACTTGGCACATTTGTCACTATATTTAGCTCTTTTCCAGACCGCCCTAGCGCAAAATTTAGTGAAAAACTCCTGGCGGAAAATCTGGTGCTTTTTTGCTGGTGAGTTGGGGCGAAATTGGTTGACAGGCGCCAGAGATAAAACCCTCATGTTTCACCATTTTTCCTCCTATGACAGTGGTTTTCAACCAATGGTCCCCAAGCTAAATGATGGACAGCTGGATAACCAGATGTAACTCTTTGAGAGCGTAAAAATGAAACCAAATGGACCCTTGCGGGTCCATTTGGTTTCATTTTTACACTCTCAAGAGTTAAAATATTCATCATGTGAATTAGCCCAAGTCTACACAACTAGAGAATGTAGATTAAGATTAATGGTCCTTTAATGGTCATATACCCTTCCAGGCGAGCATATAGTGCATTCTAGTGCATTTTGGAAGCGCCATTAGTGCATTTTGGATTTTGGCAGTTGGCAACACTGGCAGTCAGTCAGTTATGCTCATACATGCTCTCTCCGAGAGCAAGCCGACTGCCTGTCACCACGGCACGCTGCGTTCTTAACTTATTTAACATTGCTGTTCTCTTGTAGAGTTGACAAACCCCACATACATCCTGTTGTCATTAGCTATGGCCATTAGCCATCAACACAACACAGCTAGCAGCACGCCAACGTTGCAGCTCCACAGAGGGCCGTGTGTGTGTGCGTGCACAGTGACGTGCATATACAGTACATCAAAGGGGGCTTTTGTAGATCAGCTATTTTTTCCATTCTGTCCATTATATCAGTTATAATACACAATATTGAATTGATCAGTAATATTAATATATTATCCTTGCTCAGGCAGTAATATGTACTAGGAATACAGTATATTACTTTAAAATGATTAGTAAAAGTAATAACTAATAAGTCATGTATTAGAAATATCAAGTAATATGCCCATGCAACCCTGGTTAAGTCACTGAGGTTTTGCAGCACAGCTTTAGCCCACGGATTTGATTAAAAACAATCTATTGCCAGAAGAGTTATCTTAAAGTCTCGACTAGTAGCCAAACAAACATCGCCATAGCAGTGCATTGTTTTCGACCTTTTTCCACATCAAGCCCTATTATACTGTATAATGGTCGCTTTCAAATACAATATGCGCCAGCTTGTACATGATCCCCGGCCCTACGCTCAACCCAACATAGAGAGGTTCACTCACAGAGACACTGAGGACCGAAAAAACACCGTGAACCCAACATAGAGAGGTTGAGTGAAGGTGGACTGAAAGGTGACCAGTTGTCTCAGTGTTTCAGAGTACACATCATAGAAGGACACAGTGCCAGCAGCCTGGTCTACGTACACCGCTAACCTGGTGGAGAAGGAGGGGGGTGTGGCAGGGAGGTCATTCAATTCCCCATTGTGGAGCACTTTGTAGCATCCTTGAGCACCATCAAAGATCAGACACCACGACCGATCATTGTTCCAAACTCACTGTTGACACCTCTGGGTGTCACTGCTACACCCACCGCACCAGAACACTCTACCTCAACGTAACAGCGTCCACTCAGTGGTTCCTTACACAGCACCTGAACCTCCTCTGTGAATCTGTCTTCATGAGGAGGATAGGGCTGCTCTTCCGGCACCCAGTCCACTTCCTTGTTGTTCTCAGACAGATAGAGGAGTGGGTGTGCTGTGTTTGCATCCAGTGTGACTTCACACAAATCTGATGAGAAGAACAACACACAATACGGCACCAGCAGTTTACAGCAATAACAATAGACAGTGAGTGAGTGAGAACACGCGTGGCCAATCGCCCACGTTGAAAACAATGTACTGTATTTCAAACTTGTGTGCACAGCAATTTCAGGAGGAATGTGTGTGTGTGTGTGTGTGTGTGTGTGTGTGTGTGTGTGTGTGTGTGTGTGTGTGTGTGTGTGTGTGTGTGTGTGTGTGTGTGTGTGTGTGTGTGTGTGTGTGTGTGTGTGTGCATGTGCGTGTGTGGCAAGAATATGTTTATGAAATAATATCTAGATGATTTTAGGCATATTGATTTTGAAATATGATATGACACATTGTGAGCCTGTACTGTATATGTGCTATTCTCAAGTAGTTTGCCGATGTATATTCTAAAAGGAATGGTTCAGATTTTTTTAAGTTAAGTTGTATGAAATCCTTGCCATTGATATAGTGGTGTCAACTGTATTAACTGATGCCAAAGTAGGTCCTGTGGTGGGAGGTTTGCTCTGGTTTTGATGAAATATCAGAATGTCATTTTGTGGAGGTCACTGGGGCCACGCAGTAAAACTAAAATAAAATAAACTAATGTCATTTGACTATTGGAATTATGTCTAAAATATTAGCACATCTTATGTTCATTTTTGACCCCTCTAACACATGGAACTATTTTTTTGGTGTCCATATCACTGTGCCAAAAAGGAATTCCTTGTGTTAGGGGGGTCAAAATGAACGAAGGAGGTCCTAATATTTTAGAAATAATTCAACAATACAAATTGCATTTTGTGGATTAATTTATTTCTACTGCTTGTCCCCTGGGACCCCCACAAAATGACCGGAATTACTTAATATTGACCAAAATCAGAGCAGAACAGTTGACACCACTAGGTTAGTGGCAAGTATTTCATACAGCTTAACTTAAAAAAAAAATCTGAACTATCCCTGTAAGACGGACAGAAGGACACACCCATGGACGGACAAATGGAATGCCCATAGCACTTGCAGTACATATCAGATTCAGACAATATTTACTCACATTTTAAAAAGTCCTTTCTGTCTGTGCTCCCAGGAGCTGGGCCTGGAGAAGCAGCAACTGGACCTGGAGTTGCAGAATCAGGAACCAAAGTCGATATAAGAATCATTCAAAGGGCATTTTACCATTTTTGCCCAACAATATATATTCATGATATTTAGAAGAGTTAGATCATTTTCCTGTGGGGGCCAGTGTCATCTGAACTATTTCCTGGACTACCATTCCCACAATTCATTGCTGCACTGCACCCCTTTGTGGTTAGGGGGAAGAGCTGTCTCTTGGAGACAACATGTCATCCAGGAAGTTTGGACGATGACATCAAAGACACTGTAAGTCATTGCTAAAATTTAAAATATCTAAAACCACACATAACGACCCCCATGAAAGGGCTCTAAATCTTATGTCATTTACGATTGTTTATTTACAGTTGGATGAAATCTTTTAGTGCATGTCATTAGACCCCATTAGAAACACATAATGGTGAACAAATTATTAACCTATATCAGGGGTTTTCAACAGGTGGTCCAGGGACCACCAGTGGTCCTTGAGAGGGTTCCAGGTGGTCCCCAGGCTAAATGATGGAAAGTTGGTTAACCAGATGTAACTCTTGAGAATGTAAAAATGAAACCAAATGGACCCTTGCGGGTCCATTTGGTTTCATTTTTTATTTTCACACTCTCAAGAGTTAAAGTTTAGTTATTCATCTAAATCAGCACTATTTAATTAAGAAGTCTGCACTGTTTTGTTTGCAAAAATCCAGCCTGGAATTGTGAACAAAAAAAAAAAAAAAAACATCTTTAGTTTTAGGTCTTTGGGGGCTAAAATGTCATCATGGTGGTCCGTGGCTCAAATGCTGAATAAATGGTGGTCGCTGGTGTCAAAAAGGTTGAAAACCTCTGACCTATATCAACGCCTATCTAACCTCCCTTATTTTACCTGCTGGTGTGTTCCCAAATCTCTCTGCTAGATCCATCCTGTTGACCTTCGGCAGGACAGCCATCATGATCTCAGTTTCCCTACCGGGATACGTCTGTAGGATCTGTTGGACCACATGCAGTTTACTGGCGCCCTGCACAGCACTCTCTTCCAGTGGCTCCAGACCTTCAACATTGTCAGGCTTCGTAAGATACCCAACGAACTCGTCAAACTCGTTGTCGTTCAGTAGCTCCAAAGCGTCAAGGATACGTTCTTGCATAGTCATGGTGAATTCCTACAAACAGAAAAAAAAGATTGGATGTTTTTGGATGAATGCAGCATGGTTGAAAATCAGGGGCGGATCTAGGCATGGGGGGGGGGGGGCAATGCCCCCTAAATACCCAGCCCCCCCCCCCCCCCAACAAGATGCCATGCAAAACAACCCAAGATATTTCAAAATAAAATGCTTAAAATGATGTGAAACACTACTAGTACTGCTACTAACTAACTACAGCTGTGCCACCAACAGCATTTCATCATTAAAAACAGAAAACTTTCTGAGTCAGACCTTTAGCTTTATGCATGCTGTGTGTAACAACTGATGTTATTATTGATGCTTTACTTGACTAATACAAGTCCTTTAACTGAAAATGGTATGGGTGCGGCTTCACGGGCGATGAAGCCACCCCCATACCATTTTCTCTTGCCCCTCCAACATGCTCTCTTGCCCCTCCAAATGGGACATGTTATATCCGCCCCTGGTTAAAATCGAGTTGTAAGTTGTAATAGGAAGTGAGCGAGGCAGCTTTCTAAAATAAACATTAAATATCTAAAAAAAACTGAATGGAGTAACTTATGAACTGTTCAGATTTTTGAATTCCAAAAATCTGAACTATCCCTTTAAGTCACATGTGTATGTACAGCCTACGGAATACACACCCAGTTGATATGCAAGTTTAGTTCTTGCCTAAAATTAGCCAACGTTATAATTACTGTGTTTGCAGCGCATGTGTGGGTGTAGCTCTTTTAACTACTGTCACAAAAGTGCACTCTATATTCACACTTCTGCCTAATCACAAACACATCGAGACATTAAAAACAACACCAACCTCCTCCCAGTCCAGCAGAGAGAGAACAGCAAACAGAGATGCAGGCGCAGCAGTCAGCTACATTAAATGACATCATGACTCTGGGCTGCAGTGAATTCTTAAAGTGACAGTACAGGTTTTGGAACAAAGTGGAGATACACACACACACTTTATTGTCTGCCTGCTATTCCCCAACGTATTCCCCACCAGGCCGGAAGCATGGTAGGGAATATGTTTTATCCTTTGTGTATTGTGCATGTATGTGTGTGTGTGTGTGTGTGTGTGTGTGTGTGTGTGTGTGGGGGGGGGGAGATTACTTGTCACCAAGTAATCTCCGGCGCCGTTTACCCGGCGTCGATGCCACAATTTGCACCCTGGATGCCAACCATGAACCTGTGCCTCAAATTTTCCACAACAGCCTGTTATAGCGCCACCAGGAGGCTGATTTTGTAAAGAAGTTGAACACAGCAGGCAATTTACAAAAATATAATACTACTGTAGGCTGACAACTGACCAACTGGTGTACATTTGTGCAAAACACATTTTTTTGGACAAAATGCCTAAAATCATCCAAATGCTAAAGTCATATGAACAAATGGCACCCTTTTTTGGGGCTAATACAGCGCCACCAAGGGGCCACAACCTAAATTGACCTGGTGGAGACATGTGCCCAGAAGGGCACTTTTTCTAGTTTAGAGTGTATTTACTCAGGCTAAGGGAATAATGTAGGGGACAATGGTGTGTCTGAATCATGCATGTGTATACCCTGCCTTACAAATAATATCCAACTCCATAAAAGAACAAACAGTTTATTGATTACTCTGTCTAGGTATCTTAGTACAACGTATAATCCGACCTACAATGGGACAACTTTTTTCTGGTCCTTTTTTGAAGGGGGTGGAGGGGTCATTGGGACAACACCGTAAAAGTAAATGAAAACAAAAAACTAACTCTTTGTATTGTTGACCCATTTCTAAAATATTAGCACATATCCAGCGGAGCGATAGTTCATTGAGACATGGAGGCACATGTAATGTCATCACATTCTCATACATTCATTCTCCTACTACCTAGCAAAGTATGTCCCATTAAATCAGCAGCCCCCCTCTGGTCCTCTCTCTCCTCATTCATTCGCCACAAGCATCTCATTCACGCCAATTTTCCCAGCTGGTTAAGCAGATGTAACTCTTTGAGAGCGGAAAAATGAAACCAAATGCATCCATTTGGTTTCCTTTTTTCACCCTCAAGAGTTAGAGTTAGAATTATCCCAACTTAGTCTACACAACTAAAGAATGTAGAACGTTATTGGTCATTTTGAACTGTATGTTCCAGGCGAGCATCTAGCACATTCTAGTGCATTTTGGAAGTGCCACTATAGTGCATATATAGAGTTTTGGATCTTGTCCAGGCCACTAGGTGGCGCAGGCCACCGGGAAAACTCCCTGTACTCCAGATGGCCAATCCGCCCCTGTGTCAGGCTGCTCCAGCCCGGTTAAACTTTCCCCCACCTCGCCGGCCTCCTCCCTGCAGTTCTCACCCCAGATCTATGGTCTTGCTCATGGTTCTGGTCAGAGTGCTCATGTGTCATTGTCTTGTGCTGATGATCACGTGTTATTGTTCCAATTATTGCTTGTTACTGTACTGTACTTACTTGTTGATATCAGAGCTGTACCTTTGTGTGCAGGTAATCGGAGATATCAAATGTGATATCAGACCTATGACTCAGTGCATAGATCGTCTGATATAGACCAATATTATTAATCTATCATCATCATTCGTTAAGTTATTGGCAATACACTGCAGAATTAAGAATCTGTACTATGATACGTTGTACTATTTTTTTGTTTTTTACTTTTTTTCACGATCCAAGCTGTTTTTAACTCGCGGTTTTCAACTACACACCCCTATCCGGTCGGGAGGTGGGTGACTATAGGTGTGTTCGATATAGGCACATTGACCGCACTGTCAAATAATACAAACCAATAGGCAAGTGAGCTCCTGGTGTGCAACTGTGTATTTTCCAAATGCACTCCTAACAGAATGAAGCACCTGCAGCTATTTTTCTTGTGTCACTCTTCCCCTTAAGATGTTCATCATGGATCACTGCTCATGACCCAGATGTCAAAGTAAGAGCACATCTTAAGTGACCTTAATGACATCAGGGACCTGACTCCTTGCCCCTGTTCTAGCTCTCTCTCTCTCACACGCACGCACGCACACACGCACACGCGCGCGCGCACACACACACACACACACACACACACACACACAGACACACACACACACACACACACGCTATTAGTGCTATCTTTGTATATTAATAAAGCAAGGGAACTGGTGAGGTGTACTTAATGAAAACAGAGGAGTGACCTGTCTTCCCAAGTCATCTGCATAGAGGGCAAAGAGCTCACAGCAACAGAGCACCAAAACTGTTCAAGCATACATATCTTTCAATTAAAGACATGCTATCTGAGTGTGAACAGAATAATGTATGAGCCCTTCTCAAAACCCCATCCTTTGAGGCAGAGTTTAGTCACTGTCCGATATCCGCCCAAATAGTTTAGCAACTGTTGCTATGCAGGTCAAGCTTTCCTGGTCAAGCTGCCCTCTTCTAACGTGCCTATTGGACAAGGACGGATTAGGGAGGGGCTTAGTGTAGGGCTAATTGAATGCAAATGCTGTTTAAATAACGAAGCTGGGGTTCGTAAAAGGAAGACATGTTTGAGTTGATGTTTTTATGTGCTTGATGCTTTTATGTTTTGTTCCAAAACTGTCTATGATGATGGCTACATTTTCTATACACGAGTCCAACATTTTTAAGAAGCGTTGAGTGAGGCTACAGTGTTTTCTGTGAGTGGAAATAAAAGGACAGAATTGAGTCATACTCAGAAGAGACAAAGAACTAAGGAGAAGAGAACATAAGTGTCAGGTTGAGTCTGCCTTTCTTTTATTTATTTAACTAGGACCTTACCCGTTGTGAATATATGAACACCAAATGATCTACAGTGTGTTAATGTGATTTAGCCTAATATCAATACCAATAATGTAAGTATTTTGATGAAGTACTGCTGTAGTTGTGGATACTTGATCATGGGAAAAGGGGAAGCAGTCATAGCAAAGCAAGGTACACTTTAATGCAACATATTTTTGTAGCATTAAAGTAGGTGTTTGTGTGAACATCATGAAACCACTGGTTTAGAAAGTGGAGGGTGGTGAGTCTTAGTAACACACACACACACACACACACACACACACACACACACACACACACACACACACACACACACACACACACACACACACACAGTGTCGCACGATCCCCCCACACAAACACACAACAACTTGTCGTGTGCCCCCCCCCCCCCCCCCGCACGCACGCACGCACGCGACCAAAATGACTAATAATCTACATTCTGTAGTCGTGTAGACTTGGGCTAATTCAGATGCTTTACACTGTCAAAGAGTTATCTGGTTAAGCAAATTTCCATCATGTAGCCTGAGGACCTCCTGGAATCCTCTCAGGGACCACGCGGATCACTGGTTGAGAACCACTGTTTTAAGGCATTATGCACGTCTCTACTATTCAGCGATTCGTTGTAGTCGTTGCGCTCGCGTCTCACTCGTTTCCCCGACGTCCGGTGACAGAGCTCTTTCCCCGGCAACAGAGCAGAGAGAGAGACGGGGGAATGAGTGGACTTTCCCCCGGCGACAGAGCTCTTTCCCCCGGCCACAGAGCAGAGAGAGAGACGGGGGAATGAGTGGACTTTCCCCCGGCGACAGAGCTCTTTCCCCGGCCACAGAGCAGAGAGAGAGACGGGGGAATGAGTGGACTTTCCCCCGGCGACAGAGCTCTTTCCCCCGGCCACAGAGCAGAGAGAGAGACGGGGGAATGAGTGGACTTTCCCCCGGCGACAGAGCTCTTTCCCCCGGCCACAGAGCAGAGAGAGAGACGGGGGAATGAGTGGACTTTCCCCCGGCGACAGAGCTCTTTCCCCCGGCCACAGAGCAGAGAGAGAGACGGGGGAATGAGTGGACTTTCCCCCGGCGACAGAGCTCTTTCCCCCGGCGCGAGGCAGATAATAATCGAGGATGTTTTTTTCCTTGGTTGAGCAGCAGAGCAGGCAATGCAAGGCGTTGAGCGAGGGTGAGCGATTCGTTGTAGTCGTTGTGCTCGCGTCTCACTCGTGTCCATTGCGCTAGCGTCTCACTCGTGTCCCCGCAATGATAATTCCATGTTGGTCCATGTTGGGTCGGTGTGACGTGTGTGATAGGGGGTGTGTCGCTTCCCGCATATAAAGCTAATGGGATGCACAAATAAATTCATTATAAATCAACGGTGTGTTAATTTGGCAAAAGGGCTCCGTCAGTCTCTTCATGACATTATGGTGAACGGCTGTGTGAAAACTTACAGCGATGGCTGGAGCCATCGCGGAGATATTTGTGTTTCAGACATTCATTCGGACAGACATCTCCTGTGTTTTATTTTTATGTTTTCCTTCTCTGTCCTTCATCAAGGAACACAAAAACAAGTGAGAGAGAGACAGATAGACAAGGTACTTTCAAATGTTGGCTGCCGGATTAAGAACACTATTTGTTATAGACAGAGGAGACGTCGCAGAAGAATGAAATCTGACACTGTTATTATTGTATAATGCATTTGTGTTTCAGGTTGTAGTGTTTGGTCTTTGGCATTGGACTTGTAGAAGAGCAGGTAGGGTCACCAAATACAACTGCAGTTGTCTTATAATAATGGATTGCATTTTTATCGTGTTTTTCTATGCATTACATGTATAAAGCGCTTTACTATGGTCCATTCATTCATACATTGGGAAGTGAAGCGGCGAACAGTCAACGCCAGCCTTCTCAATTCCCACATTCACACACCAGTGGTGGCAACCACTGGAGGCAAGGTGGAAATGCAAGAAATGCAAGATGAAAATGCATTTAAAAAAGTAACAAATCATAGCTTTATTGTCTATGAATTATTCCTTGGAATAAATTGTTACGGGCCTTAAAGTCTCCGGGCATATAAATAAATATGTCCAGGGCCATAACATAAATAAATATGGCCAGAGCCATAACATACATTATTTTGAAAATTAATTTTATGTGACTGGCTGGTATATATAATCTAGTTTATGTTTTATATTTGCGTATATGGTTTATTATCTATTGTTGCAAAGGCCCAAGTTTTTCCGCTCATTTTGAATTGATGATTCGCAATTTTATCAATTATGTATGCGAACGTGGAAGGCGATCAGGGGTGAATAGGAGTTAGTTATCATCTGATATTCCGTATCCCATTTGCATTGTGCATTTTGAAATGTTCATCCATCACTTATCGTCAGGCTTATTTTTTGTGTCCTTTTGATCATATAAATTGCCTCCATGTAGTACAAGCGCACTTTAATACTAATGTGATATCCATACGTAAGGTCCGTGCTTTTCTTCTCTCTAACAGACCCATTCTTTAGCATATTTCACATCATGTCTGTCATGTATTGAAGGCTTGGCTGCAGTGCATCAAGTCACCTCATAAATGTTAATGTTTGTGGTGTATATGATGTTGTCAGCTATAACAAGCAACCACAGAGCAGCGAAGGCTTCATATCACATTCATATCACAGTCACCGCTTCCTCTTTTTCTTCCTTTACCTCACAGCTCACCCCCGTTCATTACTCATTTTTTATTCAATTATTATTCCGAGGGAGGATTGTTGTGGAACATTAGCGAGTCACACAGCCCAGCCCTGGAGATAAGGCTACCTGGAGAATTACGATAATTCACTGTTAGCAAAACAGAAAACAGATTATCTTATGTTTCTAGTGAATAGTCCTGTCACTTCTCAGGGCTGGTTCCTGAGTGACTACCTAGTATAATATCAATGGGACTGTCTTGGCAGGACATTTTGTCACTGCTTAGCCTCAGTAAGCCCCACAGCTTACATACTGTATATGGGCCTGCATGTAGACATTTTCAGTGCAGGGAACATAACCCAATATTACAGTTCCGTAAGTTCCGGACTATAAACCGCTAGTTTTTTTCCAAAACCACTGCTCTAACATGAAGCACCTGACTATAAGCCTGGTGCGGCTTATAGTCAGGTGCGGCTTATACAAGGAAAAATCAGCATTTTGCCCCAAATTTAGCTGGTGCGGCTTATATTCAGGTGCGGATTATAATCCGGAAATTACGGTAAGTACATTTGCTTATTGATGGGTGGAATGTGAGAATGGAATGACAGAAGTGCCAATGGGTTCTACCTGCATGGTTACTAACTGGTAGTGTCTATAGTAACAGTCAGATGTTTTGGTAAAAAATAATAATCCAAAAGCCTATATAGAGCATTATACAGGTGCAAAGGAGTTACACTTATCCATAATGTCACAGAAAACTGCCTGCACTTTCACCCCATACGCCAGGGTGTCAAACTGAACAAAGCCGCGGGCCAAGTTTGAACTAACTAACCTTTTAAAGGGGAATTCCACCCATTTTCAAAATTTTCCTGAGAGGGTACAAATGTGAACCAAATGGACCCTAGCGGGTCCATTTGGTTCCATTTGTACCCTCTCAGGAAAAATGGGTCTGAAAGAAAAATCATTAACATGGTGAAATACATCTTGATGATCATCAGATGTATTTCACCATGTTAATGATTTATTCAGACCTCAATTTTTAGGAAATACAGAATTGGGGGAACTTGTTTTAATCATGTCCACACAACATCTCTAATTTTAATGACATTAAAATGTTGAAAATGGGTGATCTTCCCCTTTAATTTGATAATATCTCATGGGCCAAATTAAATCACACGGCGGGCCAGATTTGGCCCGCATGGGAGTTTTACACCCATGCCATACGCAAATGGGCAAAGCTGCTGCTGAAAAAGCTGACTGAAGATCCAACTAGCAGGTGGTTGTATGTTTGGGCTGAGAGCTGTGAAATACCGGTATAATATTAGTCCTTGCAGTGATTCCCAGCCTGTGTGCCATGCCCACTGGGCCATGAGCAGTGTCTAGGGTGACCAGATGCCCCCCTTTGCGTGGGACAGTCCCTCATTAAGAAATACCAACATATTGAGACCCAGCTGTCCCACATTTGCCACTAGGCAGGCGATAGGCATGAGTGTGCAAACAAATGCCCTAATAGTTATATCCCCCTAATAGTCGGCTTTCTGTTGTAAATCTCTCTTTTTAACACGATATAAAAAGTCACGATGACACGATAAAAAAGTCCCCCCATTTTGTGTTCCCGAGAAATAGAGGTCTACGGAATTAACATGGTGAAAATGCATCTTGATGACATCATCAAGATGCATTTTCGCCATGTTAATGGATTTCTTTAGATGCTTCTTTTTCTGAGAGTGTACAAATGGAACTAAATGAACCCGTTAGGGTTCATTTGGTTCCATTTGTACACTAGTTAGGCAGGGTTGTTGCGCACATCCATAAAGTGCTGGTGCTGAACTAAAAACAAGTGCTATAAAAATAAAGAAAAAAGTCCGCACACAGCTTCTGCTCCACAGTGTTTTATTATTCTAAAACACTGACATGGTCAACAACGTTTCGGCCATTTGCTGGCCTTCATCAGGTGCATTTGTACACTCTCAGAAAAAAATGAAAATGGGTGGACTTCGCCTTGGAGTATTGGGCAATGTTGGGCAACAATTTAAATGGAGAGGGCCACCACACACACACACACACTCCAGAAGGCCACATTGCATGTACTGTCAAAAATAACAGATATACAAGCTCAAAATGTATCGCAGTGTGGCGCGTTTTGAGTTTCCTCCCATGTAGCTGTACAGTTTTTCATTTACATTTCTCCAGAGGTATAACTGAATAGATTGATCAAGCTACGGCCATGCTGAGCTAGTTGTAGCTGTATGAGCTACACTTTCAAAGTAGCCAGGGGTGGACTGACAGTCTGGCATACAGGGCATTTTCCCGGTGGGCCGACCCCCCCGGGGGCCGTTAATGTCGTGTTTTAATTTTAAAAAAAAATCTGCACAAAACCGGCCCACGAATCAGTGCTGGCGGCCCTCTGTCCTCTTCAAATGAGACTGCCTATTGCAGGGTTTTTATAGTTAACTAAAACTAACTAACTAATTTTAGTTAGCCCGAGCCCCAGAGACCCTTATGTCTTAAATTCTCATGGGGCTCAGGCCCCGGAGCCCCCACAAAGATTCAGAGGGCCGCTCTGAGGGCCGCTCTGAGACAAAATTGCCCGGTACGTTTTGAGCTCCCAGTCCACACCTGCAAAGTAGCTCATTACGTCCAACACTGGTGGTCACAAACAGAAGCCAAATTGCATGGACACGCACGCACGCAGCCCTCATTCACAGCCAGCAATGACAGCTTGCTCCTGTGATGCAGAAAGTGATGAGGCCATCACCAGGTCTCTGTGGTATTGAAGGGAATGAGAGATGAGGATGGAGACAGAGAGAGACAGATAGAGAGAGAGAGAAAGACAGTGAGGGAAATAAAATTAAGAGAAAAGAGATCAAAGAACACTGCAAATACGGATGGAAAATAAAGGACACATAGACAATCACTGCAAT
Source organism: Benthosema pterotum (assembly GCA_039105355.1). Classification (NCBI taxonomy): domain Eukaryota; kingdom Metazoa; phylum Chordata; class Actinopteri; order Myctophiformes; family Myctophidae; genus Benthosema; species Benthosema pterotum. The sequence continues at coordinate 48,027,678 of CM076973.1, forward strand.
GCTGGTCCTCATTTGGACAACAACATGCAATACTGTCTGGCCCTTTGGACTAAGGAGAAATGTTGCACATGGGCAGATAATGCAGAACTTATGATCTAAGGTCCAACTGCCGATGTGTCAACAGAAATATATGTATGCTCATAAATAATCTCTAGCCAGCGATTCACAGCTTCAGACTACCCCCCCCCCCCACACACACACACACCCTCACCCCATGCACCAATTTGACCAAATTGACCAATTTCCCAGCCCATCGATTGGTGGTCAGTTCCAGCCACAGAGCGAGGGAGAGGAAACTTTTCTTCCCTGCATGGATTTTCGCATCACCTCGATAACTGACTGCAAAATAACCCCTCACCAATCATATCCCTCTTTCCGGGTCAACTTTTCCCAACTCTCACACAAAGCTCCTCAAACACAGACACAGAAAGATGTTTTCTTTTTCTTCATGGTACAACAAAACTGGCAAGCTTTTTTTCTTTGGTAATAAATGAGCATTATTGATTATGTGGTTATATTAACTGCTGATGATTATGTTATTTTTTTTTTTAATGAACCCTAGCCTCCCAATCCTGGGGTTTTGCCTCAGCCAATTGATTGCAATGGCAGCCTTACAACTGCCAATCGATTACATAACCAGTCCACTTCTCAGTGATAATGGGTATTATGACTATGAAATTCCCAAGTTGCATCGTCCTCAGTATACAGTAGGCCACTGTCCGATGTCTAGTTTGTTGAAAAGAGGTGAGTATTTTGTATAGCTGATCTGTATGCCGGCAATGCTGCATAATCAGCGATGTACATCAGCTATTTTCAGAAAAAGAGGTTTCATACAGAGTAGGGTTTAATATTTTTCCCAAATTTGGCCCATTTCAAATCCCGGGATTTTGCCGACAATTTCCCGGGCTCCCGGGAATTCCCGTAAAAAAAATAGAAGGATAAGTCAGTTAAAAAAGTCCTCCTAAAAATGCAATTATATGTCGACAGTTAATATTCTCAATTGAATAGTGATATTTTATTGTTTTAAACCTTTAATTTTAACAAAATATGAACAATATCAAATACAAATGTAAGCCGGTTACACAAATATTAGCAATGCGGCACGCAAAATAGGCTACTTATTGGAAGGTTAGGACATCGGAGAGAGAGAGAGCGAGAGAGAGAGCGAGAGAGAGAGCGAGAGAGAGAGAGAGAGAGAGAGAGAGAGAGAGAGAGAGAGAGAGCGAAGCTGACAGCGCGTCTCAAATGTGGTCTTGGATATCGCATAATAAGGTTGTCTGCACATCAAGAGGATACGATGGTAGAACGCGCCTCAAAAGTGCTCTTGTACATCGCGTAAGATACGATGATTGAGGCTTGACGAACAAATATTTGGTATGGGCATAAGGGCATTTAATACTATTGATTGCAGCTGCGTTTCCAGCTCATCAATGCAAACGAAGCGTTGTTGACTACGCATGTTTTAGTCGCTGTCTGACATGACAACAAGTTACGGGATGCAAGTTATATAACTTATTTTGTATATATTGTAATATTGTAATATCAATAGCCTCGGTGGACATGGGGGGGAGAGACAGAGAGAGCGCTGTGGTGTTTTTTTTTTTTACCTGTGTTGTAAGTTATTTCACATTGCTGAGTGGCCGTGTATAGAAGTTGTAGAACAGAGACAATCTGTCGCGAGGAAAATAAGTCCATGCAGTATAGGAAGTCCAACGTTCTCTTCAGACGTTCATATTTTTGCTAGTGTATGCTATAAGCTGGTCTGCATCTGATTCAATGAATGAAGGAGGATGCGGCATTCGTGCGGTCCATAGTCCTGAGTCCTGACTGCTCGCATTTAGACCACGTGTCGCCAATATTGTGTCCCGCGGGGCTCCTGTTCATAGCCCCCTCGCTGCATAGTCTAATTATCAGTGATGTTTGGAACTTATGCGAGGGTTATAGATTTGATTTTACCACTCACAGATATCGGAAAAAACACGATTTGTGTGGAAAAATTGAGAAAGAAATGATAACCTCCGGGAAGACGGGTCCCGGAGGATTTCCCGGGAGGGAAATTAAGTCAGTTGTACCCGGGCATCCCAGGAAACCGGGATCCCGGTATTAAACCCTAATACAGAGGGAGTAGATGAAGGGGACAATACAGGAACATTGCACGTTATTGACCCGGCTGGGTCAACAAACAATACTATAGGCCAGGTTTAGTAAGCAACTTTTATCGAAACATTACTGAGGGAAAGTTTGTAAGGCATTTACAATGTGTGAACCTGTGCGTTTTGTTATGTAGTGTTAGATTAATCGAACTAGGTTCCAACTTCCAGCAGGAGCGAAATCAATTCCCGAACGCAGGAGGCGTCGCTGCAGACGTCCGTTATGAATAACGGTTTCAAAACTTACGCAACCGTTGGCATGACGGTCGAGGGTTAAGGTTAGGTTTAGGCCTAGGTTTTACTGAGGTTATGTTTAGGGCTAGGAGTTAGGGTTAGGTTTAGTAGGGAACGGTCCTGACTGTTGCTAAAATATAACTGAAATCAATCAGAGTGCAGGCTTAATGCTAATGTAAAATCAAGATGGTAAAAGCTCAGTAATCACAAGAGAAATATGAAGACTAATTGTTATCTACCGGTTACATTACTTATTTTGGTAAATCTTGATTTCCTTCATACTGAATTCACGTTGATTACATAGACGCAAATACTGTGAGATGCTTCATGAATAAGAGCTTGGAAACTGGGATGAATGTACTGTATACCTGGCTGTGTGTGAGAAGGATATGCCGGAGCGCACATGCAGAGACATTTCCACGCTCATTTTATTCCGTAAAATGGAGCCGCTTAATCATTTATGGGATAACGTACATCGTCAGGAAAGCAGGGCACCGCTCACTTTCTTTCGCCTCTGGGCACGTTTCCCGTGTCATGTTGAATCTTCATCATTGAACCATTTCCAGCTCCGCAGATCGAAATTTGTGAAGTCAGGACGCGTACCCTATAGAAATAACAATATAGTGAATAGTGATGCATGGAGTGACATACCATAAATTATTGAACAGTATAGTAAGGCCATTGCTACTGTCTTCTAACCCAGTTGTTCCCGGAATCTGGGCTGGGACCCCCAGGGGACCTCGTTGAAAGTTTCAGATGTCATCATACAGTACTTAGGAACCAAATGGACCCTTATGGTTCTGTAATTCAAGAGTGCACAAATGGAACCAAGTGGATGTGTACACACTCAGTGAAATTACATTTGATTCCACATTATACAACAGGGTTCCGAGAGATGGAAATGCCATTAAATGGGGCTCTGAAGATATAATATGCATGTTGCATGTCTGTACACCTAATATGCATGCATGCCGTTATGCATCTTGTTTAATAAATAAAGTTCAACTTAAATTTGTGTTCTGGTTCCTCTTCTATCCTAGTAGACATAAAAATTCAAAACCTACACCTCTTCTCGTGAAAACTTCCTCCCATGCATTAAGCAGTAGCGTTTCAGGGCAGAGCACATCTCCCCATTACAAAAATATATCCATTGGAATCTTCAGGCCTTATAGTTTATTTATGAAGATCCCAGAATATTCAAATTTCAACTCTCAAATGTGCACACAATTTAATGCAGCTCATTAATGAATTCATTATGTACTGTATCAGAATGCCAAAACCTTTTGGAGGGAGCTCAAACTGAGAGGAATGGAATTAGCCCAACTATTGTGCTGATATAAAACTAGCACCATGCAGTCCCAAAGGTCCTGAAAACAGGACAAGGATTTGCCTTCTATTACAGATGATTTGAACATTACCGTGTGCATTTTCTAATACTTCATCCAGGCTGTTGGACTTCAAGATGTCCCCCATTAGGTGACCCACCTTGAATGGGAGCATGTCATTGGATGATTATTCATTTTCATTTTTTTCCATGTCATATGAAAGCAGAGAACTGTCGCGTTGAAATGACACATTAGTTGTTCAGTTTGATGACTAGTTTTGGAGGCATGCATTATAGAGTAAAGTCTTGTAGAAAAGCGATTTGAGAAAACAGGCTTGAAAGGTTCACTTCTGTGGACTCATTCTACAGTTACTTCAGACATATCAATGTGTTGCTTTGACATTTTATCTCAGACATGCTTTAGTTTGTGAGAAGTGTGAAGAGTCTGCCTGCCTGACTCATTTTGGTTTAAAAGTAATAAGTCAGTCAAATCTGTGCACCATGTGCCCAAGCTTTCCAAGGTACAGTAGCATGTTTCTGAATGACTGGAGGCCTGTCACCATCACTTCAGTTGTCAATAACTGAGGTGCTTTGAGACGTCCAGCACTCATTTTGTTCAATACTGCCTGCCGCACTGCAGGAGCCATCGCAATTTGCATATTGTCAAAACAGATGTGGCGACCGCGGCTGTTTACTATACTCACTTGGAGGGCAGTAATCTGTTGATTACCGCTCCCTTTTCAAATAAGTTAGTGCATTTATTTGTAGACCACTTTCAGAGTGCTTTCCAGATTTAAATGCGACAAAACAACCAATCAACTACAACTTTGTAATAACTAAGATGAGGTACAACAACAACACAAACAACTATTTAAAGGCCTGTCTACAAGTGAGTCTCAAGGGCATATATACAACATAATATACTACACTGTACAGTACATTTGTACAATTGGGAGATGCATTGTGTGCAATGGTACCTGTTACCTCAGGAAGAAGGTGCTCTGTCATTATAATGCTGAATGAACAGTGATGTTTACATAGCAAAGCCGACAGGTTACTGAACAGCTAGCTGTCACCATGTCATGTCATATAAGCTCTGATTACACTGTCACTATTACTTACTGCATATGACCATGCCTGTTTTTATTTGACTTTTACAACATTACCCATAGTAGGCACTGGCAGTGTCGCCGAACACACACAGCATACGCGTTCATTTACTTGGTAAACTAACACATAAAGTGCCATTTTTGATTGTGTCATGCAAGCATGCAAATCACATGCATGAGGCCTTTCGATTCGGTGTGCCGATTTGGCCCTGTGAATGGGGTGAATCATGTCCTGACAGTTGGTGTGCTGTGCCCTTTATAAATAGAATGCATGCTTCGGTATTTGATATTTGATAGTCTCTTAAGATCAACTGTATGGTTGGCAACTCTATTCTTAGTCTGTTAATATAATTAGTTCTGCAGTCTCCTAAGGCCCTGATAGCACAGTGGAAGCATCACCTCTGCATGGCAGCAGCAGCACTAGCTGTCCACAAAGGCAAGGTTTCTGATGCAGCGTGGAAATAGTATATCCGATAGCCTCCATTAATTATTCAATTTGTTCATCTGAAGGGAAAACTGTTCAAACAAAACCATGTGAATTAGCAGTTGTGGTTAATCAAGAACAACCACAGAATGGATGGGCCATGTGTAAGTGTTACACCTCTTCCTATGTTGAATGGACTTAGTGCTTTTCCTTTTGGATTATTTATGTATGTGTTGACCACTAATGCAAAAGAAAGCATCATTCATTTTCCTCATAGACGAAAATGGCTCATAAAAACTCGATTGTGCCGCGGACAAAACCAACTCGGGTCGTGACAAAACACAAACACAATAGTATCATATTAGTAAAAAACAGCAGGATACAACACGTTTTGTTTTGTTTTTCATCTTAGAAATTATTTGATTGTCCCAAAAGATTGTGTGTGTCATCATGATTTGTCACGACCCGAGTTGGCTTTGTCCGCGGCGTAATCATCTTTATATGAATCATTTTCAAAAAGTCTATGAGAAAAATGAATGGGGAATCCACTTCTGGAACTGATGACGTCACTGCACAGGTTGTTCTGGAAGTTTGTTGTTCTGGAAGGTTTTTGGGCAGAGGTTTGTGGTTGGCATCCAGTGTGTGTGTGTGTGTGTGTGTGTGTGTGTGTGTGTGTGTGTGTGTGTGTGTGTGTGTGTGTGTGTGTGTGTGTGCGTGTGTGTGTGTGTGCTCCACAGTTTAGCATCGTCAGAGGCGGAGATTAGATGTTAACAGACAGACGGACACACAGACACAGACGGGGGGCAAAACATTCTCCCTCTGAACAAACTGAACTGAACTGAACTGAACTGAACTAGTTTGTATCACAAGCAGAAAAAAAATGTTCCAAAACAATACAAGCCTCCACTCTGTTTTTTGCCTGCTTTCTCAGCTTCGTCTGTGATAACACTTTAATAACGTCCATGTTTTTGTTTTTGGAAGTCAGAACCTAGTTCTTATACGACACAGTATCAAATTCCCTTTGTAGAATCTACTGTGAATCAGCCAGGGGCATTGTGTCCTCTGCCAATCCTAGTAGCATCAGTGGTGTGTCAGACTTTGGTGCTCCCTAGCAGTGGTTTTCAACCTTTTTAATACCAGGGCCCACCATTTATTTATTCATTTGATGACATGTTAGCCCCACAGGCTCCAAAACTAAAGATTTCTTTTGCTTTTGTTGAGAATTCCAGGCTGGATTTCAGAGAAAACAAAACAGTCAAACATTCAGCTCAAAATGACCATTAATCTTCAACATTCTCTAGCTGTGTAGACTTGGGCTAATTCACATCATGAATATAGTGTGAACATGAAACCAAATGGACCCACAAGGGTCCATTTGGTTTCATGTTTACGCGCTCAAGAGTTACATTTGGTTAACCAACTTTTCATGTGGTTAACCTACTTAGCTGGGGACCACCTGGAACCCCCTCAAGGACCACTGGTGGTCCCCGGACCACCTGTTGAAAACCCCTGCTCTATAGTAAAAAAGCTATAAGCAGGGATATTAAAGAAAGAACTCTTGACTATAGCTGAATATTCTCCCGGATTATTCTGCCATGGAGTATGAAAGAATCATACAGTTATGGTACAGAATATTTTGGTACAGTATAATGCTGTGATTTGCATCCGTCACTACACAATATCTCTGACGTGTTTTCCATGAAGTACCTCCACAGCTTCCAGCATACGCTCGGCTGTACTGTATGTGGGTCACATGACAACATGATAAATGAGACGTACAGCGTTGTGTCTGGGGACATTTACTGTTTAATCTTGGGAATCCCCCCAGTATAGCGGATCGCCTTGGGTATAGCCTGACTCACATCTCTGAGGGATAGTCTGACAACCACCAGAGACTCTGATGAGCCCAAGCGTTATTTTTATCTCCAGAGTTTAAACTTAAATAGGAAGGACGTGTTCAGGACCTCACTTGGACATCAGATGCAAGATGGGGCATAAGGTGGAGCATTGCGTCACAGCCTTAAGGCTCATTCAGAGTTCAGAATTTCGGTGGCCACCACGAGCACCGCCCACCCCCCACCCCCCCACCCCCGTTCTCCCTGCGTCCCTCAGTTTCTCTCCCTACTTCCTACTTGCTTCAATTACAATAATTTCTGCTGGTTTCATGTTTATTTCCTATTCTATTTATGTCGTTGTCTCTATCAATGAATTCCCCCTTCCTTCCTTCTCCTCCTGCTCGTCGCGCTGTGGTGTGTTGTGTGTCATATCGTAGGCAACGGTGGTCGCGGTGGGCACCGAAAATCCATCTCTGAATAGGCCGTTAGTCTCACTCCTTCTGCCCTCATCAAAAGCAACTGCTTGACTATAGCTCTCTAGTCACACTTTGGAGAAAAGCTCGTCAATTTCAAGACCAGCTATTGTCAGGTATCGACACAACATTTTTTCCATGGTCAGATTGACCCTAATTGAAAGAATCTGACATCACTAGACCGATCACATTAGATTTCCACCTGTCTATATATGCGCCTGCATGCCTGTTGACGTCACTATAGACCAGAACGGGTCCAGAATGCATTGCCATGGTAACTACAGGTTAAGGTGCAGTATAACCTATTGGACTCCATATGTGGATAATGGTTTGGACAGGAGTGCATCCACTAGTTACTAGTGAATGCAACTATTGCATACACACGGCATGGTGGAACTGGAACAACATGGTCCACAAAAAAATAATCTCTGGCAAAGTAAAAGTACTATAAAAGTAGGTCATTTTCATCATCTAGTCCTCTTCTAGCAAGACAGCTTTTAAATTGCTTGATTCAGTAATGACTGTACTTATAGATATCCATTTTACTGTAGTTGCCCCGTCCCCTTCCTATACACCAACAATACGCACAATACTTTGATGATTCAAACACTAGTCAAAGGAATAAGTTCGGCCCTTGGAGGGTTAAAAGCATAGTAGATGATGAAATAACCAAAACTTAATTTCAAAGTGAAATATCACCTGAGTACGTACAGTACTGGTGTCTGTGTGCTTCCTTTGTATGGAAAAAGACACATAACACATAGTGGTGATCAATTCAATTCAGGGATTTTTTTTTCCAGAAAGAACACACAGGCGTTTTTCCCTTGCATTTTAAACAGCCTATAGATCTGTTATTATATTGTGAGACTGAGACAATGTCAATGACAAAACTAAATGTACTGAAACTTTTTCATGGTCCGTCTCTCGACATGTCTGTCTTTTTAAAGACATTCTCATCTTCTTTTGTCCTTTGATGCTTGTGTGTGTGTGTGTTCGTATAAAGTGAGTGATGCCTCAGCAGAGATGGCTAGTATTGAATGACAGCCCCTTGAGGTCCATTGTAGGAGTCCAGTTTGATGTGTCAGAATTATATTGCTCTGTCTGTGATCCACTGGACCACTCACTGGGGAGTCGGTGGCTTCTTTTAGTCTCTGATACCCACTGGTGGAATAGCAACTCACATTTTACGACTTTGCTAAAATGTGAGTTGAAAGATGTTACTGATTTCAGCACATTATGCATCAGCTATATATATATATATATATATATATATATATATATATATATATATATATATATATATATATATATATATATATATATATATATATATATATATATATATATATATATATATATATATATATATATATATATATATATAAATAGTATATAAATATATAAATAGTTCTGCTTGCTCCTCGCAAAGTACACAATTGCTATTTTTCATCACGCAGGTCTGATATAAAAAGCACAACCCGTCAGCATTGATTTTTTATATATTTATTCATTTGGTCATGTCAGAAAGACTGACTGAAGCTACTGCATCTGGCTGCATTGAAGTGTATGATTGAACGTTTCATGGTCAATATTGTTTAGAATCGCTTTCAAACGTTCTATTTGATTGAACTTTTCATGGTCCATATCGTTTAGAATTGTTTTAAAATGTTCTAGTATAATATAAGCACAGTAATTTGTGGGGGAAAAACAAACACAATATATTGTTATATCAAATCGATTCGCAACAGAATTAAGAATCGCAATATAAATCGATTCAGCACCCTAAATATCAATATCATATTGTATTGTGAGGTAAGTGAGTGTCCCACTCCTAATATGCAGGTATAATAAGTGGAGCTGCTTTACATGTAAATCAGTTATTGATCTGGATGGTGTGTGCAGGGCAGACCAGGCTGGAGTGAACTGATTATCTTGATAAGGTGCAGTGTCTGTAGTATGAGGCAAATGCTGCTCAGGGTTAGCAGGATATTAGGTTCAACAGAGCAGTGCATTCTCCTCTATTTTCCCAGTTAACAGCTGATTGAACAGGACATAGAAGTAGTGCCAGTCAGTGAACATGTCCTCCCATGTGACCTGTACCTGCATGGACTGAAACACAAGGCCAACAATGTAGATTTAACCTGACGTGGAACCATCTTTAATAGCAGGAATAAAATGCTGTCACTGCACTTAAAAAAAATAATAATCTTAAGAGTTTTCTGAAAAGCATTTTCTTTAGCATTATCTTATTGTCAGTGATGGCCAAAGCACTCAGTGTAGATCTGCTATTTTTCAACAGATAAAGCATAACATAATGCTTAAAACTCCAAAATGTGATAACAGTACACAAAGGGTTGATTGTCTCTGCATGCCCCATGCCCAGGATACATCGGATGCCCAGCATACATCGATGATTTTGACCCATTTGAGACGAGTGATGGAGCAGATGTACAGTATAAAGAAAGAGCACTTTGGTGTTCATCCTGCTCTGCTGTTCGCAGGTCCCTGCCGTGATAATGTCCTCTTTAAGGTCTTTACACAGCTGGAATTGCCATTGGCTCAGAAAATAATCATCAGCTGCTAACACAAATGTAGGAAAGGTCTTTGTCCCTTCATCTCTATCGCCTTTTAAAGGGTGATTTTAAAGAGAGCAATTGTAGCACTTACATTGTGTCCAGGGCTCTATGCTGCTGCCTCGCGGCGCACAAATGAAAAGGTAATTAAAAGTAATCGTTGTGTGAGGACAAACAAAAGGGAAATTGCCGTTGAACAAAAGCCAACGGGTTGACGTCTTATAGAAATGTATGGTAGTTGTATGCGCATTAATTGAACATGCTCAATACGCATTGATCGTCTGCTATAATGGTTCGTCCTCAAGGACGACAGTAATACAACCATAGGCTATTGTAATTTTCTATCGGCCTCACACCTATATAACTCGTGAATTTCCTAGTGTGATGTGTTCATAATTTTGCTGATTCGGTAGGAAACAGGAATATAACCTCCATAGCAGTGGGAAGTGTAATGTTTGTTGTCGTCTATTTCATGTTGTACTTGTTGACAAATTAGCTTTTTTCACTGATTGACACTAAATTGTAACTACTTGAAACTATGCTATGATGATGAAAAACTGACTAAATTTATGACAATTTTGTCAAATAAAAAACTAGACTACAATGTTTGTCGATTTTAGTTGACTAAAACTAGACATTCCTAGTGAGTAAAATGGGTATAAAACTCATATTCTAGTCTCTCTTCAGACAAAAATCTGAATTTACTGTGGAAATCAACTGTTCAGTGAACAGTATATGGCACTATATAGGTAAAGGGGCCGTGTATGGCCCTACGCAGACAAATTATGCAAAGGAAAACCACTTCTGTGGACAGTGTTTATTCCTCTGGGTTACAATCTCCTGCTTTTTCCATAATATATCCCATTTGTTGAGGTCATTTATTAGATTTTGTTTTTACTGAGGGACTGAATTAATTTCACTGCGGTCCAACAGGCATGCTATGAATGTGTTGGATAAATGAGAGAGTGGCCAAAGAGTCACAGTGTTTCATTTACACAAACCACAGAGAACACTAGGGTACATCAATGTAAATCACACGCATGCACGTGTTTCTGCAAACATCAGGACTATTTAGCAATCTGCATGCTTAAATAATTTGGGTCAGGAACAACTGCAAAGGTCTCATAACATGCACACACGCTCCCACATACATTCACAGTTGCACACACTATGAATATTTTAAATCTCACTGCCTATAAAATCTGTCTGATCTTGGCACACAGAGCACAGATATGCTGTTTAATATTGGATGTGATATCAAAGTTCAGAGTTAAGTTGGTCCTTCCTGAGGCAAATTGCATGCTACGTATATTCTCCTTTTGCTTAGCTTTTTTTTCCTTCTCCAAGCTCTCTTGGGATACATTCAATCGAGTTGCATTTAATTCAATAAGGTTTGGATATGCTTGTGAATTTGTACGTGAATGTGTAGTTTTCCCATGGCTATAAAACTGGTGGTGTAGTTATATTGGGAGTGCACGATTATGAAATTGTCACCAATATCCGGATTCTATTTTTTGCAGGGTCATATCTGGTTATACCAATTCTGACACATTCCGATATGTTGTACAGAAGACCAAAGTATGCTTGGAAACAAGCACACTTTTTTCCAAGTGTCTAACCCCAGCCCTAACCGAATGACTATACGATATGATATTTTTATGGCCAATACGACCGATGTCTAAGTTATAGCCGCACGTGACTTTAATCGCAAAGAAAAGTCAAATAAACCAAATTGGAATATCCTATGCATCAGTGAGTTGAATTTGTTGATTCACAACGATAACATGAAGGTTTGTTCATCACCACAACACAATCACTCACCCAACTGTACAGCAAATATTGTATCCTGTGTTATGAACCAGACACAGTTCTGAAGATTATTGTCGACCTCTTGGGTTGGACTGTGTAATTGTAATGTGTGTGCGGTCACCGGCGAGGCTTCTCTCTGGTGTCTCTTCACCTGGAAAGGTATAATTACATCAGGGCCCACGTCTCTGGAGGAGAGAGATGGTTACTGTGAGGACCGCTAGCTGCTTGGATCCATTCAGTTTAATGAATGAAAACAACTCTCCCCTTACATCAGTGCATGCACCCACAAGACCACCCAGATCCCTGTAGCAATTTCTTTGGCTCAGCCTTTTTGAATATGAATGTGCGATATTAATTTGAATAGTGCACACACACACACACACACACACACACACACACACACACACACACACACACACACACACACACACACACACACACACACACACACACACACACACACACACACACACACACACACACAAACACACACACAAACACACACACACACACACACACACACACACACACACACACACACACACACACACGCACACACACACACACAGGCACAGGCAATTTCAAAAAAATATATTAACCTTTTCCAAATGACTTGTGAACGTACGATATGCAAACCATCTCCTGTTGGGTGTTCAGGAGCCTATAATACAATTCCTTTTCTCAATTCCTTTCCCTATAACCTTTTCCCTTGAAAGCTCCGGTGCAGCTGGAATCAGATATGTGTGAAGGCCACAGTAGGTAGACTATTATTATGCCTAATGCACCGTCCTGAAGATTACTGAAAGCGAGACAAGAATATCCCCAAAGTGCCAACAGAGTGACAAACCTACTTATTTTCTCTAATCTAAATGGATAACCTCAACATACTGCTGTTTGTACAGTTAGGGTTCCATTTTCACACACTAAACCCCTTATCCCTAATTTCTTTGTCTTTTATTTATATAAAAAAAAAAAAAAAAAAAAAAAAAACGTTTTGGATTAGTTTAACAGGTCAATCTATTGACACGTTGTGAGCTTTCAAACAACCATTTTAACTACTAAAAATATATTTTTAAATAGTTTAAAAAGGCAAAGACGTTAAGGGATAATCAGTTCAGTTCAGTTCAGTTCAATGGGTATAGCAGTGACAAAAATCTAGGCCCTAATGTATAATATGCAGGGGTGTAGTGGAGGGGGGACGCGGGGGGACGGCGTCCCCCCACTTCTCACATCTAAAATATTTTTGGCTCTGGAAAAAATCATTAGCATGGTGAAATACATCTTGATGACATCATCAAGATGTGTTTCACCATGTTAATGAGTTTCCTTTTTTCTGAGAATGTACAAATGGAACCAAATGGACCCGCTAGGGTCCATTTGGTTCACATTTGTACACGCTCAGAAAAAAAAAATCAAATGGGGGGAATTCCCCTTTCAGAGGCGTCCCCCCACTTCTAAAAGTACCACTACAACACTGATAATATGTAAGGCTGCCTGCCTTTCTGACTGAGAGGAAGATTTTGTTAAATAGTAATGTAGTGATGGTGATTTATCATGGATAATTCTGAGATGCTTCTTTCCTCACACATAATGTGACTCAAACCATATGGCTGTTGAAGACTGATCTTAGGGATATCGTCCTATGTGGCTGGTTAAGACTGAGGTTAGTAACCTACAGAACATGGAGGAGTTTAAGGCCGAGGTTAGAGACTGCCAGAAAGCTATTTCATTGATATCCAACAATTGGAAAAAAAAATCCAGAAAGAAAGGCTGTTTTCTCCAACTCTAGGGAACTCTGAGGCAAACAAAAGACAACAAGCCTCTTGTTTGGAATATTAACACTTCTGGAGAGACTTTAAATGTCACAAGGTATAGAGACGAAAGATTTTGCATTCTGGCTTTTGCCTCTTGCTCCTTGCTTCTTTTGTTTTTTTCCAGCAGTGAAGTGTCCCCTTCGTTCCGCCTGCATGTCCTTCAGACCTTGACAAAATCAAAACATATCTACCAAACGGTATATGTACTGTATATCTCTCTTCAGTCATTCAGTGGTAATGTCTACCCATGCAAATGTGTCTGCATGCTTCAATAAGGCCTCTATGCATACCCCAGAGATAAAAAGCCCTGCTGTGCTGCTTGCCATGCTGTAGTGTTATTATGCAACACCATGCAACAATCCTCTCTTTCTTATCTGACAGATTTCTGCACGTCTCTCTCTCTCTCTCTCTCTCTCTCTCTCTCTCTCTCTCTCTCTCTCTCTCTCTCTCTCTCTCTCTCTCTCTCTCTCTCTCTCTCTCTCTCTCTCTCTCTCTCTCTCTCTCTCTCTCTCTCTCTCTCTCTCTCTCTCTCTCTCTCTCTCTCTCTCTCTCTTCAGGGGCACTTGACTCTTTTCCAAAGCTGACTAAAACATGTAATTTGTCTGTAAACACATTTCCCAATGCCTAATGCATAGTTAAATGTTTATCTTTAGCGGCTACAGATTGCATAATATCATTGGCCGGGCTGCATCCGTGCGCACATTATTTATCTCACATGTGTAAATCCCTGCAGCCCCTTTTTTTTTAAACTTTACACACTCACTGTGTCATTTAGCCATGTAACACTTGGCTCTGCCCCTGATAACTGAAGCACGCCGTTGGACTGCTAATGCAAGACGCACTGTTGGAGGACAACCAATGTAACCCAATGTGTGGATTCACTCCACACATTGGCTGTATGGATGGACCAGGGCCAGTGGAGGACATACAGACTGGTTTATTAAGGATTGCTGCATGGCTGCATTAATCCATCCATCTTCCACCACTTATACGTAGTTGGGTCACAGGGGCAACATCTCCACCAGAGTTTTCCAGTCTCTCCTCTCCAGAGCAACATTCCTGGGTGATCCCCAGATGTTCCAAGGCCAATGGGTCGATGTGTTTCCTCTAACTGGTCCTTGATCCGCCCAGGTGTCTCCTCCCAGTGAAGACGTGCCTCAAGGTCCTCCCTATAGAGCTGCGCAGTGACGTCACCGCCCCTGTTCCGGAAGTCTTTTCCCCATTCATTTTTCTCATAGATTTTTCAAAAATAATTTATATCAAGACGATTACGCCGCGGCCAAAGCCAACTCAGGTCGTGACAAATCATGACAACAAACACAATATCGTCATATAATATATAATTGGGAAGAAGTAGAAAACGGCATGATACAAGACTTTTTGTTTCGTTTTTTCATCTTAGAAATTATTTTATTGTCCCAAAAGTTTGTGTGTGTCATCATGATTCGTCACGACTCGAGTTGGCTTTGTCCGCGGCGTAATCGTCTTGATATAAATTATTTTCGAGTCTATGAGAAAAATTAATTGGGAAAAGACTTCCGGAACAGGGGCGGTGACGTCACTGCGCAGCTCTATAGGCAGGACCTCGAGAGGCGTCCTAACCAGATGCCTGATCTCCTAAGCGAGAGGCGTCCTAGCCAGATGCCCGAACAACCTAAGCTGGCTCCTTTCCAGGTGAAGAAGCAGTGACTGTATTCTGAGTGAGACGTTTCTTTGCAGTTGCTACAGTGGTGAGCACTTAAGATTTTCACTGTTAGTATCTGACTGCTCTTGAGGCACCAGGGTGCTACCAGTTCCCTGCTGTGGTAACAGTTTTCACACTTCATTTAAAAGTTGTCAACTTTGCAGTACCACTTTTTCTGGTGCTACCAGATACGTACCACAGTGGTACCACCAGTGACAATCTCAAGTGCTCACCACTGTATAACAGATACTGTAGTGTGTCATCTAGGCACACAGGCAGGCAACCCTTACCTGTATGACAGATGGATTCTAATTGAAAGTTAATTGAATCATGTAAAGCACATCGCCTTTCTATAAAACTCATAATGGCGCTTCTTCAGAAGACGTTTTTCTTTTGTCAGGCCTGCGTGTGGTTTGAGAAATGTCTTGCATTATTATTGGCAGCTGTTATTTTTGAGCTCGCCTGCAGTGGCGATCAGGGACAAGTCATTAAGCGCAAATCAGAAATTACAGTGCGGAGCAAACAATATAAGAAAAGATCTATTCGTCTGGGGGGAACACTGTGTTCCATTTCTCTGACGCACACTTCAAAAGGAATAACATAATTATCTTTTTGTGGTTACCATGGTTTCCTTTCACTAATGGCATATGATCATGGCAAATGGAAAGATCCTGCGAGTTGATGATCACTCAAAGCTTTCACAGTTTGATTTAAAGAAAAAAAAATAGTATTGCTATACTGGACTACCTAGGACTAACTACTGATGAGTTCCCATACACACTGCAAGGCCTCCTACACACTTTAGTAATGGGTCAATATCAAATTGCGGGATGTCCATGGGATATATCTAGCATGTGTTTGCATTAAAAGTAAAAAAAAATAAAAAAATAAAGCTTGTGTTGTTCATTATGATCATGTCTTTCCAAATACCATAATTTACTATGGAACTCTTATTGATACAAAATGGCTGAATATCACTAAAATGTGTACTAAATAACTGTCCGAATGTAACAACCAACACCTTCTATTTAGTTAAACAATGATTAAATGAATTGAATCAAAAAATATGTTTCATCAAAGCTATTTCATGACCCCCGGAATTAAAGGTATTTTGTAAGGAACCCTCATCCAGAAGTATGTTGTCCCAGCAGGGGCGGCCTTAAGGATCGGGGGGCCCCTTGCATGACGTCATCATATTAATAATTAAATAAAAGATTGATTTATTAACTATAAAACAACGGCCGCGCCGGCCCATTTTGGTCCGCGGCCCATACGTTGCACATCATCCTGCCTGCGATCATCATCGCAGGCAGCAACGGCTCCTCCTCCGACATACGGAGCTCTGAGCTGCACATTTTTCCGATCCATGATGCAGGCTTGTCTTGGCAGAGCCTCGTACGACATCTCTTGTCATGGATAACCACACTCAGTGACCACCGCGCCATCTAACATGTAAAAGTTACTGGAGAATTAACAGGCATTGTCCCTTGTGTTGGTGGGGAGACAGACGGACAGACTGTTCACTGCGCCAAGCCGCCGGCAACTTAGATGTGTAGGCCTACCTGAAAACATGTGGGTTCTATACGCCTTATAGAACCAGTTTCTCTAAAGTCCAAATAATAGTGGTCCCGCGTCCCCGGACCACTTTTGATAATCATAAACCACCGGCATAAAGTGACAAACGCAGCGAATCTCTTTTCTCCCTCTGGGGACAGGAGATCTCGGGCGACCCTCCCTCTCTGACTGTGTGTGTGTATGTGTGTGGAGGGGGTAGTAGGCTGCTCACCGCTGTGAGTGTGCGTTCACACCTAAGACACTCATGAAACTAGTGGTAGCATGGGTTTCATGACAGGGAATGACTGGAAATGGTTTCAAGATGGCCGATTTGAAGAAACTTTTGGTTTCTTAGGTGTGAACGCACACTGATGCAGCTGCTTCACTACGCCGTACAACGGTGCATAACCGAGAAATAGGCTAGCTGCAAGCCATTATAGACCGTATATATATAAATCGCGGGGCCCTTGGAGAATCGAGGGGGCCCCCTGGAGGCTCGGGGCCCCTTGCAATTGCAAGGGTTGCTATGTCCTTAAGGCCGCCTATGTGTCCCAGTTACCCCCATTAAAAGCAAATGTATTGGTTATTATTATTATTATTCTTTTTTTTTTTGCTGTGAACGAATATAGATTATTTTTCTAAAACAGCAGATCTACAAACTGCATGATCTTGTAGATCTGCTGTTGTAGATCTGCGGTTGTAGAAAAATAATCTATATTTTTATATATTTGTGCTATGTTGAAATTTGGGTCACCCTTCGACAGCTAAAGTGTGAAATGACACAGTTAAAAGTGGTTTTAAAGCTATTAGGTGACCCACATTAAGGATGTTCCTGGCGTCGTTAATGGGATAATCTGCTGGCGAGGGCTGAGCTCTCTCTCTCTCTCTCTCTCTCTCTCTCTCTCTCTCTCTCTCTCTCTCTCTCTCTCTCTCTCTCTCTCTCTCTCTCTCTCTCTCTCTCTCTCTCTCTCTCTCTCTCTCTCTCTCTCTCTCTCCCCCCCCTCTCTCTCTCTCTCTCTCCCCATCTCTCTCTCTCCCTCCCCCTCTTCCTCTCCCTCCCCCTCTCCCTCTCTCCCTCCCCCTCTCTCTCTCTCTCTCTCTCTCTCCCTCTCTCTCTCCCCATCTCCCTCTCCCCATCTCCCTCTCCCCCTCTCTCCCTCTCTCCCTTTCTCCCTCTCTCTCTCTCTCTCTCTCTCTCTCTCTCTCTCTCTCTCTCTCTGACGACATCTTGTCTGATTGGTTGGAACTTGGGAAAACTCTGTCAGGCTCGCCATCATGTAGACTGGCTCTCTTCCCAGTTGAGGCTCAGTCATACTCCAGGGTGACGTGACTCGCGGTGAAAGAGTTTCACCGTAGTTTCACTGTAGTTTTTTGTTCACCCTACATACTCCAGCGTGCCGGTGAAACGAGTCTATTGACACTTTTCCACAAAATGAAAGATTTGTCTGCGAGCCAGATGCAGCCTTCAAAAGAGCCACATATGGCTCCCGAGCCACAGGTTCCCTACCCCTGCTGTTAAGCATGTCATATGTATGAAACACTCCATCTAGATGCTTCTGAATCCTAACGCATGTGTATTTGTTCGCCTGGCTCCTATAAGTATGAGCAGCACGGCCATTCAGTTAACCTCCATGCCACCACTAGAAGCCTACAATGTATACATATTAAAGGAGAGGCGTCAGGGACAGAGCCAGGGGGATTACATTTATCGGCAAAGTGTCACGACAAATTGATTCTCTTAATTAAAGCCACAGACAGTGGATGTAAAAAAATAAATGACTAGCAGGTTGGTCATTTCTAAATGGACCATGTATGTTCCTCCTTCCTTCACAGATCAACAAGATCCAACAAGACATTAAGAACAGTCAGAGACAGACCTGCATGCCAACACCAGGGGGTTGGGGGATATGGAACCATTTTGTTATTCCTGGCGGTCTCTAATTGATAGTCCCTCCCTAACCCCTGTGACTGTGGGACTGTGGATGTGTCCTTAAATAATAAAAGCTCTTGGAGGCCAAATGACAGATGTATTTCTCTAGAGCAGGGGTTTTCAACCTTTTTGATGCCAGGGCCCACTATTTATTCAGCATTTGAGCCGCGGACCACCATTTGGGGACATTTTAGCATCACAGAGCCTAAAACTAAATATTTATTTTGCTTTTGTCCACAATTGCAGGCTGGATTTGGGAAACCAAACAGGCAAAACATATAGATCAACATGACCATTAATCTTCTACATGCTCTAGTTGTATAGACTTGGGGCTAATTAAGATGATGAATATTTTAACTCGTAAGTGAGTTAAAATATTCATCATTTTTACGTGAAGGAGTTTAAGTATCTCGGGGTCTTGTTCACGAGTGAGGGGAGGATGGAGAGGGAGATCAGCCGGAGAATCGGAGCAGCAGGGGCGGTATTACAGTCGTTATACCGCACTGTTGTGACGAAAAGAGAGCTGAGCCAGAAGGCAAAGCTCTCTGTCTACCGAGCTATCTTCATCCCTACCCTCACCTATGGTCATGAAGTGTGGGTCATGACCGAAAGAATGAGGTTGCGGATACAAGCGGCCGAAATGAGTTTTCTCCGGCGGGTGGCTGGCATCTCCCTTAGAGATAGGGTGAGAAGTTCAGTCACTCGGGAGAGACTCGGAGTAGAGCCGCTGCTCCTTCGCCTGGAAAGGAGCCAGCTGAGGTGGTTCGGGCATCTGGTTAGGATGCCACTCGAGCGCCTCCCTAGGGAGGTCCTCCGGGCACGTCCCACTGGGCGAAGACCCCGGGGCAGACCAAGGACCAGATGGAGGGATTATATCGACTCTCTGGCTTTGGATCGCCTCGGGATCCCCCAGGAGGAGGTCGCCAATGTTGCTCGGGACAGGGAAGTCTGGAGCTCCCTGGTGGAGCTGTTGCCCCCGCGACCCGACCTCGGATAAGCGGAAGAAGATGGATGGATGGATGGATGGATCATTTTTACGTTCTCAAGAGTTACATCTGGTTAACCAACTTAGCTGGGGACCACCTCTACCACCCGTAGATGAGTGCCATTGAAGGAGAGAAATTAATTGTTTTGCATAAAGTACATTTTTGCACAAAAATAACTGGTATTAGGGTAATTAATCAGCTCTTGCTTGGTGGAATTTGTAATTAATTAGGACTTTGGTCTGATTTATTCCTCTAAGGAGATGGCATAAGCTGGCTCAGTGTAAACTACCTTTATTATCCACGCACGCACGCACGCACGCACGCACGCACGCACACACACACACACACACACACACACACACACACACACACACACACACACACACACACACACACACACACACACACACACACACACACACACACACACACACACACACACACACAATATTCATGGCTACTTACTGTACATGAGCCTCAAAGTCATTTGTACATTATAAGTGAAAGACAAAAAAATGTTTCTCTAACAAGCAAGAGTCAGTGTTGCCAACTTGACGCATTTGTCACTATATTTTGCTTTTTTTCAGATGCCCCTATAGCGCCAAAATTAGTGAAAAACTCCTGGCGGAAAATCTGGTGCTTTTTTTGCTTGCAAGTTGGGGCGAAATTGGTTGACAGGCGAGATAGAGATAAAACCCGCGTTTTCACCATTGTTCCTCATTTGATAGAGTCCTCCTTCCTTCCTAGAAAGGACCATTGGTAACCAAATGGACCCTTTTAGATATTTAATTAATTCTGAATAAACTAATTTTCAAAAATCTATCAGAATTGCTATATTTTCAGAAACATTTTGCCGGTTATCTCGTCCGAGAGACTAAACTCAACAACGAATGGTGGTCCATGGCTAAAATGCAGAATAAATAGTGGGCCATGGTATGAAAATGGTTGAAAACCCACTATAGTGCACAAGAGTGCATTTTGGATTTTGGCAGTTGGCAACACTGGCAAGAGTGTTCTGTGATGATCTGTGCTGGAGTACTGTATATGTATAGACTACTTTAAAAAGTTCAACACTAATCCTAACAGTTTCATAATGAACACATCCAGTCTATGCAGTATGCACTGTTAGTCATTACTTATCTTCACCTAGACAGGACTCTGTTGTTGCACGACAATGTTAATGTGGCAAAACAGCAGTATTAATGAAGACGAGCTGGTAGTTTTGCTGCTGTCAGGAATACACAACGCCAGTGACACTGTCACAGTGTGATTAAACATTGTAATTTATTGTTTAGATAGACCCTTTTAATCCAGAGTGACAGAGTGGTAAGCAATTATGAATCATAATTAAGCTTAACAGTGAAATATCTGTGAAACTATGCATAATACACTGTAGAGTTCTACATAAAATGCTATTACAGCTAACCGTTCTCACAGCTCTCAACATTACAACTAACTGTTCCCATATCTGCCCTCTTTGCACTCCTGTACCATCTGCCAGGACTGTATCTGTGCCTGGATTGTCATGGCTGCATAACTGTCTTATGACAACACATGCACGGGCAGTGATGGGCAATTTGACTGTGACTGCCCACGTGAATTAAACGTGCAAGAGATGTTGGGAAATGTACTGTAGGACTCCATCAAAAAACTTCAGTACCGGCAGTGACCACCAGTCAAGTTACCTAGGACATCTTTAATGCAAAAACAATCCCTTTACCATCTGTTTACAAGTGACTTGGAGAGGAGATCAGGGGCTTCTAGACAGAGAGAGAGAGAGGCTGTTCATTTGAATCTGGGGTGGATGTACTGGGGCAGGAGAAAATGGTATGGGCGCCTTCTTCACCCGTGTCGCTTTGCGCCACAGGCGATGAAGTCGCCCCCATAACATTTTTGGTTACAGGACTTTTATTAGTCAAGTAAAGCATCAATAATAACATCAGTTGCTGTTGAAGTTGCAAC
Organism: Benthosema pterotum; assembly: GCA_039105355.1. Taxonomy (NCBI): domain Eukaryota; kingdom Metazoa; phylum Chordata; class Actinopteri; order Myctophiformes; family Myctophidae; genus Benthosema; species Benthosema pterotum. Next base: position 48,049,539 of record CM076973.1, read on the forward strand.
AGACACACAGCATGCATAAAGCTAAAGGTCTGACTCAGAGAGTTTTCTGTTTTCAATTTCATTTCATTTTGCATTCATGAAATGCTGTTGGTTTAGTGGTGACACAGCTGTAGTTAGTTAGTAGTAGTTTGTCAAATCATTTTAAATATAGGCACTTTAATTTGAAATATCTTGGGTTGTTTTGCATGCCATCATGTTTGGTGGGGCAACATGGGCATTTAGGGGGGCATTGCCCTCCCATGCCCATGTCTCTGCTCGTCACTGATGCTGTCGTCTAGAGAACACTAGAGAGCTTCACTGGGATTATGTAGGCAAAGAGGACACGCATTCAAAGTAAATATAAAACGTCACCGTACAGAATTCAGCTTTTACTCAAGATTTTACAGACATCCATCCACAACACAACCGGATATAGATGATTTTGACCCTTTTGCCCTCCAAAATCGGTATTCATATAGCATGCGCCAAAAAAAGAGCTTGAAACGACTGCCACTGAACAGCAGCGTTCATCATAATCAGTGCTATACGCCCACTGGTGTCAGCTTAAATAACCAGAGTGTAGAGATGCAGAAAACTGTGACGTTTTCTGCTTGAGTGACAATAATGGCGTGAAGGAGAGATGGAAGAGGGTGTCAACCAACAGCCTCGCAACATGTGAGGAAGAAGATGAGAGAAGCTGACAGCAGAGCACGACCATACGAGAGTAAAAGAGCAAGACGTGGAGGGAGTGGAGTACTAATTACATTTGTGTGAACATAAAACTTTCTTCATGCCACGGCATTTGATGCCCGAAGAATGGGGCCTCGCCTTGTACTCTTTGTTGTCCAATTCAATTGAATTCAATTCAAAGAAGCTTTATTGTCATGAGAAAACACATGGGTATACGTAGGCTGTCTTCCCTTGGGCGCTGTATAGGCATCCAGGCAGGCAGCCAGAAAGGCTGTCCATCCAGCATGCAGGCAGGCATCCAAGACGGCAGCATCAGATATGTGGAGGTGTTAACTACATAGTTGGGCAGTGGTGGAGGGTAGTAGCCTGATAAACAGCTTGGATGAATAAAGTTGAGGGTTAACCAGAATATTTCCAACCAGAATATTTTCAATATTTTCAATGAAACCAAATGGACCCTTGCGGGTCCATTTGGTTTCATTTTTACGCTCTCAAGAGTTGAAATATTCATCATATGAATTAACCCAAGTCTACACATTAAACTGTATGTTTAACTGTTTTGTTTTCCAAATCCAGCCTGGAATTGTGGAAAAAAGCAAAAGCGTTTTGGGGTCTGTGGGGCTAAAATGTCATCAAATGTTCCTCCTCCGTGGCTCAAATTCTGAATAAATCGTGTCAAAATGGTTGGTCTTAAGCTTACTTTTATCTTGAAATTAAATTAATAGGGGTGGGACTCGATTAAAAATTTTGATCTAATTAATTTGAAGCTTTGTAATTAATTAATCTCAATTAATCACATATCAATATTTGACCCAAGAAGATTTTTTTTTGTCAATTAAAACAGGCTCGTGTAGGATGTGAGTTTTTCTGTTTTCAAAACTGTGTCGACACTGCAAGTTGGTTAACCAGATCAAAATTTGGTTAACCAGATCAAAAGTTGGTTAACCAGATGTAACTCTTTGAGAGCGTAAACATGAAACCAAATGGACCCTCGCGGGTCCATTTGGTTTCATGTTTACACTCTCAAGAGTTAAAATATTCACCATCTGAATCAGTCCAATTCTACGCAACTAGAGAATGTAGAAGATTAATGGTCATTTTGATCTGTATGTTTGACTGTGACGTTGTTTCTGAAATCCAGCCTGGAATTGTGGACAAAAGCAAAAGAAATCTTTAGTTTTGGGGTCTGTGTGGCGATTAAAATGAGTTAATTTTGTTAATCGCGTGATTGTTTCTGTGATTAATTAATCTCAATTAATCAGTTAAAGTCCCAGCCCTATAAATTAATATTACGCATACTTTAGTTCAGCCTTTAGTCTTGGCCCTCCACAATGTTTTATGTCTCATTTGGCCCCTTTGGAAAAATAATTGTCCACCTCTGGCATAGCGTCAGGTTGTGATGCACTGGGAGCTTGTAGATCTGGGGGGTGGGGCGTATGAGGCAGAGGACAGACCCCTGGAGGACCCTGCATTGTCGACTACAGAACTATAGGGTTTATACAGTAAGTGGTTAAGAGTATCAAAGAGACAGAACAAAGTAATCCAGCTTCAGACTGTTCTCTGACCTTTGATCCACACATACGGTGCTCATGTGCTGACGGACACATTTCACAGCTTTGATATGATTCAGGGAGTGAGCTGGTACATGACTTGAGCCTCTGAAAGAAAGGGGAAAAAACTTCCTCTGGCTTATTCTGTCTATGGGAACATTTTTTCTAAAAGTGTGGTTATCAACAGTGTGGTCATGCTGCTTGTGTCACTTGGGAGGTTCAAGCCCACTTCTATCAGTGTACTACAGGCTGCCTCGTTTTGAACTTGAATCATAACACTAGAAAACTATGAAATCTATGAAAACACATATTTGTCCAGTATAGTGTACACTAGGCCTACCTCAGGTTGTTTTGTAATATCACTGTGTAGATATAGGCTGGAACTTAAAGAAATATTAAATAAATTTGTTTCCAAGGTGGTGGGAATACAAACAGATTCCAGTCTCACTTTGAATTGCGTAGTCTAAGAGCTCACCCATGTCTCCACACGGATTGAATTTCCTGTGGAGTTCTCTGGTTTCCCAGCTATTTTCCGCGGATTCATTGAAAAGTTGGATTGAAACTGGAACCAACAAGAATAGACTACTTTTTTTGTTTGTTTTTTATTTTGTTTTATTTATTTATTTTTTGGGGGGTGTACTCAACTGGGAGCCAAAAAAAGTGTGTGTTTACACCACCACATAAGGATGTGCGAAGTTGGAAGTGTCACAACTTTTAGCCACAGAGCTGAAAGCTCTGGAGACCATATTCCACGTCTCCTCAGCTAGTACCACACCACCACCACCACCACCTCCACCACCCTCCCTCCTTCTCCCTTATCATTGCCGCCCCTGAAGGACACTTCTGTTTGGACTCCGAGCGATACGAGGCTCCTCGATCCACGGAAACACACACTGCAGCCAGAAACATAACCCCAGAGATACAGGCCCAGAGAATGATGTGCCCTCAAACATTCTGAACAGATTGCACGTATATTCCCTGCACCTCTCTCCACATAATGCCTTATAAATATAAAAGAGCCAACACAGCCGTACACATGGGCATAATGTCCATATAACAAATTCCGTGTCACTACAGGAGCGACAGAGAAATCATTTCTTGGCCGAGACCGATGATCACGACATAGTAAACGTTCGCAACTGATGGGCCAGCGGATGCGTCAAATTCTTCACCGGTCGCTACTAAACTAGCCTCGACTTTCATTTCAATTCATTTGTTAGTTCTTACTTTCATTTGTTAGTCACGGCGGGCCTAGAAGTGGGAGTCAACCTTTCGGAGGGGGATGACGACACGTTGGTGAGGTCAAATCACATCAGCTCTCTGTATTGTACATAATATTGTAAGATAGAAAACACTGAAGTCCTATTCCACAAACCTATACCTATACCTAAACCTAATCTTGAACCCCCACCGTTAGGACCGATGGGCCACAACCCCTCGCAACGGTTTTCCAAAACACCATAGTCAGTTGCAACTGTTGGGGCCATCAGTCACAGTCGGGAAATGATTTTTGCTCCTCTTGCACTAAAGAACCTGCTTGTACATAAATTTAGTTGGCTGCAATAGACAAAACGTAGCACTTGGGTAGAGTGCATATAGAAGAGGTGTGGGGGGCTGTAGTCTCTCCTCTTCGGGGAAGTGACAGCGCTCAGAGAATATTGCTAAAGACTGGCTATAACAATAGAGGCCATGGACCAGATGGAAAACACTATACCATTCTACAGCGGACACAAACACACAGACACTTGGTGATGAACTCACGCACGCACACGGGCACACACACACACGGACGGGCACACACACACACACACACACACACACACACACACACACACACACACACACACACACACACACACACGCACACGCACACGCACACACACACACACACAGCCACATTCCATCAGTGTTTATCTGGCCTTTCATTTGCTTTTATCAAGCATGGCGGCAGAGTCTGTGTTAACAATGTGGGGCTGAAGTCATTTCACAGCACAATACATTGTTCTTCTAAGCTGACAACTTTCATATTCCTTTGCAAGTCTTTGGCTTCCTTCCTTCCCTGTTGTCTTCGGTATTATGGGCAGGTGTTTAAGAGAAGTGTGGAATGGAATGGTGTTGTTGTGCGACCAGCTGCGTTTCGTCCAGGCCATCAAAAGTGGTGATGCAGCAGAGAGGGAGGGTAGTACTGGGAGTAATGGGGGCAGGGGCATAGGCATAGGCATGGGGGTGCAATGCCCCCCTAAATGCCCAGACTGCCCCACCAAACATGATGGCATGCAAAACAACCCAAGATATTTCAGTGCTTATATTTAAAAGCATTTGAAACACTACTACTGCTACTAACTACATTTAACCAACAGCATTTCATCATTGAAAACAGAAAACTCTCTTTAGCTTTATGCATGCTGCGTGTCTGTTGCAACTTCAACAACAACTGATGTTATTATTGATGCTTAAGTGCCTAATAAAAGTCCTGTAACTGAAAATGGTATGGGTGTGGCTTCATCACCCGTGGCACGAAGCGACCCCTGCAATGAAGCCGCCCCCCATACCATTGGGGGCCAGTGGGGGTAAATTGTGTGAATATCAAGTCTGGATAGGACTGTGTGTGTGTGTGTGTGTGTGTGTGTGTGTGTGTGTGTGTGTGTGTGTGTGTGTGTGTGTGTGTGTGTGTGTGTGTGTGTGTGTGTGTGTGTGTGTGTGTGTGTGCATTATTCGGGGACTGAGCATAAGTAACATTGGCATAAACACGTGTGGAGATCACATTAAATGCCTCAACGGACTGAAGCTCGATACGAGGCTACGGTGTTGCTTTCACATGCAATCTAATCTTTGGTGTGCCTGTGCGCACGTTTTTAAATGAGACATATAAGACACACCGTCTTTTAGTAATTAACCCTGCGTTGCCCTGTCACCGGCCCATGACGCTGCCAGAGCTCAGATGACCTTCTGGGCGATTTATGCGACAATGAAAGTGAAAAGGTTATGGAAATGCGACGAGGACGCGTGTGTGCACGCGTGTATGTGTGTGAGTCTGTGTGCGTGCACGGATATGCATGTGTGACTAACCTTTAACAGGCTGACGAAAGCCATTATCATGAAGGAGGTAGGAGGGTGAGCGATGGAGATGGTCTCCTGCCTGCTGCTCTCGCAGGCAACGGCCGCAAGAGCAGCAGGTAGCTAGTTTTAGTAATGATTAGTAATGATATTATTGGTGAAGATAGACAGGAAAGACAGAGAGAGAGAGATGGGGAGACACACGCAGCAAAGGACGTCTTGAGCGGGACTCGAACATGCGATACGCTGTCAGCCTAGACTAGAGGCTATGTGTGGCATGCGCCTGGACTGCTATAGGCCAGCAGGCGCTCCATGCATTTGTTTTTCAGTGACCTATGGGATTCTAGTATTCTAGTATTGGCACTTTTGCAAAAATAAAAAAATAAATAAATAAAAAAAAGATCTGTTTTCTTCCAATAGTTTTCTTACATTTCTTCCAGGCAATGTTATTATTTTTCTGGGTCATCTAGTCATCTAATTTTTGCTTTACATCCCAGTAGCTGTCCTCAATCAGTCGCATTATAGGGAATATCAGGGCCACACAAATCCAAAGGAACTACTCCAGCCCAGCAAACACAGTCAGGACCAGGACAAATTAGTGACGACTTGATCCAAGACTAGAATAACCCCTAGTCGAAAAATAGGATTTTAGAAAAGTCAAATAGAAAACTCATATCAGATTTTGGAACAAATCCTATTGAATTTGGATAAGAATGCAATAGGATCTTATAGGATCTTACAGGAATCCTATAAAAAATCCTATAGGATTTTCTAATAGGATCGAATAGGACTCCAATAGAGTCCTATTCGATCTGATGAACTACAGTATGCCTGGCCTTCAAATGCATTGTTGACGAGGAGGGCACACATACTGATTCTAATTTCATGGGACCATTCTCCATGCTAAATCCTCCATCCCTGGCCAACACCGGCCCTCTCAATTGGCTGAATAATGCCATTGAGTTAATCATTTTCACCACCATGTAATTTCTGCACGTACTGCCTTATTTCATCATCATTCTTTGTTGCTTAATCCAAAATGACACGGGCGCATGTGTACATGCCGTGGCCCGGATCGTTTAATTGGGGACCTGACACAACAAAACAACCCTGATTGTCAATTAAATTATCAAAAACATATAATGAAAACAGGACAATCCTGTTTTGGAATTGCCTCACGCTTCCAATCAAAGCAGTGAAATAGCTAAATAAATAAAATAAATATCTCTCTCTCTCTCTCTGTTATTAAGTCAATTTGCAGATACAAGGGTTCAGACTAACTGCTGGTCACACAGCAGGTGTGGGTTTGACTGTATAATCAGAACACTAATGGGAAACAGCTTCGGGTCAAAGGGTAAACAGTGCACAGGGACTCACAAAGGGTGAACCATTTTCACAAACCAGCCTTAAAAAGCTTTTGCAAGGTCCTACAATAAAATGTTGATACAAGCGGGAGAATCATGGCAAATAATAAAGGGCGACGAAATAATGGAACAAAATGTCAAATAAATGAGAAAGGACAAAAAGGGATTTGGGCATGCATCATGTCGGCAAAGCTTACCTGTAGGCATGTCGATAAGGAACTATAAAGACTAAAAATAAAAGTTTATCTTTCTTGCCGCTTGCATCTTTCTGTGGACTAATTCCGATTATTCAAACCACCCTGTATGCATATCTGCTGGCGTCTGTGTATCGCGTGTCCTACTGCGTTCGTAGCTGCTGGAGGTTTTTCCATTGATTCCCTGCATGTCGTATTGTATTGTAGATTGGAGGCAGGATGAAGCGGCTTATGCAAGCTAGTGGTTTAAAGTTAACAGGCAGCAGGAGTAACGATAAAGCCCCACAGCTACAGCGCATTGGTGAGAGACACAGTGAGATATTTCCAATATGGACACTTCCATGCTGTGCTAGAGGCATGTCAAAGGAAAACCGGAAGCACAGCAGTGGTTCTCGGCAGCCAGAGAAGTTATTTAATACTTTATCTGCCGCCGGGCGACCTAGTCGCCAATCTAGAGCACCGCAACGTGCCATTTATAAAAAAAAAATACTCGCCAATTGTTACTGTGTTTGTGGTATTGTGTTACTGTACTGTATTTCGACTGTTTTGTTCCACTTCTTTTTGCACTGAGTTGAAGCCGATGATGGATGTAAGGGGCAATGAGGACTGGCTGTGCTCTATTCTAGGTTGTCTATTTCTATATTGTTGTGTTTGAGATGGGGTATGATTCTCTGCCATGCAGCGAATAAGAAGAGTTACACCATACTTGGCGATTCCATAATCTGTTTGGGAAACTCCAACTCCATCATTTTGTCCACAATTCCATGCTGTGTTGATGTGGTATAGAGGGATAAAAGGCAAAAACAAACAAAATAACAATACTAATGTTTTTGTGTAGACGTAAGTACAGCCTAATACAGGTGTTCAATAATAATTTCACTCTTGAGAGTGATTTTACTTATGATATACTGTATCTACTCTCCAGCATTTACCACCATATGGAAGGTTACATGAGTTAAAAGCATAGATTAGCACAAATCTGTTAACACAGTGACATGAGTCATGCATGATGAGTTAAACATTGGTTTTTAATCTAAAATGCTAAAAAGAAGTTGCCGAATTAACTTGAGTGATCGAGTTGTTTTTCGATGCAGATTGAAAGCAGCGGCAGGGCAGTAAAAGAAACGTTAAAAAAAGGAATTCTTTTGCGAAATTCAGGGAATAACAATTCAACACGATCGCTGCTTCCTGTAGCTATGCCAATTATTTTCCTCTTCCATTCTCTTCAGGATATACGTTGTCATGCAGGGCAGAGAGAGAGAGAGAGATTGTTTGGTTCCCGAATGGGGAAGAAAAGAAGGGATGGCACACAGAACAACATCTTGAAGAATAGTCATGGACACAATATTTCTGAGTGCTGCTGACAATAAGCTCAGCAGAGGGACAGTCACTTCAGCCTGGTGTGACACAGAGATGTGTTCATTTGTGTACTTAGATCACAACCCACATGGAAAAGAGCTCTGTGCCTGTCTGTCAAACCATCGACTACAATTACTCTCTCTCTCCCTCTCTCTCTCTCCAATGAATTCCATGTTTGTACATTTACAGCTGTCTAAAGTCTCAACACTGTGAGCATACAGGCACCTCTGCATTCATGCAACATATTATGATTGTGTTTATAATATTGCCATATGTAGGACGTACAGAACCAAGTCACATGTCTC
>CM076973.1:48060536-48128036 GCA_039105355.1 Benthosema pterotum
TTATTAAGTCTACAAATAACGCGACTCTTATTTTTATTATTTACCGCGGGTATGTTGTATAAACTTGTATTGAGAATGGGTAAACAAATAAAGACAAGTCCTGGACCGAAAGTAGGTCTATGCAGAAATGCATTGAACTCAGCAACGGTCCACCTAGATCTCTTTATTTTAGATCGTTTTGTAGTAATAATAAAAGATAAACATCCAGAGACTTTAGTTGTTTGTCTTATTTGCGCCGCACTCGTTGTATAAAACGTATTTCCAACTCCAACTTGACTCTCTTCTCTCTCAGAGTCTTAGAAATAGACAGAGTTACGCCAACTCCGTTCACTTCATTGGGCCAGTGCAATGGCGGCTCTTCTACATGGACTCCTATTGGATAGTGACAACGAATAGTGACAGCCGGAAGTTACTGAATGCATTGGAGCCTATGGGCTCACGCGAGTACTAGAACCACGTGACCAGATATTTTCTGTCCCCTCAATGTCGCAACTCTGTCTATTTCAAAGGCTCTGTTCTCTCTCCGTCTGTTCTCTGTTGTTGCCAAGTATTTGGAGAGAAGTAAGCCAATAACGCCAAAAAGTCCAATAATATTGTATAGTTGAAAAATACTACTAGGCATCCGGGTTTTTATAGTTAACCCATTGTAGACGGGAACCCCTAGTGTAGGCCGTGGGCTGGGGACTTGAGAGCGGTTATCACTCAAGTCGCACGATGTAGTCTGCGTTTTTTTTTTCTCAGTAGGTAGATAAAAGTCTTATAAGTACGGTAATTAATGTTTCCAGCTCGAATTTCTGCGTCGTAATGAGAACGAACCGATTTTAAAAATGAATTTTAACGTTACTAAAAGAGGGTTACTATCAGGCAAACCCGGCAACCTTGCCAGAAAACTGCCAGATTGGCGCGTGTATTCACGTAAACAAATCCGTGGCAAGCTCTGCGCTGCATCTGAATCATTATAGAAAATCACGTGCATTGTCCGTCAACGTAATTACAGCCTAGTATAAACCACTTGTTCCCACGACGTCTTTATGTTAATCATCTCCACATGAAAGCTCATATTCTGTAGATCAGCTATGTAGTAAGCGTTTGGATTTGGGAATAATCCTTGAGAATGCACAGATCATCATACCACTCACCTTTGATCACTTTGGAAATTTGCACTACAACAGTACAGATCTTATATGGATAGCCCACATTCATCAATTGTCTTACCTACGATGCCAAATGGTTGTTCAAATAAAATGAAGTAGGGCTACAACATTTCCAGCTTGTCTGTCTCAACTATAGCTATACCACAACGCCAAAGTTAAGACTACTAATGCATAGCCTACGTTATTTGATTATACATGTGTCATTTAGGCTACTAAATTACTCACATTGTGCCAGTACTTTGTTGCAGATTACCTTAGAAAATCACGCTATTTTTGTTATATTGTTCAGATTCAATACATTCTTGTATTTTGGAACATTGACGTAAATTCTGGTAATTACACTGAAGCAGTACAATTCGTACATGGTTGCTTTTTATCATTCTTACCTACAATTGATTGATCAACTGTGATGTAATAAATCTCCCGAACTGCAGAATAAAAAGCAATCGTCCATTGATGTCAAAGGTTATTCATTATTGCGCCACTGGAGGTCAGCATACTGACCTCAGGAGATCTCATTACCTATACCAGGGGGTTTTCAACAGGTGGTCCGAGGACCACCAGTGGTCCTTGAGAAGGTTCCAGGCGGTCCCCAGGCTAAATGATGGAAAGTTGGTTAGGCAGATGTAACTCTTGAGAGTGTAAAAATGAAACCAAATGGACCCGCAAGGGTCCATTTGGTTTCATTTTTACACTCTCAAGAGTTAAAATATTCATCATCTGAATTAGCACTGTTTAATTAAGAAGTTTACACTGTTATGTTTGCAAAGTCCATCCTGGAATTGTGGACAAAACCAAAAGAAATCTTTAGTTTTAGGTCTTTGGGGCCAAAATGTAACCAAATGGTGGTCCGTGGCTCAAATGCTGAATAAATGGTGGTCCCTGGTGTCAAAAAGGTTGAAAACCCCTGATCTGTTCCTATGCACCAGCAAACACGGTAGGAAGGCCCCTCAACATCCGACCTGTCCTGGGGTAACCCCACTGTACATCCAACAAGCATGCAATAATGAAGTGCTGTATGCATCTAGCGTCAGTTACAAACAAACAATGTTTTTCAGACAAAAGTTGGTCAAAATGTGTGCAATGTGCACAACAATGGATAGCATTAGACACTGAAGAAAGTGTCATTGCTGAAAAGGCAATTGAAACTTTTAATATATTTTAATATAACTTTTAATATAACAGCAGACCATGTTCCTGAAATACCTAACAATGTGGGCTATCACAGGCAGTGCTACATGCTTTTTACAAATATGGAAAACATTCAAATGGCACGTAAGAGAAAAGAGAAAACCAAGCAAAATGAAGGTTTGTACAACATGAAATGCATATTTTCTAATACTGAGTTAAATATTGTACATTTCAAGCATAATTTGAACACCCACATAAAGTATTCTACTAAACACCTGTACATTAACAGGTGGCAAAATGTATAGACCAACATGGCTATATTCAGTTTATCACCATAGTATGACTATACAACCTGTAAATAAGATTAAGGTTGCAAAAACAATAATATGCATATGCTTCTAACCTGCTAAGTGACGGTAAATAAACATCAATGTTTGGACATCAGTTTTTTTTTTACTGCACGCATCAAAACTAGATCTTGAAACTTACAGCAACCAGTGGTGTCCAGTTTAGGACGGACACGACAGTCAGTTTCAAAAATATATTAAACCACTGTTGTACTAGATAGGATAGGATATGGTTCTGGCCAATCTTTCAATAGTTTTTTCTGCAACCTTAGAAGTGCAACCTCACAAAGTAACTGCAACATTTGACACAGCATTAGCAGAGCTGCAATTGCATGCATACATCCCACTAAATATTACAGCTCAAGTTCGAGCAACACTTGTTTGGGACAATAATGACTTTGGTGAGGAAACAATATCTGGAAAGGGAACTACACACAACACAAATGGTATCATAATTCAAAGGCCAGTTACCTGCGATATGTCCATTTCTGAGAGGGCTTCCAACATTTAGAGTAAAGATCTAGAGTAAAATAAGACCAAGATCTTGGTCTTTGAGCATAATTTGTCCCAAATATAAGATGACTTATTATAAGGCTACCACCATTTCTCCAGAATAATTTGAGGAAAATGAATGTTCAATGTCAAATACTCTAGTCCCCGATGACATTAATATGACCCTGTTTTTTCCTCCATCTTAAGCCAGTATGGCATTCTACATGGAACTAAAAAAACAAGACAGGGGAATGCCACCCTAGTGAAAATAAATAGTTGACTGCATTTAATCAGCTGTTCCTTCATCCACAATCGGAGGTGTGTCATTGCCTGCTCCTCTGCAACTTGCCTGAAACACACAGACATTCAGTGTCAAAAAAATACCAGAACGTTAATCTCAGATGATCTGTTCAAATTAGGGATATGCCTGTCACAGGGCAGCCTCCTAGAGACAAATGGGAACAATGCACACAGACTCATCTGAATACACAATTTTTCTAATTATCTCTGGCCGGCTTGTTAGTGACTGTGGGGAGTGGTGTTTCATATCGATGTCTTTACACTATCTTAAATAAATTCCTCTTATAATGGACCCTGCAATTATTTTAAACATGATATTCCATTGATTGTTGGTCACCTGTCTCAGTCAACAGGATGATGCCGGCACTGGGGAAGAGAGCTCTTCCCCAGTGCCGGCATCATCCTGTTGACTGGGAGATGCCAGTGCTGTAGAATTTGTAATTATATTACTAATGTGTTCGGCAAAATGATGAATGAAATATTAAGTGTAAGTTGTATATGGTTTCAGTAATGGTTATGAGCTTTAGTTTGTCTTGTTTAAGTTAGTTACTACTAACTGGTATACTGGTACCTGGTATAAAATGGTGGCTGAATCAACAGACAGGATTTCAGTTTGGACTAGGCAAGCTACAGTACATTGAGCAGTGGAAGAAGAGAGCTGCAAGGACCCCCTTAATGGGAGGGTGTAGCCCAATAAAGTAGTTATCTCAAGTTGCTGTTCTTTCAGCCTTTGTGCCTGTTATTTTGGATGTGTTTCATTTTTTGACAGTCTGTCACTGTGTATACTGTACTGGTTGGTGATATTGTAATTTTGATATAATAATTTTGTCCAATCTGTATAATACACATAATAGGGCATCTGCAGTGCAGTCTACGATTAATATTAATGTATATAGGACATACAAAACAGATGTAAGATCCATAGTATTTTTTATGAAAGGTGCCACTTTCAAGAGTTCACATACAGCATTTTTCCCCATGTGTGTTTCTGTGAAGTGATCAGTCTGATGAATCTAACTTTGTTAATGACCTATGTTTGATAAACTAACCTGTTCTTCTGTAGCTTCACTTACCCATCACACTCTGCCTCTGCCACCGTTATGAACTGAAATTAAATGTAAAATTAAATGTAAAAAAAAAAAAAACTGTAGTAGAGCCAATCATAGCAAACCAACATAGCAATCCAACTGTATTGATTGGTCACATGTTAAGCTTTCAGTCATTTTTAATTACCTAAACTATTTTCATTTGGTGTGGTACAGTTAAAAAGCATAAAGGTTGCAATAAGGACATAACCATTATGATGTAAAGGCAGAAGGAGCATAGCGCCTTTTAATTTGAACGCGTAGGCAAATTCATTTATGCACATTGTAATGAATGCTCAATTGTGCGTCGTGTATTATGACATATGCATTGAAGCCAACACATAACGTCAACCAAACCTGTGCAAACTCGAATTTGAGAAATAGAACAAATAACTGTATCTCAAACTAAAACACGAATTGTAACACATTGCAAACACCAACTTGAGTCTGGATTTAATGTGGCACGATACGACACTGTGGCACGATACAAACTCCCCGTGGCCGTTTCGATTGCTATCAGCAGCCGTGGAAGATAATCAATTATTGAATGAACAGCTGCAAATATTAAACCATTGATTAGTGATCGATCAATGTGCAAAACTTTAGACCTTGGTCGCTATGGGGGGAGGCTGTGCTTTGCCCCTATCACTCCGCCACTGGCACGGCAAATATTCATATTAAATCAATAAATATATGAATACCTGCCGTGCCACGACATAAATATTAACATGAATATTCGCCTTGCGCACGGCGAATATTTAATATTTGTTCATATGAATATATGGCGATGCCAGCCCGAGAGAGGCTCAAACGCCTCGTCGTAATTTACTAAACTTTATTTCGTACAATATTATACTATCAATATAGTATCACTAAGTATGGCGCATGCAGTCTATATCTATGCATTCATTGAATCAAACTATTTATTAGAATGTGTAAAACCGAATCATAATTATTCTAATTATATTAATTATTACCTCTGCCGCCGCTGAAGTTGTGCTGCTGCTCGCTGCTCCCACTCAAGTCTCTGGACTCTTCCTGTTTACATCAGGGACAGGGAGTACCGAAGAACGCGATTGGACAGCTCAATTTCGACTCTGGCCCATGGCTAGCTGTGATTGGCTTAGGGCGTTCGTTTTACTTTGACACAGTTTGAGGATTTTCTTGTCGTTTTCTTAAAAAATATTAATATTGCGCACTTTGTGCGACTGGAAACATTAGATATTGTGTTTATAACCAATTAATGTACAAAATAAAAAAAAATTGTGCCGCCTACATATAGTATCTGCATGAATTTACTAACTCGGCCTTCTAGACGGCCACTTCCCACCGCCTAGTGGTAGTTTTACCCTAGTTGACGGGAACACCAATATGCGTTCTGTACAGTATGTACTGTATCACAACATGTCAAAAATTTGATGGTGTTACACAATAATTTGAAGTTTTCCAGTACACTTAGGTTAGTATTTCAAAGACATTTTTAGAATCGGGATAGTCTACAATGGGTTAACTAAAACTAACGAAAAAAGCAAAACGATAACTTTTTTCTTAAAGTAAAAACTAGTAGGAAAAAAAAAAACAATTAAAACTAAAATAGAATGAAAAGGCCATAACTATAATAACCCTGCTAGGCACATGTACTGTATGTCTATAATTAATAGTATGCTGTGCAGGAATGCCAACAGTAGCCTACTACAGTTCAATTGTTATGGACATTGAGTACATTGGCCAATTTGCACGTTTTTTTTTTTAGATAACCATCCCCACAGTCCATTGTTTGTATGCATGAATGGAACAACAACAATAATTGTGATGCATTATCATTATAAATACTATGTATCTAGGGTGATTTTCTGCCATTATTATACAATCACACATAGTAGTCACCAGAAACAGATGAGGATAATATCCAATAAAATGTTGGTTAACATGGACGGAAAACAAGCCAACAAGCCAACATGGCAACCCTTTGTCTGTTTTCCTCTGAGAATAGTGACGTAGTTCCGGCTCTAAAAAAACGCCACGAAGAAGAATCCAATGTTTTGATATTTTATACATGGATTTACTAACAGAACGTCGCTACTAATAGGTTATGTGGAATGCCACCTGGCTGTTATGTGAGCTCAAAATCACGCGAAGTCCGCGTTCTGTTGATGACGGCGGGCATCGCATATTTACAGAACTAGAGGCACTTATCAGATTACAACCGTTAGCATTTTAAGCTAATTAAGCTAACGGCCCGATCGCGACCCGGAGGAATGAGGTAATAATGGTCAGAACTGTCATTACAGTTCACATTAATTCAATTATAACATGTTTACACGGCGTTTTAAGGTCTAACATTCACCTCATGTATGCTTTAGTATGAAACAACTAATAAAGTTGCTTCAGGTCATTTTTCACAGAATTCTCAAATTCAGAGAAAATCAAGTTTAGACCCCTCTACTGACAACTTCATTTCCCCGAGATGACTCAACGTGGGTGGAGTTTAGTCTTAACAAAAATATATACTGTATGTTAATGGCATTTAGAAGATTTAGAACACTTTCCTGGTGGTCTTTCCTGTGTGTGTAATGTTGGCAGTGAGTCCAGTGTCTCTGATGTCATGGACACTACTTCCTGGACTACAATTCCCACAGTTCTTTGGTGCGCTACACCTCCTTGTGGCTAGGGGAAGGCCTGTCTTACTGGCTGCAACTACACAGGGTTTTGCAAAGTCCAAGTCTCGAACCGAGGTGTGACGTCACGTCCTCCTTTTTTGAATGGGTTTCAATGGGCACTTCCTGCTACTTCCTGTCTGAATTTCGAACAGCGGCCAGGCAGCAGGAAAGACCCGCCCGCGGCCGAAATTCAGACAGGAACTAGCCGGAAGTTCCCATTGAAACCCATTCAAAAAAGGAGGACGTGACGTCACACTTCCGGCCGAAAGTTGGAATGTGCAATCCTGTAGTCTGGATGCCCGGACTGAGACTGCTATTGCTAGTTATGGCTGGCAGTTCCCACCTGATGTTATGTGGGAGTCCAGACTGCTCCAAACCCCACTGAATAACTGCTAGATTACATAAGGTCTTCAGGCTACGGCCTGAAGACCTTATTCTAAGATACAGGTACTTCCTCCAAAGAGGATGACACAATCTCCCAAAATAAAACAGCACATTTCACGCTGGAGACAGCTAGGCCTCCCCTTGGACTCAACCTTCTACAGAAGCTCTCTGGACTGAATCTCCACATATTACCCAATAGTTAAAAATATTCATCATCTGAATTACCTAAAATCTACACAAACAGATAATGTATGGCCATGAATGTACATTTTTTGGTCTATGTTTGCCTGTTTTGTTTCCCAAATCAAGCCTGGAATTGTGGACAAAAACAAAATAAATCTTTAGTTTTGGCGTCTGTGGGGCTAAAATGTCATCAAATGATGGTCCTCTGTGGCTCAAATAAAATACTGAATACATTGAGGGCCCTGGTATCAAAAGGTTTGAGGGCCAAGACTAAAGGCTGAACTAAAGTCTGCGTAATATTATGTATCTCATGTGGCCCCTTGGGAAAAATAATTGCCCATCCCTGTTCTGGAAGATGCTCTGTAGAAGGTGAGTCCAGACAGATGTTGGTCTGTGTGTCAAACATACTGATGGTGTTGTTGTTGTTCCACCAGCCCATAAATACAAACATTTTTTTTCCTGATGATGGTGTCAGATTGATAGTGTGAGATTGCACCGGTTGGTGCAGCTCTGGCATTGATTAAAGGGGAACTCCACCCATTTTCAACATTTTAATATGTCATTAATATACCTTAGAGATGTTGTGTGGACATGATGAAAAAGTTCCCCCAATTCTGTATTTCCTAAAAATGGAGGTCGTTCATACATATGATGGCATCATCAAGATGTATTTCACCATGTTAATGATTTTTTCTTTCAGACCACTTTTTTGAAAATGGGTGTAATTCCCCTTTAAAGTCCAGACCTTTGTTTTCGTGTACAACTATACATGTCATTATTGTCTCCAGACAGCTGGGTCCATCCTCCGTGGATAAGCATGTGTAGGCATCAACGTTCAATTCAAAATGAAACACTTCGAGAAAAGAAATTGGGTTTAAACGTCATTGTTTCCCATTCACCAAAGTGACAGCATGTTTACAGAGGGCCAGTGCAATTTTTTGCCTTTCCGAGACATTAAATGTTTCTATTTGTCATTGGTAATGGAAGCATAGTCTCTGTGATGTAGCATTGGAGTGGTGCTTTTATTGATTCAAGCCTTCACTTTCATGAATATTGATCTCTCCCGCTGCCGAATCGCCCCGGAATGCTAAATACAGAGACAAAATTCAATAATGTGGATGTGGCTTCACGGGAAGACACGCAGAGGGAATGTGGAAGGATCTGAAGACTTGGAAAATTCATGTCAGGTCACTAAAAGGTCACAATTACATGTGGCCCTGAAATGTATTCAAGGCTAATTGTGCAATTTATTTGCACTTAAAGTCAGTTGTCTGTGTCGTTAGGACTTGTATTAGTCAGGGGCGGATCTAGGCATGGGCATGGGGGGGCAATGCTCCCCTAAATACCCAGTCTGCCCCCCCAAACATGATGCCATGCAAAACAACACAAGATATTTCAAATTAAAGTGCTTATATTTACACCACTAAACCAACAGCATTTCATCATTGACAACAGAAAACTCTCTGAGTCAGACCTTTAGCTTTATGCATGCTGCGTGTCTGTTGCAACTTCAACAACAACTGATGTTAACATTGATGCTTTACTTGACTAATAAAAGTCCTGTAACCGAAGATGGTATGGGTGCGGCTTCATCGCGAAGCCGCACCCATACGATGAAGCCGCACCCATACCATTTTCTCTTGCCGCTCCAACATGTTCTCTTGTCCACCCAAATGGGACAAGTTATATCCGCCCCTGGTATTGGTGGTACATTTCAAAACACAACGAGGCAACGCTCAAGTAAGTGCTCGCGTAGGTGCAATTCAAAACGTTTATGGAGGTGCGTTTCCAAAATGTGTTCTACAATGTAAATAAAGGGGGCGTGGCCGGGGCGTGTCAGCAGGCCTTTAAGGCACCAATTGGTCAGTCAAATTATACTCCACCAGGGCTTAATTTATCCCCGAACAAGGCGGAACGCCGTTCCGGCTTGGGCCAAATGCGTTCCCCCATGGTCCACATGCGTTCCGGCTGCGTCCGTGAGCTGTCACTGCGCTCCCCCACCTGCAGAGACCGATCCAGCCTCGTTCATTACTGTCGTTGCTAGGATACCCGTACAGCCACAGTACTAGGCATAGATCTGGTACTAGTCCTTCCCAGCTATGGGGCTTATTCCCAGCTATGAGATTTATATCGAGAGTCGGGGGGGATTTGCTACGGCTCACACAGTTCACACTTCACAGTTCTCCCACGTTGTTAGCTGGGCTGCTGCTGGCTAGTCTCCCCCTCGCTACGGATTATGATCGCTATAAAAGGTACCTAGGAAGCGGACGGACCCCTTATGGTTCCTTACTCCTTAGATTTTGTGGTCCCGATTCTCTGAAAACACAAGCACATTTCGCTACGGATTGAGCTTGTGCATCGGCTGTGTGTGGCATAGTAGTGCAACACACACACACACACGCACGCACGCACACACACACGCGCGCGCGCACGCGACATGCCACACAATATTCTGCCCAAAAAACGACTTTTCGGCGGGCGTGCGTGAGGTGCGCTCCGGCACCTCCCGAGTTACAAATTAAGCACTGTACTCCACCCATTCCACTCATTAGCATTGCTGTGATAAATACGAAAGCTCATATGCGCTAAAGTGACATTTTTATGTGGTGGCCATCTTACCTCAGGCAATATACTGTACCATTGAGTCTACGGGCATGTACTTGTTATAAACATCGGAGACATCCGTGCCTTTATATGAAAAATAAATATATATACCGAATCATAGCCACGTTGATGACGTTTGTAATAAACCAATCCATTTGTAAATCTGTCAAGATTTGAGCGAGTTATGGGTATTTGTGTTTGTGCTGCCATACTACGGTATACTGACTGCCTGAGGCAAGGTGGATGCCGGGTGAGAGACTTCCTTTAGCCACCTAGCCTTTATACTGTATTTCTATGATTTTTGATACATACTGTAGCCTACCACTATTTTTTCCACTGACTTCATGCAGACTGCGGCCATCTTGAGATCATAGGGTGGGAGCGCTCGCTTTGGACAGATGGTTAGGACTGTTTTTCTTGCAAAACTACTGCAATGCTTGGAATAGATTCAGAATCATGAAAATCCAAGTGACGCGTCACGTGAATTGAAGCATAATGACATAATGGCAGAAATATTTGCCTTGCCTTGGTGGCCATATGGATGTGGGCAAAATGTGGCATTTAGACACATTTGTGGAAAGAGGGAGGGAGAGGGTTGTCATGAGTGGAACTCGAACGTACGTCTTGCTGTCAGCCCTATACTGTATATTACGTGCCATGCTCCTGGACTGTTAGGCCACTTGTAACTGTAACGTGTTTACCAGGTAATTAATTATCAGGTAATTAATTCCTATGCATTTCAATATCTCATCGGTAAAGATACTGGGAACTACAGACACTGGACTCACTTTAGTTGGACTGAATACAGAGCAGTGAGAGAGATAGACAGAGAGAGATTCACAGTACATGTGAATTAACACCGATGAAGTGGAGGTAGGTGGCATGGGGTGGGGGTTTGAAGAGGGACAATGAGGTCAGTTCTCAGAGCACATTCAATAGCTATGGTGACAGCAAAGAATGTGGGAGGAGGGAGAAGACGTGTAAGTAAGGAACTTCCTTAACACTTCCTAATTGCCACCTTAACCTATTTGGGGTCAGAGCCATTAATTCACTGCAGGAACAATGATCACACATGCAATCTCCCCTCCTGTGGCTTGCAGGTAAACCACACGTCAGAGAGACCCTCAAGGCTCCACCAGGGTTGACAAGCTCCCCCAGCTCCCCCTTCTATAATGTCACGTGTATTTGCTGATGTTTGAGGTTTTCTAGTGCTGTTAATTGCCGTCTGCTGTCATACGGGGCAGAATAATTGACCCGCAAACAAGAGAAGCAAGCGGTAGGTTACGGACCGGAAATCTGACCCACTCAAACACACACACATACATGCAGACACACAGGCACAGGCACACGCACACAAGTCATTACCAAGGCATTTCTTCACCAATGAACCCTCAAGATATATTTGCAACCGCAACATAAGTTTTATAACCGCCACGACTGTTTTGCATATGACAGTCATAACTGTTTTGCAGGGAAAACGGCCGACCGTTCAAAACTGTCACAACTGTTATGCAAAACAATCACAACAATTTTGAACGGTCAGCCATTGTCCCTACTAAAAACTCATAGATAGACTCTTCTTCAACAAAGATGTCGAATGCAAACATTCTCTGTATTGTACTCATACATAATGTTGTAAGATTATACCACAAGCCTAGCATTTACCCCTAACCCTAAACATAACCTCAGTAAAACCAATGACTAAACCCAGCAGTCGTGACTGTTACGAAACCGTCCCAGTGGTTATACAACTGCCACGACTTACGTCATGGTCGCAAATAGATTTCTACACTCCTTAAGAAAACAGGTCGGTCGGGGTAGGCTACCATTCACTAACCAACAAGGTTTTTGAAATAAGCTTTATGTAGCACGTGATATGCTAACTAGGGGGTGTTCATGGTGCTGAATCCATCTCATTAGTTTTGCTTTGAATGGATTCAGCGTCACGACAATTCAACAGCATTATTGCTGACAGGGAAATAAATAAATAAATAAACCATATACACACACCATTTACAACACACAACCTGTTATGCTAGCAAAGCCACCTATTAGTTTAGCATTAAACCTCCTTTGTCCCCTTTCTCCCATGTATTTTATATCTCCTTCGGGAGACCATCTTTTCTAAACCATCGTAATACAGAGGAATATACATCTCAATCTTTCTCTGATGGGGTAACATCTGTGAAGTGATTATAGTTGTTGCTGGTAACCATGTAGAGAGACAACCCGGCTGTGTCCTGTGTGTCTTCGAGACCACAGCTGGAGGGGGGGGGGGGGGGTTATAAAGACTTCTCCATAAATTACTTCTCCAATCACAGAGCAATCAAGCAACCTCATTGTCACAGAACCAATTTTGTGTGTGACAAATAAATAACTTGCTGTATATGATTGCTTATTTTCTTGAGGAAACAGAGCTGTGTTCCCTTGAGACCTTTTCTCCACGGTCCAAAATGGGAGAAATTCAAGGAATTTGTGCATGTTGCATAATTTGCACTCAATAAATAGCAGATTAAAAAAATCGCGATCAGTGACAAATTAAAGGTAAATGAGTGGAAAAAAACATGAGGAATGTTTTGTTTGTAGCCTACTCTATGATAAGATACAAAGTAACATCATTTATCATGCTCTGTGTCCATAATACAAAAAAAACAACTACGAAAAGAAATGAAGTCACAACAACTGGATATGCAGTGTTTTGCCAAAGGGAGTTTTGTTGTGGCTGATTATATTTGTCAAGCTTCCCTTCAAGCAAGCCTCTGAGGGCCCTGCGCAGGCTGTATGTGGGCAGTGAGGGCTATGGCAGCCTGCACTTGACCTTAAGGGGCCCCCAGAGGGCTTGCCCAAGTGATGCCCATAGCTGTTGGCTTACCGTGGGCAACTATGCGATAACCCGCACCTGCGGGCAGCCCACAGCATTCCCATACTGGCCCAGTTTGCTTTCGCCCGTGTAGGCCCTTAGCATATTTATACCTTTGGGCCCAATGCCTTTTTTGTGTGGACAGCCCATATCTGCTCTTTCCTTATTATTCATTCATTTATTGATTGAAATGTTCCTGCATTAACTACCACCGCACTAGCAGCTTAATTAAAAAAATATATGTAAAATATGTATTTGTGACTCATTAAGTAGCCTATAGCTATGATATGCTCAATAACTTGGTGTATGTGTTAATATTTGAGCCAACAATATGACCACAGCGTGTGCTATACCACATTGAATGTGCGTGCAAAATTTCACGGAAACAGCACACTGTGTTCATGATTTGAACCATTTCATTGTAAAAGGAGCAATCCTACAAACTTCAAAAGCCAATCTTAGCCAATCAGGATGGAATATGGTAAATCAGGCCCATCGATATGAGATACAGTCTACCAATTTGTGTGATTTTTGCAAAATACGAGTACTGGGCAAACATGTATTTTGCAAAGATCAGCCTTATGGTGGCGCTAGAAGGGGCCCATGTGAAAAATGTCATGTAGAGGTTCTGAATTGACATGTGTGCACAATATGGTTGCGTTCGGGCCAACGGTGGCGGGGATTAAGCAGGTAACAGACGGAAGGACGCGCGCGTGCACACACACACGCACACGCACACACGGACGGACGGACGGACGGACGGACGGACGGACGGACGGGGATGAATGTAATGCCTGCAACAGGTTCCAAAAAGGTTGGGACAGGTCATGTTTACCACTGTGTTACATCTCCTTTCCTTTTAACAACACTCAGTAATCATTTGGGGACAGAGGACACTAACTGTTGAAGTTTTGAATGTGGAATTCTTTCCCATTCTTGCTTGATGTATGACTTCAGTTGCTCAACAGTCCGGGGTCATAATGTGCCACACATTAATAATGGGAGACAGGTTTGGACTGCAGGCAGGCCAGTCTGCGCCCTTTTACTACGAAGCCATGCTGAATGTGGTTTGGCATTGTCTTGCCGAAATAAGCAAGGACATCCCTGAAAAAAGATGTCACTTGGATAGCAGCATACGATGCTCCAAAACCTGTATCTACCGTTCAGCATTAATGGTGCCTTCCCAGATGTGCAAGTTACCCATGCCGTCACACACGTACATACCATCACAGATGCTGGCTTTTGAACTTTGCGCTGATAACAATCTGGATGGTCGTTTACCTCTTTAGTCCAGAGGGCTTTACCTCTTTAGTCCAGAGGACACGATGCCCAAGATTAAAAAAATGAATAAAAATGAAACATGGACTCATCAGACACAGCACACTTTTCAACTTTCTGTCAGTCAGTCCATCTCAAATGAGCTCGGGTCGAGGGAAGCCTGCAGTGTTTCTCGATGTTATTGATATAAGGCTTTGCATGGTAGTTTTAAGTTGCATTTGGAAATGCTGTGGCAATCTGTGTTAACTAAAAATGGTTTGCCGAAGTGTTCCCCATGAGACCATGTAGTAATATCCATAACAGCAGGGGTTTTTACAAAGTGGGGTGCCATGACAGCAGTCCAGGTGTGCCACAAGAAGATAATGTCATAATATTACAAGCCTTGAACCAGTAGTGTACATATGGTCCATTTGGTTGCAATTGTTAAATTAACATTTATTTTTACATCACAAATTGGGACCCACTTTAGGCCTCTAATGAATTGAGAGGATGAAAGTGGCTGTTGCAACTTCTTTCTTTAGTCATGAAGAAAGACGATTCCCCTCTAGACCACTACTAGGGGTGCTGCAGCCCTCCCAGCACCCACGCTATGATTGAACCACAGTTCTAAAGTTTACTAAAGTAAGCTATAAATTATCACTTTAATCCTGACATATTAATTTTCGGCAAACCATTGGACTAAATGGAAAAGAGAGTTGCCGATCTACAAGCTCACAACATGCTGCGATGTGCCAATGAGCCTATTTCACAGCCAGCACGCGCTGGCCTCTCGCGGGCGATAGTGGGGTGGTCTCACGAGAAGTCGTGCACAACTGCAACTTCGCGGCGGCCCGACTTCTCGTGAGACCACCCCACTATCGCCCGCGAGAGGCCAGCGCGTGCTGGCTGTGAAATAGGCTAATGGTTTACCCCCCATAGTGAATTAGATTTGATTGCAAAAATACAAAAACAAGTGGTGGTAACATTGGCTACGCATCTAGTGTTATTACATATAACAAAGTAATAAGTAAGATATAACAATGAGAAACATAGCTATATATATATATATATATATATATATATATATATATATATATATATATATATATATATATATATATATATATATATATATATATATATATATATATATATATATATATATATATATATATTAAGGCTGTTCAATGAATTCATTAATCATGATTAAATTAATTTTGTGGATTAATCTGATTAAAAATTTTAACTCAATTAAATATATATATATATATATATATATATATATATATATATATATATATATATATATATATATATATATATATATATATATATATATATATATATATATATATATCCACTGGTCAATTGTTTTGCATGTCCTTGGCAAAAATGAAATAAAATAAATAAAAGATAAAATATGAATTAATTTTAACTTTGAATAAAAATTACTTTGAACATAAAATAATACACACTTGTTTAAGACAATCTCCCCTACACAGTACTGCTTCCTGTATGTTTTTCAATGTTATGAGTTTTGAAAAGTGCTTCAATAAAGTTTAATCTAAATGCTTTCTTTGATTCACTTTGTACCAGTGAATCTGTACTGACAAGAAACTACCTGTTCCTCTGCATTTTGCTTCATACATTCAAATAAATTGTTTAACTAAGCATTGATTGATCAATCAATGATTGATTGATTGATTGATTGTTGTTAATCTTCTTCTAGGGCACGTTCGGAAATTGCGCACTGAGCGCACTGTGCAATGCAAACTAATAGGCCAGCACCCCTAGCCTAGGAACTACTTCTTTACATAGCACGGCGTACGTATCAATCCGCGTTTTACACTGTGTATGGGCCATAGTGCCGAAGAGCTCCCGTATCACTCCGCCGCAGTTTGAAAACAGCCGCCAGACGACTACCACCGAGCGCAAAAACTACTATTTAAACGACAAAGGTGAGTTTTCAATGGTTGTCGTTTACAAGTTACTTTTTTGTTATGTGTGCTTTTGTGTTTAGCTCGTGTTGTGTAATGTAACATTTATATAATAAGTTCCCTGGCCTGGACAGACATATACCGTGTTAACTCAGCTAGCATTAGGCCTGCTAGCAACTTAGCAGGCCAGCTCGAGCTGCTAACATAAATAGAGCAGAACCAGAGCTCTGAGCAGAACGTTGTCCCGAATAAACTAAACCACGAATAAAAAATAAATAATGAATGGGTATATGTCTGAAGTGTTTAGTCACTGTGTCAGTGTTCATGTAATGCTGCTATGTTATCGTATCAGTTTTATGGTTAAACCACAAGATTCGCGCCATAACTCGAGTGTGTGTGTGTGTGTGTGTGGGGGGGGGGGGGTCTAGCGTTGTTGCCGTTTGGCTGTTTACGTTGTCAAGCTCTTACTATTCACAAGTTAAGCATTTAGCACAGTGGTCCTCAACTGGCGGACCACGGTCCATGTCCGGACCGCCGTACATCTCTGTCCGGACCCTGGACAAATATAGAAAAAAGAAAAAGCACCGCCGCGATGCCTGGTGCGGTAGCTCTGAATGTGTGTATGTGTGTGCCTGAATCACAGTGAGAGCCCCCTCTCGTAGCTCTCCAATACTCACGCCTCCCACAGCCATTCTAGGCAGTAAGTTCGCTGGTATTAAGACGATGTCTGACAGTGAAATGACACTTAACTGAAAGGAAAGTTAAGGAGGAACGGGGGTGGGGGGGGGACGATAAACGCCCGCACTATCTCGGCGATTCCACTGTGCCATCAGTGCCGACAGACAAGAATTGCGGAAAGAAAGCTCACAGTCAAAATCAGACGCGGGCGTGTGCACGAAACGAGCACGCGCGCAACAACCAACAACGGACGCCTTGCTCAAACGCCGCATAAAGCCGGTCGGTCCCGTTGAAAATTAGAGAATTAGAGGGCGCGATTTATTACTGTAAAGCTCTTTACATTGTGCTGCTGGCTGTACAGACACTGCTGGAGGCTACTATACCTCGCTAGCTGGTTGAGCTGCCAACAAACAATCGTCCTCCTGCCCACAACTGTCACTGTATGTCACTTTGCTTCTTGGTATGTTTTGCATCTGCCCGTGTGGCACACTGGGCAGCATAAAGGTGCTCCTTTGAGGACAAGCCCAAAATAATTAGCCCTGGCTATTATCCATACATGCAACCACTTATCCATAGTCGGGCAGTCAGGGATAAGATATGATGAGGCAAAGGGTGAGTTTGTGTTTGGACCTTTTCTCTTAAATAAGCTATGAATCATTCACATTATGCTACAACTTGACAAAAAATAATAATAAAATAAGTGAGTACGGTAAATAAGTAAGTAAGTAAACAAAACAAAAAACATACTCTGCAGGGGCTCTCTGCGTCTCACGCGCATGGGACCGGACCCTAGTATTATACAAAAAATATTTGTGGACCCCCAGCATTTCTAGTTGAGGTCCCCTGATTTAGCAGATGCTTTTAATATGAAGCAACATAATACAGCTTTCACTTGAATGGTTATGTTGAGAAATGTTTATCATTGGTGATAATATAATGCTAAGATTTTACCATGTTAAAGTCAGTTGTACGGTCGAACAAGGTTTCGCGCCATAACGTGTGTGTGCGTGCGCGCGTATGTATGTGTGTGTGTGCGTGCGCACGTATGTGTGTGTGTGTCTGTCTCCACATTCTAGCCTTGCCTACTCTGAAACTGGGTCCTGAGGAGTCTGCAGCTCCTACAACAACACCCCTGTGTGAGTAAATAATGCACTATAGCATACCTGGGCATTATGCGGCCCGGGGGCCAAATGCGGCCCTTTGGCTGACTCTGAGCGGCCCGGGAAAGGGTTTTAAACCATTGGTCCGGGGACCACCAGTGGTCCTTGAGAGAGTTCCAGTTAAATATGGGAAGTTGGTTAACCAGATGTAACTCTTTGAGAGAGCAAAAATGAAACCAAATGGACCCTTGCGGGTCCATTTGGTTTCATTTTTATACTCTCAAGAGTTAAATTATTTACCTTCTGAATTAGCCCAAGTCTACGCAATCAGAGAATGTAAAAGAATGGTCATTTTTGATCTATGTTATCCTGTTTTGTTTGTACAACGTAAAATACAGCCTGGTATTGTTGGACAAAAGCAAAATAAATCTTTAGTTTTGGCGTCTGTGTGGCTAAAATGTCATCAAATGTTGGTGTGAATAAATAGAGGGTCCTGGTGTCAAAATGGTTGGTCTTACTCCAACTTTTATCTTGAAATTAAATTAATATTACGCAGACTTTAGTTCAGCCTTTAGTCTTGGCCCTCCACAATATTTTATGTATCTCATTTGGCCCCTTGGGAAAAATAATTGCCCACCGCTGCACTATAGGGATACAGCTTGGGCTCTACGAAAGAATGAATGAATGAATCTATTGTTAAAACAGGGTTTGAAGTTACAAAGTATGTGTGTGGGGACAGGCTTTGGGCCTACATGGCCTTCTCACATTTATACCAAATCTTCTAAGCTTATCCCTGGTGCTCTGTTCTTGCTCCTCCTGTGTGTCCTCCAGGCCTCCAGAAGACTTTCTGAGGAGCAGCGTCCTGCCCAGCGTCCTGCCCCAGCTCCACTGCCACTGCCTCTGGCAGACCTAAGAAGAGGCGCGCCTGCCGGGCTCAGACAGGCCTACGAGGCCGACTACAACTCCTCCGGAGACGAGCTAGACGACGACGACTTTGACAGGTAGGGTGGGTCGCACCAAGGAGGATTAAGCCATAATCTGGTTTAAATCAAGGTTTAATCTTAAATTCAGTTGCACCAAACTTTAAACCTAGTTTCCTCTAATCAGGTTTAGATTTAAATCATCCTTTTAATTTTGGTTTTAATCTTCACAGTAAACCTGGATTAATACTAATCCTAATTGCACCACTACTTTAAGATTTGATTTAAGCGTCAGCAAGGGCTTAAATTTAAACTTGCAGGGGAGGTGGTTTAAATGCAAACATGGCAGCATATATCAATATATTTATATGATTATTTTTGGTTGCAGGCACTATTTTTAACATAGTTCTGCTGTCGCCCCCCAATAGTGAATAAAAAGGTTACATGCATGATATTAGGCTCAAGAGTCAAGAGAGAAGGTTGATCACAGGTTAAAGTTTTAAACGGAGGTTAGAGGCTCCAGTCAAGATCAACTGAGATTTATTTAATCCTTCTTGGTGCAAACGACCCTAAGTATTGAAACTGGTATAATCAAGTTGAGTAGTATTGACCATAACCTCACTTACTGTCATTGTGATCAACAGGTGCCACATTGCCTGGGTTCAACTACACCAGCAAGATCAGCTAACCCCGCCTAAACTGTCATCTATTGGTAAGTTTATCTAGGCCTTAAACTACTGTCTTGTTACTACTTGAGTTCATTCCTATTGGGGTCACCACAGCGGATCTTCAGTTTTCATCTGGGGGTGTTGATATGATGGCATCTCAGAGCCTGCATGCAAAAGGAGACTGAATAACTGCATGCGTGTAAAAGAAGACTGAATGACTGCATGTCGTCCTTCATCACACGTGTAAACCTACTCCCTGGCCTTTTCACTTGACGGTTCTCTTCAAACCTTTATCCAAACCATTCTAACTTGCATCTTCATTCATCCGTTTCACCCTGGCCTGCATGTACATCTTCTTCTTCAGTCCCCATCTTCAGTCCACACTCCACTCACTCCTGATAGTTGCCCCCCCGGATATGTCTCCTTCATCGATGCTCAGTAATACAAAATAATTTGCCCCTAGGGAACCTACCCACATCATTCAGGGAACATCCTGTGAGCCGTGCAGCATTCCTTTCCTGTCATGGCTTCTTATTGGACCAAGTGGCGGCGTAACAAAAAGATCCTGGATTCTTTTGCTTCATCCGTACCAGAGGTAGACAGCAGTGACGGTAATCCAGACATGTTGGGAGAAAATAATCCAGTGATTTTGGGCGATGTTAATCCTAAATCCATAGACGGAAACAATGGAAACGACGATGAAGACATTTTCATGGACTGCCTTGAAATGCCATTTGACTGTGAGGGTAGATTAGTGAATGATGCCCCTTTTTTTGATACTGCAGTGTCTAGTGAAGAGGATGAGGAAGATTACAGTAGTGATGAGAGTGATGAGAGTGACACAGTTGCAGATGAATGTACAAAATTGGCCAAGGTGCTGTGTGAGTGGTCGCTGAGGAACAATGTACCACAGAATGCATTCTCAGATCTTCTTTGCACACTGCAGGAGTTCCATCCAAGCTTGCCAAAGCAAGCACGCACCCTGTTACAAACACCAAAAATAGTTGCCAATGTTAAAAACTTAAATGGCGGTGAATATTTACATTTTGGAATTCTCTCTTACCTAGAGACAATTTCATCAAGTCTTGATGGTGTTGGTAGTAACACTATATGTCTACAAATTAATATTGATGGATTGTCTTTGTTCAAGAAGAGCTCCCTGCAGTTGTGGCCAATTTTAGGCAAAGTGTCATTTGAAAAGGAACCTTTTGTAATTGGCATTTTTTGTGGTAACGGAAAGCCTCGTGATTTAGAGCAGTATTTAGATGACTTTGTACAGGAGGTAGCCAGGCTTGAGAGAGGCTTTGAGGTGGCAGGAAAACAATTCACTCTGAGGATTGACTGCGTTATTTGTGATGCTCCTGCAAGGTCCTTTGTTAAAAACATTAAGGGACACAATGGGTATTTTGGTTGTGAGCGCTGCACTCAAGAGGGTGTCTTTGTCAAGAATCACATGACTTTCCCAGAGAAGACAGCTACACTCCGTACAGATGACATGTTCTCAAGGCGAGAGGATGAGGATCACCACAAGGGAGACTCTCCCCTTGAACAACTTAACATTGGAATGGTCTCAATGTTCGTTTTGGACTACATGCACCTTGTTTGCCTTGGTGTGACACGGAGATTGCTCCTTTTTTGGATGAAGGGGGATTTATCATGTAGATTGGGTTCTCAGGCGGTGAAGGCCATCTCCGACAGGTTGCAGCAGTTAAGGGAACACATCCCCACTGAGTTCCAAAGAAAGCCCAGAAGCTTGGCACACATAGACACATGGAAAGCCACCGAGTGTCGGCAATTTTTAATTTATACTGGTCCTATTGTACTAAAAGAGTTCCTTCCTGCCTCCTTCTACAGTAATTTCCTGAATTTCTCTGTTGCTATGTACTTGATGCTCTGTCCTGCCTTATGTAATTATTATTGTGATTTCGCTGGTGATCTCATGATCCATTTCTTGAGAGAATTTGAACAGTTATATGGTACTGATGAATTGATATACAATGTGCACAATTTAATTCATTTGGCTGACGATGTCAGAAAGTATGGAGCCCTAGATGGAGTTTCCGCTTTCCCATTTGAAAACTACATGAGAAAATTAAAAAAAGCAACTCGCAAACCACAATTTGTTCTTAAACAGATATTTAACATAATATCCCTGGAGCGGACCTTTTTGACATCCAAAAAAGCTAAGCAGACAGACCTTAAGACACCTATTTTGAAAATGAAGCACTCTTGTGGTCCATCGATACCATACTTGCCCCATTGCACACAGTATAAAAAGGCTGTCTTTGACGAGTTTTGTGTTGCCATAACTCCGGGGGACAACTGTGTTATGGTGGGGGGGAACTTGGGGCTGGTAAAGAACATCCTGTGTGATGAAAGATCTGACAAAAAGTACATCTTGTTCAGGAAATTTTCTAGGCTTGATTCCCTTTACTCTAGTCCTATGGAATCTAAAGACATTGGGGTTTATAAAGCAAGCCGTTTGGAAAGCACAGATGAAATAATCTGTCTCTCAGAGATATCAAGGAAATATGTTTTGCTCCCCATGGAAACGGATTGGGCAGCCATGCCTTTTCTCCATTGCTACTGAGTTACCCCCCCAATTCTTGTAACTATTTTGTAATGGAGGCTATGCATGTGACATCACCATTAGACTTTTTTCTTTTCTGTGGTAAACAACGGGACTCGCGGTGTTACCGCGCTTAACGGTGGCGACGGAGGCTCGGGAGGTAAATAAATAAGACGCAGATAGATACATGAATAGATAAATACATTATAGATAATAGATAATAAATACATAATTCGGTATTTGGCTCTAGAGGCTAATAAATAGATAATAAATTGATAAAAGATGATAAAATAGATAAATAGATAATAAATGACAATATATGAATAAAATGGTATAAGTGATGGGTCATATTTAGTCTAGGCAAATTACTATTGACAACTGATTTATTTTCACAAAAACAAAACAAAAACTTTGTAACGAAGTCCCGGTATGGTGATATCACACGTGTGGCCTCTAAGAAAAGGAAGAGTTGTCCCAGAAGTTTGCAATGATAAAGTTGTATTCTTTTTTTCTTTTCTTTCCATTGTATTTTCGGACTAGTGATGAAATACTTCCATTTTTCGAAAATGCTGGAGCCATATACTGTTTAAAGCACTCCTTTCTCGCGGGGGTTTCAAATGGACCTTTCACTTTACACAACCTATTCATTTCCAGGATAATGGCATACAAAATAGCTGAGTTCCTGGACAACTCAGTGGCCATTATCAGCAGCACATGGCTTAATGAGGACTCAACGATGACTATGTGGCCACCTACAAATGATCCTAGCAAAATAAAGACCGCTCTAGTGATGCATGATGCCCCGGGAGAGATGTGGACAGCACATCAAGTTAAGATTCTGGCAACAGCAGGTATATATTTTTACACCCCCCTGGAAAATGGCAGATCTATTTAAGCTTGCTCCTTGCTCATCTGCATTCAGGGATTGGAACTTGTGAACACAATTTAATCCTTACTGTTGTTTATTGTTTATTACAGTGAACTATGAAAAAGCAAGAGAGAAAGCCAAAAAGGCGGAAACTAATATGATAGTTGAAAGTGATCCAGAAGAGTTAAATCGCAAGAGATCAAGACAGTAAGTTTTGAGCTCTTTTATACTTTGTTTTTATGCAAAGAAGTTTAAACCATTTAGACAGCGTTATACGTTCATGTTGTTCATGTTTTTTCAAAAATATCAAATCTAGCATTTTAGACATTCATAGAATTGGTTTAAAATGTCCAAAGGCTTGCAGACATCTCCACAATTTCTTTCAAAAATAGCAGATCTACAGCTCGCAGCGCTGAGAGCTATTTTCCAACTGTTAGAGCATAAAACAATGGTTAAATCGGGTCTAAATGGGTTAAATATTATATTGTTTGAATTCTATATGTCCCAAGCAGCAGTGTGAGCCAGCTTTTCAGTTTGTGTGCTAAAATGTCTTCTGGACTGTTTCTCCTAATTTTCCACAGAATGACTAGACGCTACCATGACATGGAGCCTGAGCCTGTTCCACCAAAACGTCACAAACCGGCTGCAGTCGTGCACCAGCCACCTCCAGTGCCACCAATCCCCCCACCACCAATGGGCTCACAAACTTTTGGTTGGGACCATCCGTCTCCAAACCGCACATCAGCCAGTCCCCTGCCACCAGAGAGTCCCCTACCAGCGACCAGTCACCTTTCATTGGCAACCCTACATCCGGCCACTCACCTCTCACCAGCAAGGCACCAGTCAGCGAGTTACCTGTCAACTGACTCCTTTCCACCAGCTAGTGACCAGTCAGCCAGTAACCTGTCGATGGCAACACAACGACCACCGAGACACCTGCCATCAACCAGTTTGTCCACTGAAACCCTCCCACCAGCAAGTCACCGCCAGTCAGCCAGTACCCTGTCAATGGCAACACTACGACCACCGAGACACCTGCCATCAACCAGTCTGTCCACTGAAACCCTCCCACCAGCAAGTCACCAGTCAATGCCAACGCTACCACCACCACCCCCTGCTGCGAGACACTCTGTATCAACTCCAGGTATTTTTGAAGACTTAATAGATTATTTTGCTTTGTTACGTCTGCATTAGGGCTGTTACCGCACATTCAATGGTTCTGACAGAGTATGGAATATGGGAATATGCATCACGCATCATCGTTCACTCTGAACCACAGTGACTAGTTGGGCCGCCCGTCACCCCCCACCCCCATGCTTCTCGTTTTTTTATTATATTAATTAAAAAACGAACGTTCGGTGGTTTTCTCGGAAATCCACTCGGATGTTCAAACCCTTTACAGTAAACGGGCAAATGTCACAGCCCTAGTCTGCATACAAAGTTTGTGTTTACAAAGTTGTTTTTTTTTATGTCTTTCCTGACTACATGTTTGGTTTTGGTCTTCTTAAATTCCTATTTCTAAGCATTTGATGTAGTGGTTAAGTGAAGTCCCTCTGAATCTGTCAAAATTAAATTGTTAATTGCTAATCATTTAGACCTATATGGACAAATCTAAAAATGCCTTCTCAAGCATCATGTTTATACTTAACCGTTATGACTCATCCTATGCTGTAAAATTGCAGATCTGCAATCTCACAGGACATCTCATTCAATACATGCTGCAAGTTTGCAGATCTGCTATTTGTTCACAGATAACCTCATAGTCTGGGGAGGTAGGGAGATACAATGGTATTCTCATGCAAGTCCAGTGTTTCCCCCAGAAAATTGTTTAGTCAAGGTGGTGAGGCTTCGAGTCTGTGCTCGTGCGCGTGCACGTCCGTGCATGTGCGCGTGCACGTGATGTAATTACAATACCGTACCGTACTTGCTTCAGTTATATCATTATTAGGCCATATTTCATTTCTTATCAGAACAGGCAGACTGGTAGATATTTTTCTTTCACAATAGATTGATCAATCAGACTTAAGTGGACCAAAACTGTTCATTTGAGGGACAGAAGTATTACTTGAGAGGGACATTTAATTGCGGGGTAGCAACACATTACAGTTGGCATTAAAATGCCTCATGCATCATTTGTCCATAAGTAGTCCCTAGCCATGAATTTGTTATTTATTCATGTTAGTATGTATTTCTCCTGTTATTTCAAAAGGCTTATAACACATCTAGCATTAACAGAGACAGTGAGAAAACTTTACAACAGAAAACAGAAGGGGGACTTTTAATTAGGACAATTGACCACTGTAGTCTGTCAGTCACAATGTGGGACAGGGTCTTTAAAATGAGACACTGTCCCACGCAAAGAAGGACATCTGGTCATCCTGTGACTGTCCCACAGAAACGGGGATATCTGGTCACCCTCAAAATACTCGCAAAATACGCTTCAAGACACACACACACACACACACACACACACACACACCCCACTCAGAAGCAGCACACACGAGCTACAAGCTAGCCTATGTGCTAATTCTTCAACAGACAGGGAGAGGGAGACTAACGTTAAGCATATGAAGCTGCACACCAGTCGAAACGCAATAATTTCAGCGTGGATGTCGTTTGGTTAGGCTGACATGACGGGGGTCCGCGGGAGTCGGGCGGGACACAGACGGCATGCGTTGACCAGACAGCCACCGATGCGTCTTTTTACTGCTTCGGGAGCTAAACAACTCCGTGTGCTCCGTGTGCGTGCACAGAAGCACTGCATACGCACTGATTGGGCAGCGCGCAGCACAGAAGTGTCAACACTGGATCAGACTCGCTCCGGTTGATACTGATACTACTGAATGATACTGAATGATCGCGGCCGTTGCGATTTGCTAATGACATGGTTTCAAATCGCACTTTCGGTTTGAAGCCTTAGTGCAGATAACTTTATTTTATAACATGCACATTGTATGAACGACACATTTTTACTTTTTTTTTGGGGGGGGAACGTATAGCCAAGGCGGGGCCGGGCTTCACTCAGTGCGGCCGCCCTGATAATAAAGCGCTGGGGGAAACCCTGAAGTCAGTCTAAAAGCGCCACATTTTGCACAGATATAGCTGAGGGTGTGCTCTAATGATTTTGCTAGGGTGCCCGAGCCGGCGACCCTCGGGGTCAGCCCAGCGGCCAATCAAAGCAGGGGGCCCATTGACTTTACTATAGAGAACAATACACCAAAATAATATGTGAGGTGTCAAACTAGGGATTTGTGATGATTCTGAATCCATTCCAAGCATTTGTTTTGTGCTAAAGACTTTAATTTAGCTTAAAAACGGCTCCACAAAAGTGTGGTTTAGTGATGACTCATCACTTTTCACAGTTTTGTGCTAGTTTTCTCCTATTCTATCCCATTCCAGCTGAGAGATGATGTTACGACAGTCTGTTCGGCTTCTAATGTTTTGTTTTTTTTCCCTTAGGTATTGACAGATATCTTGTTAACACACTGGAGGAAATTAAGGACAGGCTAATTGCACTGGAGAGGTCAGTGGCAAATATTTCTCGCTCAAGCACAGCAGAGATCACATTGCCTGACGATGTCTCTTTGCCCCTTCAAACATTCGAAGAGATAGATGTCTTGGAGCAAAGAATGGAAGACCGACGCTGTCGGAAAGATTTGGTACATAAATATCTAAATTAAATGTATAATAGCTAACAATAATGCATACAGTGCCTATTTTCTCTTCTTTTTTTACCAAAGGCAGTAATGTCATTAATGCTGACTTGTTTCCCTT
This sequence comes from Benthosema pterotum, assembly GCA_039105355.1. Lineage (NCBI taxonomy): Eukaryota > Metazoa > Chordata > Actinopteri > Myctophiformes > Myctophidae > Benthosema > Benthosema pterotum. Next base: position 48,087,508 of record CM076973.1, read on the forward strand.
CCTGTCAGACTGCCTATCTAGGTGCCATTGGTGGGCTCAACGTCAAGGATGCCACGAAAAGAGTGTTGACCCAATTGATCAGCCATCCTTTAGCGAAACAAATAAATTGGAAAGGCACTGATCAAAAGAGACCGTTTCATCCCCTGAAACTAAGGAAGGTTGTAACTGGTAAGTCTAATAATAACAAGTATAACCCTCATCAAACACCTCTGCATCCGTTAGTCAAACTGATGTGAAGTCAAATGCCTAATAGACCACAGTAATTTTGGATCAAAACAAGTAAGAAACAGCCTAGAAGTGATTTAGGGCGGCGTTCTCCTTTAAGCTTGGCATTTTTCAGTGCAGCGACACTGGGTGGAGTGCGGCTGCTATGACGTAATCACCGCAGCAGTTCAAATTTTTAAGCTGTACAGCCTACGGCCGCGGTCTGCGACAGGTTCCCTCTCCTTTTACTAAACTCCTTGATTTCTGTGACGCATCTAGGCAGAGCGCTGTGCGTGTCGTGAACGATACGTGGAGAGGCAGCTTCTGCCGCTGTAGGACCACCTGTGGTGACGACAGGTTTATCTGTTGAGCGCTGATCGCTCTCTGGATGCCGTAGAACACTGGCGTAGCAGTCATAGCTTAAAGTGGGTATTAAATTGCCTACTACAGTTTCATATAACCCTATGTCTTTTTTTGTTTTTTTGTTTGTTTCAGAGGCTGTAAGAAAGTGCCCTATCCATCCCAGTCCTCAGGATAACGATGTTGAGACTGCGATTAAGGCATGGTTTCGGAACACGCGCGACAGGGCCGGTGGAAGAAAGGAGCGCTATCTTCGTATGCAGGCTAACAACCGTGCCCCAGCTGAAGAGTAAGCATTATCAATGATTACTTAAATCAGTGGTTTTCAACCATTTTGATCCCAGGGACCACTATTTATTCAGCATTTGAGCCACGGACCACCATTTGATGACATTTTAGCCCCACAGACCCCAAAATACTAAAGATTTATTTTGTTTTTTGTCCACAATACCAGGCTGGATTTCAAAAAACAGTCAAACATACAGATCAAAATGACCATTAATCTTCTACATTCTCTAGTTGTGTAGACTTGGGCTAATTCAGAGAATGGATATTTACTCTTGAGAGTGTAAACATGAAACCAAATGGACCCGCAAGGGTCCACTCTCAAAGAGATACATCTGGTTAACCAGCCGTCCATCATTTAGCCTGGGGACCACCTGGAACCCTCTCAAGGACCACTGGTGGTCCCTGGACCACTGGTTGAAAACCCCTGACTTAAATGATTACTTAAATAAACGTATATGTTGGCTACACTCACCCACTCACTCATAGGGCTGCACAATTATCAAGATCTGGATTCAGACACTTCAATCTTATTTCTAGGAAGATTGTGATCTAGATATATATATTTTTTTTTTAACCTCAACGGGTTGTAAGCTTGTCGAGCTGCTATTCTCAGCAAAAAACTTTCCCCACAATAATAAAAGACAGAAAATACTCTGGTATGGAGCCCTGAGGGACCAACCATATGGGGTTCAAGTGGTTAAGCTTACTACTTTTTATGTTCCACTGCATTTGTTCACTTTATCCTAAAATAATAAGTGGAAAAGAGTCAATTCTCACGCACAAGGTAGTGGTTAGTAAAGTGCTTTAGCATGTTAAAATATGACATTTTTGACATTTAAAAAAAAATGACATTTTTACTGACCACACACTCTATGAAGAATCATTGATCTCAATTCTAAGGTAGAAAAATCGAGATTCACATTTTAGCGAGAATCGTGCAGCCCTTGTCTCTCTCTCTCTCTCTCACACACACACACACACACACACACACACACCCTTTTCCAACTGGAATATTGGCAATAACCTGATTGCGCTCATCCAAGTAAACGCCTGCAATAACCCGAATATGCTATTCCGATTTTTAAAAACACGAAAATGAGTGCTGGGTTACTCCTCTTAAAACCTGAATATATGGCCATGTATACGGTTAATGGAATATCCTCTTCAAAACAACCGACGCTCTGTGCCCGAGAGCTGCCGCTCTGTCCGAGAGGACGACACCTCCGCCGGGGCGCACAGAGCTCCCCAGACCACCGTGCGGCGTGCACACGGAGTGGAGGTCTCCATTCTCGCATGCTGCTGTTTGATGCAGATCATAGGTGATTTTATGGTGGTGGGCTTTTCAGATTTGACATTTAAATGGTTATGTATTAAATGCTTTTTCTAACCATGTGTGTTAATAGCCAATCTACAAGCTCACAACACGCTTCTCCCCTTCTTCTCCCGGAGTAACCCTGTTTGCTCACGCATTTAAACGGTTTATTCCGAATTTTCAATAATCAGAATATGGACCAATAACCTGGTTAAAAGAGAGGTACGGAGTACATATAATTGTAGCCACTGACGCACTCAGTTACTGGCTACGTTTATATGCGCCCCATACCTATCTTCTAACCAGGTTATTGGTCAATATTCAGCTTATTGAAACTTAGGAATAAGCCGTTTACATGAGTGAGCAAACGGGGTTACTCAGGGAGGGGAGGGGCCCGAGGAGCGCGTTGTGAGCTTGTAGATTGGCTATTAACACACCCGAATAGAAAAGCTTCATTTCATACACAACCATTTAAATGACAAATCTGAAAAGCCCCCCACGGAGGTCCGATTGGCGTATACATGGCCGCATATTCCGTTTTTTGGGCAATTCGGTTATTGCTGATATTTCGGTTAGAAGAGAGGTATTGCGTTCATGTAAACGTAGCTACTGACTCACTCACTGACAAAGACAGAGATCAATACCCACAAATACATACAGTTAATTTTTATTTTTATACATTTTGCAGGTGAATGCAGCGAGAATGGAGCGACTGGCAGTTTCAGCGGCAGTTTCAGCGGCAGCAGCAGTTTCAGCGGCAGCAGCTCCAGCGTGCCCCAGAGCCAGAGCTCCAGCATTATACGTGCCCCAGAGCCAGAGCTCCAGCTTTATTTTTTATTTTTAGTTTATTTTTGCCAAAATAAACAAAGTTTAATTTAAACACAAGTTGTGATTGGTTTATTGGTATGGGGTGCCCAAAACCAGGATAGCACAGAGATAGAATGATAGCTCACATTGTCCACGTGTCCAGATATTGTGGATTAAAATCACACTCTGCTCTTTAAATTGAAACTTTACTTTAGAAGATAAATGCCCACCGAAATTTCACTCTGGAAAGGTAAGTGATGGTGAACAGATAGATTGCCGTTACCTTTATGTTTGCACTACAGCACTTGCAGGTTTAAAGCCTCATATCCCCACCACTTACTCCACATGTGTCAAACTCTTCGGCTCGCGGGATGATATTGAACTACTATTAGAACTGGCCCTCTGGTCAATTGCACAATTCTGTTTTTTTTTTTCTTTTCTGAGTGTACAAATGGAACCAAATGGACCCTAAAAAAAATGCGTGCAAAAAGTATGCACTCAGGAAAAAATCTTGAATGGGTGGAATTGTTGAAACAGTCCGGCCCTCGGCTTGTATGAATTTTTCTATTTCGCCCCGCTGTGTATTTGAGTTTGACATCTCTAACTTACTGGATCTACCAAGATCATTTGAGCATTTATAAACAATGATGATCATGAAAAAGCAAATCCAGCAAAGTGTTGGTTCATTGAGGCATGGAGAGCAGAAGGTTTATTATATAATTCCCCCTGAAAATATGTTTAATAAATTTATTTGAATCCATTATTTGTTTATTTTACAATTCAGTTTCCAGTTAGTTGACTACATATTGGATCAATAGAATATTATTTTTAAAATAAATATACCGGTAGTAAAATATTAATGGTTAAAGCCAATGTGGGTGTGGTGGGGGCCTAGTCAGGGCAGTTAATGGGGGTTTCCTGCAGGCTGAGTGAGGGCTTATTCTGGGGCCCTTGCGGGCCCTTTTAGGCATCTTAGGGCTATGTGGGGGCTGACCATACTGGCCCAGCACTTAGGGCCCAGCAGTTTGCCGATGTGCAAACCCCCTAGGGTCCTGCGCGGGCAACCCAAAGCGGCCCCTTGCGCAAGCCCTAACTGGGCCTTGACAGGGCCAGCGCGGTCTTGCTTGCAGGGTTGGGAGAGTACTCTTGTGTATACACAGTAATGCTGGGCTGCAATACATTACAATTAGGCCCGGGACTTTAGCGCGTTAATTGAGACTAATTAATTACAGAAAATATAGCGCGTTATAAAAAATAACGCATTTATTCGCACCTTTTCTTTGTCCACCATTGGAACGGAACGTTTGTCACTGATGGCCCATTCACACCATTGAAGTGGAACGTTTCTCACTGTATCACCGTTTCACACCTACCCAATATGCTAACGCACACGGAAGCGGCAGTCCACCCGGAGTCACGACATTGAGGAGTCAGAAACTGAGCGCTTGAGCGCTGTTCAAATGGCCTGAATAGGGACAAACTGCAGTTGAAGTCAATGTAGAAGAATCGCCATTGGTCTACTAGCTCTATGGAGTAAACGTAACTCAGTCTATACTCTAAAGCTCCGTCCGCCTCGTCGTCCTCTTCCCCCGCAGCAAAAACAAAACAAAACAACTCGCAACATGAACAACAAACCAGATGAGCAAGCATTACTCGGCCCCGTTGATGGCAAATTTAGATTTAAGCAAAGAACGGATGGAAGCGTGGACAAAAAGGCAGTTTATGCAACAAAGAATGTGCATACCATCGCAGCAGTTCGAGCCTCAAATCACATCCAACATGTTGGAGCTAGTGTTACTGTCCCCGTTTCGTAGAAATCTATGTAGAAGAGCCGCCATTGGACTAACCCCGTGAAGAGAAGGGAGCTTGGGTAAGTCTTTTTGCATTCTGGCTAGTACCAGAGCGACGTAGAGGTGTCCGACATTCAATGGCTTGAATAGGGACAAACTGGAGTTGGCGACCGGCGCTCATCAGTGCAGCTGGAGTCGAGTTCATATTGGCTGTAGCCGTGTGTGTGTGTGTGTGTGTGTGTGTGTGTGTGTGTGTGTGTGTGTGTGTGTGTGTGTGTGTGTGTGTGTGTGTGTGTGTGTGTGTGTGTGTGTGTGCGCTCAGATGATCAACTGACGTGGGCTTTGGGCAAACGGTTTGATCATAGTAGCCTAGTTCAGAGTAGTTCACTTCACTGTGTTTATCTGACACTAAATTGCATGATAATAATGACTGCTAAATGTACGCAAATGTATGCTCCAGAACAATCAGCGCTGTGTGTGTGGCACTGCCAGTATTTTATTTATTTTGCCCCAGAGTCAATTATTGTACTGGACTGACTGAGAAATGCTAACGTTTGTACTTGAATTTGGTAAATAAGAAGAAGAAAAAAAGAAAAGAGGAAAGCTTTGGAATTGGGGAATCTTTTTGAATCGAGAATTAAAAAAAAAAAAATCTAGAAATCTAGTTTTTGGATCGAATCGTGACCCAGAAAATTGATACTGAATTGTATCGTGGGACACCCACAGATTCACAGGCCTAGTATTCAGTTCATTGCTTCACTCATTCAGTTCATTGCTTCACTCATAATATAATAATAATAATAATAATAATAATAATAATAATAATAATAATAATAAATTCAGTTCAAAAATGTGCTTTCTCACTTTTCTCAGGTAAATAATAATATGCGATTAAAATGAGATTAATTGAGATTAATTAATTATTGAGCCTCTAATTAATTAGATCAAAATTTTTAATCGAGTCCCACCCCTAATTACAATACATTACACAGATTATATGGTAAACACGCTGTAACTGCATTTGTGAAGTTGTGTCTCATAAACCCATGAGCACTTTGTCTACAGGATACGTAAATGTATTGATTGATTGATTGATTGATTGATTGATTGATTGATTGATTGATTGATTGATTGATTGGCTCATTGATTGTGGTGACTTGATCGGTTGTCATTCTTCCCCTCCGTGCAAACAAAAATTCACAGAGCCTTTAGGAGGAGTGCAGCTACAACCCGCTATGTCGTCCTCGCATTGGGCGGCCGATGGGTTAAACAAATTTACAGTACAAGAAGTCTGAACAATTAGAGAATGCTTATGTTATTTCACATAGCATGGAGTTGTGGACAAAATCCATATTTAATAGAAACTAAATAAATAAATAATGGACCTTGATATGAAAAAAGGTTGAAAGGCACAGGTCAATGGAGATTCCAGAGGGCAGTCACGCTGTTGTAAACTGTTGGCTCTCGTAACAAAGTGGATGAATTTGTAGAGTTGATGACAATGTGTCACTCACTGAGTCTTGTACAAACTGGGTCATTTGCCACAAAGTCTGAAGCAAAAGTATTTCTCTTCTGAGTTATCAGACTTAAGTATCGGGAATTTGTTCTATTATTCCATATTCAGCTCTGTTTGTTGCTGTGGCCCAGGACAGTTCAAAAGGACCATGATATTCCTTTAAAGTAAATGTCACAAAGGAATTCAAGCATGAAATGCCAGACTAATTCGGGGCATGAAACCCAGGCACGAATGTGTGCTCCCACCAACAACCAAAAACAAACAAACAAACAAAAAGAACAGACTGGGTTCAGACCATATTACTTTTCATGCAGAGCAGTTCATCAAAGAGTAAAAGGTGACCAGGGGAAATATTGAATTGAAAAACAAATGGCCTGTGTACATGGCCTAAATTGATTTTTTTGCAACAAAAATGTGGTTAAAATTTCCATTTCAAAGAAACATTGTTTTTGTTACCCACCGATACCTAGGACCAAATCCATAGTGTAGTGTGTGTGTGTGGGGGGCTAAAGTTAACCTCCGTAAAACCTATGCCTATCATCTTCATCTTCATAACTCTAGTCTGCATTTCAACATGTTCAGGATTTTCAAACTGATTAAATTTAACTTAAACCCCACATCTTTGAGTGGAACCACTAACAGATTATTGATGCGGCACTCCAGCATTTAACTGCTTCATGTAACCCCACAGAGTGCTTAAGTAAAACTACTCTATTTACTTTTACTCCAATTACTAATTATAACTCTAGTTCTTTGTAATCATTGATTACTTTTGGCCGTGCTTGAAAAGCTACTGTTCTGTAAAGTACTTGTAACTTTACTTTTGCAACCTTAACTAAAGTGTTTTGTTTTGTCTTTAATCTGGTGTTTCTGTCGATTATTTGCATGTTCAAATGTTCAGCATCCCTTCTACTTTTTCATTTTCGCTAACCCAATATCCCTAGACTGGTCCTAACAACAGGGTACGGCAGGGGTGCCCACACTTTTTTGACTTGAGAGCTACTTTCAAAATGACCCGCTCAACAAGATCTACACATCAAAAATGTGATTGTTCCATTACTGAAAATCCATTTAAAGGGCCCCTAGAAATTTTGGGCATTGAAATAGACGTGATGGTGTTACTTAATGTTATAATGTTTAAGAATAATGCACTTATAATGAAAAATAGAGGGGGGGGATTGGCAGGTTTTTTTTTACTGATGTTTGAAAACAGTATTGAGGGTTTGAGTTGACAGTTGACTAAAGGCCCTGCTACACTAGCAATATTTTTTGATCAATATCAACTAGCAATGTCAACATCAACGGGCAACATGATGAGATACATGGCAACAGGCAACACCTCCCATTAAAAGGGGGATTCCACCCATTTTCATTTTTTCCTGAGAGTGTACAAATGTGAACCAAATGGACCCTAGCGGGTTGATAGTTGACGTTGCTTGTTGATGTTGCTCAAAACATTGCTAGGTGTATCAGGGCCCTAAGAACTGTCACGTTTTTGTCCACAATTTGTCCACAATGACGGTTACTCTCCATTGTCTAATTGTATGAACTCTTGAAAATTCTGTAAATGAGATGTTTAAATATAATTTAACTCTTGAGTGTAAAATGAAGCCAAATGGACCCGTAAGGGTCCATTTGGTTTCATTTTAACACTCTCGAGTGTTACAGACCTATAAGGGTCCATGTGCTGGGGCGACTGCCATGTGATCTACCTGCATGGTCTGTGTGATCTACTGGTAGATCATGATCTACCTTTTGGGCACCCCTGGGTACCATAACATTCTCACATGATACGTATACGTACTGGAGCTCATCATCTTCCTTCTGCATGTGGGCTGATATGTCTCTGTGATGGACTGAGTGTCTGAAAGCAATAGCAACTGACCGCAGCTATAGGGACAGTCATCGATCATTGAAGAAATAGCTGAATCAGACAGTTGGTTATTTTACCACTTCTACAATTTGCAGTAGAAACATCAATACTCATCAGAGTAGGAGGGGGAGGAGGAGGAAGCTGTGGCTCCCCTGGAATGAGCGAGCAGGGGCGGATCTAGGCATGGGCATGGGGGGGCAATGCCCCCCTAAATACCCAGTCTGCTCCCCCAAACACGATTCCATGCAAAATAACCCAAGATATTTCAAATTAAAGTGTTTATATTTAAAATGTTGTGAAACACTACTACTACTGCTAGTAACGAACTACAGCTGTGTCACCACTAAACCAACAGTATTTCATCATTGAAAACAGAGAACTCTCTGAGTCAGACCTTTAGCTTTATGCATGCTGCGTGCCTGTTGCAATTTCAACAACAACTGATGTTATTATTGATGCTTATACTTGACTAATAAAAGTCCTGTAACTGAAAATGGTATGGGTGCGGCTTCATCGATAAATCCGCCCCATACCATTTTCTCCAACATGTTCTCTTGCCACCCCAAATGGGACATGTTACATCCGCCCCTGGAATGAGCAAGGACTAAAGATAAAGAGAAGAACAAAGATGTGTCTTCTTTTCATCAGGCATTGGCTGATAACGTCACATGATTGATCGGCCAACTATCCCCGGCTGCTGTGATTCGCTAAATGAGACAGACGGGAATGAAGGAATTAAACGATCGCATTTTTCTTCGTATAAAAGACAGAGAGGGAAAAAAAAGAAAACAGCAGGCAGGGTTGATCCACAGCAAAATGAAGAGTTTGGAACAAAATGTACCCGTATGGCTCCGTAACTCTAAGAGTGTACACAGCAAATGGACCCGGCACTCTCTGAGTTCTACAAAATAAATTGGGACAAATAAATCCCATGAAATTGAGGTCTGTTCGAATAGCCCTATGGTTGTCCTGAGAATGGTTAAAAATCAGTGATAGCCACTGACGTAATGTACTCCAAACACAGTATAATTTGATCGTTCCAAAATTATGCTCACTGTTGCTGATAATACAGCAACACCATGTCAGTATAATTGACCATTTATGTTGCTAAGTAAGGGTATTGAATATTTGCTTTTGCCGCTTTGAAGTTTGCCTTCATCCTTGGAAAAAAAAAACAAGATAACTGCATGCATAACACAGAGAATTTCTCTGGAAATGGTCAAGGATTCAGCTGGAGGCACATGAAAAGAGCCTCCACACAAAGTAGAAACAGTGTTTTCCTACATCCAGTATGTGTGCAGTGGATCTGTAATCATAATGACCAACACACCATGCTGCCGTATAGATTTCCCTGGGGATATACGGACTATCATACCTCAGTTCAGTTCAATTTATATGTTATATAGAGGACACAAACAGAGTTCACCTCCTCATCAACAACCTCTGTTTGGTGAAAAGGCATAAGTAGGACGTGGCCTGACAACAGGTTGCCCAGGACAATAAATAATCACCAGCCCAATGTTGTTACTAGTCCTAGGATGTATGTGCCTTTGCATACATGTCCTGTATTCAAAACGCACAGCCATAGATCGGTTAGCAGACAGATCTCATCTGCATTTAATCGTGTAGTACTGGGTCTTTCTTTTAAAGTTAAGCAACATTATTGCACTTTTCAGCAAGAAAAAGCTGTATTGAAAATGACAACTTTGTTTGGGAACAAACAGTCAGGGATGCAAAAACGTTATGGTGCACACAACTGACAGGTGCAGGACAATTCACCTATTTTCTGTGCTCCATAAACTAAAAAAAAATGAGAAAAATGTATAAAATATGTAGTAAAATAAGAGAAAAAGCACAATATTTGGATCTAATATGTAGCAGACTAGAAGTAATAATGCATTGGAATAATCCAATAGAGATGCGCAGTGGCGTCACCAGCCCTGTTCCACTAGTGGATTCCTCATTCATTTTCCTCATAGACTTTTCGAAAATGGTTAATAAAAACACGATTGTGCGGCCAAAGCCAACTCGGGTCGTGACAAATCATGACAACAAACACAATATCGTATAATATATATAATTATGAAGAAGTAGAAAACGGCATGATACAGTTTTGTTTTTCATCTTAGAAATTATTTTATTGTCCCAAAAATTTGTGTGTGTCATCATGATTCGTCACAACTCGAGTTGGCTTTGTCCGTGGCGTAATCGTCTTAATATAAATTATTTTCGAAAAGTCTATGAGAAAAATGAACGGGGAATCCACTAGTGGAACAGGGGCGGTGACGTCACTGCACATCTCTATAAAGTATCTCAAAAATATTCACAAGTGCCATCTTTTTAATCAGTGAAATGTTTCACCTCACAATATTATGAGTCTGTTAATTTAAATGTGAGTGTACAGCCGCATAGAAAATATATCATGAGTCTGCTTGGTTTACAGAAATACACTTACATACAATACATGCATACAGTGTGGCCGGCCTACTTTTGGTGGAAACATGGCGAAATGCCATCCCAAATAGAGCAGCAAGCATGGGAAGGAAAGGATAGGAGAATTAATGTTTTCCTGTATATACTATAGACAACTGATTGAAAACTCACTGCTCTATATAACAATAATTACCATGAAGTTCAAGTTGGACTTTGTGTTGCCATGGTAATGATGCCACACAATTTGCCATTGTTTATACATGGCTCATAGAACTGTTCTGCCTCCGGATAGAGTTTCTCACTTAAAATAGCTCCTAGTTGTGGATATAAAAGTGAACAACCTGTCAATGCTGGACTCTGGCCTGAAGCCTTCCTGAAGAATTAATGCAGTGAAAATGCAGTAAAAATTACTAAATGAACGATCTTCTGTTTTCCGGTAGCCATAGCCGGCAATTACACTACAAGTTTCTTAATCTAGTTCATACAATGGGAACTGGGGACCCCCAGGCCCTGGGGGTCCAGGGGTCATTGAGGGAGTTCTAGGGCATCCCCAACTGCCAATAAATGATAGTTAGGAGCCAAATAGACCCTTATGGGTCTATAACTTGAATGCACACTCTCAGAGTTGAATTAAAATTGATTTTGATGAGGAGGAGCACAAGGAGGTGCAGATTGATGCATCCGATCTGGCCCTGAAATCTCCAACCCTTGGTGAGGAGGAGCGTATTGATCCTTCCGATCCGGCCCAGAAATCTCCAACCCGTGATGAAGAGGAGCAGGTGGACGCATCCGATCCGCCCCTGAAGTCTCCATCCTTTGATGAGGAGGAGCAGATGGACGTGACCATGGAGCAGGACGACAAGGACAAGGAGGAAGAAGATATCAAGGACTCAGGGAGACCCATCGACGAATTTCCAACTCCATCGCCCGTACAGTTCCTCACATTCTCCCCGGCAATGATGGACTATGTGACCTCTGGAGTAGAGTCCCCCCTAACCCCGGCAATGATGTTCTCCGGAGCAGAGAGGACCCCATCAACCAAACGCCGTGCACCACTACCCCCTAAAAAACGCTGTGCACCGCTACCCCCTAAACACCATCAACCGTCCCTCCAGGAATGGAGGGAGGCATCCCTCCGTGTCCTCCAGGAATGGAGGGAGGCAGGCCGCCCTGACCTAGAAAACACGTTTGATAACTGATATCAACAGGGTCCAATACGGGTAGCAACAAATGGACCCCATGCTTCTAGTATGCCCGTTATCTCACCCACTGTCCACGATCAGGTTTATATCATCCCTACTGTTATCTCAAACAGAGTGTCTAGGAGGAATCTAAAGAGAGAATGCTTCTTGGCCTCTGTACCTCCCACTCAACACAGCCCCCCAAAAAGTGTTAGCAATCTAAACCTTGCCCTATTTAACATCAGGTCACTGACAAATAAGTCCGCCTCTGTAAATGATATTATCTGTAAAGAGAAGTTAGATATAATGTTTTTAACAGAGACATGGCTCGGCTCGGATGGAGCGGTTCTCTTAGCACCAGCCTGCCCCACAAACTATAGCTTTATTCACTCGGTCCGCGAAGCCAAAAAAGGAGGTGGACTGGCAAATATTTTCTCAGACACTTTAAAATTTAAAGCTCTGTCTCTCGGCACCTTTTCATCCTTTGAATACCAGGCCACAATACTCCAGGGTAAATCAGCGATTCCAATGATTACTATCTACCGCCCCCCCAAGTCCAGCAAAGCGGCATTTCTAACAGAATTCTCAGAACTCTTATCTATCTGCTCCACAAATTACGATAGCACGCTTATCTCAGGGGATGCTAACATACATGTGGAGGTTGCCTCTGACTCTGTGTCCTCGGGTTTGATAGAACTGCTCCACTCCTTTGGGTTTACTCAACATGTCATCGGGCCCACACATAAACATGGCCACACTCTGGATCTGGTAATTTCTAGAGGTCTGATTATTAATGTGGAAAGGATTATCGAAAGGCCTGAATTATCAGACCACTACTTGCTGTGTTTTAATATGTCGGTCTCCGACCTTGAGAAAAACAACACTGAATACACTGTAAAAAAATGTTTTTTCAGCTCATCAGCAGCCAACGAGTTCCCTCTTCATCTGGGCCCCCCACTGTCCATCACTTCCTCAGTGAATGAAATGGTTGAACATTTTAATCTTAAACTAGAGTCAGCTCTTAACTTAGTTGCTCCATTTAAAACTAAAAAGAAACAGAACACTAAAGTAACACCCTGGTTAAATGACCACACGCATTCACTGAAAAAAGAATGCCGTAGAGCCGAGAGAATATGGAGAAAAAGCAAACTCACCATCCACCTAGAAATTCTTAAAAAGTCAACTGTAGTCTATAACAAAGCATTGCGTCTGGCAAGACAGGCTTATTTCTCTGGCATTATTAATGACAACAAGAAAAATGCCAAAGTCCTTTTCTCTACCATTGAACGACTTTTAAACCCCCCTCAGTTCTACAAGCAGTCGTTCCCTGCCTCTAAAACTAAGTGCAATGAGTTTGCTTGCTTCTTTGATAACAAAATTTGCAATATTAGAGCTGATATTATGAATGCTGCCACTACCCTAAACCCTCAAACTGCAGCTAATGCAGCCAGGATAGAGCCCTCCAGGGGGAGCTTATCGTCATTCTGCGCAATTGATGAAGACGAGCTCCGCAAAACCATATCACAGATGACATCCTCCTCTTGCTCATTAGATATAATTCCCACCACTTTTCTCAAAGAGGTTTTAGACAGTGTGATCAGTGATATCCTAAAGATTGTAAACAACTCTCTGCAATCAGGTGTCTTCCCTGACTCTCTGAAGACAGCTGTAGTAAGGCCCTTACTCAAGAAACACAATCTGGATCCCTCTGTGCTGGGTAACTATAGACCCATCTCTAATCTGCCCTTCCTGGGCAAGGTTTTAGAAAAATGTGTCTTTCATCAGTTGGATGTGTTTCTACAGATAAATAAGGTGCATAACAAATTCCAATCCGGCTTCAGGCAAGGTCACAGCACAGAAACAGCTCTTGTAAAAGTAATCAATGATCTCAGGGTATCTGCTGACAAGAAAAATATATCTGTACTTTTACTTCTCGATCTTACGGCTGCATTTGACACAATCGATCATTCAATTTTAATTCACCGGCTGGAGCACTGGGTAGGTCTATCGGGGTCAGCCCTGTCTTGGTTCTCCTCCTATCTATCAAACAGAAACTATTATGTAAAGCTAGCTGAGTTTGACTCTGACAAACATGACATCAGTTCTGGTATCCCACAGGGCTCAATACTCGGTCCCCTTTTGTTCTCCCTATACATACTGCCGCTAGGAGAACTTATTACAAATCACAAAGTGAATTACCATTTCTATGCCGATGATACCCAGCTATATCTTTCCGTAGCCCCAAATGATCCCTGTGCCTTAGATCCATTGCTGACCTGTCTGTCTAGCATCAAATGCTGGATGAGTGAGAACTTCCTCAAACTAAACGAGGATAAAACAGAAGTTCTCATAATTGGCTCCAGCGACCAGAAAGAATCAATACTAAGCAGACTTGGCAATCTGATTGTAGAAAGTAATAGCACAGTAAAGAACTTGGGGGTCTTCATTGACTCCGAATTGAATTTTAATTCACACATTAACCATGTCACCAAGACTGCCTTTTTTCACCTTAGAAACATTGCACGAATCAGGGCCTATCTGTCAATGGATGATGCTAAAACCCTGATCCACGCCTTTGTATTTTCCCGGCTTGACTACTGCAATGCACTCTTCTCTGGCCTCCCCAAGAAAACAACTGACAGATTACAACTAGTCCAAAACGCGGCAGCCAGAGTTTTAACTAAAACTAAGATGAGAGAACATATTACTCCTGTCCTAGCCTCACTACATTGGCTACCGGTTGTGTTTAGAATTGATTTTAAAATTCTTTTACTTGTCTATAAAGCGCTTAATGGTCTTGCACCTTCCTACCTACATGACTGCCTGCCTAAGTATGTCCCAGGCCGACCCCTCAGGTCTTCCACTGCAGGCCTGCTTGCGGTGCCTAAAATGGCAACTAAAAAACACGGTGAAGCAGCCTTTTGCTTCTATGGACCGACGGCGTGGAACAAACTCCCATTATACATTCGGCAGGCAGCCTCTGTAGACATTTTTAAAGCACAACTCAAGACGTACTTCTATGCACTTGCTTTTAACTGATTCTCTGTGATTCTATATTTTATGATTTTATATTTTATGCCTTATTTCAGGTCCTCACTGTACTGCTTCTTTGATGTATTTTAATGATCTCTTTAATTTATACCCACTTTTTTTTGTCTTCTTCTCTATTGCAATGTAAAGCACTTTGAGCTGCATTTTATGTCATGAAAGGTGCTATACAAATAAAGATTATTATTATTATTATTATTTTACAATATGATCCCATCCCAGCATCCCAGAGATGGAAATCCCATTCAATCGAGGTCCCTCCACGCATACATAGCCCAATTGATGTCAAACTGAGGGTCCTTGAAACAAAAAAAATGGTTGAAAGAGAGAGAGAGCATGACCGAGAGAAAGGTAGAATGACATTTCTTTGTCAGTGGTGCTCAACCTTTTTCATGTCAATACCCCCCATAATTATCTGGATTTGGCCACGGACCTCCATCTGAAAACTGATCTACAATCTTGTACCGGTAGATCTGCTATTTGTACATGCAATATCCTTCACGTTTCTGAAAAGGATGATGAATCTGATTGGGCATCCTGAATGTGCCAGAGGATAGACCATACCTGGGCATTATGCGGCCCGGGGGCCAAATGCGGCCCTTTGGCTGACTCTGACCGGCCCGGGGACCACCAGTGGTCCTTGAGAGAGTTCCAAGTTAAATATGGAAAGTTGCTTAAGCAGATGTAACTCTTTGAGAGCGTATGAATGGAACCAAATGGACCATTGTGGGTCCATTTGGTTTCATTTTTACACTCTCAAGAGTTAAAATATTCATCATCTGAATTAGCCCAAAGTCTACACATTCAATCAGAGAATGTAAGGGAATGCTCATTTTTGTTATCCTGTTTTGTTTCCCAAAGCCAGCCCAGAATTGTGGACAAAAACAAAAGAAATCTTGAAGAAAGTTTTGGGGTCTGTGGGGCTAAAATGTCTTCAAATGGTGGTCCGTGGCACAAATACTGAATAAATAGTGGGCCCTGGTGTCAAAATTATTGGTCTTGCTCTTACTTTTATCTTGAAAATTAAATTAATATTACACAGCCTTTAGTTCAGCCTTTAGTCTCGGCCCTCCACAATATTTTATGTATCTCAGTTGGCCCCTTGGGAAAAATAATTGCCCACCCCTGGGATAGACTGATTGGAGTTCATTGGAGTTCGATCCAGACACAACAAACGTCATGGACTTCCGCAAAATGGTGAATGGTCACAGGGTTGTAGATCGGCCATCTTCCTCAGCAGGTGTGAAATGAGCCGCTGCGGCGGCATCAAGGCCCAGCCAAAACACATTATAGTCAACTGCTACAACTGCAGAATAAGTCGACTAAACTCCTTTGATATCCAATAATCCTGGGTGACTAAAATGTGACTAAATCCAAAACTAAAATCTAGCTGCTGTCTAAATCATCATACTCCCTTCCCCTCTTTCAAGTAGTCTAGAAGAGCTTGTATAAGGACGTTGTTGACGCCAAGAAAGTGCTGAGAAAGTCTCCTCATAGAATGTTTGACTGTGTGAAACATTAAACCGTTGTTTTTACTCTCCTCTCTCCTCATGTGGTCTGCCACACTGCTGTCATTACCTTTTCTTCTTTATTCCTGAACACACAGTAACTTTCAGTGAACCACAGCTATTGGTTTTGTTTGCTCGTCCATGCTGAAGTAGCCTAAAAAGCCTGCCCTGGGTGCGTGTGCGTGTGTGTGTGTGTGTGTGTGTGGTGGGGGTCAATACCGATGACTCAGTGCTGACCACATAAAGAGTTAGTGTGAGAGTAGTAGTGGGCCAAGTGCCTGGACCGATAATCCATGAAAATCCACAACGGCTCGTCTCCTCTCTCCTCTCTCCTCGCACGTCTACAGTTTACTGGCAACCTGTCTACTGATATCCAACAGAAAATACCCTGAGATCTGCAGCGCTGCAGATATCTGGCCCGCCGTTAGAGAAGCCATGCTGAGAATATTTAGAGCCACAGGTTTGATGTTTTGACTGATGGGAATGGAGATTTACTGCGGGGGCATTGTGAGACTTCAAGGAACATTTCACCACTTTTGCAAAAGAAAAAAACATGTTAAAAGGGAATTCCACCCATTTTCTAAATTTTCCTGGGAGGATACAAATGTCCTTGGAGGGAGGGAAGGAGGGATGGAGGGAGGGAGGGAAGGAGGGATGGAGGGAGGGAGGGAGGGAAGGAGGGAAGGAGGAAAGGAGGGAGGGAGGGAGGGAGGGAGGGATGGAGGGAGGGAGGGAGGGAGGGAAGGAGGGAGGGAGGGATCATTTTTACATTGTCAAGAGTTACTTCTGGTTAAACAACTTAGCTGGGGACCACCTGGAACCCTCTCAAGGACCACTGGTGGTCCCTGGACCACTGGTTGAAAACCAATGGAATAGAGCTTGTACGTGATCATGTGACACCACCGTCTCAGCTTGATTCACCCAAATTGACGGATCACAGCATTGCTACAGTGTTCAGTGCAGATCTTTTAAACTATAGGCTTTAAAGCCTACAACTAAAGCACAACTAGTTGTAGGAATACAAACATCCTATGAAAAATAAAGTACTGTGGGAATTGCAGTCCAGCAAGTAGTGTCCGTGACATCAGAGACACTGCTAACATCTAAAATATCTAAAACCACACATTACACACATAAAGACCGCCTTGAAATCTTCTAAATGTCATTAACATACAACTTTTTGCAAAACCAGAAATGTCCTTTTAAGCAGTTTGCAAAACTCGCTCACTTACTGTATATAGGCACTTTTGTTTTGCATTGTTTCATACATGCAACTGTCAGGCGTATACCTCCCACACACTGTTCAATGTACCTCAAAATGAACAATAATTCACACTGATCGTCTTTTTCATAACAGGTGGATATTGTTGAGACACACTGTACCGAAAAAAGCTGCTATAAATGTCCATTATGCTATAATGCTACCCATACTTAAAGGAGAATTTCACCCCAAAACTTTTTTTTTTTATCTTTATTTGCAGTTATTTATTTAGAAAAAAGTGGTCCAGGTGCTGTTTTGTGAAAACGCTCCTTAATGGCTGTTTCCCCTATCCCAAAATAGGCTTATAATGGGGCTAATGGGTCAAATGCAAGTTCACCTATATACATCATTCCAAAATGAAATTTTCTGCTATATATTGCCTCCCCACCATGTCAATAGTGTGTTAACACTCACACTTTCACTTTCACTTTTGGTTCAGCAGTGGTTCAGCCATAAACCATGTGCCACGCCCCCACCTTTCGAGACAGCTGAATCACTGCTGTACCAAAAGTGAAAGTGAAAGTGTGAGTGTTAACACACTACTGGCATGGTGGGGAGACAATATATAGCAGAAAATTGCATTTTGGAGCGATGTATATAGGTGAACTTGCATTTGACCCATTAGCCCCATTATAAGCCTATTTTGGGATAGGGGAAACAGCCATTAAGGAGCGTTTTCACAAAACAACACCTGGACCACTTTTTTCTAAAAAAATAACTGCAAATAAAGATGAAAAAAAAGTTTTGGGGCGAAATTCTCCTTTAACCCTGCAACACCAGCATCACATTCCAGATACTGTATGCTGTACAGCAATACAGGACAGTACTGTGATAGGCTATATATAGGCCTATCTATATGTTTACTATAGCAAAGGCTGAACGACAACACAACTGTACCAACAACAAAACATGGCTTCCACTCACTAGTCACCTGTGATTAATTGACTAAAATGAAACCAAATGTCCCCATACAGGTATTTGGCCTGTGTTAAAATGCACTGCTATCAGGGGCGGATGTAACATGTCCCAATTGCTGGGGGGGGCAAGAGAACATGTTGGAGGGGCAAGAGAGTAAAGCATCAATAATAATAACATCAGTTGTTGTTGAAGTTGCAACAGACACGCAGCATGCATAAAGCTAAAGGTCTGACTCAGAGAGTTTTCTGTTTTCAATGATGAAATGCTGTTGGTTTAGTGGTGACCCAGCTGTAGTTAGCTGTTAGTTAGTAGCAGTAGTAGTTTCAAATCATTTTAAATATAAGCACTTTAATTTGAAATATCTTGGGTTGTTTTGCATGGCATCGTGTTGGGGGGGGAGACTGGGTATTCAGGGGGGCATTGCCCCCCCCATGCCCATGCCTAGATCCGCCACTGACTGCTATAGAGCTGAGAAGTCCCACTCTAATGTTTCAAGCGAACTCCTACAATCCCCAGTGCTTCTCAGAGTCCGCTGGATCCCCAGCCGGTTCAAATGTTATTATTTTGGAAGCCCCTGCCTGAAAAGGTTGAGAAACCACTGCTATAGAAACGAATATTAACCGCTGACCCACCAGCAATTTTTCTTTCGTATTATCAACAGAACAGAAGTTCAGGGAGGTGGCGAGTAGTGTTGAAACGGGAGACAGAGAACGGCAACAACTTCTGTCAGCACAATAATTCATTACCTGGAAGCTGTTAACTCTCTCAGTGCCAGCCCTTTTTCATATTTTTGGAGCTCGCCAGTGCCAGCGATTTTCATCTAAAAGTCATATTTCATATTTCGGTCCATGTTTCCCGACGGACAAGTTAGTGGACGGACACACACTTTTGGTTCCGGGTTAGGCCGTCCCTTGTTATGCTCTAGCAATGGTCGCCGCGGTCGCTGCTAGCTGCTGTTAGCATGGGGATCGTATTGAACCGGCGCCGGTAAGTTACGTCACGTACAGTAGCGTTAACGTCAGCGGCATCAGTTGTTACTGTAAATCATAATGATAACGGATGACGTAGATTCATTTCAACGGCATGAAAACTGTTAACTTTCTTCTGAATCTGTAGTACTGCTCCACACACACGCACACACACACACACAGTCTCAGGACTACAGAGTGCAACACAAGTGTTTTTTAAAAACACTGCATGCACCAAAAGCAAGCTAGCGCTAGCGCTAGTGCTACAGTGATAAATCAGCCACAAAGCCTCATGCCAGTGAGCGATAATGTTCTTCCCGAGTGGAGCTCCATTTTTTACCTCCTCCCAAATGGTCTAAATACAGCCTGATGATGAGTCTGGGGTCTTTTTAGTCCCAATCGAGAAGCAATCTCCTCGCCTATACGAAGGAATGATAGATTAATGATCAGCTTGAGTGCCATTTCTCAACTCAAGTGCATGTTTATACCCACGAATAATAATAAATAATCCCTACACAGACACACTTCCCTATTTGTGTCTATCCCCTTAAGACTTGAGATAGGCTTATAAAAATCATGGCAAAAACTTCTTAGATCATTGCCTCTCAAACTATATTTCATTTCATCAAGAACCCCTAAAATCATTATGCAGTTGTATTGTCCAGAATGCCCATGCAAATATTTGAGTTAAAAACATGAAAGGATAATTCACATATTCAAACTAGGGATGGGACTTTAACTGATCAATCGACCTTTAGTAATTACAGAAACAATGGTGCGATTAAAAAGATGAATTATTTTAATCGCACATTTTGCACCACAGAACCTTCTTCACTGGACAAATTCCAGGTGTACCGATCATACCAGTGCACACATTGGGAGAAGCCAATCAGGATAACCGATAAGGGCTGCCTAAAGCTGTGAGCACACGATAGCGGAAAAAGTCTGCAGTCTCGGCCGCCATGTTTGGAGTTTTTGAATGGCTGTGGATGGGAAATAAAAACGGCCGTTGCGGCAAAGTGCCACAAAGACCTGCGTCTTCGGGACGCACAGCCTTGCGGCAAAAAGACGTTGCGTCCAACGTCTCTTTCCATCCAGCACCTGCATAAAACACGTCACGTGACCTCAAGACTCTGCGTCCAAATGACGCAGTTCGCAGTATGGTGTGCCCAGCCCTTATGTGATCCAAACTCGTACTGTTCTGTCCTCCCATTGGTCCAAAATTACCCATCTCTAACCCTTACCCTCAACACAGTGTGGACACAGTTTCGATTTGAAAAACTCATACGCACACTATATCAACCTATTTTAACTAACCTTAAAATGCTTCTCGGTTGAAATATTGATATGAGATTAATTCATTAGTTCAAATTATTATTTTTATTTGTTAATCAAAACCCACCCCTGATTCAAACACATTACTTTTTAATTTTTTTAATAGATCTTGTAGATCTGCTTTTCAACAGTGCTGAAGCTAGACAGAGAAACCTGTTGTGACTTCAGGCCTGCATTCTTTGCATTGAAATGTTTGGCCCAGTTTGGTTCACTGCAGGGGTTTTATTTGTATTTATATTTATCTTTTTTCTTCAGCAGCCATGCAGTCACCACTTTGATATTGGATCTGGGACGCAAATTGCTTCAGAGGGGATGGTCTTAAGTTACTGTATGTACACCTGATCTGAGGACAGCCTTTGTACCACACAGCTCGGATGATCCCTCGAGAGTTGTGGCTGTGGATGTCACTGACGTTGTAGAAGTATAGTTAGAGTATGAGATATGAGGTAAAGGCACTCTCGCTTGAATCTTAAATACCTGCCCACATCGTAGATAATATTAAATGAAAAAGCCTTCATTCCAACATAATAATAATAATAGTATTTGAGCTGATGTCATTACATCTCATGGCATTCCAATAATCCTGCACCAGTTACGATGGACAGAAAATCTAAGTGGTACAGTACATTATATTAATAAAGGCTGTGTCAAAATACTATGATATTCACTTTATATTCCGTGAAGCGATAAAGCCTGGAATTTCAGTAGTGAGGAATATACTGTCACCTGAAGTCCAGGCATTTATTTGACTTGAGTTGACAGCGTGTCTGGCTAAGGTTGTGGCTAAAAGCACACTCACCTGTCACAGATAGATAGCTTATAGGCTGCGGTGTAATGAAATATGAAGAACCGGAGAGTCAGGTGAGATATTATACGTGTTATTATGCAAAATGTCAAATCCATATTTCATGTCGAGGACCATTACTTTACCTTGTAAGTTACAAAGAAATGGATGTGAGACCTGAAGCCGATAGTATAGGACAGGGGTGCCCAAAAGGTAGATCGTGATCTACCAGCAGATCACACAGGCCGTGCAGGTAGATCAGAACTCTTGAGAGCGTTAAAATGAAACCAAATGGACCCTTACAGGTCCATTTAGTTTGATTTTACACTCTCATGAGTTAAATTATATTTATATGAATTACGTAATTTTCAAGAGTCCACACAATTAGAAAATGGATAATAATTGTTATTTTGATTAAAGTTTGCCAGTTCTCTTTTCTAATTGTGGACAAAAATGTGAAAGTTCTTAGTTTTAGGTGCAGGAAACTAAACTCAAGATCACAGACTGTCAACTCAAACCTCAATACCGTTTTCAAACGTCAGTAATAGCATATACAGGAAAACCTTCCAATTCTCCCCCTCTATTTTCCGTTATAAGTGAAAGTCGGTCATTTTGAAAGTAGTTCTCAAGTTTAAAAAAGTGTGGGCACCCCTGGTATAGGAGATGAGGACAGAAATGTAGGACAGACAGAGGACAGTCAACACACCCCTACTGTTACCATAACAGCCTGTGAATCACTGGCTTTCCTCTCAAAAACAATTAGAATCACCACAGTGTCTCCTTCCTTCCTGCACAGTCCTCCTCTGTGCATGTTTGGATTGGACAAAGTGGGCTTCGGAGCGTCGCTTGGAGCTCACACGTTTTCAGAGGATTATATACCGAGGGCTTATCATAATGGAAATGGAAAAATGCTGTGAAAGAATATAATGCCATATAGGATCATCCTCCGCTCCAATTTATCTTTACCGAGAGCCAAACTGTGTGCTCCAAGTGTTAGTGTTAGATCTCTGCTGCCAGTGTTTAACAGAGCATCAGGCATTCTGCCCAAGTCAATACGCCATAATGAGAACGGATAGCCCAGGATCTGCTCAGGTCAGACTGTCCATAGCAGCCTTGTGCCGTTCTCCCAATGCACAGCAGATAAATGCATGCCTTTTAGGTAAACAAGTTCAACCCATCCGCTGCTGAGCTTTAGTAGGGGTGTAAAGGAGATAATAGTAGCCATTTTGAGAAATCAAATTTCAAAGACTTGAGGCATGTCTAAGCGTAAACACCAAATGTGTCTTTGTAATGTACTGTATCAATGTTAACTGTGTGTCAAAACATGGGTTTGCTCATGTGTTCAAATATAATTGTGAATGCAGTGAGCCCTTA
The DNA here is from genome assembly GCA_039105355.1 of Benthosema pterotum. Classification (NCBI taxonomy): domain Eukaryota; kingdom Metazoa; phylum Chordata; class Actinopteri; order Myctophiformes; family Myctophidae; genus Benthosema; species Benthosema pterotum. Next base: position 48,110,468 of record CM076973.1, read on the forward strand.
CTACTGTATGTAAGCCAAGCAGAACATCTGCATGTGTCACACTCACACACTCTATATTTGGGCCATACTTGATCCAGAACGCCACCATTAAGCTGCCAGACTCCTTGGGCATGGCAGAATTATGAGCTTCCTGTGCAAATAAGATGCACTTGTGCGACTTATGTATTTGCCAGAGAATGTATTTATTTCCATATTCAGATATTTAAGTTAAACCTTCACTATGTAGCCTAAATGTTTCAAGCAGATTTAAAGTCTCTGCTAAATAGTTACTGTAAATATCTTGAAGGGGAATTCCACCCATTTAAAAAAAATCCTGAGAGGATACATGTGAAAATGGGTCTGAAAGAAAAATCATTAGCATGGTGAAATACATCTTGATGTCATGAACTGTATTTCACCATGCTAATGATTATTTTTCAGACCTCCATTTTTAGCAAATACAGAATTGGGGGAACTTTTTTTTTTATCATGTCCACACAACATCTCTAAGGTATATTAATGACATATTAAAACGTTGAAAATGGGTGGAGTTCCCCTTTAAATCTTATTGTCTTTGCATCATATCACCACAATGAACCAACATTGTCCATATGTATTGCATTGCTGTCAATTTGCCCCCTAATCTTTACCCTAATGTACACACACGGCACACTCAGAGGAAGTAATTTCAGGCACCAAAATGACTCAACACATTGCCTTCCAGATTACGCAGTATTTTATCACCTTTAGTGATGCATGACGACAAGCTGAGAAGAACTCAGAAGTCAGAACTGAGGCGCCACCGTTTTTATTCTCAGCTCAGGAGGAGGAGGTCAATCCAGGCTGTAGGAATATAAAGAGTCTCAGCACTGCATCAGCCCTGGCTGGTTTTACAGGGTGATTCAGTTCACAGGAATACAGATAAGTATACAGTAGCTGATGGATGGTCAGTCTGTTGGTCCAGCATGTTTGCAAAGGACCACACGTCACGGTCAGAGACGTGTGTTTGAGAGACTTGTTTATTTTGGGGAAATGCTACATTCTGCATACAACCTGACGATTGCTATGGTGCTGTTTGAGACTCTCTGGAGATGAGAAAGGTCCAGGAGGTTTGGTGTGTGTGTGTGTGTGTGTGTGTGTGTGTGTGTGTGTGTGTGTGTGTGTGTGTGTGTGTGTGTGTGTGTGTGTGTGCGTGTGCGTGTGCGTGTGTGTATTTTCTTTACAGCTGAAGAACTCGACCGTTGCCAGTTTGATGCTCTTATGTCTTAAAATAATATTTTCCATGAACCACATGCTCAACTGAAATACTGTGGCTATGGGCAGAGCTGTATAGGGATATAGTGTAAATGGACATTTCTGTTAGATGAAGTCTGGAATTCCCCTTGTGAAAATGGCAGATCTACAAGCTCAACGCAGCCTTGACAGCTGGTAGATAAGCCATTTCCAATGTGACGTAAAGCATGGACAAGTTATTAGAAAAATGTGTTCATGTAGAAATAAAGCTGTTCTACTGACTGCTGCCTTCGGGTACGGCAGGCAGGACTTACATTTGCATTTTTGTCAATCTTGTCCTAATACACTATACATTCGGCGTATGTACATATTAGCTTGAGGGAAACCTTCCCTTTAAAGTTTTGTTGATACCATCACTTACTTTCCAGTGGATTTCAAAGACCGCTGTGTCAACGAGGTCGGCAACTATATTATTTCCATTAAGCTTCAACTGAAATATTCAGATATAAAATTCAGATATTCTTCTTTGACGCTCGACCCCTCGGGGGGGGGTCGCGACCCCTTGGTGGACAACCACTGGTTTAGAGATTGTGAATTATTCAGAGTAGGAAGCTATAGGAGGGTCCACATTACAACTCTCAGACAAAAACTGTGTGCAATTCAAATCTGCAACACTCGATATGGTAGATGACACTGCAGAGACAACTTTTACATTAATGCAGAACAACTGTATGCAGGTGTTATCTTTGATCAATATACACCTGACGCATAGCATATTTCACTTTCTGTGCACTTTCTGTTAACTATCAACAGCTGTGACAACAGCTGTGGTACATCCATCAATATGACCATGGCACTTGTACTCCCATACCTATTACCACGACTGGTACTTCCATCACTATGACCACAGCTCTGGTACTTCCATCACTATGACCATAGCCTCGACACCCAGGCTTTCATTTTCGTCCGCCTTGCGCGAAAACGGAAAGCCTGGACTAACGCGCGTTGGAAAGTGGCCTTGAGGGGTGTGTCAACCTTCCGGGGTGGGCGTCGCTCTAAATGATGTGACGTAGAATAGCAGTGGACGGGCGTGGGAGGGGCCGGAGATGACGACACGTTAGTGAGATCAAATCAGAGCGCAGCACTTCCGCCGTGTGGATCCCACGACACCCCCGCCCCCCAAGGCCAAAATCATTGAGGGCTAGACCAGGCTACTATGACCACAGCTCTGGTACTTCCATCACTATGACCCTGTGGTCATAGTGATACCTTCATGACCACAGCTGGTACTTCCATTACTATGACAGGGCTCTGGTAGGACATACCACTTATCACACCACCACACAGCATGGCAACCAACAGAGTTGAGAGTAGTTCCGTTTAATTAAATCGCGTTACCTAATTCTGTTATTTTCCTTGGTAATTTGTAATTTAATTAATTACTTTATCCAGCGTTACAACGCCATTAGAATTACAAACATAACTTAAGGTTCCGTTACTATTAAAAAAATCAGCGCCATCAAAACAGGCTGCAGACAGACAGACAGACAGACAGACAGACAGACAGATAGACAGACAGACAGACAGACAGACAGACAGACAGACAGACACACACACACACAGACGTAGTGAGAGAGAGAGAGAGAGAGAGAGAGAGAGAGAGAGAGAGAGAGAGAGAGAGAGAGAGAGAGACAGAGAGACAGAGACAGAGAGACAGAGACAGAGACAGAGAGAGAGACACAGAGAGAGAGAGAGACAGAGAGAGAGAGACAGAGAGAAACAGAGAGAGAGAGAGAGACAGAGAGACAGAGACAGAGAGACAGAGACAGAGACAGAGAGAGAGACACAGAGAGAGAGAGAGACAGAGAGAGAGAGACAGAGAGAAACAGAGAGAGAGAGAGAGAGAGAGAGAGAGAGAGAGAGAGAGAGAGAGAGAGAGACAGAGACAGAGAGAGCATGCTGCCCTACCTTATCGCGTCCTCCCCTCATCGTCAAACAGCAGAATAATCCATAAATCGGTCCTTTCAAATTGTTTTACAAGTCCTGTAGCCTGTATTGCTAGCAGACTAGCCAGAAGTTAAACTAATGCGTTCAGTCTAAAACTCTAAAACCACCGCAGCCATCAGGAACATTAATTACGGCTGTGTAGATTTCTAGAAGACGCAGTTACGTGGAAAAATGTGTCTTATGTTCTGCCTTTTGTGGGACCATTCTAAGGTGCAGGTTTCTATAGGTCACAGTTTTGATGTAACGTACACACCTCACACGCGTTTTTGTTTACATGTGAAGAAAAAGAGAAGAGCATTTATCCATCAAAGAGAACAGTAATGAATGTCTGATTATGAACTACAGACATTTATGTGTCTAAAACAAATTATAGCCTACTTCAAATAACTGAAAGATAAAAACTCAATGCAAATGCAATCAAGACTAGAGGTGTTTTTTTTTATCCTGTCCTACAATATATCCTACATGGTAGTGTGTCCCTGGCCTTTTCTTATGGCATTTTAATTCAAGTCATTCCTTGAGAAGATTTATAAAATTGCCTAAAGTTTCCCCACTACAAATTCTTCGCCATATTACTTTGTTTAGTAACGCAAAATTGATTTTCTTAATTAATAGAGTAGGCCTAATTGAGTTACTAACTCAATTACCTTTTTAAGAAGTAATTTGTAATTGGGTTACTTTTTCAAAGTAATTTGCCCAACACTGGCAACCAGAACCATTTTTAAGCTGACAGTTTACAACACACCATACAGCAGCTTAGAGGCACTTGGAATAAAAAACAACAACAATGCAAGCATTAGGCCTACTGCAGTACACACTACGCATGAGGCAACACAACAAAAAAAAAGAAAAACAATTAACAACATGCACATTTTTATTTACAAAAGTTTCATTTTTTCACTCCAGAGTTTCAGGTGAATTAACACCAATAAGGATCCTGCTGTGATGTTTCTATTCCAGATCACTAGGCTACATCACCATTAGGCGTGACACTTTAAGCACAGCCATTTAGGGCGATAAAATAGCCAGATGAGACAGATCTTTTTGGCAATCTCTTCCCTTTAAGGACCTCTGCATCTCTTCCATCTTTCCCTTCACTCAGAGAGTCTGTTTCTCTGATTTAGTTTTATGGACATGAGGACTTTTTTTTTTGGCTGACTCATGCAGCCAGAGCTTTGTTGTAGATTACGGTATCCTTGAGTTCAAGTGTAAACTAGGAGTCTTGTGTGCTCTCTCTCTCTCTCTCTCTCTCTCTCTCTCTCTCTCTCTCTCTCTCTCTCTCTCTCTCTCTCTCTCTCTCTCTCTCTCTCTCTCTCTCTCTCTGCTTACAACTGTGCAAAATTATATTATTATTTTGTATACTGTATATATTAGATAATAATTGATAATAATATATTAATAATAGATATTAGATAATGAATTAAGATTACTATTCATTTGCCTGTGTGAATAGGGTGGTGTGGGGTAGGTGTAAAATGGTAAATTGATTTGGTGCTTTAAAGGGGAATTCCACCCATTTTCAAAATTTTCCTGAGAGGATACAAATGTGAACCAAATGGACCCGCTAGGTACCCTCTCAGGAAAAAGGGGTCTGAAAGAAATATTATTATTATTAGATAATCATTATTATTAGATAATTAAATATCATAATTAAATATCATATCACCATTTTCATATATCTTTTTTATATCATATCATTATTTTTATATCATTATTTTTAGGAAATTGGGGGAACCTTTTTATCATGTCCACACAACATCTAAGGTATATTAATGACATGTTGTCATTAATATACATGTTAAAATGTTGAAAATAGGCTTTAAATATTACAAAGCGCATGTGCATATTATTCACCCACACACATTCATACACCAATGGCGGTGGAAACCATCCAAAGTACCGTCAAACACATCAGTGTCTCTTGCTCAAGGACACTTCAATACCATCTCTGCGGGAGCCTGGTTTCAAACTGGCAAATCCACTCTACTCTCTAGTCTCTCTACATCTGAGTCATCACCACCCTGGTCCCTGGCATTATAATGTATCAAATTTACAGTCATAATAGTGGAAACAGATCACAAAGAGACAGATATTTTCTGAAATGGTACTTGGTGAAAATTGGTAGGGAACCACAAACTTGTCAGATGTCAAAATATTGATACCATTCTTCTAATAAATACAACTGTTAGGCAGTGATGGGCAGTAACTGGTTACAAGTAGCTAAGATGCATAGCTTAACTACATTTTCCCGTAGCTTGTAGTGTAGCTTACTACATTTGTTCTGGGAATAGCTTGTAGTGAAGCTACACTACTTGCTTTGAGTAGCTTGTAGTGAAGCTTCACTAATTGTTTCCAGTAACAAGGAGTGTAGCTTACTACATTTTCCACACACATTTTCGAATTCGTAGAAACCCTCTAATATACTGTACATCCCAAAACTTAGACATACCACCATCCTATGTTCAATACCACCCCTAGATTATTTTATTATTATTATTTAGAAAGTTGTACATTGAGTTGAGATATGTATTTATATACACGTTGTATGTAGTGTTGTTGTAGCAAGCTACTTTTGTCATGTAGCTTGTAGTGTAGCTTGCTACAATTTCCTGGGGATAACTTGTAGTGTAGCTTAGCTACATTTTTCGAGAATAACAAATAATGTAGCTTACTACATTTTCCCAGTAACTTGCCCATCACTGCTGTTAGACAATGGTAGTTTTTGTCAGCGTTTGCATCTGCCTGCCTTAGCTGTGTTTGTTATTTTAGTAAAGGTTACAGGGATGCTGCTGCATGGATATCAGCCCTTTGTTGTGACACTAATCTAAGGGTATATCCACAGGAAGGGCCAGCTCTCATAAAAAGGTTGACAAATATCCACGTACAAGCAGTTGTTTGACTGCAAACTAGCCAATTACAACCAGTCCTCCGGCTTATGAAAGAGAACAACGCAGTCTGTAGGTGTTGAAACAAACAAAATTGGGAGCTGATGATTAGGAGTAAACTCAAAAATACAAGCAAATCTGGGTTTGCTTTGCCCCTGTTGGAGAGAGACAGAGTGAGGACTGTTTTAACTTGGACTTCATTGTGCTTACAATCTTTTTATTGTTGACATGAATCTGCTTAGTGGTCCAAACTGTCAGCACTATATACACACCATGTTAATAGAGGATGCTCTTATCATCTTACAACATAGATTACCTAATATTTGTTAACAATGGCTGCTAATGTTTGTTTTCGACCTCCTAAGTTTTGTCTTTAACATTAAATGGTAAAGACAAAAACCTAGGAGTTTGAAAACAAACATTTGTAAACACAAACATTATGTAAACAAATGTTGTGTTTATATAATGTTTCTGTTTACAAAAACACTCAAAACCTTCCATTCATTGTTAATGGCATTCATAGTTTGTGGCTAAAACACGGAGTACTGTGAATCCTGAGGGGTAGATTCAGAAGCTGTCACCCTGCTGTTCACTTAACCGTCGTCACACCATTTAATGGTGGCGTCTCAAACATTTCACCTCCAGTTGATGGATGGCAGCGAGTCAGACGACTGCAAATTACCGTCCTCACCTCGGTTATAAAAAATGAAGCCACCTCAGCAGATCTTAATTGCTCCGCGATCTGCGCTTCAAAGCATTAATATACTGCATGGCTTGATTGAAGTTATTAGTCACATACTGTAGGCGGATGTAACAGCTCACTGTCTGCTGCCTTTACCATTTTAAAATGTGTGGGCATCCACTGTACAGTAGCAATGGTGATGTTCAGGACCTCAATTAACTAAAACTGACATAATATAATGCTGCACACATTGTAATGGGAATTTTACATTTAATGTTGTAGTATGCTGTAGTGATGTAATGTACTATGATTTTGCTTGTTATTGGCCTGCACATACAGTAGCTTTTTGGCTCTTAGGTTGCGTGTGATCTCTTACTACTCTGAGATTAAAGGGGAATCCACCAATCCACCAATGTTCAATATTTTACTATGTCATTGATGTACCTTCAAGGTGTGGACATGATAAAAAGTTCCCCCATTCTATGTTCCCAAGAAATGGAGGTCTGAAGAAAACCACTAACATGGTGAAACATCTTGATGACATCATCAATATGTATTTTCACCATGTTAATGGATTTCTTTAGACGCTTCTTTTTTTCTGAGAGCGTACAAATGCAACCAAATGAACCCATTAGGGTTCATTTGGTTGCATTTGTACGCTCTCAGAAAAAAATGTTGAAAATGGGTGGAATTCCCCTTTAAGGTGCTAGTTTGTGACATATTTTAGTATTTTAGGATGTTGTTCACACATTATGCTCCCTGTGTCTCTCTTCACCTGGTACAGTGTCATTCAAGACAACATCTATGTCGCGTTATAAGTAATTATGCTGCCTGGGGAAAAATGGATAAAGCAATAAACGACATTATACCACAGGTTGTTTTGAGGAACTAATCTGATTGGTTGAAACATGTCACATGCATTGATGTGGTTTAACATGATTCTTGGTACTTCAGTGTTGCTCGACTATATCTCGTTTTTTGACTGCATCACTGTCACATCAATAATCATGATAATTAACCCTCAGTGGCGTTTCTAAGCAATTTGGAGCCCTAGGTAAGATTTTCCCTGGAGCCCCCCTTACCAAACGGACCCTTACGGGTCCGTTTGGTAAGGGGGGCTCCAGGAAAATCTCCTGTAAAATGGCACCCCCCAGGGGATAAAATTATGAACTATTTCTAAACTAAATAACATATGTGTTTTTAGTTATAGAGGATAAGTATAATGCATTCAACCATAATAGGCTTAATTAGCCTGGTATCTTTTTAAAGCATGTGTGGTGGTCGCCCCTCCCCGCGCCCCCCCTCCCCTCATGGCGCCCTAGGCAACTGCCTAGTCTGCCTAAGGGCAGAAACGCCCCTGCACACCCTCTTGTGGAATATTGCTTATTTATGGCTCCCACCACTGTTTATGGTAAGAGTCCACTATTTTAGCTATAAGAGTTTGTTACACTTTGGGACATAAAGTCTCCAACAGCAACCAAAGTCTACAAGGACACGTTTATTACTATTGACAAGAATATATTAATCAAGCCGGCAAGAGGTTAATCAAGGCCAATTAATTAATTGTCTTATCCTTTTCACTCTGTCGATTGGTGATGGAGAATATGACTCTGACATTGACCCTTCCACTTCAAAACAAAGCAAGGAGGCTAAATTGATGAGTGATTGTGGTGAAGGAAGATTGATGATTGCGGCATGTTTTTGCCAGAGCTGTAATGACTAGTCTAGAGCCGGACTTCTCAACCTGAGGAGGGGAAATTTAATTTGAGTGTTTTGATCTTTTGATTTTTTTCAGTTCTATATACTGTATAGAACTCTATATACTGTATAGAATACTGTGGGACTCGATTATTATTTATTTATTTTTATCTAATTAATTTGAAGCCTTGTAATTAATTGATCTCAATCGCATACCAATATTTGACCCAAGAAGCATTTTTTGTCAATTAAAACAGGCTGGTATAGTGTGTGAGAGTTTTTCTAAATGGAAACCAAATGGACCCTTGCGGGTCCATTTGGTTTCATGTTTACGCTCTCAAGAGTTAAAATATTCACTATCTTAATTAATCCAATTCTACACAACTAGAGAATGTAGAAGATTAATGGTCATTTTGATCTGTATGTTTGACTGTGACTTTGTTTCTGAAATCCAGCCTGGAATTGTGGACAAAAGCAAAAGAAATCTTTAGTTTTGGGGTTTGTGTGGCGATTAAAATGAGTTAATTTTGTTAATCTCGTTATTGTTTATGTGATTAATCAATCTCAATTAATCAGTTAAAGTCCCAGGCCTAATCTGTATATATTGAGTTAGGTGGTTTATTCCCTAACAGCAGAGATATACTGTACAGTTGGAAAGAAACTAGAAATGCCATTTAACAACTGATATTTCTGTTTCAACTGTGTTACCAATCATATAAAACAGGATATTCCACAGGATTGTCAACACCTCCCAGATGATCATACATTAATTACTAGAGAAAATTCAACACCACTCCAGTGGAATGATGGATAACCAGCTGCATCCTTCAAGACAATTATCCCTTTGTAGCACATGTAATAGAAGCCCCAGGAGGGGTCCACGCGCACCCCCCGTATTTTTTTTTCTAGTCTGGTTTTTATTCATCCTTAGGACCTCTAAAATAAGAATTTTGATGATCCCAAGAACAAATTTTGTCCTTTGGTGTTTTTTTTTCAATGTTTTGTGAGTCATACACGTGCTTCGAGATTACCGTCAAGAATGCCTGCGAGACTGTCTATTAGAGACTGTGGTACGCTCAAATTTTGAGATAGCCAGAAGGCAAATACACCATTGTTTTCTAGACAACCTCAGCTTTCCAATGAGACCATTCGCATCATGCTCCCATGTCAGAAAAGGGGACAAATACCTAATGATTCAAGTTAGAATAATATTTTGTGAAGGAAAAAAGGCCATTGGTTATTTTCCAAAAGGTCCCTTGACCTGTCACTTCAAAATATGTGAATGGAAATGGGTTACAGGGGTAGCTACAAGCCTCCCCTATGCAGACATGTCAAATTTATGCCAATCAAATGCAGTTTTGACCAAGAACCTTGCACTTTTGTGCATGCAGTACAAATGTAATTTTGCCCAAAATGCTGTATTAGTCAAGTTGAGACTGTCTATTAGAGACTGTGGTACGCTCAAATTTTGAGATAGCCAGAAAGCAAATACACCATTGTTTTCTAGACAACCTCAGCTTTCCAATGAGACCATTCGCATCATGCTCCCATGTGAGAAAAGGGGACAAATACCTAATGATTCAAGTTAGAATAATATTTTGTGAAGGAAAAAAGGCCATCGGTTATTTTCCAAAAGGTCCCTTGACCTGTCACTTCAAAATATGTGAATGGAAATGGGTTACAGGGGTAGCTACAAGCCTCCCCTATGCAGACATGTCAAATTTATGCCAATCAAATGCAGTTTTGACCAAGAACCTTGCACTTTTGTGCATGCAGTACAAATGTAATTTTGCCCAAAATGCTGTATTAGTCAAGTTGTGCATTGCACATTGGGTTTTGTTTCTAATGTTGATGTTTAACGGTGATGGAATTACATGTGTGTGTGTGTGTGTGTGTGTGTGTGTGTGTGTGTGTGTGTGTGTGTGTGTGTGTGTGTGTGTGTGTGTGTGTGTGTGCGTGTGCGTGTGTGCGTGTGTGCGCGCGCGTGTGCGTGTGTGCGCGCGCGTGCGTGCGTGTGACTGACAGTAACCACATCTTTCAGTGCATCAAAGATTGAACCTGTGAGAAACTCAAGCAAAATATAAAGGCAGAACGGCATCCTAGGACAACCTTGAAAGCCAAGCACAGCAGCATGGCTCAGCAGGCTGAGCCATGAAGCCCATAGGACAGGAACCTATCTCCTGTTTCTGTAGGGGGTGGCAGCTTGTTGTACAATAACCCCCTGGACATGATGCTAGTATGTCGCAGGGTCTTACCCCCAATCCAACCCTTGATGCTGAGTGCCAAGCAGGGAGGCATTGGGTCATGTTTATAGAGTCTTTGGTATGACCCGGTCGGGAATCAAACCCCAACCTCCCAGTCTCAGGGCGGAAACTCCAACCAGAACACTCCACTGAGTTGGTCACACAATCTTGGTAACAGAGATCAAATCAGCCTTCAACTTTTATGCATTTTCCTAAAACGCTTGAATTTGCCCAACTGCTGTGCTTGGCTTTCAAGGTTGTCCCAGGATGGTGATCTGCCTTTATATTTTGGAAATTCAACAGGGTACTCAGGGTACTCAACAGGATGCTGTTATCATCCACGTATGATAACAGCATCCTTAGGTTATCAAGGAATATCACTTCCAATCCTTGCCATGTTTTGTATGGAGAGTATAGAAGGTTACTGCCTTCAGGAAGGAGATATGCTGTTCCAGCATACAATAAGGTCAGACTGAAGAGGTCTTTTGTCCATCAGTCAACGTTGAGGCTAAATCAGGACTTTGTCCAGGACTAAAGTGAGCTGTGAACTCTGCTCTGTACCTTATATGTTTTCTATGTATGTAACTGTTTTTCTTTTCTGGTCCAGTGTGTGTCTTGTCAAATGTGTGTATGTTGCATACAAGGCTGCTGTGTCGCAAGACAAATTTCAGTGAAAACTGACAATAAAGTAATATATCATATATCATATCATATCATTTTTACGATGCCAACTTGGACCAGATTTAATTACATTTTTTTCACAAAAAATGCACTCAGGTCCTAACTTTGGATCACTGGATAATGATTTCCTTTTCCGGGGTGAGTATTTTTTGGTTTTGGGGCACTGTGTGGATGTTGAAGAGGCTGCCAATCTTCCTTTGTTTTTTACAAAGTACTGGTAACATGTTCTGTGCCAGCCTGTGATCCCTATGTCTATACCTTCTAGTGATTCAGGAATGTGGTCACAGATGTCCTTCATTCTGTATGGTGAGTTAAGGGGCTCCTGGCACTGGATGTTAAGCTTGAGATGAGATGCTTGAGTTTCTCACAGGTTCAATCTTTGATGCACTGAAAGATGTGAATGTTCCTGGATCTTTAAGTTTTACATTATGTAAAATACATGTTTGCGTTGGTGTTGAATCACTAACCCTTGTTCGTTTCTGGCTTGGTCCAGACTCATCCACTGATATGGTGACAATTTTAAAGTTTGTGGCATGTGCTAGACAACAACTCTTCTAGGATCCGTGTAGCAATGAACAAGACAGCAGGTGAAATGACCTCTTTATACTTGGGGAGTCTACTGTCATTTAAGTTCTCAGCATATGGGACAGTAAATTGGCACCCGCTTCTACCGTTATCAAGCGATAATTCCCAGTAGGCTGCTTATCAGCACCATTTTAATGATAGCATGTTGTCTGGAGCCTACTCACTGATAAGGTGACAACTGCGATCTTATCCACTAATGACAGTCAAATCTGCTTGCGGTTAGGTTTAGGGGTAGGTTTAGAGAAGGGTGTAGCAATGTTTGTAGCAAAACCCCTAGACCCCTCCAACTGTAACCCTAAGCCCAAATCCCTGTCCCCTCGAAACAATGGGAGTCTGCAGAGCATGGCCATACTGAGACGAAAAAGTCCTGCTGATGACAACGTGATAACTGCGATCTTATCTACTGATAACGGTAGAACCCAGTGAAATTGGAGCCTGTCCATTGGTCAATTGGTGAAGGTCCATTGGTTACTGTCAGTCACACGCGCGCACACGCACACACACACACACACAAAATGTAATTTCATCACCGTTAAACATCAACATTAGAAACAAAACCCAATGTGCAATGCACAACTTGACTAATACAGCATTTTGGGCAAAATTACATTTGTACTGCATGCACAAAAGTGCAAGGTTCTTGGTCAAAACTGCATTTGATTGGCATAAATTTGACATGTCTGCATAGGGGAGGCTTGTAGCTACCCCTGTAACCCATTTCCATTCACATATTTTGAAGTGACAGGTCAAGGGACCTTTTGGAAAATAATCGATGGCCTTTTTTCCTTCACAAAATATTATTCTAACTTGAATCATTAGGTATTTGTCCCCTTTTCTGACATGGGAGCATGATGCGAATGGTCTCATTGGAAAGCTGAGGTTGTCTAGAAAACAATGGTGTATTTGCCTTCTGGCTATCTCAAAATTTGAGCGTACCACAGTCTCTAATAGACAGTCTCGCAGGCATTCTTGACGGTAATCTCGAAGCACGTGTATGACTCACAAAACATTGAAAAAAACACCAAAAGGACAAAATTTGTTCTTGGGATCATCAAAATTCTTATTTTAGAGGTCCTAAGGATGAATAAAAACCAGACTAGAAAAAAAAATACGGGGGGTGCGCGTGGACCCCTCCTGGGGCTTCTACTAATGTAATTAAGTGCGGAAATATATTGTAGTAAATTGATTAGGATTAATGGGGCTAATTTGAATTGACAGATTAAGTACAGCGTTTTTTTTAATGCTCTCATATTTCAACCTTTTTATGAAAGCCGACCCCTCCTGAGTGCCCTCTGTCCACCATTATACATCAATCTTTAGGTTGTCCGTTGTTGTAGAGATGACACAGAGATGTCTGATGTTTACTGTACCCTGGCCACCGCCCACATTGCCGCAAACTCTGCAAGCCAAGCCAGAAAGGCAGAAGCAGCAGTAGGCTAGCAAAAAGACAGCCAGGATGATGTAGTTCAGAGTGGTGGTCCAGAAGGCAAACTGGTAGACTGTCTTGTTGCAATATTGAGCCAGCGTGGAATTTGTTGAATTTGTGTCCAGCATCAGTGTCTCATCATAGTTTTCCTGACTCTCAAAGGAGGCAGTCGCATTCCTTATCGCTCTCCCAGCTCCCTCCCCTCCCATCCCCCTCCGCTATGCCTCATGTCTCGTGTCCGCTGTCTGCGCTTCAACTCTGGGTGAACTCCTAGCCTGGCCACCGGTCCTCTCACTGCCTGCATCCTCGGAGAAAGCCTAACCTCAAGATGAATCATTTGATTGACTGGTCGATCAACGCTATTGACACCATTTTCTCCACCCGAAAGTCGGGAACTACTGAGGGGCCGACATGCCCAGACGGGCTCTACGATTCTGGTTCTATACGCGATGCGTGGGGCAAATTCCAGCCGGTCTGCCTTGCTATGCTTAGTGTGGAGGACGCGGAAGATTTATGGATTCTGGCACTGATGATTATCGGATTCCTGGCGATTGGATGGGGCCTGGTTCTGGTATTCTGGAAAATTCGTCAGGTGGGCCAAGCAGAAGGAAGAGGCCCCCCTGTGCCCGCCATGATAATTGAACTGGGGAGAGTTGTAGCTGAGAATGGAAGGAGGCTGGAAACCATCGCAGCCCGTCTCGCCAACCAACCCAGATAAGTTGTTGACGACCAAAAGACTCTAGAGGGAAAGCAGGCGATTGGCTTTGCCCTCGGTCTAAATTTTTGATTTCATTGCAAATTGTGATTCGACTTCCTGCGGCTGGAGCCACAAACCCCTCTCATGGACTTGAGAATGCAACCAGCGAGGGACAACGTGCGTGGCCGTGCCCGGACGAGCACCCGGAGCTCGCAACCCCCCCCCCCCCCCGCGCTGTCCTCCCCCACACACCTGTGGATCGGGCCTCTTCGGAGCCGCTCTATCTCTCAGTAACATAAACACTGACACTCTCACACGGCCTTGGGCCCGGAGGATTAGACTGTGATGCCCTCTGACCGAATTCTCGGAGCGCATTCCATCGCGCATATGGGACTAACAGACTCTCGCTTTCCACCGTGGAGTAAAATACAGCCAATTCAAAAGGCCTTGGGAGCGTGGACTGATAACTACTACACTCTCTGCCTCCTACCCCCTCCCTTCCCCGCTTGTAACTTGTCTGTCTAATCGAGGTTGTTTTTCGAATGCCATGTACTTGTTATGACCTAAATCAAGGCCTATGACATGAATATTGTGTTCTTTTTTGATATCTCTCCCTGTGTCCTCCTTCACCCCCCCCACCCCGCCCAGCCTGTATGATGTTGGCGCTGCACTGCTTGGCGACACGCTCAGTACAGTCTGGGTTTTCCCCCCATATGAGCAAGACAAATTCCAATTCAACTTGTTGAAATGGCTAATAAAAGTAACCTGGGTTGGGTTCAGAGATGGAGAAGATCCACACATTACCTAAAATCAACGGTGGAAAGGTTTCATGACATTCTAGTGCAGTAACAGACCTGTAAATAGAGCCTTAGTTTTTAAAGGTAACTAGTGTTGTAGTGGGACTTTTAGAAGTGGGGGGACGCCTCCTAAAGGGGAATTCCACCCATTTTCATGTTTTTCTGAGAGTGTACAAATGTGAACCAAATGGACTCTTGCAGGTCCGTTTGCTTCCATTTGTACACTCTCAGAAAAAAGGAAACTCATTAACATGGTGAAACACATCTCGATGATGTCATCAAGATGTATTTCACCATGCTAATGATTTGACCATGACCACACAACATCTCTAAGGTATATTATTAACATGGTAAAATAATGAAAATGAGTGGAATTCCCCTTTAAGACACATGCATGCACACTTGCAGTACATGGGCAAATCAGAGCTCTTCTGTGAGCCAGAATACCCCAGACTAACCAACCAAATGTTCAATGTGCAGGTTTGTTTTGGGTGCATTTGAGCTCAGGAGGAGGGAACCAGACTCTCAAACTCACCAGTGATGAACCAGCATGCGAAGAAAAGACCGGTCACAGATTTCCAAATAGCTCTGATGACGTACAAATCTGTCCCCTCCAGGAACCAGCACATCTGCACTGTGTAGAAACATCCCAGTACCAGCAGGTAGATGGGGATGTAGGGCTGCCTGGGGCACTGACCCAGGAACTCTTCACCTGTGTGGAAGACAGGACATGAGAGGACATGCTAGGACAGGGGTGTCGAACTCAGATACAGAGTGGGCCAAAATTTAAAACTGAACAAAGCCGCGGGCCAAATTTGAACGAACCCATTCCACCCATTTTCATTTTTTTTTCCTGAGAGGGTACAAATTTGTAAAAAAAAAAATCATCAACATGGTGACCGTGAAATACATCTTGGTGATGTCATCAGATGTATTTCACCATGTTAATGATTTTTTTCAGACCTCCAGACTTTTAGGAAATACAGGATTGGGGGAACTTTTTTATCATGCCCACACAACATCTCTAAGGTATATTAATGACATATTAAAATGTTGAAAATGGGTGGTCTTCCCATTTAATTTGATAATGTCTCAAGGGCCAAATTTGACACCCATCTGCTAGGAGAATCCTCTTTACAGTAGCTCATCATGGCCACAGCTGTGTCGAGGCTGGTCTTATGCGGAGAAGCAGCTCATTTCACAGCTTGGGAGCTCCCACCAAAACAGACCTGTTCCCTGTAAACCAGGGGTTTTCAACCTTTTTGACCCCAGGGACCACCATTTATTCAGCATTTGAGCCACGGACCACCATTTGATGACATTTTAGCCCCAAAGACCTAAAACTAAAGAATTATTTTGGTTTTGTTGACAATTCCAGGCTGGATTTTGCAAACAAAACAGTGCAGACTTAATTAAATAGTGCTAATTCAGATGATGAATATTTTAACTCTTGAGTGTGAAAATGAAACCAAATGGACCCGCAAGGGTCCATTTGGTTTCATTTTTACATTCTCAAGAGTTACATCTGGTTAACCAACTTTCCATCATTTGGCCTGGGGACCACCTGGAACCCTCTCAAGGACCACTGGTGGTCCCCGGACCACCTGTTGAAAACCCCTGCTGTAAACCATCTACTCACCAATTGCTAAATGGGCAGCATCGTACATTATGAAGAGTAGTAAGGCACATGCTATGGAGAAGAAACAGCATTTAACAAAATTCAACAAAAAAAGGTTAGTATAGTATACATATAGTATTCATTGCGCAGCTCATTTAAAAGCAGGATGTGTTTCTCACTTCTTGTGCGTGGTGAAACGTCGTCCATGGTCAAGATGTGACTGAAGCCTGAATAAGAATACAATAAAAACAATAGGTGTTTTACTAAATGAAAGAAGAATGCCATAGCAATAAGCTATGGAACATTAAGGTGGACAATATCCAATTGGAAATCTAATTCCACAATAGCATTATAATTTTCCATATATCCGCAAGTTATTTGTGACAAAATTGAAATTGAAAGGCAATAATTCAATTTGAATTTGAATTTTCATATCATGTATGGGCATTCCATGACAATATTAAAATTTAAATGGAAAAGCTGTTTCACATTTCATTTTGAAAGACTTAAACTGATATACAGAGGACTTTATTGAAATGCAATAAGAAAAACAGCTGCCCCAGGGTATGGCATTTACATTTCAGTGTCAACAAGCTCTTTTTTGGACAATTTTCAAATGAAAATGTAATTTTCCATCAACTTGCAAATTAAAATGGCAATGGAATTTAACATTGCATTTGCAAAGACTTAAATTGATCTACAGAGGACATTATTGAAATGCAATAAGAAAAACAGCTGCCCCAGGCAATTGCATTTACATTTCAGTGTCAACAAGCTCTTTTTTGGACAATTTTCAAATGAAAATGTAATTTTCCATCAACTTGCAAATTAAAATGGCAATGGAATTTAACATTGCATTTGCAAAGACTTAAATTGATCTACAGAGGACATTATTGAAATGCAATAATAAAAACAGCTGCCCCAGGCAATTGCATTTACATTTCAGTGTCTCCACGCTCTTTTTTGGACAATATGTAAATTATAGTGCATTTTCTAACAACTTGAAAGTTTAAATGACAATGGCATAAAACATTGCAT
>CM076973.1:48133036-48228036 GCA_039105355.1 Benthosema pterotum
TTTCACTAAATAAAAGAACAATACCATAACAATAAGCTATCCACTGTACAGAGACCTGGCTATAAGACTAGTGATTTTGTTTGACTGGTGTATAAAATACTAGCCTGACTTCATTCTGAATTGTCATTCCATTTCACTTCATTATTCAAAAGTCCTTGAATCACAAACACCCGTGTTAGCAGAGTTGACTGGAAGATGTATGCAGGGCCAATACTTGTTGCATGTCATTATAAATGATAATACTCAATAAAAGCTCAATAAAATAGGGTGATGTCAGCTAAATTGGGCCCCTGCTCTACCTGAATACAGTTTGGTGAAGTTTAATTAATTCATTCATTCATGCATTCATTCATTTTCATAAAAAATAGTTAAGCACAATATCATTAAGGCCATCATCACACAGATTATCCATATGTCGTTATAGATGTGCACTTGTTTTTCATGTCTTTGTGATCCTCATCAGAAAACAAGTTCCTCTCTTTGCCATCTCACTTACCTTATAAACTCCAAGTGCAGTCTGGTCCTCTGCTATTCCCTCCAAAACAACCATCGGCCAGTCAAGTCATAATTGCTTTAAGTCAAGCAGGTAGCTCAATAGCTCAATAAAATGTTGTTCCGTGATGGAAACAGACCAATCATGGCTCAGGCTCAGACTTTATAGCCTTATAGGGAAGTGATAGAGATAGCAAAAGTATATATAATATATAAATTATAGAGATTATATTTTATATTTTATTTGTTTTTTTTATTTTTCTTATTGTTCTGCGTCATTGTCAACCGATCAGGATGTTCAGAGAGTTTTACATTTTCCATCCTTACTCATTTAAAAAAATCCATCAATACGGCGACTTCCAATCAGAGTATCTCTGTACCACCTCTGTATACAACTCGAATCCACGCACACACACGCTCCAGGACTGCATTCATTTATAACTCTTGAGTGTTCCCTGACCTCAGGGACACACAGTATACTTCCCAGTTCCCACACATTACAATCACCCACAGAGAGATTGTAAACATGACTGACAACAATAAATTCCCATATCTGCTGGGTGAAGCAGTGTAAACATGCAGCAGCAGCAATCAAATGGAACACAGCCCCCCTAATGACTTTTATGACAACAGTAAATTCATCCACAAAGTAAGCAATCACCACTGTGATCAATACAGATATACACCTGATGGGGTAGAAAAAAAAATAATCTAACTACAGCAGGGGTTTTCAACAGGTGGTCCGGGGACCAAAGGATGGAAAGTTGGTTAACCAGATGTAACTCTTGAGAATGTAAAAATGAAACCAAATGGACCCTTCGGGTCCATTTGGTTTCATTTTTGCACTCTCAAGAGTTAAAATATTCATCATCTGAATTAGCACCACTTAATAAGTTTACACTGTTTTGTTTAATTCTTGGCAAAATCCAGCCTGGAATTGCGGACAAAACCAAAAGAATTCTTTAATTTTAGGTCTTTGGTGTGAAAACGGTGGTATGTGGCTCAAATGCTGAATAAATGGTGGTCCCTGGAGTCAAAAAGGTTGAAAACCCCTGAACTACAGTATCCTGTATGTATTATTTTCCCAACCGTGAAGTGAACTAGCGTCATACAGTCAGCAGGTTGTTTAAGCTGTCAATAAATGGATCCCAGATACAGAGCGCAGCACAGGTGGAAACAACAAATACTCACAAAACCTTTCCATTTTATGCAGTTTAATAAATCATTTGGAAAGCCTTTGGGTGTTGCTGTTATTCACAATATGTGTTCTACTTGATTGGCAGATTAAAAAACAACCTACTGAGGACTACATTTGGGCTATGGGCCTGTGGATCCCTGACTAATGTTACTCCATAACACACAAAGAAATAGTTATTTATTGTTTCCTTTAACCTGTAAATTCTAAATGTAGTCTGACAAGTGGAGAAACTGTTGTGAACACTACCAGCACAAATGCATTACTGTATACAGTAGCACTGTTGTCTGCATGGCCTGTGCCAAGGAAGGATCAGCTCACATAAAGAATGAGGTTGTGAAACAGGTTGTGCCTGGCATGGCATTCACACAACACACAATACAATGCATGCATCTGTCAATGTCAGTCTGAAGGGCTAATGAGGCCTACAGTATGAGACCACTTACGGCTGTGGTCAATTATTGTTACGCTGAAATCTTCATTATGAACACATCATTTGATGAAGGTCCACTATGTGTCTGTTCATCAAAATCATATTTTTTGAGGGAGATGGTCTATTGATCTCGAATGTCCTTTTGATTTCTTTTTAAAGTGTCTTTCATCCATCATCAGGGGTACAGTTTCAGAAGGTCTTTTATGATTGCATCATCACATTATACTGCTACAGTCACAGTTATGAAACCATTCTGCAAGTTATTATAAGGTTTCCAAAACCACTGCATTAATATGATTTCCTTATATCATTTTGCTATAGGAGGATACACATATTTTACAGTTTACTCCTTATTTGAAAATACAGGTACAACAGTATAGGCTATGCAGTAAAGGACAACAACGATCCATATCTAATGAGCTACAGTATTAGCCTTTATTGTGTGTGTGTGTGTGTGTGTGTGTGTGTGTGTGTGTGTGTGTGTGTGTGTGTGTGTGTGTGTGTGTGTGTGTGTGTGTGCGCGTGCGCGTGTGCGTGCGCTTATACAAAAGGTCAAATATTGTTTGGTAGAGGATGGCATTTACTTCCAAGGTGCTGCATCAATCTCTACAGTATTCTCCCTCACCTCTATATGGCTGTAACGACAGACACTAGATCTATGGAAATGCCATTTGTTTCAAGTTCAAAACAAAGATCAAAAGGTGTGTGCGTGTGTGTGTGTGTGTGTGTGTGTGTGTGTGTGTGTGTGTGTGTGTGTGTGTGTGTGTGTGTGTGTGTGTGTGTGTGTGTGTGAGAGAGAGAGCGAGTGAGAGAGAGAGAGAGCATGTGCATGGGGGGGGGGCATATGTTATTTCAACATACATGACTATTATAGATGCAGTAAGTCACCATTCGTTAGGGCCATGTGGAACAAGAACAACTATGTTTACTCATTAAACAAATTGGGGCAACCTGTACATTTGAACGCTTGCTTGCTAACCCTTGTGTAGAAGAGAATAAAAGTGACGTCTGGCAAATTGCGAAGACTTGAAAATGTCTAAGTGTTTCTGTTAGCTAAGTGAGGACAGCAGGGCATTGTTTACTGTATAAACCCACAGCGAAGTCTGGTAGCCTGAGGCAGCAATCTGTAGTACTGTGAACACATTGACCGATTCCTGGGCAGTGAGTTTGGCGTTTTTCCAACTGTGCCTTAATCACCAGCATCAAATTAAAACCACTTCAGTAACAAGTACTAGAGACAGTGTGGTACAATGTGAACTTGAAGAAACTCACATCATCCTCCATTTAATGTGAGAGATAGACACACACACACACACATCTCTTTCCATCTGGAGAATAAAGGGAGGCACAATTAAGACATGAGTGCTAAATGCAAATTGTCTCTCTCAAAAAGGAGCCCTCTTCACTTTAAAATCCAAATAGCTTACATCCCTAGGTTCAAGTATAAGTCTGTACATTTACATGGGTCTCGGGTGCACACCATTACCATCTATGCATTCGGCTACTTAACTCAAGTGTAACATGAGGCAGCAGGACAGGCTGAGACATAATGAGTCGAAACAGCAGCAGGATGGATATTGTCTGTTATTGTCTGGATATTATCCAAGGGATTGTAACATCTAGTCCTACAAGCTCTACTGTTCTCAGTAAGGGATATATGACACCTGACGAACCAGTGATTTGTTAGGAAACAAATCACCGGTTTGAAGGATGTTATCCCACTTATTACATGGCTTAATAGATTAATAAATAACTAATAATTGACAGAAATAGTACATAAAAAGGCTACTTTTATTCATCTGCAGTTGTGTAGTCTATTCGTCTGGGCAAGGTCGTCTGGGCAGTAGCAACTGTTGGCATAATGGTAGGTACTAATTTATGTTATTTTTCAACTTCTGTGAAATCATTTTGCGACCACGGCATACGTCACAACATTTGGCACCAACTGTCGTGATTGCTGGTGTAACAATCGTGACAGTTGGCAGATAGACGGACACCTAGGTGTACCCTCCGTTTTTTATATAAAAGTTCTTTTGGTGAGAAATAATTATTTCTAACTAAAGCACACTGCAGCATCAAAACAAAGCTCTTCATAAAACCCCTACTGAGTAATATCAAATACTGGTATAATGTGTTCAAAACACAAACATGAAATCATAAAAAACAACAGCTTTTCCTCCATCTCCTCTTTGTAATGACACTTTAATTATGATGGAGTGTTTGCTCTTTGTACTTTTCCCTCATTGTTGCTGTCATAGCAGCTCAGTAGTAATAACAACAGACGGAGGCGGACTGGTCTAGATAGATATGCTGACAGATCATTTTCAAGGTCACTTCCCACCATTTTACACTGGGTGCAGCCATTTCACTACTCGAGTAATAATATGATCAGGAGTATCTACCTTTGACTGACGCGATTTGAACTCAAAGGAACTTCGTTGGCATGAAAAAAAAAGAAACGTTTACATTGCCAAAGCAAATGTCACAAGTACAATGCAATGAAAAACAGTGTCACAAGTACAATGCAATGAAAAACAGTTTAAACTGGGGATAAATATATAATACAATTGGAGGGGGGTACAGGGTTTTGTAAACAGAGTTATGTCACATCGCATTGTTTATGTTATAACAGGGCATATACATTACTTTTCTTTTTTCTATCTTTAAACAAAAAGTGACAATTATGTTCCTCTGCAGGACAGACAGAAAAGGAAAGAGGGAGAAAAACATATTTAACATTTGTTTAATTGGCCTTATAGCGCCACCAGGAGGCCACAACCTAACTGGCTGGTGGTGACCTGTGGCCCGAGGGGCACTTTTTCTAGTTTCAATTTCCCTGTTAAGGTTAAGTATATTTTTGCCTGCTTGGCCGCAACAATACAGATCCAGTCTGACCTTTATAATCGTCCACATCATATTCTCTGTATACTGCACATTTGCATCTAGATCTGGTCCCTTGACATATAACCCCCACAGTCTGGATGAAATCAAATTACAGTATTTTCTCCATCCACCTGAGCCCACTTCAAAATGTCAGCAATTCACTGGCTCATGAAAGGCGTACCATGCAGTGCATGAGAGTTAAATGTCAAGTAATGCTTTCTGAACTAATTGCCTCCTGTGACTTTGGAGGAGACACTTTTGGTTAGGGCTGATTAGAAAAGTCATTCCCTATAAAGCCCACCTGATGAGCAAAATGCTGCAGTTAGAATACTGCTCAGCATGAGGCTCATTTAGCAACTGCCCTCTAGTGATCACAATTAACTTCAAATGTGGTATATTTCATCATGCATAATGTCCCCGACACTGAATTATTTTTTATTATATTATTTTATATATATTATATATATATTATTTTGCAGATGATTCATGTTTGCGTGTATGTCTGTAATCCACATAATTCAAACGCACCAGCTTCAAATTCGACACATGCATTCCATACAGTCATGTCTGCCATATATGGCAGAAAACCAGAGAGAAAACCAGCATCCACTATAGCTCGGCCAGAGGCAGTAACGTCGACCCCCATGTTACTGCCTCAGTGCCTGATATCTAGGCACTGACAGGGGGCGGGACATCCAGTGTAAAGGCAGGCACACAGGAAATTTTCGAAAAATTATTAAAAAATAGTTCATCTGCACTCCATGCAACTTCGCACACAGCTTTGTGGGCCGTTTTCAACAACAAAGGGGATTCAGTGACGGCATAATATCACCACGAATGATAGGAAGTATAACCTCAATTACCACAGTGATTTTTTTTTTAAAGCTGACCATCCAACCCACAACAGGATGGGGTACCTGACTGTGAAAGTGGCCAATTGGTGGCGTGCTTTTTAGTTAACCTGATGAAGGCAGTTAGTTGCAACAAGTACACTATGCAGTTTCATAACCACTTTTAAGCCATTTTTACTTTCCTATGACAGTGCCTTTATGTTTTTTCCCCCCTCAGGCATTCTGTCGAAGAGATGCGCTCCTCAAGCAATCCAACCCAATGTTCTCAAATACAGTAGTAGTCACAGTTATAAACAATAAAATAACATGAAACAAACAATCCTCACCCAACCTCATGTCAGCTAGAAGTCCTCAGTTGGTTCCTTTGTTTTAAAGCTCTGGATTGTTTGTTCAAAACATCAGGAATATCCGACGAAACTTTCCTTCTTCCCCTACCTAAAGTTCTCTGGTCAAACTGCTTATTGGTTTAAGTTGAGTTCGATTTTTTGCCTGGTACCGGCTTTACAAAGAGTTTGTTTGCCAAATACCAAACATAACCATTCTTCTTACTGCCCCAAAATGGCACCCCTGGCCGGCTGGCCACCTCACTTCCTGTCCTCTTATAGCTTCCTGGTAGGTCACTTCCTGGAACTATTCCTGGAACTATAGAGACACACGGAGACTACAAATTTCACGCCCCCAAATGAAACAGCGGCTACCCAAGAGGGTTCGTTAGAACAGGGTATTCCAGCGGTCAATGCAATCCCTGCAATCCCTGTCACAAAATACCGTAATTTCACTAATTTATTACTGAGGCTGTAGCGATTTATTCTGTGTTCTGATGACGTGTAAAATATGATTTATTTATCCTTATTACTGTCACACACCTGCCATCTGAACATACAGCCCACAATGTACTATAATATACTCCATCAGAAATTCACATGTACTAGCATTATAAATCTCAAGTTAATGTGGTCGCACAGTATATACGTCATGGTCCCATCCCTTGAGATTTTCAATACTCAGATATATTAGCTGTGTTTTGTCTCATGCTATGTATTTGTTTATAATGATCCAAACGGCATTTTACAAGACTAGTTAATACTCCTCTGCATAATTCACTATGGTAGTTGAAAATGTCAGTATATGTCACTCCTCCAAATATAGCTGGCTTATTTTCCCAATTAATCAGCCACATTTAAAACAAGCTGACAACAGTAAAACAGCTGTCAGAGCTCCGAAGTAGGTAAAACATAATAATAAGCTGTGACATGTACCGAATATAGACATGAATGAACAAAGTCAGTCGGGATTGGTGTATATTGTTGAGAATTCGACTCTTCAAAGTCGGCGTTTGTAGCCTCGTAAAGACAGTGACGTCATTTAAAAGCGACAGGTTCTCTGTCTGCAGTCTCCTCTCTGCTCTGTTAGCATTATGGGTAACTAATTCAAGTGGTAAATTAACTGTGAAACACGACCTCTATTGAGAAAAAACAACAACATGTGTTGAGAAAGACTTCATACATTTGGAATCATATTTTTATTCAAATCAATATAGTCTTCTGTTCATTTCATATTGTTTTAAGGGTAGGCTAACTACAGTGGAATTTCAGTGGACTTTATGGGCTGCCAACAGATACCCCGTTCTAACGAACCCTCTTGCGTTGCCGCTGTTTCAAGACATTTGTAGTCCCCGTGTGTCTGGAACTATTGCTCACATGTTTGTTTTCCCCCACAGCTCCTCCAGATCATCAAACCTAGTGAACAGAAAGTGATTACCATTTGGTTTAACTAACTTCTCCAGTCTGGATTGAAAAATGTACTTTAGGAAAAGTATAGTAGGCCGACATCAATATTTAGTGCCAAAAGTGAAAGTACTCACAATGAATAAAACAAGTTTTCAACTGTCACTATCTCGCCATCCGCATAATTTGATGATTTACAAATACACTGTGGTCTAAACAGGGCGGTTGCCATCATATTGCACAGTCCATCCATTATATTAACCATGCACAGAAGGCACATTCAACCAAGACCAATGGAAATCATTTAACTTCCAATGGTTTCATCAACAGAAATTGGGAGAGCATAAAATGCCAATTTCACCCTTTTCTTCAAACACGGCTATGTCTCAGTTCACTGAGTTCAAATTATTGTCGCTGTGAAATTCTTATCTTTACTTATTTGCACTCCTGGGGAACTGTAGATATGAGCAAAGTGAGTCAAACTGTTATTTTGTGCACATTTAAAATAGTATTCACTGTAACAACTTCCATTGCAGTCAGAACGAAAAGTACATTGGGGTCTAACACCATACCGCTCACTCACAGCTTCTCCACCTGGAAAGGAGCCCGCTTAGGTGGTTCAGACATCTGGTTAGGATACCTCTCGAGCGTTTCCCTAGGGAGGTCCTCGAGGCATGTCCCACCGGGAGGAGGAACCAAGAATGAGGAGGAGGGTTTACAATGACTTACTGGCCTTGGAATTTCTCGGGATCCTCCAGGAGGAAGTCACTGGGACGCCTGTAGCTCTCTGGTGGAGCTGTTAATTGTCCCCACGACCCGACTACAGATAAGACGTTGAAGAATGTGATTTGGATTTGTACTTGCGGGATATCGCTCGAGGTTCTGTGTAGTAATACCTTTTTTCTCTGTTATGCCTGTAACAGTGAGAGACCAGCAGAGGGCACTTTGAGTTTACTGAGGTAACTACATGTGTGATCTTACAGGAAACAGGAAGCCACATCAGTTCAGTGCAGTACAGTCTGAATCATACACTGAATGCAAACTGCTATGAATCTGTATTACAGGTAAGAGCTGCTATAATGACCAAATAGTACATTACCAAGTGTTATATGTGTGCATGCTGTTCTGAATGGGCAAGTGGAACAGAAATTAGTCTGAATATGGGATTAATGTTGCATTATGGGTGAGTTGCATTATGGGTGAGTTGTGATTATCTTGGTGTTTGGCATTAGCTCTGAGTAGACTAAACACTACAACACAACAGCCATTTTGATTCAGTTGTGGCTGTGGTATTTAATTAGTTAAACACCAATGTAACCACCAATGTAACCAATGCTGACAGCATTGAGCAATTATATGCACCAAAATGTGACTCCACACCTCTGGACGGTGGACTAGAAGTTCTGGTACAGTGAAAGGTAATTAATCTGTAAATCATTCCACCTTTAGGAGACACTTACAATAACTCAGAGTATATTGTTCAGCCCTGTTTTGATATATTGTTTAGATGTGCATTCAGGCCCGGATGTAACATTTCCCATTTGGGGAGCAGACGAAAATGGTATGAGGGCACTCAGGGCAGGTCATATAATTTTGTTGCCCGATGATGTCGCCCCCATACCATTTTCATTTAAATTCTTTAGTTCTGTGACCCACAAGATTTATATCTTGTACAGGACTTATTATTAGGCAAGTAAGCGTCTATAATAATATCAGTTGTTGTTGTTGAAGTCACAGCATGCATAAAGCCAAAGGTCTGACTCAGAGAGTTTTCTGTTTTCAATGATGAAATGCTGTTGGTTTAGTCGTGGATGTGCCATGTTTTAATAAACCTATTTCTTGGCAGTGTGGATTCTACATAAATATCATTTTTTAAAATTCTGTTCAGACCTTTGAGAAACAAGTCCAAACTTGTTCAGCAGAGCTCTGCCAGCTCTAGCTAAGAAACGGAAGAGATAATAAAAATGAGGTAATTTATATACTGGCATCGAAAGGTTATTTATACGTGTTCCCTTCAGTAGTGACTACCGCAATTTGTACCACTGACTTCATACAGTTCATTATTTTTAATTTGTTATTTTGTTCTTTGCTTACTTTTAGTTGCATGGCTGTAGGTGTGAAGTCAATTAGCATAATGTGTGTATTTTTTTTAGTGGTGCAGCTATTCCAAGGTCCAGCTTTGTGGACACACCCGTGGACACACACACATATCCCTATGACCCTAAATTTAGCGTACCAACAGGGGACCCCAATACAGGGCACAAACATCACCACTCAGTTGGCATGGTTTTGGTTTCATGATTTATTTGAAAATTGTATACCTTTTATTATTGACGGCTGCTAGCCCCTCCATAGAGCTTTCGGCTATACACGGCCCATACATACATAATTGCCACTGACAATAAAAGGAGAAGGTGTTTGGCAAATATGAATTTGTGGCAACACAAACATTAGATGCCATACTGAGGTGGGTGGGAGCCGAACTACAGCAGCATGGGGAGTTGTTAGCCTCCCCTTCAGGGAGTGATAGACAGCAAACGCACATCATCAGTAGGAAAGACAGACAGACAGGCAGACAGACAGACAGACAGACAGACAGGCAGGCAGACAGACAGACAGACAGACAGACAGACAGACAGACAGGCAGGCAGACAGGCAGGCAGACAGGCAGACAGACAGACAGACAGACAGACAGACAGACAGACAGACAGACAGACAGACAGACAGACGCACAGACGCACAGACAGACAGCAGACCACTAGGGTATTCCTCTGGCTGAGCTCTGAGTGGACCTGGAGACAGACAGACAGACAGACAGACAGACAGACAGACAGACAGACAGACAGACAGACAGACAGCAGACCACTTGGGTATTCCTCTGGCTGAGCTCTGAGTGGACCTGGAGACAGACAGACAGACAGACAGACAGACAGACAGACAGACAGACAGACAGACAGACAGACAGACAGCAGCCCACTTGGGTATTCCTCTGGCTGAGCTCTGAGTGGACCTGGAGACAGACAGACAGACAGACAGACAGACAGACAGACAGACAGACAGACAGACAGACAGACAGACAGACAGACAGACAGACAGACAGCAGACCACTTGGGTATTCCTCTGGCTGAGCTCTGAGTGGACCTGGAGACAGACAGACAGACAGACAGACAGACAGACAGACAGACAGACAGACAGACAGACAGACAGACCACTTGGGTATTCCTCTGGCTGAGCTCTGAGTGGACCATGGAGAGGTCAGACGAGCTGCAGCTGCATGTCATTACTGCGTGGTGCTGCATGGCCCTCCATCACCTCATGCATCACTGTTGTCCACAGTGGCTCTGGAGGGAGTTTGACAGACAGCTGCTGCTGTCCATCCACTGCTGTCTGTCTGGCGGTCCGTCATGCTGCTGCGTGAATGACCGTAGCCCCGCCCTCTGGACGGGGCTAGGAGGATGGAGGATGGACGGCATCCTCCACGAGCTGTGCAGTGGTGTGTGTGGGTGGGGCAATGAAGTCAATCCTTCTAGGCAATATCCTTTCTCAATAAAGGTTTGTAATATGCCACATGATAACATGCCACACACAGCAAACTTGTATGTTTATTTTACGCATTGTAAGACATCAAGCTGTGTGAAAACCCTCAGTCGTTTTCTCTTTTTTCATATCAAGGTATTTATTCAGCAATTCAAGACATTTATCCTGACTTTTTTTCTTTTCTTACTTAAGGATAGTGTACTTTTCTCTGTCCTACCTGGCAAGTTCGGGGTGTTCTCTCTCTACCTCGCTCATATTCCATTGGACATTCATTTTAAAATCCACATGACTCCATGGTTGTCACCTATGGTGCCGTCCCGCTAGCCTTGCCTTTGCCCTGGCTCAACTCTCCTGGCACGCTGCCCTAAAGCTGAACAGACTTGGCTGGACTAATACAATTTGGTATACTGCTAGAAGATAGATATGTTAGCTTTTCTCGCTGCTGACAGCCTCTTTGCCTCGAAATAAATTTAACAGCTGAAGTTTCTTCTTTTCCAAAAGTAGAACTTTGTTGAAGTTGGCCGTGTTGCTGTTACAATACAGTCTCAGACAGAGCCGGATTAACACCTCTGAGGGCCCCTGCAGGGCACTGAAGCTGGACATGCAAATGCTCATGTATGTGCACACATAATCTGGGCAGTTTGGGGGCATTGTGGGGCAGTTTTGTGTCGTTAAATTGACATTAATTGTTAATTACCGGTATTTCCTATTTTATTCATTTTAGTGTGCTTAGTGGTTTTATGTTGTTTTCACAGCTATTCATCACTGCCAGTTCCCAACAGATAGCCTATTGTGTGGGAGTCCAGACTGATCCAGAACGCATGACGGACATTCTTACAGTACTTCCATATGTAGTAATGGCGCCCTCCCCTGAAGTAGATAGTATATTCTATAATCACCACTACTGTGTGTCCACAGTGCCTGGAGGGAAGCTCAAGATGAGGTTCTCGTGTACCAGGCATAGCTGCAGTTAACTTCTTCCAGCATAAAGACACTGTGTTGAAGACGCATACGTCAAGGCTATGAAACCACATTGAAACATATTCATTGTGGTAAAGAGGAAGGTGCATTTTCATGAAGAGACACAAGGTGGCCCGAGTGGGCTTGAGTTGACAGCCACTGGAAAAGCAATGCAATCCAAGCCCAGCTGGCTTATAGTTCTGATTTGTTGTTCCTCTAAGTGGGT
Source organism: Benthosema pterotum (assembly GCA_039105355.1). Classification (NCBI taxonomy): domain Eukaryota; kingdom Metazoa; phylum Chordata; class Actinopteri; order Myctophiformes; family Myctophidae; genus Benthosema; species Benthosema pterotum. The sequence goes on from CM076973.1 coordinate 48,145,341, forward strand.
CAGCTTTAGGAAAAGCCCAGACTGCCGATAGCTTGGGAGAGATAACGCTGCCAAAGTCTTATTTGCAAATACCTGTTAGGATTTATGTTGGACATATTTTATGTCAGAGCAGCGATGGTTGGAAAAGGAACTTTAGTGTGCCTCTATATCAAAGCTAAAGGCCTTTGTGTCTGAGGGGACACGTTGTTCCTACTGAGAGCCATAGCTCGTTGGGAATGTGCAACAAACAAATAGAAACTTTGTGAATGTTTTATTTGCCTTGACTGTTTGCTTTTTTATAGATTTTAAGTGCATGAATAAAGCCATTTATCCAAAGAGTCTTTCAGAACAGAAGCGTATCCCCCAAGCGTTTAAAGAAGACGGGGGTCTGCATTACATACAGAGGAACATTTCACAGTGTTGTTGTTAAATTAGACGACTGGAGCTAAGCCACCAGAGAGAGAGAGAGAGAGTCGGCCCTGGGTGTATTTCTGTTGCTTTGTTCTGCTTTACTCAAGCAAATCCACTTTAAGTCGAAAAAAGATAAAAGTATTTTATGATGAGCTCACAGACTGGCATTCTATTCGTGTCAAAAGAGAGAAGGAAACAAATGTTCAATTTGAATTAATTGGCATATATATACTAAAAGAAAACAGAACTATAATAATAGAGGTCATAATATTATATCAAATTGCAATGGTTGCAAAACATTTTGGACCTTCATAGACTAACGGAGTCAAATACGTGGTCAATATCTTCCCAGTGCAGTTGGAGGAAACACATGGACTCACTGGCCTTGGAATGTCTTATCGCTTGGGATCCCCCAGGCGATAGAGAGTGAAGCCTGGCTGGAACACTCTGCCCCCACGACCAGACTACGGATAAGCGATTGAAGATGGATGGAAGAATGGATGGAGCTATAAATACAACGCAGGTAGGCCATATTGTATCACAAAACACACTGGCCAGGACATCTCAACTGATGCTGCTGATTTCTAATATTATACGACATAGACGCACAACTAGATTTCTCAAACTTTGCCCAAACCCGACCAGACCCAATCCGACATTTTAGGGTCAGGCTCGGGCCTAAAATGTATGTAGATCAGTAGGGCTGGGTCGGGCCTAGGGCCCCATGAAAATAGCAATATATTGAATTATTTTATTATGATAAAAAAAAAAAATCTGTTCTGTCTGTCTGTGTATTTACCTCTTATGAAGAGGGTGCTGATTGGAATCTTCACTTTTACTCAGTGTAGAGTGCTCAAATTCTACCCAAACCCGGCCCGACCCGACATTGTAGGGCCAGGTCCTACAATGTCCAACCCGGGCCGGGCCGGATTGGTTTCAGCATGTACAGGCTTTAGTTTAGTAGACACTAGTCCGACTGTCAACAGACACCCGGAAACATTAACCGCTGGCGTTTTTTTTGCGCATGTGGGTCTGTTGGCTTGTCTAATATGCAGATGCATATATCACCTTTTGACAACAGATACAGAATTGGCATACAATCTATGAAAATCATTTGACCTCCTAACTGTCAGTCAGCAGCAGCAGCTCAACCACAGAACATTGTGAGCAGCCTGGTGGGCGTTTCTAAGTCGTTGTGGATGTGAGGCCTGGGCTGGTAATTAACCTCAAAGCTGTGGCAGAGGGAGGACGAACCTCCTGCCTGGATTTAATCTGCTTGTCCGTTGCTCTGTAAATAAGGAGCCCTGGATAGATTGCTTTATTGAAACTCTCTCTCTCTCTCTCTCTCTCTCTCTCTCTCTCTCTCTCTCTCTCTCTCTCTCTCTCTCTCTCTCTCTCTCTCTCTCTCTCTCCTCATATATTGTAGATGGCAGCATGCCTGCCTGTCATAGGGGAACTGTAGGTGTCCCAGTTGTAGTGTGTTACAATTTTGTTTGTTGGCTGACAACTGTGGAAAATGGTATTCTTTCTTATATATTTTTGATATATGAAATACCATTAATTTGCCTCTTGTGTGAATAGCAGTGGGGCTGGTGTAAAATGGTAAATTTTAATAGATTGCTTTACATATTATGTGCATATTATTCACGCGCGCGCGCGCACACACACACACACACACACACACACACACACACACACTTATACACCAGTGGCGGCCTGTTGGGCATTATTATTAAGTCATTGTGTGTGTGTGTGTGTGTGTGTGTTGTGTGTACATGCCAATACACGTATAGTCATTAGCCTCATGTCTCTTTTCATTGGTTGATTCCTTTGCTTCTGAGTTATCCCTGCAACAACATGATTTCTGATAGGCAGGCTCAGGCTAGGTAGTTTGAGATCCGCTGACTTAGATTTTTTTTTCCTTTTTTTGCACAAATATGTCATGATTTCGAAGACCTTTTGTAGAATCTGGTCTCAGCTTTTTTAAATGGATTAAAAGCTTCAGGGATTCATAATAATCCTCCAACCTTCACTTGAGCTTTTCAATTACACATGCTGTGATGATGATAGATCCGTACGACAAGTGCAGATATTCATCTATTGCCACTCTAATTGTTAACTGGCCCCCGGGCTGTTGGGCGATAAATTACACCATGGTGGATTTTGCACAAAAAAGACACGACATCCCTGCTAGCTCTCCCAACGTTAATGTGTCCACTTATTCCACAAGGTGATCCGTCTTTATCTTTGTGTCTCATTTAAGAGGTTCATGGTCAGGCTAGAGTCTGTGTGACTTTGAGGAGCTTTGGGAGCCACTGCCATAGATGTTCTAAGAGTGGAGTACAATATCTGATGATTTGTTTCAGGGGTTTTCAACCAGTGGTCCGGGGACCACCAGTGGTCCCTGAGAGGGTTCCAGGTGGTCCCCAGGCTAAATGGTGGGAAGTTGGTTAACCAGGTGTAACTCTTTGAGAGCGTAAACATGAAATGTTTACATCCTCAAGAGTTAAAATATTCATCATCTGAATTTGCACCAATTAATTAGGATGTCTACACTTATTATGAGAATGTGACAGAAATGGCCATTTTGATCTATGTTTGCGAAATCCAGCCTGGTGTTGTGGGCAAAAGCAAAAGAATTCTTTAGCCCTCAAATGGTGCTCCGTGGCTCAAATGCTGAATATATAGTGGGCCCTGGTATCAAAAACGTTGAAAACCCCTGATTTATTTGACGGGGTGCAACTCTCATTCTAAAACAAAAAGCCTTCTAAATTCTGAAAAACGTATATACTGTGTGGATGGATGGATGGATGGATGGATGGATGGATGGATGGATAGATAGATACTGTATATAGATAGATAATGATTGGCCGCCTTGTGTTATGCCCTGTGTCCACCCCGCGACATGTTGTGTTGAAGGTGAGGGTTAAAGATAGGGTTAGTAATTTCGGACCAATGTCGGACCACACATTGGTGGGTGCACGCAAGCGCGCACGCACGCACGCACACACACACACAGGCACTCCACACCCATTTATAGAGAGACAGCGAGGTGAATTCACCTCGCTCCTTCTGCATTTATAGCTCTTATGAGCATTCTCTGAGACATCAGACAGTATACAGTACTTCCCACACATTATAATCAATAAGGAAACAGAAAATGAATAGCTTTGTTAGGACATTAGATTTCTTGGTTGGAACGTTAGATTGAACAAGCAGCTTATCTAAGCAGTGGAGTATAAAGTCAGGGCACGGCCTGCAATTTAAAGATGGATTTCTAGACGTCCTCCAATAGTTTATTACTTCTGGCGAGTTGAGGCGGTTACCGGGTCAAGACACAAAGGCTTTGATAATTGACAAAATAAGTAGCCAGTGCTGAACCCATACAACACAGATGCGTGACGTGCAACACCACCGGAAAATGCTCGATATAACTAAGCATGGGCGGATGTAACATGTCCCATTTTGGGGGGCAAGAGAACATGTTGGAGGGGCAAGAGAAAATGGTATGTGGGCGGCTTCATCGCCCGTGTCGCTTCGCGCCACGGGCGATGAAGTCGCACCCATACCATTTTCGGTTACAGGACTTTTATTAGTCAAGTAAAGCATCAATAATAACATCAGTTGTTGTTGAAGTTGCAACAGACACGCAGCATGCATAAAGTTAAAGGTCTGACTCAGAGAGTTTTCTGTTTTCAATGATGAAATGCTGTTGGTTTAGTGGTGACACAGCTGTATAGTTAGTAGCAGTAGTAGTGTTTCAAATCATTTTAAATATAAGCACTTTAATTTGAAATATCTTGGGTTGTTTTGCATGGCATCGTGTTTGGGGGGCAGACTGGGAGGCATTGCCCCCCCATGCCCATGCCTAGATCCGCCCCTGGATATAAGCCTTCCTTGCGGCCTTCGGAGCATGTCCTCCAACGAAAAAAGAATACAAAAAAAACAGTTTTTGGTGTCTTGTTAACGTTGTAGAAAGGGACACTGCAGAAGAGCAACACCATGGAAACCAGAGACCCCAGTGGAGGGACCTTGTCAACGTTGCCTCTTTTCTTAACTATTTTAGGCTTATGTTCTGCGCCTGCATCACAGCACATGTACTGTACTTCTTCACCACTTCTGATTCGCATGGGAGGGCGACCTTAAACTCCCTAATAACTGGTATGCTGACACACCACCCGCGGGGTGCTTCTAAATGTCTTCTAATCCTGATCCCAAGATGTTTGTTTTAGCTGTGAAAACAGCCATAGCAAAAAAGACAGAGAGGAAACTGAGCCAATTAAAGGGGAATTACACCCATTTTCTGAGAGCGTTCAAATGGAACCAAATGAACCCTAATGGGTTAATTTGAAGTGTCTAAAGAAATGGTGAAAATATATCTTGATGACGTCATCAAGATGTTTCACCATGTTAGTGGTTTTCTTCAGACCTCCATTTCTTGGGAACACAGAATGGGGGAACTTTTTTATCATGTCCACCCAGCACCTCTAGTGTATACTAATGACATATTAGAATGTTGAAAATGGGTGGAGTTCCCCTTTAATGTGCTGGATATAATGTGTCAAATTATTTTCCACCTTTTTGAGACCAACTATAAATGCTGACAGACGGACGGATGGACAAACAGACAGACAGGGACGCTGAGGTGAGCTCCTGAATTGACTAAACGAAAGGACTTCTCATAAATATACCTAATGACTTTTTTACGCACACGCCTCGATTCATTATTCTTCTTTCCGTTCCTTCGCTGAGGCCGATTGGTTTAGAGAGATTGGGATGATAATGCTGCGGAAAGAGATACAAATGGGGGGAAAATCTCATTTGAAAAAGCACAGAGGCCTTGTAAACAACATTCTATTCCACATTGTTAAAAGCTCATTTGTCTCCATCCATCACACCTGGCAGAGTCTTCATAAATAAAACAGTGCACATTCTTTTCTTCTGTGTTTTTTCCTCTTTCTTTTTTTCCCCACATTCTATGAAACACAACAAAAGATAAAGGCAAGCCAATTACACACAACTTAAAAGTAGCACCAACAGCAACCTTTTTTTTTGCTTTACTAAGCACAAAAAAACATTTGTATAATGAAAATAAGTTAATAAGAAATATATTTATTGTGGTTTTATGTTTTGCTTCATGTAAAATATCTCTTAGCTCCTAAAGAAACAGTGTGGGCTTGAGGACCTCTGTAGTCTATTTTAGGAACCCCCAAATTGAGACACACACATGGCCTTTTGTAGTGGGTAGTTGATTAAGCGGTGATGTTATTTGGTAATTTAGAATATGTTGTTGTCATCATCGTTGCTCTAACTGTCAGTTAGCTGTTGTAACTCCTCCTTTGACTTCCGAGTTATGCCATGGAAAATTTTCATCAGACCTTCACCCAGATATGATGGTAAAAGAAATTAATAATCTCACTCAGAGTAAATCCTGGATGTTTTTAATAAAATATGGATATACATATATTCCGGCTCATATAGACATAGGTCTTGAACATACTACAATGAATTGGTTATAAATGCTCTAAAAAGTTTTTTTGGACTATGAAACACAATTTGATGTCATTGACCCCAGGTTAAAAAACCCTCTCTGGGCTAAATAGAAGGTGGGGATGATCTTATCATTTTGACTCATTATTATTAACATACAGATGACATAGATAAACATTGAAAATTGGTGTTGTTCCCCTTTAAGGACCCCACAGTTTTGCATGCATTAATTATTCTATGCAGTATTCGGATGCCCGATTTAAAAGCATTTCTATTTAAATTATACACAATGCATGACTGACTGAATTAAGGTACATTAAAATGTCAAAGTCAGTATGAACTGACATGCAGCAGACTTGATGCCTTAACTGCGTAATGTCTGATGTAGTCTGATAGAGCAGTAATGGATTAACATGTTGAATTTCTGTGAAATGAGTCAAACGGCTGTCAAAACGATTAAAACGTTTAATCAGAATAGCCACAAAAAAAAAATCATGATTAATCACCATTTGAAATCTGACCAAAATATGCCATGTTTTTCTGTATACTGTATTGTTGTGAGAATATGTCCACATTGTAGACCAGGGGTAACCACACTTTTTTGACTTGAGAGCTACTTTCACAATGACTGGCTCAGCAAGATCTACACATCAAAAATGTGATTGTTCCATTACTGAATATCCATTTCAAGCCCCCCTAGAAAATTTTGCTTTGAAATAGTTGGTGATGGTGTTACTTACTGTTATAGTGTTTAAGAATAATGCACTTATAATGAAAAAATAGAGGGAGAGAATTGGAAGGTTTTCCTGTTTATGCTATTACTGATGTTTGAAAACAGTATTTGAGGTTTGAGTTTACAGTTTGTGATGCTGAGTTTAGTTTCTTGCAACCGAAACTCTCGCGTTTTTGTCCACAATTTGTCCACAATAACAGTTATTCTCCATGTTCTAATTGTATGGACTCTTGAAAATGATGTCATTCAGATGTTTAAATATAATTTAACTCTTGAGAGTGTAAAATGAAACCAAATGGACCCGTAAGGGTCCATTTGGTTTCATTTTAAAACTCTCAAGAGTTACATATCTATAAGAGTCCATGTGCTGGGGGGACTGTCATGTGATCTACCTGCACGGCCTGCGTGATCTACTGGTAGATCACGATATTCCCTTTGAGCAGCCCTGTTGTAGACAATAAATGAAACCAAAAAGAGACGCTGCAGAGGTGGAATAGCAGCTCACCTCAGTCGGCTGTCAGTACCAACCTCTGTTCGTGGTTTGCATGGTCTCACAGCAGCAGCCTGGGGAAACAAGAGAGGGATCAAGGTCATACAGTAGGACCGCTTGCACACCAGATAACACCCTCTAGTGAGATGCCTCTGCTTCAGAGTGCTATACTCACATGATCCAACACTCACATGGCATGGCAGAGGGCACAGTTCCATAATATGCCCTCCGTGGATGGATGGATGGATGGATGGATGGATGGATGGATGGATGGTGCTGGCTGTAGCACTCTGCCCTGTAACTGTTGCACATGAGCACACATCAGGGGCGGATCTAGACATGGGCATGGGGGGGGGGGCGCAATGCCCCCCTAAATACCCAGTCTGCCCCCCCAAACACGATGCCATGCAAAAAAAAACAAGATATTTCAAATTAAAGTGCTTATATTTAAAATGATTTGAAACACTACTACTAACACTACTACTAACTACAGCTGTGGCACCACTAAACCAACAGCATTTCATCATTGAAAACAGATAACTCTCTGAGTCAGACCTTTAGCTTTATGCATGCTGCGTGTCTGTTGCAACTTCAACAACAACTGATGTTATTATTGATGCTTTACTTGACTAATAAAAGTCCTGTAACCGAAAATGGTATGGGTGCGACTTCCCCATACCATTTTCTCTTGCCCCTCCAACATGTTCTCCTGCCCCCCCAAATAGGACATGTTAAATCCGCCCATGGCACACATTGAATTGTTGAGACACCATGAGCGCACCGTGAATGATCCGTTCTGAGGCCACTGTTTAAAGCAAAGACAACAGGGATTCGCCACTTCTGTCATCTCATTCGGTGCGAGTCTGCGAGACCATCCTCTAGAGAGGACTCTCAAGAAAAACCCCATAGCCTGTAAGGTCAGCTCAGCCAATAGAGTGGTGTTCCGTTGTTGGTATGGAATGACTGAGTCGAGTGACTAGTACTACCGGTTCTGTACCAACAAAGTCAACGAATGAACGAGTGAATCAACCTCCATCACTATGGGGCGTCATGTCAAATATTCTAGGCTTATGCTTTAAAGATGGAGTGCCATGATTTTTTTCCAACTTAACTCATGATCATCAGGTATTATTGTTATATGAAGAGAAAGAAATTTCTCAAAAAGGTATACAGTATTTGTTAAAATGATGTTTTTATGTGGACTCCCCCACCACCTCATTAAGTATGCTTAGTTTGCCTGGTGGGTGGTGATGGGCGGAGATCCACCTGAACTGAAGCCACACCCACAGCTTTAGCTGTATGATAAAGGAGGAGGAGTTAGGGGAGGGGCTGATGTGTGATGTCACTACATTACAGCCTTTGTCATTGGCACATTTGACTGGAAAGGTTTTAGCCTCCAGGAAGAAACCCTAAATACAAAGAGAAGGCATCATTACACATAAAAAACAGACCAAGGGTTCTAATGAAGTACCATCACCTCTTAAACATGTACAAAATTGGAAAAAATACAAAAATCACGGCACCCCCTCTTTAATGCAGCTCTAGATACAATATTATTATACCTTGTCTTACATACTGTATATAAGACAAGGTATATTAACAGTGTTAAGATAGATTTTAACACATCTTTTTACCTTAGCCTTCCCAGAGATAGAATGCCATTTTTTCCTAATTCAGGTGGTCCTTGAAATTAAAATGACCCTGCTAGACCAGCAAAAAAAAATCTCCTCCTTTGTCATTTTGGGGGTCATTGACATGAAAAGGTTTGCGAACCACTGGCATAAAGGGGAACTCTAAAAGCACAAAGGTCTCTCCACTGTCTGGAGGGTAAGTGAATTGAATCAGCCGATTCATGCACCTTACAGCATTGCATTTTATATGTTTGTGGGAATTATAAAGTAATCTGAAGCACTTGTTTAAACCAGGGGTGCCCACACTTTTTTGGCTTGAGAGCTACTTTCAAAATGACCGGATCAACAACATCTACACGGCAAAAATGTGATTGTTCCATTAATGAAAATCCATTTCAACGCCCCTAGAAAGTTTGAGCTTTGAAATAGTGGTGATGGTGTTACTTACTGTTATACATTGTTTAAGAATAATGCACTTATAATGAAAAATAGAGGTGGGAAGGTTTTGCTGTATATGCTGTTACTGACGATTGAAAATAGTATTTGAGGTTTAAGTTACATTTCGAGTTTAGTCTCTTGCACCCAAAACTAAGAACTTTTACGTTTTTGCCCACAATTGGGAAGGAGAACTGTCAAAATGATGGTCAAAAAAACAATTATTCTCCATTGTCTAATTGTGTGGACTCTTGAAAATGACATAATTCAGATGTTTAATGATAATTTCAAGATCAAGATAACTCTTGAGAGCGTTAAAATGAAACCAAATGGATCCGTAAGGGTCCATTTGGTTTCATGTTAACGCTCTCAAGAGTTAGAGATCTATAAGAGTCCAAGTGCAGGGGGTACTGTCATGTGATCTACCTGCACACCCTGTGTGATCTACTGGTACATGCAGCCCTGGTTTAAAATAAAATAAAGCAAGCATGTATAATAAAACAATCGATTGCAGCTGTATTATAAATCAATGAAAATTGCTTTTGTTCCTTAAACCGTGCATGTCTTCTGAGATGGAGGATTTCTTTGGTAAGTCTAATTGACTGGGGAGCTACTGCATGCCAAAACAGCTAGAGCTGACCCCTGGCGATCATTTTTTATTCTGTGGTTTCTGTGGTTCTCTCTGGCGGCGGACACTGAAATTAAGTGCTTCATCTACACACAAACACAAATGACAGTTGGTTGGGGGAGGGTATATCAGGGCCGGATCTAGAGGGGGGGCAGGGGGGGCAGGGGCAGTGCCCCCCCAAAGAAAGGTAATATCAGTGTTTTTTCAACCAGTCGTCCCTGCGAGAGTTCCAGGTGGTCCCCAGCTAAATGGTGGAAAGTTGGTTAACCAGATGTAACTCTCTGAGAGTGTAAACATGAAACCAAATGGACCCTTGTGGGTCCATTTGGTTTCACGTTTACGCTCTCAAGAGTTAAAATATTCATCATGTGAATTAGCCCCAAGTTTACACAACTAGAGAATGTAGAAGATTAATGGTCATTTATGATCTGTATGTTTGACTGTTTTGTTTCCCAAATCTAGCCTGGTATTGTGGACAAAAGCAAAATAAATCTTTAGTTTTTGGGGTCTGTGGGGCTAAAATGTCATCAAATGGTGGTCCGTGGCTCAAATGCCGGATAACCAGTGGGCCCTGGTGTCAAACGGGTGGAAAACCACTGCTTCATATGAAAAACATTGGAGGTGCCCATACACCCTGCCAACCTTCCAGCCCACCCTAGTAGGGCTGGCTAAATCCGGCCCTGGGGTATAGCCTGGCCCAGGCCAAACATGCATTTAGGTTGGCAAACATGGACTCATTACCCCTTTTGCAACCAGATCTTATTTATTAATGATGCTTGGGAGAAATATCCCCCATAGGATATTGCAAAAATGTAATGTCACGTCTAATATCCCTTTGAGCGGACACGCTTAATGGACTTTGCATGCTATTATCTGCTATATTCATCTTTGTATCAGAGATTTTTATACAGCACACGTGCTTGTGTAGCCCAGGCTATATTCCCCTTCTATTCAAAATGGGTTGCCTGCCACCTTAAGAGAGTGATTGCGCTGGGTTGCTTGCCACCTTAAGAGAGTGATTGCGCAATCGCTTCCTGGAAAGAGAGTTGCATCATCAGAGCGCGGCAGCAGGAAAACCCCCCTGGAGATTAGGAGAGAGAAACTCACACTGGCCTATTGGATACGTATTAAAGGAAGTGGAGCTGGGAACCCTGTCAAAAGGGTTCTGGGAGAGTGTTGGGAATATGCCAAGTTCCAGGGGAGGGGTTTCGGGTGGACATGGCAGGAAAAAGTGAGGACGTATGATCTAGAAGCACTGGAGTTCGCTGCAACTACTCCCACTAGTGAAACCCCCCCATGGCTGTACCCAGAAATGGAAATAGACCTGACCATGGTAGAAGAGAAAAGTGAATGGCAGGAAGAGGAGATAGGAGAGCGTGCAGACATGCACCTCACACAGATCTTTTATAATTATTTGCAGATTTACACTGACGGGTCTAAAGATGAGCAGCATAGGGTGGGAGTGGGAGTGGCTGTACCGGACTTTAATGTGAGTATAGCTAAAAGAATTCCAAATAAGCTGTCGGTTTACACAGCGGAGGCAGTGGCGATAATTTTGGGCCTTCAATGGGTGGAGGAGGTCAGGCCAGAGCGGGTCGTGATATGCTCAGATTCCCTAGCTGTTCTGAAAAGCCTGCAGAGTGGAAAGTCTGTTAGAGAGGACTTAATCATAGAAATTAAACAGCTCCTGTTAGGGCTGCATCTTGGGGGAATAGATGTACGTCTCTGCTGGGTGCCGGCACATAAGGGGCTGAAGGGAAATGAGATGGCAGACAAGCTGGCTAAAGCAGCCACCAAGCAGGAGGTGGAGATCAATGTGCTGTTTGGAAAGGGTGAGGGGAAAGCCCTGATTAAAAAGAAAGGAATGGAAATATGGCAAAAATGGTGGGATGAAGATCAGAAAGGGCGGGGCTACTATAGCATTCAAAAATCAATTATAGTTAAGGATTATTGTGGAAGGAATAGACAGGAGGAAAGAGCTATTACAAGACTCCGGGTGGGGCATACAGGGCTGAAAAGCACTCTGTTTATTATGGGGAAAGTGGAGAACAATATGTGTGACACATGTGGTGAAGTTGAAGACGTCCAGCATGTTATAATGAATTGTATTAAGTATGCAGAGGAGAGAATGACACTGCAGAGCACTGTGCATGATACAGGACGGGAGTGGAGGTTGTCAGGGATTCTTGGGGCAGAGGGAAAGGACGTAGTGGTGGTCAGGAAGGCGCTTTTTGTCTTTTTATGCAGCACTAATCTCATGGGCAGAATCTGAGTAAATAGGTAAATGGGAAAACTGACATAATGTTGCATACTCTTGTACAGTAGGTGGCGACATGCACCTTTAAGTTGGTTGCGACCCGCCATTCGCCTGAAAGAAGAAGAAGAAGAAGAAGAAGAAGCAGGAGACCGGCAAGAGAGGCCACTGCTAACATGCTATGAAACGAACGCACACAGAGTCGGGAGGTAAAACGAATAAACGTGAAGACAGACAATAAAAACCAATGAACAGAACGCTCGGAGGTGAACGCGGAGGTTGAATATCGAGCGGAGACATGTGAAGAACGGACGTGTGGTTACAGAGTAACCAGAGACACGTGAGAGATTAGCACTGAAGTGTGAATGAAGAAAATAAACCGAACCACGTGAGTCGTGAGAGATCGATGCAGAAATCATAATAAAAGAAGAGAGATGAAGAGAACGTCGCGGAAGGAATAAGAACATAAAAGAGTATTTGGTGAGTGCTCATGCAGATGATATTGAGCTAAGTCAAAGCAATATAAAATAACCAGTCAGGATATTGATGGATAATTCGTGATGTTGTGTTGATATACAGCATTAGAAGTGGACATCAGAAGAAGACCACTCACCCCTCCTGTGTGGGAATTGAAAAGAGGAATCCTGGTGAGTTGGCACCAAGGACTGTCACAATTATGAGACATGATTGTGAAATGTATTGATGGATAATTTGCAATGTTGTGTGATACACAGTATTAGAAGTGGACATCGGAAGAAGATCACTCACCTCCTGTGTGGGAATTGAAAAGAAGAATCCTGGTGAGTTGGCACCAAGGACTGTCACAATTATGAGACATGATTGTGAAATGGCATTATGATGAGACATGATTGTGAAATTACGTTATGTACTGTAAATGTACAGTAAGCATATGATGTGGGGTTCCATGTAAATGCATGATTGTTGATGTTGGCAGAGTGTTATTCCTGTGACTTTTTCTTATTATTCTGAGTTGTTGATTGTTCTGTACATTTCTGTGCAGACTGGTTATTTGTTACACCCATTCTGGGGGAGCACGGAGCCTGGGCTGGACCTCCATCTACAAGCAACGGCCTGTTCAGTCATTAACCCCACACTGCCCAGATCACTTGCCCTAGTGGCAGCGGTAGGAACTATACCCCCCTTTTTTTGATTGAGTGCACTCAAAGAGACTAATTGGGTACCCGTTTTATTTAGTTTGTTATTTTCTATAGGACCTCTTTTGGGTCCCTGTTTACATTTGTTCTAATGTTCTGTTATTGAATGTACATTTATAATTGAAAGAAAAGTGAACAGAAGAGAAACAGTTCATTTTGGCTTATTGCCTTGCCTAGATAAAAGGTTAAATATAATTTACTGTGTCTGTGCATTCCTTCTATCAGAGAAACCTTAATATATATACTGCCAGTTATTTTACAATTTTGAGTAGATGTACCACTGCACTTAAGCATTACACAGTGGGTTACATAAAGTGGTGACCACGAAGGGACATTACTGGCTTTATTCTCTGATCAGAGGGATTGATATAACGTTTTTGTGTGAATTTAATTGATTTGGAAAAAAAAGAGAAGGAAGATGGAATATTGTAACCGCTTTGGTATGCATGCGCCAAGCTGCCTGTTTATCTCTGGTGTTGATGATAAATATTCCCTTGATGATGTTAGTGATATGTTTAAGATGCATGGTGCTGTTGTTGATTGTAAGAGAATTCCAAATGAACCAGGCAAACCCAATGGGAGGGTCCTTATCCAATTCAAAGAGGAGAGAGCTGTAACTCGTATGGACCCAGAGGTACTTGACAAAGCATTCAGTCCTCCTGATGATCCTGAGACATTCTGGCAGGTCGACACTGTCCGGGAACCCGAAGAACAAAAATCTATAGATGAACAAAAATTTGCTGCTGCTATTGCTGGCCTAGACGAGGCTCATTTGATCCAAATGCTCCAAACTCAGCTTCTGAGCCTCCAGACACCTAGTAGTGCGGCACATGTTGATAATGCAGGCGACAATGTGCCTACATCGTCTCAGGGGCCGCTCAATTTGGATGAGAGCCTCATCAATCCCCCCAGTGTCCAGAGAGTCGTCGTTGAACACGTGATAAAGACAGAACCACACTCTTCCCATGTCACCAAAATTCGCACCTTCTCGGGAAGAGCGCCCAAGCCCAATGGGGAAGTTGATTATGAGACATGGCGCACTCAAGTGCAACTGTTAATGAGTGACCCCTCCAGCCCAGATTCTCAGAAAGTCAGGAAGATCTTAGAAAGTTTATTGAGCCCTGCTAGTGATCTAGTTAAGAGTCTTGGCATCGACTCCCCACCTGCACTATATCTCACTCAACTTGATGCAGCATTTGGGGTAGTTGCTGATGGAGAGGAACTGTATGCAGCATTTCTGGGTGCTAGCCAAAACTCTGGGGAGAAACCTTCTGACTTCTTGAATCGTTTACATCTAATGCTTGGCAGAGCTATTGCTGGGGGAGGCGTGTCACTGTCCACTGAAGGTTCACAAAAGCAACTCCTCAGACAATTCTGCAGGGGCTGCTGGGATCAGACAATGCTCATCGAGCTCCAGCTTGAGCAGAAAAAGGCTAACCCCCCACCTTTTCCAGATCTGCTGTTGCTCCTCAGACAGCAGGAAGACAGACGGCTGACAAAGCTAAACCGAATGAAGAAGCATCTTGGAAGCGCAAAGGCTATGTCTCAAATGCACACAGTCTATGGGTTACCTCAACATGAAGAGGAGTCAGATGAAAGTGAAGCTGCGTTGACCCCAAAGGCGGAAAAAAAGAAGCTGAGTGAGACTCAAAAGCTTGCTCAGGAAGTGGCTGACTTGAAGAAACAGCTCGCCTCTTTCCAGTCAACATCAAAGCCTAATGAGCCACATCGTGTAGAGAACACAAATGAAAATGCCGTTAGGGGGGCCTGTATGGTATCGAATGTGGCTGGTCGCAGAATGAACACACAAACACCAAATATGCCCAGAGCCTGGTTTTGTTTTAAGTGTGGAGAAGATGGCCACATCGCAGCCTTATGTGAAAATGAACCAAACCCTGTTCTTGTGCGGCAAAAGAATGCTGAGCTCAAGGACCGACGCGACCAACGGAGGATGCAACAGCAGAGTCAGACAGATTTCCCTTTAAACTACTAGTGGCTCCTGATGAGGGACATTCAGAAGCCAGGCACCCCACCTTATCTAGTCCCACATCCCGTGGTGTGAAATCAAATGTAGGACCTAAAGTGAGGGCAGAACAATTGAAACAAACAAGCGCACCCCTTGACTATAGTGCCTTGCCCCACGGTCTGGTAGGACCACGCTACACTACTGTGGTCCTTATAGAAGGAAAGCAATGCAAAAGCCTCTTAGACACTGGGTCACAGATCACTACAGTTTCAGAGACATTTTACTCGGATCATCTCTCCTCCTTTCCTGTTGAACCGATTAGTGGCCTGCTTGAGATTTTGGGTGCTGGGGGTCAGCGTGTCCCGTACTTAGGTTACATACAAGTTCTTCTGTCATTCCCAAAAAGTGTCACAGGGATAGAAGAGAGCATTTCATCGCTGATATTGATTGTACCAGACACTGACTTTAATGGAGAAGTTCCCTTGCTTGTTGGGACCAATGTCCTTGACAGACTGTATCAGAGTGGAATTGAGCGTGAAGGGCTACAATTTCTACAAGGAAGTGATCTCAGTGCAGAATGTGTCATGCTCTTCCAGCACATTGCTCAGACCCACAGTGAGGAAATGGAGGCCATGCCAGTGAAGTTGCTTGGGCATCGTCCGGTTGTTATCCCCGCGGGGCAAAGGATGTGTGTACCGGGGGGCGTTAGAATAAAGACATCGTCACCTCTGACGTCGTGTGCAATCGATTCTCCTGCAACACCCCCCCTGCCAGGTGGTGCCTTACTAATTCCAACGCTATTGGAGGCCCCCTATCAGTCTTTCAGCAAGGTCCCTGTTTTGATTCACAATGTAAGCTCACACAGCATCACACTGCACCCGAAGCATGTGATAGCCGAGTTGACGATGGTCCAGTGTGTGACAACTGTGAAACCACATAGCACTCCCACAACCTGTGGTCTCCAGACAGTGGAACCGGCAGCCCCCCTGGATGACAATATGGCTTGCAGTCTAGGAAGCTCTCCCATCCCACCAGAATGGAAGAAACGCATTGCAGACAAACTGAGTAGCATATCTGAGGTGTTTGCAATTGATGACTCCTCCCATGGGTGCACCTCAGCAGTCAAACACAGGATAAGACTTGAAGATGAAACCCCCTTCAAAGAGAGACCTCGACCAATCCACCCATGTGATAGAGAGGCTGTTAAGCAACACCTTCAAGATCTGCTGAAAGCAGGGATCATAAGGGAGTCAGAGAGCCCCTTTGCTTCCCCTATAGTGGTGGTGAAAAAGAAAAATGGAACGATCAGACTCTGTGTGGATTATCGGAAACTGAATATGCGGACTATCAGAGACGCGTATGCTCTCCCAAACATTGAGGAGACCTTCTCGGCTCTTAGTGGATCTAAATGGTTCTCTGTTATGGACCTCAAGTCGGGCTATTATCAAGTTGAACTTGCTGAAGAAGACAAGCACAAGACAGCATTCACATGCCCGCTTGGGTTCTACGAATTTAACCGCATGCCGCAGGGCGTAACCAATGCTCCCTCCACTTTCCAACGATTGATGGAAAGGTGTGTGGGAGACCTGCACCTGAACGAAGTCTTGGTTTTTCTGGATGATTTGATTGTCTTTTCGGACACCCTGGAGGAGCATGAACGCCGGCTGATGAAGGTTCTGCACAGACTCAAAGATTATGGCTTGAAGCTGTCCCCGGACAAATGTCACTTCTTTCAGTCCTCGGTGAAGTATCTTGGCCACATTGTGGATGCCGAGGGCATCCATACTGACCCCGAGAAGATATCCGCTTTAAGAGACTGGCCTAGGCCAACCAACCGTAAAGAGCTGAAATGTTTTTTGGGGTTTTCCGGGTATTATCGGCGTTACGTGCAAGGCTACTCTAAAATAGCAAAACCATTGAATGACCTCACTATCGGCTATGTGGCTACTAGGAAAAGGGGAAAGCCATACAAGAGACCGAGACCCCAAGCTTCAGTGAACCAGAGCCAGCTTTTTGCCGACGAATGGACAGAAGATTGCGAGCTGGCTTTTAGAACGCTCATCGACAGATTGACCTCTGCACCCGTATTAGCATTTGCAAACCCCAATCTCCCATACATACTCCACACTGACGCTTGCGGGGAAGGTTTGGGCGCTGCACTTTATCAAGAACAGGAAGGGAAACTACGGGTCGTAGCATATGCTAGCAGAGGGCTGTCCAAAAGTGAACGGAATTACCCAACCCACAAGCTCGAATACCTGGCTTTGAAATGGGCCATATCTGAGAAGTTCCATGATTATCTGTACGGTACAGAATTCACAGTCCTTACCGACAATAATCCTCTCACTTATGTGTTGACTTCTGCAAAACTTGATGCAGCTGGCCACCGCTGGCTTGCAACTCTCTCGATGTACAATTTTGAAATAAAGTACCGACCTGGTAACACAAATCAAGACGCAGATGGCCTGTCAAGGCGCCCCCAGGAACCCTCACAGGATGATGATGCTTTTCTCAAGGAGAAGGAGAGGATTGAAGAACTCCGCGAACGTGTGTTGAGCAAGAACCGTGTTTTCTCAGGTGCCACATTCAGTGCCCTCTGCCATAGACACTCTGTGAGACAACCATATCTCCCTGAAGCTCCTATTTTAGTGGAGTCCCTGGCGGTGGACCCCTCTGCTATTCCCGCAAGCTATACCTGCTTTTCCCAGAGAACTGTTCCAGGGATGACCCCAGAAGACTGGTATAAGTCACAGAGGGCGGACCCGTGCATAGGACGTGTCATACAACTTCTCGAGAGGGGTGCCAAGCCATCATTCCAGGAGACCAGATCAGAACCCCCAGAAGTGAAGTTGTTCCTCAGGCAGTGGAATCGACTTGAGCTCCAAGATGGAGTTTTGTTCAGGAAATATATTGACAGAGGTACCGAAGGTTATCAGTTAGTCTTGCCAGAGAAACACAGAGCCAAAGCATTGGAAGGTGTTCACGATGAAGTTGGTCACCTTGGGTTCGACCGTGCCCTCAACTTGGCCCGTGCACGATTCTATTGGCCAAAGATGGCTCAGGCAATTGATGTAAAGTGTCACACATGCGAGAGGTGTTTCAGGAGGAAAACCAATCCGGAAAGAGCTGCTCCAATGATGAATATCAGTACTAGCTACCCTCTCGAATTGGTCTGCATGGACTATTTGACTATTGAACCTGACAACAGAGATACCAGGAACGTGTTGGTTATTACAGATCACTTCACCAAATTTGCTGTGGCAGTTCCCACAAAGGACCAAAAGGCAAGAACGGTGGCTAAGGCACTCTGGGAGAACTTCTTTGTTCATTATGGATTTCCTGGCCGCCTTCATAGTGACCAGGGGAGGGACTTTGAAAGTCACACAATCCGAGAGCTGTGTTCACTGATAGGAGCAGAGAAGGTGAGGACTACCCCTTATCACCCTCGCGGTAACCCAGTTGAACGATTCAATAGGACCTTGCTCGGCATGCTTGGCACATTGGAGGACAAAGACAAGTACCACTGGAGGGACTTTGTAAAGCCACTTGTTCACGCATATAATTGTACGCGGAACGACACCACCGGCTACTCGCCTTATGAACTGATGTTCGGCCGACAGCCAACTCTTCCCATTGACCTTTTTCTGGGACTCCAACCACAGAAGACCAATGCTGGGACTCACTCGGAGTATGTAAAGAACCTTCGAGAGCGGTTGAGGGAAAGCTATGGCCTGGCTGCAGAGAGTGCACGGAAGATGGGGGAGAAGAACAAGACTAGATTTAATGCCAAAGTCAGAGCAGCAGAACTAATAGCAGGTGATCGGGTCTTGGTACGAAATGTCAACATCAGAGGGAAGCACAAGCTTGCGGACAGATGGGAGAGAGAAATCTACCTTGTGGAGAAGAGGATTGGGGATGGGCCAGTTTATGTTGTTGTACCAGAAAAGGGTGGCGGCCATCATCGCACCCCTGTGGCTTCTTACCCATCATTGGAGATGAGGAGGCTAAGTCAAAAAGACCCTCCAAAGTGATGAAGTTGAGATCCCGAGAGTGGTCAAGGACGGATCCTGATGAGGATGAGGATGATGTCTGCAGTAGCAGTGATGAAGAGGAGCTTATGTTGGTGCACGAGCCAAGAGTGACTGTGATGAAGCCTTTCGTTGAAGCTGCGGATACAAGGGTTGAGATAAGATCTAGCAGGCTTCGCCAAGACTCGAGTCAGCCCTGTTCTACTGATGACTGTCATGCTCATGTTGGCGGGATTCAAGAGGATTTTCTAGAATGTGTGATGGAGGTCCTTCATGATAACCCTGAATCTGAAGATGCAGGACAATGGCATGAACATGAACACAATACTGATATTGCAGTTGGAGAAGACGGAGCTGTAGAACACGTTCATGCACAGCTTCCGGGGGAACAGTCAGTGTACATTGAACCACAGGCTGAAATCAGAAGATCGAGTAGACAACGGCATCAGCCTGATAGGCTGCACTACGACAGCCTTGGGAGGCCCTTAGTCCTTGCCATTACTGCTTTTTGCAGGAGTCTGGATGGCCTCGTCCAGGGATCTGGTCGATGGCCGACGCATGAAGGGACTCAAGCGTTCTAAGGGGGGGAGTATGTAGCCCAGGCTATATTCCCCTTCTATTCAAAATGGGTTGCCTGCCACCTTAAGAGAGTGATTGCGCTGGGTTGCTTGCCACCTTAAGAGAGTGATTGCGCAATCGCTTCCTGGAAAGAGAGTTGCATCATCAGAGCGCGGCAGCAGGAGACCGGCAAGAGAGGCCACTGCTAACATGCTATGAAACGAACGCACACAGAGTCGAGAGGTAAAACGAATAAACGTGAAGACAGACAATAAAAACCAATGAACAGAACGCTCGGAGGTGAACGCGGAGGTTGAATATCGAGCGGAGACATGTGAAGAACGGACGTGTGGTTACAGAGTAACCAGAGACACGTGAGAGATTAGCACTGAAGTGTGAATGAAGAAAATAAACCGAACCACGTGAGTCGTGAGAGATCGATGCAGAAATCATAATAAAAGAAGAGAGATGAAGAGGACGTCGCGGAAGGAATAAGAACATAAAAGAGTATTTGGTGAGTGCTCATGCAGATGATATTGAGCTAAGTCAAAGCAATATAAAATAACCAGTCAGGATATTGATGGATAATTCGTGATGTTGTGTTGATATACAGCATTAGAAGTGGACATCAGAAGAAGACCACTCACCCCTCCTGTGTGGGAATTGAAAAGAGGAATCCTGGTGAGTTGGCACCAAGGACTGTCACAATTATGAGACATGATTGTGAAATGGCATTATGATGAGACATGATTGTGAAATGACGTTATGTACTATAAATGTACAGTAAGCATATGATGTGGGGTTCCATGTAAATGCATGATTGTTGATGTTGGCAGAGTGTTATTCCTGTGACTTTTTCTTATTATTCTGAGTTGTTGATTGTTCTGTACATTTCTGTGCAGACTGGTTATTTGTTACACCCATTCTGGGGGAGCACGGAGCCTGGGCTGGACCTCCATCTACAAGCAACGGCCTGTTCAGTCATTAACCCCACACTGCCCAGATCACTTGCCCTAGTGGCAGCGGTAGGAACTATACCCCCCTTTTTTTGATTGAGTGCACTCAAAGAGACTAATTGGGTACCCGTTTTATTTAGTTTGTTATTTTCTATAGGACCTCTTTTGGGTCCCTGTTTACATTTGTTCTAATGTTCTGTTATTGAATGTACATTTATAATTGAAAGAAAAGTGAACAGAAGAGAAACAGTTCATTTTGGCTTATTGCCTTGCCTAGATAAAAGGTTAAATATAATTTACTGTGTCTGTGCATTCCTTCTATCAGAGAAACCTTAATATATATACTGCCAGTTATTTTACAATTTTGAGCAGATGTACCACTGCACTTAAGCATTACACAGTGGGTTACACTTGCACACGTGTGCATGCATGTGCGTACGTGTGCCCGCGTGCATGCACACACACACACACACACACACACACACACACACACACACACTTTCTCTGTATGTGCGCTCACACACACTAGGTACACTTAATGACTGGGTAGCAGGGGCGGATGTAACGTCCCATTTGGGGGGGCAAGAGAACATATTGGAGGGGTAAGAGAAAATGGTATCCCACTGAGCAATGAGACGTCCCAATGACGTCATTTATGGGTCATTTTTCGACGTCCAATTTTGGTCGGTGGGGGGTCCAGAGTGAAAGTTTTTATGACGTCTTTTTAGGACGTCTTCTGAACGTCAGTTTTGAACGTCGACTGGACCGCTAAATGAGGACCAATTGTATCCAAATGTGGTCAATTGTGGACGTCTTTTCAACGTCTTTCTCTGACGTCCCCTGAACGTCAGTTTTGAACGTCGACTGGACCGCTAAATGAGGCCCAAATCTAATCCAAATGTGGTCATTTGTTGACGTCTTTTCAACGTCTTTTTCTGACGTTCCCTGGAAGTCCAGTTTTGAACGTCCAATTTTGGTCAGTGGGGGGTCCAGAGTGAAAGTTTTTATGACGTCTTTTTATGACGTCTTCTGAACGTCAGTTTTGAACGTCGACTGGACCGCTAAATGAGGACCGATTGTATCCAAATGTGGTCAATTGTGGACGTCCTTTCAACGTCTTTTTCTGACGTCTTCTGAACATCCAATTTTGAACGTCAACTGGACTGCCGATTCTGGTCCAAATGTGGTCGTTGTGGTCTTTTCAGCGTCCAATTCTAATCCATTTCCCCCTCTTCTATACAGCCGGCTGTGCGCATAATTGTAGTCCCATCTTCAGATGACCATAGCTATCCTGAAAATGAACAGGATAAAAATGGTGCCACCTTTTGAAAACGAGGATTAGTTATGCACAGAGCCGGCTGCAGAGGAGAAGGGGGAATAGACTAGAATTGAACGTTAAAAATGTCCACAATGACCACATTTGGACCAGAATCGTCTCTAGCGGTCCAGTCCATGCTCCCTTAAAATAGACATACATATAAAACACATACATTTCACTATTTATTAACAAGCACTTTTAGTGATGCACATAAAACTTTGCATAATAACTTTGCAACAATAACTTATATTGCAACAATATAAACTTTGCATGCAGAGTATGCTCGGTGGGCTGTATACTGGGTTGTTTCGGGCCTAAAATGCCCTTTGGGGCCCCTATAATGTGCCAAAATACTTTTGGGGGGCATCCTTTTCTTTTTGTTATCCCATTGATGACCGAGACTTAGGCATCAATGGGATAACAAAAAGAATAGGATGAATGTTGTTAGGTCAAATACATAGTTAAAATAAACACAATAAATAAACAAATATAATTTAAAAACTCAAAATGAAACCATGAGATTGGGTAGAACAGAAAATATAAATATAAATAATTTCAAAAGGAGATCAAAAAAGATTGTCAATTACAAATGTTTACAGACAAGTCTCCCAACGGTACCTCATTTCAAAGACCATTTATCAACATGTGGAAGTTCCTTTCTGCAAACATGAGATGAAAATTATTCATAGAACTTTCCAAACCGCTAAAGATGTTGTGGTGAAACTTGACATGATTACAACCATCAGTAACATTATCTTCTGCATGACTCTTCTGAAACAAACACTGAACTGTGGTCCCAGAAGGGAACCTCAGGTGCAAAATAAAACATTAACTTCGGTAACTCGTATGATGTGAAAGATTTGAGAACCAATGTTACGAAAGATGTTTTTTTTTTTTTTTTTTTTTTTTTTTACATCAGAACACAGGGATGAAACGGGAACAAACTTGACATCACAGGCAGGGGGAGAAGAGGTTAAAAGAGAGAAAGTCGCTTGATTGAGTCCAACTGATGATGCACTCCAGAATGTGTTTCCCACTCAGGTCTCTGAACTTTCCAGACCCTTGCAGTTCTAGGTGCACAAAATCTTAGAAGTTTCAAAGTTTGTGACTTGGCCCAAAAGTCCAGGCAGGCACCCAAAGACAGGCCAAATGTAAAACAAGTGTAAGAGCCACTTCAGCCAATACACCTAACCACCATCAATTTAAACAATTACCCCTCCTGTGCCAGAAAACAACACGAACGTATAAAAATAAAATAAATCATGCATGCCCCTGGCAGTGGCATGCGGTGTTCCGCTGCATGTTGTTTGATGACTTCCTCTGTGGCGTCCGGGTGTATCTTCAAAACGGCATCTGCAGAGTAGAATAGCAAAAATTACATTTATGCAAAGGCAACATGGTGTCAAAGTCTCTATACTTGTGGTGAAACGCATCTTGGTAATTCATTTCCAATAAGAGGCATATTTATTTTGGACATGCAAAGGAGAACAAAGCAGGGGGAGAGCTGAAGAATGTTGATTTTTTTTTTTTTTTTTACGCTAGGCAGAAAAGCCCTGACGCACGGTTTGTCAACTGGATCCGTGATGACTTTAAAACATCACCACAGGTCCATGGCGACAATGCCAGTTTCACACAGTCCGTGTGAAAAGCCCATTATGCAAAGACATGTTGCCTGAACATCCACTACTACAGCATAATACAAAGCGGGCTCCTTTCCTTCCCTCTGGAATGGTTTCTACCAGAAACAGTTTGCTGGTGAGCTGTAGAAATGTTTTGCCAAAATATAGGGTGCATATTTTCTTTCCTTGGTTACAGGGCTGGAAATTAACTTTTGACCTACTTGCCAAGTGGCAAGTAGATGAAAAAAGTTACTTGCCAGCCAGATTTGTTTTACTCACCAAATGCCAAAATTAACACTTTACTGACATCACTATAATGACATAGTAGGCATCATAGTGTCATACTGTCACAGTTTTTATGCTGCAGATTAAAGACAAATCGTTATCCGACTGTGTATGATACAGTTACAGAACTATGACATAGAACGTGCACTCGCTGTATTCAGACAGCCGTGTTGTATACACTAGTCGCTAAAAATCCTTCTCGACAAACAGGAAAACTGCTCACTAGTGGCGAGTGCTAATTTCCAACTCTGCTTGGTTAACATGAATTATGGGCTTACCTTTAACTACTTTGTACAGGGTGGTTGTCCCAAAGGCCGTTTTCTCCTTCGTTTTCTTCTTCTTCTTCTTTTGCCTGGACTGCATTACTGAAGAGTCTGGGAAAAAATAACAATGACATTTAAATGAAAAGTTTTATATCATGTTCCCAAATACTCCTAACCCTTAACATCCCCCTTAGTCCATTTGCGACGGCGGCGGCAGTCGCAAGGCCCATTGCAACGGGAGGCTTCCCGCCGTGACGGGAGAGGGCCTGTGGTGACGGATGTGCCCTTCGCGGCGGGAGGGCTCCCGTTGCAACGGGTGTTGCGACTGCCGTTGCAGTCGCAATTGGATCTCGCTGGCTATCTCCCGATTAGTCGTCTCCCGATTAGTCGTCCCCCATTATCACCTGTCACTCAACACCAAACAAAGTTCGTAAAGAACAGCAGGTACACAACCACACACCAAATAACTGATCAGATATAGAAAAAAAAATCACAGCTTACACAAACACCAAAACAAGGGTTCAAGTATGTCTCATGTTGAACACACCTGTCAATGACCTTATGTACAGTCCCCCACGCTTCTTCCACCAATGCGGGACAGCTGGAGCACCTGTTGGAATAAGTACATGACAACTGTAACATACACAATTGTCAAATCTGATCTGGCTGGGGAGGGCCACAAACACACAGACACACATATGGCCGGATTTACACTGGCAGCCAAATATAGCCCGAGTCAGATCTCTCACTTCAAGATTGGAATCTGATTCGTGAAAAGAAGTCTGAACACAGACAGGTCACATGGAATCTGATTTTCAAACATCTGACCTGAGCCACTTCAATATGTGGTTTCAAATCTGATTTCTAACGATGTGACTCAGTCTGGATTCAGTATCCTGATCTAACTACACATTACATTTCAAACTAGCAAAAACATCACAGAGTGCAATAATTGCATTTTGATTAATAAGTGGCAAGCGTTGAAATTGAAATAAAACAATTTTATACTGGATGTCTGTCCAATTTGTTTGACTCCATTGTCCATTCCACAGAAATATATTGGGAAAATAGGAGATCTGCAAGTAAACAATGCCTAAAATACATTGTAATGCATGCCTTTTAAACACAGCAACCAAAGCAGCCGATGCAGGGCGCACAGTTCTTTGACAGATCCGATCTGATCACTTACAAATGCTGTATGAACGGTTGGGCTAAATGATCGGGAAATCTGATTTAAATCTGATTTGGCTGTATGTGACTGCAGTCTAAACCCGGCCTAACATACGTCATCCTAATTGTCAAATCCAATTGGCTGGGGGCCACAAACACACAGACATACTAACATACGCACAAATGTAGAAGCAGCTGGCGCTGCTTAAAAATAAGTATACACATTTCATTTTCTAATGTTTGTTAGTTCTGGGCTTTTAAAGCCTACCAGTGTGTTGAAGGTTTCAGGATCTCCCAGCCGGTTCTCCTCTCACTGGAGCTGTTCTAGTGACTCGATCGTCTCAATACGATCGGCTGATGTCGGCTCATGGCTCTTAATTCTGCGCATCTCGTTGCGGACCTTGAGCATGAGGTTTAGAAACTTCTTCTGGTATACTGGAAAAAAGAGAAAAAAAAAATCTATTAACAAATGTTAAGTCTGAGATTATAGATAGAAACAACGAATGTTGAAAAACACTAATTCAATAGCAGTTTGTGAGTCCTGGTAGAACGGTCAAGGAGAGGGCATATTATTAGGATAGAAAATTTAAAAGAAAATAAAAAGTTCTCTTGGCCGAGTCCTGTCTTCATTGAAAGACAGTGGCTCAGAACTTACAGTACCTTCCCATGGTAACGGGAACAACCCATCCCTCAAAGTAGGATCTGGACCTGTTCAAGAGGGATACAATTAAAAAGGATGTTTTAGAAAATAACTAAGCAGATTTTATCAATATCAGAAGGCCCGCATTAAAACATGCCAAAAGAAGGTTCTTAAGTTTTCAAATGGTATTTGTATTTTTCTTAACAAGGTCACTATTAACATAAGAAATAATTACATGGTGATGAGGTCCAACCTACGACGACTAGATCCATGTGAGGCTGCAAAAGACAGAAGTAGGTTCTTTAGATTCCAAACACTGATTTTCAAGCAGGTCAACACCATTAACCACTTAAACTCCAGCATCGGATTTGTGGGGAAAGCTTCCACTGAAAACAGCCAACCGCCAAGTTCACAATGCGACGCACCACATCGCATCGTGAACTTTAATTTCTAGGCCCAGGGCTTGGCACTAAGACTTGCCTGCTTGCCCGGGGCAAGTAAAAAAAATGGTGGGGCAAGTGAAGACTGCTACCTGGTTGCCCGATCGGGCAAGTGTGTGACTTAGTGCGCAATAACACAACACAAGATAAATTTGTCTTGAAGGTGGTCATTGCAACCTGGGCTAATTAAGATGATGAATTTTAACTCTTGTAAAATGAAACCAAATGGACCCGCAAGGGTCCATTTGGTTTCATTTTTACACTCTCAAGAGTTACATCTGGTTAACCAACTTAGCTGGGGACCACCTGGAACCCTCTCAGGGACCACGTGTTGAAAACCCCTGGTTTAAAGCACCCACTTAAGTGCAAAATTTACAATATATTTTTGGGGGGCAAGTGACCATGACCTGAGGGCAAGTAGAACCTGACTTGCACTTGCCCGATGGGCAAGTTCTTCGGAGACCTTAGTGTCAACCCCTGTAGGCCCCAAGTTTGACATGCATTAATGGACATCCATTTAATGGCATTTGCATCTATAAAAACTCCAGCTTATATAGTAAAATCAATGCTAACTTTAAGCTTTTCCCCATTTGTACACTATCAGAGTTACAGACCAATAATTTAGATCCTAACATCCATCCTTTAGCTGGGTACCCACTGGGGCTCCCTCAAGGACCCCTGGGTGCCCGGACCTTACATAAGAGAACCGTGGGCATAGACCATTTTGCTAAATCCGACTTTAGTACTATGGCAATAACACTGAAAAAGAACATAACGATGAGCAGATAAATAAATGGATCACAGTCTACAATACATCCAGCTATAATTAACAGTGAAGCAGTGAATAAACAGTTAAAAAGGGTCAACCAAAGAACTAGATTCCTATACAGGATCTCCCCACTGGTCAACAAAGACACTTTGAAGACTATAACGGGAGCCCTAGTACAAGGTTTCTTTGACCACGCCTGCACCTCTTGGTACCACAGCACCACAAAAGGCACTGAAAACTAAGGACCTCCCAAAACAAACTGGTCAGGCTGCTAGGTGGCCTCACACCACGAACACACCTCACCCCTGCCCACTTTGACAGTCTGGGTTGGCTTAGGGTTGACGAGAGAGTACAACATCTCGCAATGGGTCTGGTAGACAAGATTCGATACTCTACTACCAAAATACCCATGTACCTGTCCAAATACTTCCTTAATGTCAATGTGGTCCACTCACACAACACCAGAGGGAGTGCTACTAACCATGTCCAACCCAGATTTTTCACAAACAAGGGACTCAATTCTTCTCGCTCATATGCCACCAAAATGTGGAACGCCCTACCAACAGTCATTAAGACTTGCAAATCCCTAGCCGCATTGCAACTCTAGATTCTTTTATAATTGGAATGTATTGCATCTAGAGCCATAGCCGAAATGTCATCAGTGATGACCTGTATTAAACGACGTCAAACTCACAACTTTGCAGCTGTAGAGAAAGTTTGATACATCCTCTGTCGATCTACAAGGGTTTTGTGCCATAATAATCCACCGTAGACACATTATGAGCTACTTTCTGTCCTAGGTAGTCCTCAACATACATCACGAGCTGCCATCTTGAAAATAAGAGCCAAGGGGGAGTGCTTGTTTTATACACTAACATACACAAACAGCAGGTAGCGATTTGGGTTGGCTTAGGGTTGACGACAGAGTACAACATCTCGCAATGGCTTTGGTCCACAAGATACGATACTCTACCAAAATACCCTTGTACCTATCCAAATACTTCCTAAATGTCAATGAGGTCCACTCCCACAACACCAGAGGGAGTGCTACTAACCATGTCCGTCCGACCCAGATTTGGCACAAACAAGGGTCTTAATTCCTTCCACTCATATGCCACCAAAATGTGGAATGCCCTACCAACAGTCAAAGGCATGTGAATCCCTTGACTCCTTCAAAACCGCTCTCAAAGGGCACCTACAGATGGCTGCAATTCGAAACTGGCCTTTGTAAAACAAAAATGTATATAAAATCCCCCCACCCACCCTCATTGTACATTTCTCTTTTCCCTTTTTACCTCCACTATGATTTTACCTCAATGATTTGCTGCTTCTGATTTTACTGAAGTAGTTGTTTTATATGTACGGTATTTGAATGCCTTAATGAAATGAACAAGTTGGCCACTATTGTAAACAAGTGTATGCTTAACTAGTGTGTCCAATCAGCTTTTTCAGATTTGATGCAGTTGTACTTGAATTGTACTGTAATTCTCCAAGCTGTTATCAGTTTTGTTGCAGTGTGTACTTGACTTGTACTGTAACTCTCATCTCTGTCAATAAAGATTTCATTCATTCATTCTTATTTTCAAGATGGCAGCTCATGTTGTTTGTTGAGGACTACCCAGGACAGAAAGTAGCTCATAATATGTCTAGCAGTGGATTTTTATGAGACAAAACCCTTGCAGATCAACAGAGGATATATCAAGCTTTCTCTACAGTTGCGAAGTTTGTGAGTTTGACGTTGTTTAATACAGGCAGGCAATGGCTGCAATACGAAACTGGTCTCTGTAAAAATTAATTTGTAAATACAATTCCCCCTACCTACCCCTTCTCCCTTTTGTACATTTCTCTTTTCCCTTTTTACCACAACTATGATTTTACCTCCTCTATGATTTGCTACTTCTGGCTTTACAGAAGTAATTATACTGCATGTCTCTGAATGTCTTAATGAAATGAACAAGTTGGCCACTATTGTAAACAAGTGTATGCTTAACTAGTGTCCAATAATTTTTTCAGATTTGATGCAGTTGTACTTGAATTGTACTGTAATTCTCCAAGCTGTTATAAGTTTTGTTGCTGTGTGTACATGACCTGATACTCTCAATTTCTGTCAATACAAATTTCATTCATTCATTCATTCATTCAACCAACCACTTAAACCCTAGCATTGGTCTTGTGGATAAAGCTGCCACTGAAAACAGCCGAGCAACAAGCCCATACATCGCTAGTACAGGCCTCATAACCAAACATTTTAAAAATAATGAAGTATAATAGATAATATAATATTTAACGTTCTGCTTTGTTTCTGCTAACAACGGCGTGGCGGCCAGGCTGACTCGCTAGTACAGGCCTCAACCAACCAAACATGTTAAAAAATAACGTAGTATAATGTATAAACAGGGGTGCCCAACCTTTTTTGACCCAAGATCTACTTTTCAGCAGCCCACCCCTCCGGGATCTACCAGTTCAATATCAACATTTCAAACCACACGCATCGTTGCCAGCCTGCAACTTCACAACAACACAACACTACTTTGTTTTACCACTTTACTTTATGTCCATATAAGCATAAAGTACAACAGACTTGTCATAAATAGGCCTACAACAGTACAACATAAGTACAACAGACTTGGACAAACACTGCCATTGCAAATGCGATCATAATAAGAACAGTCCAGAATAGTCCATTATAAGTTGCAGAACAGTCCATTACACGTTGCAGAACAATACTGTTGGCATAATTCACAGACAGCAGACAACAATCCTCCAAATGAGCCGCTTTGTAGACAGACTGACACGCACGCGCACGCGCACACACACACACACACACACACACACACACACACACACACACACACACACACACACACACACACACACACACACACACACACACACACACACGCTCGCTCTTTTTTCTTCTCCACCCCATTTTTTTTTTCTTTCCCCCCACATCTCCAGAGATCTACTTGTGATCAGGCCGAGATCTACCAGTAGATCCCCTGATGTAACTTAGGCTACTCGGCGACGTTCTGCTAACAACAGCGTGCTTCGCCTGTGCTAATGTACCAGTGGCTGCACTAGCTTTGTTAGCACAAGTTAGCACTCACACTAGCTATAGAATAACCTTTGCAACATCTCCAAACATACATTCTTAGCGACTGGACATGTGCTTGTTCATGTGCGGTTGGGTTACAGTTGCATTCTTCCATATCATTTCGCTTATAATTAAAATAATATTATAATACTGCTTACCTTCGATTTGTTTTGAAGAAGTGACTTGTCTGAAGAACTGAACTGGACGCGTCGGTTGGCACGACTGAATAGTGCTGAATGGTAGCTGCAGGATGGCCCCGCCCACCAAGCCGGGCAGCCAATCACAGGGGTGTTCAGTATTAGGTCATTTTGCCTCGGCCAATCACAATAGTTCTTACCTATTCAAACTGTATTATTTAATTTAATGTTTTTTCCCCCCAATACAGTATTGTTTGATAAAATCTAATGTAATTATGACTTATGGGATCACACTCTCTTGCACATATATCTTCATTATAAATTAAATAAATATAAAATTAAGTTTTAAAATGTTGATGCATGTTTTTCACTATTGTTTTATATGACAAAATATAGAATCCTAATCTAATTATGGTTGTGATGACTAGCACATATATCATCATAATAAATTAAATAAATCTAAATTTTAAGTTTGATTCAGATCCATCCATGTCAAAATACTGCCTGCATAGATCAACAATTAGACTAGCCTGTTTATTCAGAAATATGATGTCCAAGTCTATTTAGTGTCACAATGTTAAACGTATTAGACCCAATTGTTTACAAGAAAATGAGATAGTATACTTTGTAGGCCTACTGTTGGTGTCCAGTTATGTGACCAGATCCAAAATGTTCATTTGAGGGACAGTGCAGCTGTCTGTGTGGGACAATGTGGGACAGGGACAGGGGCAGATTGGCCATCTGGCATACAGGGGTGGACCATCCAGTATTGGGGCCTTTGGGGCCCTCAAAATGCCCTAAAATATTTTTGGGACGCTTGAAAAGTCTGTGGGACTGTCTTGCGCAAAGAGGGGCGTCTGGTCACCCTGTGTCCAGTCCTTATCACCATACAACAATGTCAAGGTTCAAGGTTACTTAATTTCATCTCTAAGGAGAAATTTGTCTTGGACATACAGACTTAAACATGCAAGACATTACAGTACAATACATTAAGGCACCCATGTGAATCGTACACCCCCACAGCAGGTACACATCCCTGATATAATACATAATTAAGAGAGAAGACAAGACAACATGTTTTCAGTGTAATGGAGAGACCTTTACACCTTGTCTTAGCGTCTTCTTCTCCCCCCTCTGTAAGGGAATCATAGGAGTGTGGTTATAGGTACAAAGGAGAACCTAAACCTGTTAGATACCTCCTGTTATAATGGCCTGTCCTGTGTGTGTGCAGTACATCTGGATGAGGACCTCTTTTCACATGTTGTATAGCGCAGCAGCGTAGTTTATTGAAAGTTGTCTTTAGTTTGTCAAAAGGTAGGGAGTGCAAATACCGCATCATTGTTGTCTTAGGTGTACTAGCCTGTGCTGGACTAGGCTCCTGTCCGCTCTGAAACTTCTTGCATGTGGGCGTAATCACTGTGTACATGGCAATGACCTTTACATGAGATTGTACATGGCCCATGCATAGTTTAATATTTCCAAGCAACAGTATACAGTTTCAAGCAGCCTAATAGACTTCAATACAGCCTTACTAGAGCTGAAAACAGACTAAAGTCAGGTAGATTTTAGTACAGCTGTTCTATTCTTGTACAAAAGCTTCTATATGACTCAATTGAACGCTGATGTGATGATGATGTGTGTGTGTGTGTGTGTGTGTGTGTGTGTGTGTGTGTGTGTGTGTGTGTGTGTGTGTGTGTGTGTGTGTGTGTGTGTGTGTGTGTGTGTGTGTGTGTGTGTGTGTGTGTGTGTGCTGTCCTTACACTAATAATAATAGACCAGTCCAGTACTTCTCCCTGAAGGAAAGAGCTGGTAAAGATGATGTGCTGGGTGTAGCAGGAGGTCATCTCAGAGACCACAAAGCGTCAGGTTCAATGTTCTCTGAGGAAGCACTTAGTAGCCCAGGGGTCCCACAGGGGACTGTCAGTTCCACTTTTTTGTTTATGTTGTATACTAATGACTATGTAAGCTAGATCATATCCAAATCAGTATGTGATTACATTTTCTGATGACACCATTATACTCAGCCTGCTCACAAGCCAATCTGCCCCCCACAGCCACACAGCTGGAGTGGAAAGGTATGCTGAATGGTGCGATCAGAATTACCTGATGATAAACACAAAGAAAATGGAAGAGGTCATTATTGACCTTGACCATGATCAGTATTCATAACGACACCATGTGTCAGGGCTCCTCATATAAGTACCTAGGAGTACATATTGATGAGCTGGAACATGCATGTTACATCCTGTTGTGCTAAGATACATCATCGGCATCGCTTACACTTCCTCTGTAGATTGAGGTTGTTTGGAGTTAGGGTTTGTTGCTTTTTCACAGAGCAAGCATTGAGTCAATTCTGGTATCACCAGCTGGTTTGGTAACTTGAATCTTAAGTTTAAATCGCAGATTGCTTGCAAAGATGGCCGGGAAGATCATGGGCATGTCCAGCCCCCCAATCAGCCCCCCCCTCCCCCCGAGCCATCTTTATACAAGCAGTCATTAGACGGGCTCAGAACATTGTCTCTGATCCCACATCCTCTCAACCAAGAGTATGTGCTGATGCGGGATGGGAGAAGACAGAATTCCACCATGTAAATACAATAGATATAAGCATTTGTTTCTCTCTCGATTAAGTTAGCATTGCTGCATATCCCTATTATGTCTACGAAGCTTTATGTCTACAAAGCACTACGTCACATGTATCCCCATATATAGGTATGATGTGGTCGCCCAGTCGATGCGTTAATTAGAAAAAAATATTTGAAAAAAGGGCTTCGTTAGTCTCTTCCTAATATTATGGTCAATGTCCTAGGTCAGAGTATCCCCATATAGGCATGACGTGGTCGTCCAGTCGAGGTCCACAAAAATCCAATGGACATCCAAAAAATGTCCTGGCCAGATGACTTTCTAGGACCTGATTCTGACGTCCAATGGACATAAAAAATGGACCTAGCCAGACGTCTTTGCAGGAACTGATTCAAACGTCCAATGGATGTCAAAAAATGGACCTATAGCCGGATGTCTTTGTAGAACCTGATTCTGACGTTCAATGGACGTCCAAAAAATGGACCTAGCCGGACGTCTTTGTAGGACCTGATTCTGACGTCCAATGGACGTCCAAAAAATGGACCTAGCCGGACGTCTTTGTAGGACCTGATTCTGACGTCCAATGGACAACCAAAAAATGGACCTAGCCGGACGTCTTTGGAGGACCTGATTCTGACGTCCAATGGACGTCCAAAAAATGGACCTAGCCGGACGTCTTTGGAGGACCTGAATCTGACGTCCAATGGACGACCAAAAAATGGACCTCGCCGGACGACTTTGTAGGACCTGATTCTGACGTCCAATGGACGACCAAAAAATGGACCTCGCCGGACGACTTTGTAGGACCTGATTCTGACGTCCAATGGACGTCCAAAAAATGGACCTAGCCGAACGTCTTTGTAGGACCTGATTCTGACGTCCAATGGACGTCCAAAAAATGGACCTAGCCGGACGTCTTTGGAGGACCTGATTCTGACGTCCAATGGACGTCCAAAAAATGGACCTAGCCGGACGTCTTTGGAGGACCTGATTCTGACGTCCAATGGACGTCCAAAAAATGGACCTAGCCGGACGTCTTTGGAGGACCTGATTCTGACGTCCAATGGACGTCCAAAAAATGGACCTAGCCGGACGTCTTTGGAGGACCTGATTCTGACGTCCAATGGACGTCCAAAAAATGGACCTAGCCGGACGTCTTTGGAGGACCTGATTCTGACGTCCAATGGACGTCCAAAAAACGGACCTAGCCGGACGTCTTTGTAGGACCTGATTCTGACGTCCAATGGACGTCCCAAAAAAGTACGCAGGAGGACGTCTTTTCCAGGACGTGTGTCAAACGTCCGATGGACATCCAAAGATGACGTGCAAAAATTGAACGTCTTATTGACGTTCAAATTGGGTCTAAGTTAGACGTCAAAATATTGGACCTTGTTTGGACGTCACATGGACGTCCAAAATTGGTCTTGGACGGACCGACCTAATCTGCACGTCATTTGGACGTCCGCTGGACGTCCAATGTTTGCTGGGATGGGTGCGGCTTCATCGCCCACATCGGGTGATGAAGTCACACCCATACCATTTTCGGTTACAGGACTTTTATTAGGCAAGTAAAGCATCGATAATAACATCAGTTGTTGAAGTTGCAACAGACACGCAGCATGCATAAAGCTAAAGGTCTGACTCAGAGAGTTTTCTGTTTTCAATCATGAAATGCTGTTGGTTTAGTGGTGACACGGCTGTAGTTAGTTAGTAGCAGTGGTAGTGTTTGAAATCATTAAATATAAGCACTTTAATTTGAAATATCTTGGGTTGTTTTGGATGGCATCGTGTTTGGGGGGGCAGACTCTGTATTTAGTGGGGCATTGCCCCCCCCCATGCCCATGCCTAGATCCGCCCCTGCTGGGTAGAGTCTCTCTCACAGAGTAACGCTATGTGTTGCACTGCTGCTCAGCTGCTCTCATGGCAGCTAAACCTGCGTCAGGCATGAGGGGACACTAATAAAATGCTGGTGTGAAGGAGAGAAAAATAACATTCCACTCATCCTGGTGGGAGATAAAGCCCCCTGTTCATCCAACCATGGACCAAAAAACACAAAAAAATGGGATACAGGTGACATGTTTTTGGTATCATTTCTCTTACAAAAAAAAAAGCTGCTTCATAGTACATTCTTGATTTCATGGTATATTATCATTAGGTAAAGTATGTGCATAATTTGACAAATTGCCATTTATTTAGCATAGGCCTATTTGATATATTTCCCCATCCTGGCCTTATCCTGGTCTGGTTCAAAAATGAGAACAATATTTAATGGACCTGATAATTTGGAATGAATGAGCCTTTCTAGTTCCATAATTTTCTAGTTCACTCTTTTACTGGCACCTGTCTATTTAAATGAAAGATTGGCCGACCCAAACGCCTGTCATCCGGCAAAAAATAAAGTTCTCAACAACCCCAAAAATGAAGGCACAACCCTAACTGTACACACTGCATATATGGCCAGTGCATAATTCATTCCATATTTTGATCTGATCCTCCCATTATGGAATTGCCCTTACTGTAATACAACACTCAAAGTGCCTGTCAGCACCTCGCAGATTGTGTCGACTGCCAGACAGTGTGTGGTGGACGTCGTCTGTTCACATTGCTGACAGATGTAGCACAGCTCTGTACGGATAAAGCTGTCACTATGACCAAATTGAAACAGGTGTCCCCCTGCTGTGAGAATCAAATTAAAACACAGTGTGAAGAGCTTGAATAAGCCATCCTTAGTGCTCCATCTTGGATATGTGTAGTCAGCAGAAATGAGTTCCTTCACAGCAGCATAGACTGTTGGAGCAGTGACCTTGCTGTCTTGTTTTCCACCTAGATAAACGGCAACATGTCAGATAATGATGATGATATCCACAAAATTCAGCACCGCGGCGAGCTCTATTGGGTCAAAGCTGCTGTTACACGAGAGAGAGATTCAGGAACTGGTGCCTTGAGTAGCAGATGCACATCATGCAGAGAATGAGCACTGTCTAATAATTCTCTTTGGGACAGCTATAGTGCTGTCAGACATGCTTTCTGTAAGCTTTGATGTATTGAGGGCTTAGAGTAGAGAGTGACAATGACAATGCATATTTCATTGACACACTTCGGCTCAGAATTAGATTGACCATAGACCATTTATTGCAAAGCTTTTGGATGATTGTATGGCGGCATGTCTTGTCGCTCATGCGATATCAGACGATCTATGCACCAAGTCATAGGTCTGATATCACATTTGATATCTCCGATTACCAAGGTACATTTCTGATATCAACAACCCCCTGAGCAGAGCCAAGGTACAGTAACCGGAAACAATACAAGACAATAACGCATGAACATCATATCCAGAGCAGACTGACATGAGACATTACATTACAACACTTATCCGAAATACTTGAACCACATAGATACTGAACATATCATAGCCCTTTGAACACAGTAATCAGATACCATAACAGAACTAGATACCACAATACGTTACAACCCCTAAATCATGATTATTCACAGACTCATGAACTCGGAACTAGTGCCACAGGGAGGAGGCCGGGGAGGTGGAGGAAATTTGAACACTGACATCTGCACAACAGGACACAGAGTCAGCTAGCAGAAGAATGAGGACAGAGTTGTGACTGCTTATAAAGAACAGCTGATTGAATGTGGGTGGGACTGACTTAGCTGACAGCCAATGAGAGTGAGGGGAGTTGACATGGAGAGACTGCTGATTTAAACGAACAGAATGAATTACTGATTGAGAATAAGGGAAATTATAATAAACCTTCTGCCCTCCGTGCCTCAATGAACTATCGCTTCGCTGGATTGTTTGTATGTTTGTCCATTTTTTGTTCTTCTTGGGCAGGAGACCATCTTCAATCCAGGACGAAAATACGCAAATATGTATGAAAATACGTACATACGTATGTAGTGCCACTTTAAGTCATGCATATGTAGTTTTGCAGTGTCTACCATTTTAACTACATTTTTGCCACTATGTGGTGCATAAGCACACCCAGCCTAATGCCACCCATTGGCTCTCACTCTACAGTCCTTGTTTCGTTTTCGCATCATCCAGTGCGGGGGCTGTTGTTGTGAGCACATTCATCACTAGCATTATCTCATACTCCTTAGCTTTCATTACAAACAGATACATTTGCAGAGCAATGTTGATGATTTGGTTGATGATTTGGATGATTTATTTAAAAAAAGAATGTTTCACAAAAAACACCTATTAGTGCTATAACAGGCCAATGTGAAAAGGGTGGGATACATTCCTCAGCCTAGTAAGAAAGTGTGTGAAATATTTCACTTTCGATGTTGTTTTTGTTCAAAACGAAACAATCATGCAAACTTTGCAAGCCAATTATAGCCAATTAGGATGAAATATGGGACAGATCCATCCTGAATACATGACCATAGAGTTACTGTGTAACAATTTGCAGGATTTTTCGACAGAATCTGGAGGAGTAATGATGAAGGAGATTAGCAGTACATGGATGGACACACACATGCACGTATGCACAAATGTACACCGATGAATACTGTATCAACTGCAGTTGATATTTTGTTCTGCAATTCCACCAGGCAACTTATTAAAATGGACTGCATGTTCGTGAGTTTAAAAAAACAACTT
The DNA here is from genome assembly GCA_039105355.1 of Benthosema pterotum. Lineage (NCBI taxonomy): Eukaryota > Metazoa > Chordata > Actinopteri > Myctophiformes > Myctophidae > Benthosema > Benthosema pterotum. The sequence goes on from CM076973.1 coordinate 48,183,011, forward strand.
TCTGAGGTTTCTGAAGTGGAAATAAAGATTTAAATCGTTGCCTGGAAGCACCTGCACTCTATCGAGGGGATTCAACATCTTCGGGGAAGAAACGTTGGAAGATAAATTCACAAGAAAATATATAGGGTAGAGCCATGCAGGGATGTGTGTGTGCTGTACAGTATGTGCCACAGCAGCTCTCTGAACACTGCATGCTGCTGAGTTCTTATTATTGGTGTCTCAGTTGGACCAAAAGCACCAAGTGGACACAGGGATTAATCATGTCTTTCAGAAACCTACAGCAGTGGTTTTCAACCTTTTTGATGCCAGGGCCCACCATTTATTCAGAATTTGAGCCACGGAGGACCACCACTTGAGGACATTTTAGCCCCACAGACCCAAAAACTAAAGATTTATTTTGCTTTTGTCCATCTTCTAGTTGTGTAGACTTGGACTAATTCACATGATGAATATTTTAACTCTTGAGAGTGTAAAAATGAAACCAAATGGACCCGCAAGGGTCCATTTGGTTTCATTTTTACGTTCTCAAGAGTTACATCTGGTTCACCAACTTAGCTGGGGACCACCTGGAACCCTCTCAGGGACCACTGATGGTCCCCGGACCACCAAAACCCCTGACCTACAGGATTAGCATGGGACATTATTGATGTGTCCATCATTATAGAGCTGGGCAGTTCCGTCGCTTTCATGACGTCGCTCGTGTTCCAGAAATCCTCATTTATTTTCTTCAGACTTTTTCAAAAATATAAACACGATTATGCTGCGGACAAAGCCAACTCGGGTCGTGACAAATCATGACAACCACCACAATATTATTACGCAATATCTAACCAGCAAGAAGTCGGCAGGTTACAACACATTTTGTCTTGGTTTTCCTTTTAGAAATTATTTGATAGTTCCAAAACCTTGTGATTTGTGGACCCCCTTACGGGTCCATTTGGTTTCATTTTACACTCTCAAGAGTTAAATTATATTTAAACATCTGAATTATGTAATTTCAAGAGTCCACACAATTAGAAAATGAAGAATAATTGTTATTTTGACCAATGTTTTGCCAGTTATTTCTCCCAATTGTGGACAAAAACATGAAAGTTCTTAGTTTTGGGTGCAAGAGACTAAATTCAACATCACGAACTGTCAACTCAAACCCCAAATACTGTTTTCAAATGTCAGTAGTAGCATATACAAGAAAACCTTCCAATTCTCCCCCTCCCCCCATTTTTCATTATAAGTGCATTATTCTTAAACACTATAACAGTAAGTAACACCTTCACCACTATTTCAAAGTCAAACTTTCTTGGGGGCCTTGAAATGATGTGTAGATCTTTTGAGAGTCATTTTGAAAGTAGCTCTCAAGTCAAAAAAGTGTGGGCACCCCTGCTGTAAGTAAACAAACCTAACACCATTCTCTGGTATTGCTGTTGCATATTGACGTCACTGAAAAGACAGCAGATGTTGTGCCTGCGTGTTCTTTCATAAGTCTCGTCAAACATGTCCAGCATGTTGCAACATAAATCGTTTTTGAATGGCATAGTTTATGTAATTAAGGCAGTAATTGGTAAACACTATCCACACTAGAATCCCAATTTGGTATGTGGAGTCTCAAATGACTGTGAAGGTTTTCATAAACTGGATCAGTTACTGGCAGATGGTAAAGAGATGAAAATAAAAAGCTCATCTCTCCTCTCTTACACTATTCTTTCTCTGCTTCTAATCAGGGCCGGATCTAGAGGGGAGCAGAGGTGGGCAGTGCCCACCCAAACGTGCATCCTGCCCACCCAAAGAAAGGTAATATCAGTGGTTTTCAACCAGTGGTCCAGGGACCACCAGTGGTCCTTGAGAGAGTTCCAGGTGGTCCCCAGCTAAATGGTGGAAAGTTGGTTAACCAGATGTAACTCTTTGAGAGCGTAAACATGAAACCAAATGGACCCTTGCGGGTCCATTTGGTTTCATGTTTACACTCTCAAGAGTTAAAATATTCATCATGTGAATTAGACCAAGTCTACACAACTAGAGAATGTAGAAGATTAATGGTCATTTTGATCTGTATGTTTTGTTTCCCAAATCCAGCCTGGAATTGTGGACAAAAGCAAAATAAAATCTTTAGTTTTGGGGGTCTGTGGGGCTGAAATGTCCTCAAATGGTGGTCCGTGGCTCAAATGCCGGATAAGCAGTGGGCCCTGGTGTCAAAAAGGTGGAAAACCACTGCTTCATATGAAAAACTTTGCCAACCTTCCAGCCCACCCTAGTAGGGCTGGCTAAATCCAGCCCTGATTTTAATGTAGCAAAGTATTTTACCAGCTGTAGTTGCTACAGAGATGACAACGGTAGAGACATTGGGTCAGGGTTTATCTGCTTCCAGAACACATTATGACAAAGTGGAGCAAAGAAGCGTACACAATATGCTCTCAAGCCCATTAGATTGACAATGGCATGTTTATTTTGGTGAAGGATAAAGTGTATGAATGGCCCTCCACAAGTGTATTGTCAGTTTTTGACAATGGATTTAGACTGTTTCAGTTGGATTTAAATCCAACTGAAAGAGACATGTTGTACGGGTGCACTTGAGATAAAATTGAATTAAAAAATAAGCCACATACTGTAACTGAAATATGAGGACTGCCAAATGGTAGTTCAGCTGTAATGATAGTAATTACATGCAATTAAAACAGATAAGTCAACAACAATAAAAGCATTTCATTTACTTGATGATACAATGATACAAACTAACACAGGAGTTAGTTTGATGCTTGGTGTTTTTTTTTTATTCCAGAACAAATGACTGTATGGTCTCATAATTTATTAAATAGTAAAGCAGCCAACATGTTTACACACGGATGAGTCTTCTTCAGGAGTATCCTAGCCCTGAAAAAGAATCATCACAGTCGAAGCATGTTGGCTGCTTTATTATTTAATAAATTATGAGACTTTACGCACACTCTCCTCATCCTTTTTAAAGTTTTAACTTTTTGAGTGCTCAGATCGCTTTTTTTACTTTTTACATTTTAGTCCCTTTTGGTCTTTGTAGCACCTGTTTATATTCTAATCTTTTAACTACATCTTCATCGAGCACCTGGTCTCCTTCTTTTTTTAAATGACTGTATGGTTTTCTTTTTTTTTTCCTTCACATTGATAATAATAAATAGTATGGCTCTTGCAGGAATTAAACCTGCGACATATCAGTCACGGGAGGGAGATGTCACTATACCATAAGCTATGAGCACATATTTTATAATTCATGGACAAAGATGGGAAATGTCGCATTGTGGCACCTTTATCCAAGGCACTTAAAGAGGAATTCCACCCATTTTCAATTTTTTCCTGAGAGGGTACAAATGTGAACCAAATGGACCCTAGCGGGTCCAGGAAAAAGGGGTCTGAAAGAAAAATCATTAACATGATGAAATACCTACTCAAGGACCACTGGTGGTCCCCGGACCACCTGTTGAAAACCACTGCTGTAGAGGAAGTAAAAGTGAATTTAAAATAATTTAGCAGATCATCCCAATGGGAGACCACTCAGGGTTCAGCAAGTTCAACACTTCTGAAAGAACACATTCTCAATGGATTAAAAAAAAAAAAGCTTTGTATCACTACCAGAAGGTTTCCCTAAGCACAATTACAGCTTTGGTAACTAGTTAGACAGAGTGAACTTCTGAGCCTTCATCTAATTTTTAGACGAAGGCTTCCAATACCACTGCCAATCATTATGTTAATTCGCAAGAGATTATAAATTAATTGGCAACAATGTGTACACACTAATCTGTCCAGGCTGGGTGCCATGAAGGAGATAAGAATAAGTCTACAAAGATGTCCAGTGTGTGTAGGGCATTATATTATTATGCCTCATTACACTTTTACTTCCAGAGTTTATTAAAAAACAAAAAGTGTAGTGGTCTCTGGGGGGTCCCCCGAACATGCAAACCCACAGGAACGCCCAGGCGTGCTAGGACGTTTCCGGCAAGTTGCCCCACGTCTGAAATGGTAGAGAACTGGTAGAGGTAGAGACAGTTACCGTGCAGGGGTCCTGGAGGGGTCAACAGGGGGTCTCCGGACCATCCAAACCTCCAGGAACACACTCACGGGACCGGCGTGGTTCTGACATCACATGCCATCCGTGGCCAAAACAGAAATGGTACAGAATTGATTGAGCTACGTTTTTTTGAAAGCCCGCACCACGAGCCATTAAGTGAGGTACTCATGAACCAATATAGGACTGGGCATAACGGGAAGGGATGTTTTCAAGGCAATGGCAAGACCAACCCAGATTGGATGAAAGCTAAAAACGCCCCAAACCACACCTATGCCTAATGTAATGGGTCTCGGAGACGTTTGAGTGAATTACTGTAGGATGGTTACGAAAATAACAACTATAGTGTGGGAGTGCCTCTTCCCCAGTGCCAGATGCCCTCATCGTGCCAGATGCCCTCATCGTGTGGACCGGTAGTTGCGACCAAAATAGGGCCCTAAATCTCATCTCATTGGTGCCTCCATGCCTCAAAAGCCAAAGAAACTAAAAGGATGTTGATATGAAAAGGGTTGAAAACCATTGTAGTAGACCATGCCAGTCTGAGAGGTTGGAAATATTACCAGCTGTATTGAGGTGGTATTCAGATGGACCCGTAAGGGTCCATTTGGTTTCATTTTACGATCTCAAGAGTTACAGATCTATAAGGGTCCATTTGGTTACCAATGGTCCTTTCTAGGAAGGAAGGAGGACTATCATAGGAGGGAAAATGGTGAAAAACGAGGGTTTTATCTCTGGCGCCTGTCAACCATTTTCGCTCCAACTCACCAGCAAAAAAGCACTAGATTTTCCGCCAGGAGTTTTTCACTAATTTTGGCGCTAGGGGAGTCTGAAAAAAAAAGCTAAATATAGTGACAAATCCACCAAGTTGGCAATACTGCCTCAAACTTTAGCACTTTGCATCGCATCCACATCCATTGTGTCTCGGCAACAAATTCCCCTACATACCATGTTTAATAAATAGTCCTCTGGCGAGCACATATGACTCAGACTTTCAATTTGCAGATTTTTTTTTAGATTTCACACAACCCATCTCCAATAATAAGCACAGCAAAAAATATAGACACACCAGTCAGAGCAGAATATGATTTGAAAAAATATTTCTTATTATCCAGGTGGAACAGCCAGGGTGAGGCGTGGTGATGGGTTCCTCTGGCCTCATTTCACAACATCTTCCTCTTCTCAAACTCCTGCCAAAGTGGACATGATAGAGAGAAATGGAAAAAGAAATGAGAGTCTTGAGAAAGACAGGGAATGATTTATTCATAGAGCCAAATTCTATAACAAGTTGTTTTTGATCTCAGAGTTTCAGATCTTGCCATTCCTCAGACAAAGGCTTTTTTTTGCTTCTTTTTTTGTATCCTGGGAGTCCAGTATCCAGTAAAAAAAATAATCTCTTTTACTTCTCTATATACTATCAAACCTTATTTGAATTCATTTTCACAACATGAAAGATTGTACATCTGCTATTCTCTTAAATTTGTTTTACAAAGTTTTATAGACATTAAATGAATGAAAAATGCATTTGTGACTACATGATGTAGGTTTGGGAAGGGTTCTTTATAACATCCTTTTTATGACATAACCTTACATTTATAATTGAACTGCATTGGATCTGTTGGAACTTTCAATTGTAACTAATATGACGTATGTTTTTCTGCTTAACATGCATTTATAATTAACCGTTCAGATGAATTAAGTGAGTTAAAAGACCACTGTTCAAGCCATCTTCATTTAACTGTTCCTCACTAATGATCAAGATGAAATACCACACATTTTTCATCATAGGAGGGCTGTGGGCACTTCAGAAACCTGTTCACCAGTGACATCATCGATGGGGAATCCAAGCAAACAAATCGTGGGCTTTCTATTCCTGAAAAATTGCAATGTGAAAATGAACACTCTCACGTTGTTAAAAACATAAAACATTAAACATAACAATGAAAACAATACCAAAAAAAAAATCCTGGTAATGGATGGATTTCCGAATTGCCCACAGCCCTCCTATGAGACACAGAGGGAAAACTACACTAGGGCCAACTATGTGAAGGTGGGTTGAAAAGTGGTGAAGTTAAAGTGCAAAGAGTTCAGAAAATATGACAGCAAAATATCACAGAGCATCATGTCAGCTGTTGCACAGGATGTGAAATATCAAACAAGCTGCCGGTAGGGTGATGATAGAATGTCTTCCCCTCTAGTCTAGAATACCCTATTCCACACACACACACGCACACGCACACGCACACGCACACGCACACGCACACACACACACACACACACACGCGCACACACACACACACACACACACACACACACACACACACACACACACACACACACACACACACACACACACTTTCTAACGGTCGCAACCAGGCCCGGATGTAACAGTTTCCTAATTGGGGGGCAGGTGAAAATGGTATGGGTGCGGCTTCATTGGAAGCCGCACCCATACCATTTTTGGTTACAGGACTTTTATTAGGTAGGTAAGCATCAATAATAACATCAGTTGTTGTTGAAGTTGCAACAGACACGCAGCGTGCATAAAGCTAAAGGTCTGACGCAGAGAGTTTTCGGTTTTGAATGATGAAATGCTGTTGGTTTAGTCGTGCGGCAACTGTAGGTAGTTCGTAGCAGCAGTATAGTGTTTCAAATCATTTTAAATAATATGCACTTTAATTTGAAATAGCTTTGTAATTTGTGTTTGTTTGCATGACATCATGTTTGATGGGGCTGTTGGGGCATTTAGGGGGGTATTGCCCCCCAATGCCCATGACTAGATCAGGCCCTGGTCGCAACCGCATAACGGTGGCGCTACACGTCGTGAGCGTTAATTGGCCACCCGTCGCGATGTATGCCACGGTCGCAAATTGATTTCGCTTTCTCTCGTTAGAGCTGTGATTCCGGGCACTCAATGACATTAACAGAGATGTATGGACACAATGGTCTGCAAAATGAACAACAACCAGAGCATTTAATCATTACGTACAATGATTTAAACTCTGAAAAATCTGTGGTGTGCAGTTGTACTATGGCCCCAGCCGATACCGCTAATGAAACTATAAGATGATGAATGACTCTAATACAACGCTTTCACTTTTTATGCATCTTATTAAAAGTGCTTCCCCGGTAATAAAATAATTTAAAATAAAAAGAGGCGAGTTGTGGTGCCAACTCTAGCCACTGTCAACAGTTTATTAATTTCTCCCCTTCAACATTGCCTTTTTAGTTTATGTTAAAAGTTCAAAGCTTAGACAGATAAAGCAAATGCCATTTTATTGCCGAGTTTTCATGTCAAGGACCCCCGAATTGGCACTCATCAGCCTGTGGGGCTCATTTGAAAAGATATGCCAGGGACCCCCATAGCAGCGATTATCTTAAGTTCAAGGACTCCCCAGTGTCACATGCTTTAATCTATGGAACCCAATGGTTCCATAGACTAAAGTTCCCTAGACCAGAGGTTTTCAACACGTGGTCTGGGGACTACCAGTGGTCCTTGAGAGGGTTCCAGGTGGTCCCCAGCTAAGTTGATTAACCAGATGTAACTCTTGAGAGCGTAAAAATGAAACCAAATGGACCCGCAAGGGTCCATTTGGTTTCATTTTTATGTTCTTAAGAGTTACATGTAACTCTTGAGATGTAACTCTCAAGAGATCTAAGAGATCTTGAGATCTAACATCTCAAGAGTTACATGTAACTCTTGAGATGTAACTCTTGAGAACATAAAAATGAAACCAAATGGACCCTTGCGGGTCCATTTGGTTTCATTTTTACACTCTCAAGAGTTAAAATATTCATCATCTTAAGTCTACACAACTATACAACTAGAGAATGTAGACGATTAATGGTTGCGTGTGCGTGTGTGTGTGTGTGTGTGTGTGTGTGTGTGTGTGTGTGTGTGTGTGTGTGTGTGTGTGTGTGTGTGTGTGTGTGCATGTGCGTGCGTGTGTGCTTGTGCGTGCGTGCGTGCGCGTGTGTGCATGTGCATCAGTGATTAGCTCAGACCTATCAGTGTGTTCCACTTCAAAAAACTGTGTGTTCCACTTCAAAAAACATCCACTTCAAAAAACAGTGTAATTGCTTGTTGTAGTGCTGAAAAATATTCCATTGTGGTGATCACAAACACAGAGCAGAGGAGGAAGCCACACACTGCTAGACAGGTTTCCCATTGGAAAAAATCAGGACTCAATTTCCCATGTGCCTTTGCATAGCAGTGTGATGGACCTGTCATGCGATGATATCAACACGCGCTTCATATCCATTTCTGTCTAGCAGACCTCCTGTGTGACTTAAAGGGATATTCCACTTAAAAAAAAAGAAAAAAAAAAAACATTTGGTCATTTTATGGTCTATGTGAACACACCAGACAGTTTATATATTACTCCTTTTAGTATTTAGACAGTTTATATATTACTCCTTTTAGTATTTAGATATTTGATGTTCATTTTTAGCTGCCCCGCCCCCTTCCTATACAAACCCATTATAATTTAAAACTCCATTTTAACCATGACAGATTATTCGATAACAACCCATCTTTTTTCTGGTGACTGATATTGTCCTCCTAATACGGGAGGGCCATGGGATTTTTAAAATATTGTTATATTCATTTGGATGGGCATGCCCGAATATGGGGGCTGCTACATTTTCCAAAACAATATTTAAAAAATAAATGAAAACTGTAAATGAAATTCCACTGCCCTCTCACGTATTAGGAGGACAATATCAGTCACCAGAAAAAATATGGGTTGTTTTTTAATAATCTGTCATGGTTAAAATGGAGTTTTAAGTTATAATGGGTTTGTATAGGAAGTAGATACACTAAAATGAACATTAAATATCTAAATAGTTAATGGAGTAACTTATAAACTGTCTGGTGTGTTAATGAGACTGAGTAGACCAACAGTTTTTTTTGTTGTTGTTTTTTTTTTTAAGTGGAATATCCCTTTAAAAGGATTTAAGATGTTGATTAGACAACATAGATTATCTCAGGCATCTTGGTATTGAGATGGAAGCTGTTCTTAATCTACTTGTTTAACTCATTGTTAGAAGTTGAAGTGGTCTTGGAGAATTAGTTTTGGTTTGGTTGGTTTTATCAGGATAGCTTATTTTGTGCTGATCGATCCATATAAAAGGCTTATAACTAAACTATTGCTTGTGCCATGCAGGCGTGCAATACATGGAAATCAACTTCAACGGTTCAGTCACGCAATCCATGGTCTGTTTTTCTGTGTGTCACACGAGTGGTCCCAGAGTGTCAACACTTGAGGTGATTGGTGGTTCGGAGATGGGGAGGGAGAGGGTGGTTGTACTTGGAGATAGGACTTACACTCCTGAGACACCATGGAAGAGATTTGCATGCATTAGAGCAGCCAGGGAAGCAAATCCAATCCATTTCTCAGCTCCAGAGCACCGCACACGCACGCACGCACACACACACACACACACACACACACACACACACACACACACACACACACACACACACACACACACACACACACACACACACACACACACACACACACACACACAGAAAAATGGAAAATAACTCATCTCCAGGTAGCAAGATCCCACATACAAGACCTATTCAAGTGAGAAAGCACCACTTAAAAGTTTGTTTGCGTCTTAACAATATAATCCGCCCTCACTGTTCAAAAAATAAAACGACTTTCTTTCACCACTCGCTTCACCCCAAATGTGGCTCTACACAGAAACGATGTTTATAATCCACTATTCATATACGTGAATGGAAGTTTCATTGTCAACGGTCAAAAAGTTCATGAGCTATATATGGTCAAAATTTGCATTTCCCATTGAGTGCTATAGTGCCACCCTTTGGCCAATGGTAGTGGGTTTCGCATCATCACTGTTTGGCTCTACCAGGCTGCATGATTCAGCCAGAACTATTTTTAGCAGAAGAACAAGTAGAAGAAGACAAAAACAACTGAGAAAAGAAATAGGGGACGAAGGGCTCCATTTTCGTTGCATGCTAAACCCCTTATCCCAAATCCCTTATTTCTTTTTTACTATTTTAACCCTTAGTGTACTGAACGCGTTTATAAGCATTATGTTTTAACTATTGAAAAATAGTAGATCTACAAGCTCATAGCGCGCCACTCTGTTGACGCCATCACTCACAACATGTTCAAATGTGGGGTGGATTGGACATTTGGTTCATGACTCATGACTGTTTTTTTTTTAATTGGTGCCTCCCACTAACTTTGGAAGCCAGATATGGCAGACAATACGCAAAATAAAAAATCTGTTTAGCCATTTTAATGATATAGGTCCACAGACCATGCATACCGATTTCTGTGAGATTTGGATCAAATATCTAGAAAATTCAAAATGGTCTATCCTCACAGAAATGAAGCAAGGAATCCAGGGGGAGGGGGAAATTGCTATAGTTCCACTATGAGGCTGACATTAATTCATTTTAGTAAAATACCTTCCATCCAAGTTTTGTAACACTCTCAGAGACAGAACATGCCGATAACCAATATCACTGATGTCAGTGTGACCTCATTCTGTATTAAAATGTTAGAATATTTTTTGTCCATTCTGAAAAATGTAACAGGGTGTCTGAACTGCGCAGTCTAAGGCATCAAGTCAGATTGAACGTTAATACCTTCATATTTATTTAATAATTTGTGCTTGTTGATCTGTTCGAGTTGTTACTTGGGACTTGTTTAGCAAGACAAATCCATGCATTAATCAGACCGAATAATTAATTGGTCTGATTGGTCTATCGAATCAATTCTGCTTAAAGGGAGATGACTGTATGAAATACGTGCCATTAATATAGTGATGTCATCTGTATTAATTGATGTCCAGAGTCCCATGGTGGGAGTTCTGCTCTGGTTTTGGTGAAATATGAAGTAGTTCCGGTCATTTTTGGGGGGTCACTGGGGGCCACACAATGGAAGTAAATGAATCCAAAAAACTACCTTGCTTTATGTTGTTGACCTATTTCTAAAATATTAGCACATCCTTCGTTCATTTTTGACCCCTCTATGACAGGGAACTTTGTATTTTGTGTCCATGTCACTATGCCCAAAAAGTCGTTCCATGTGATAGGGGGGTCAAAAATGAAGGACCTAATGTTTTAGAAATAATTCAACAATGCAAATTTTGTTTTGTGGATTAATTTACTTTTGCTGCGTGGCCCCTTGGACCCCCACAAAATGACCAGAACTACTTAATATTGACCAAAACCAGAGCAGAACTCCCACCACGGGACTCTGGCAAGCAATTAATCCAGTTGAAACCACTATATTAATGGACAGCATTTCATACAACTTAAGTTAAAAAATCCAGTCTATCCCTTTCATCTAACCCAGGGGTTTTCAACCTTTTTGACTCCAGGGACCACCATTTATTCAGCATTTGAGCCACGGACCACCATTTGATGGCATTTTAGCCCCAGAACCTAAAACTAAAGAATTCTTTTGGTTTTGTTCACAATTCCAGGCTGGATTTTGCAAACAAAACGGTGTCAGACTTCTTAATTAAATAGTGATAATTCAGATGATGAATATTTTAACTCTTGAGAGTGTGAAAATGAAACCAAATGGACCCGCAAGGGTCCATTTGGTTTCATTTTTACATTCTCAAGGGTTACATCTGGTTAACCAACTTTCCATCATTTAGCCTGGGGACCACCTGGAACCTTCTCAAGGACCACTGGTGGTCCCCGGACCACCTGTTGAAAACCCCTCATCTAAAAACATCTAGAATTACCACTTTAATCAGACATGTCTACCAATTTCTGTGAGATTTGGACAAAATATGCAGAAATGTGGACACAAACTTTTTGAGAAAATTCGAAATGGAACAAAATCCACCCTCATAGAAATGGGTGCATCATGACGCAAGGAATCCAGGGAACAAAATAATTTCGATTTTGGGACCTATGGTTCACAGAGCTGTTATAGCGCCACCCTCAGGGGTGCACATAATTGGTGCTCCGGTGCTCAGGAGCACCAAAAATCCTACAATGAGCTGTCAATCCAGGGCTGGAAAGCTCCTTTGAGCACCACACAGCTGGGGCTCATAATGACTGTCTGACTGGGACAGTAAACAAAGCCTTGAAAATGAAATAATTCTAACTAATTCTGACCTCTAAGTCTAAAATGCTACTCGTATTTTTAATGGATGTAGAATGCAGGTAGTAGTGCTACTACTAGGCTAGCCACTATTGCAACGCCCAAACTATTGCTCTGTACTGTAATACTGTACATTGATCAGGCTGCACAGAGTGGAAAAAATGGGTCCCAGGGCCCGGCGATGCGGGTCGCCGCATTTCGGGAGCACCAAGTAACATCTCCAGGTGCTCCTCTGAGTACTGGACCAAAATAGTTATGTGCACCCCTGGTTATAGCACCACCCTCATGGTGGCTGATGAAATCAGTTAATAACTTTATACTCTATTATATGGGGCTCAGAGAAAAAAAAAATACTTGAACATGAACTTTTGCATTTTCCCATTCATGTCAATGGGTCAATTTAATGCACAAATAAATTAATATCAATTGAAGTATAAAACATTTCTCTTAGCAAAATACAAGCGCAAGTAGCGAACCAAAATACAGTGCATCCAGAAAGCATTCACACTCATTCACGTTTAACATATTTTGTTTTGTTATGTGATCAGGGGTGCCTGGATTAATACCAGACATGAGGCTTTCCTCCGCAAAAGGTATTCTCTGCTCTTATGAAACCAAATATATATCTTTTTGTGGCTCGAATATCAATTCAATTCAATTTTATTTGAGTGTCAAATCACAACAAGTTGTCTCAAGATACTTTACAAAGGAGAAAAGGAGAAGAAAAGAGGTGAACCAACAAAGATCCACTCAGAGCAAGCAGAGGTTGCAACAGTGGTAACAAAAAACTCTCCCAAGGGAAGAAACGTCAGGCAGAACCAGGGGCGGATCTAGGCATGGGCATGGGGGGGGGGGGGGGGGGGGGGGGGGGCTGAATACCCAGTCTGCCCCCCAAACACGATGCCATGCAAAACAACCCAAAATATTTCAAATTAAAGTGCTTATATTTAAAATGATTTGAAACACTACTACTGCTACTAACTACAATTTTGGCACCACTAAACCAACAGCATTTCATCATTGAAAACAGAAAACTCTCTGAGTCAGACCTTTAGCTTTATGCATGCTGCGTGTCTGTTTCAACTTCAACAACTGATGTTATTTTTGATGCTTTACTTAACCGAAAATGGTAGGGGTGCGGCTTCATGGTATGGGGGCGGCTTCATGAAGCCGCCCGCCCCCATACCATTTTCTCTTGCCCCTCCAACATGTTATCTTGCCCCCTCAAATGGGACATGTTACATCCGCCCCTGGGCAGAACCTGACTCTGGGGTGGGCGGCCATCTGCCTTGACCGTGTCGGGGGAGAGGAGAGGGGGGGGGGGGGCAGAGAGAGAGATGCACACGAAAACAAGTAATGGCAATATCAAGAGTCACATCTGGAGGAAACCAGCCAGTAGAAAATGTGGTGGCAGGTTGGCAGCGTCATGCTACGGGGATCCTTAATGATTATGTACTAAACACAAGACCTGAATCGAAACAAGCCCGCGGGACTTTTTTTCGTGATCCCATTGGCTTTGTTTGACCGTATCCTGTACTGACTTTATATTTATATATGACTGCACCTGTACCGATTGCTTTCTGCCAATAAACTTTTCAATCAATTAATCATTCAATCAATCAATGGGGCAGTAGGCCATACAGAGACACCCTAGACCAAAACCTGTTCTAGAGTGCTCAGGAAGTCCGACTTGGTCGACGATTCACCTTCCAACAGAGACAGAGATTGAGAGGGTCAACAGAGAAGAACGGGAGAGAAATAGAGAGCCAAGATTTTAGCAATATTCACAATAAGGCTTGAGACTGTAATGTTGTCAATGGTGTGTCAACAAAGTATTATTGTGAGTGTGAATACTTGCATGCATGTGTTTTCTTATTTTTAATAGATAAAAAACTCACTCATTCATGGGGGATTATGAGGGATTGTGTGTAGAATACTGTGGGAAAAACGAGGAATTTAATCGCCTTTGAAATTAGGCTGTAACAAAACACAATGTGGTAAACGTGAATGGGTGTGAAAACATTCCGGATGCGCTGTATATTTTTATACATATGGTTTCGTAATCTTTTCAATGTCATTCGTCAATGTCAAACGCTGCATTTGTTCGCGACATATCGAAACAGTTTGTTCGCTGTGACGTGTATGTGTGTGTGTGTTCCCCCACACAGTTCCATTCTGTAGACAATGGCTGGTATTCTCGAACGGTATGGTGTAAGTCATTGGCTGCATGGCAGCAAATCAGGTCTGGGGCCGTGCTCATTGGCTGCATGGAAGCAAATGAGGTCTGGGGCCTTCTGTATCGGCCAAAACCAGACCTGTGCCTGGGCTTAATAAATAATTACTCATCATAATTATTACCAGCCATCAGCTTCAACTCATGATAAACAAAACAGGAAAGTACAGTAACATTTTTAATTGGGGGGCAAGGTGATTTCTGGACTTTTTGAATTGCATGTTTTTATTATTCTGGGTAATTATTTTGTAAGCCCAAACCCAGGTCTGGTGGTACAGGCTTTTGGCCTATACACAAGCCCCAGACCTGATTATTTTTTTTTTTTTTTTTTTTTTGCCATGCAGCCAATGAGAAGACTTAAACCATACCTGCTACATAGCGTTCGAGAATACCAGCCATTGTCGTGAGAAATTCTCTGAAGTGGAAAAAAGAAACAAAGCTCATAATCTTCATCCTTTGTGAGGGTGTGTGGAGAAAAAAAGCCACAACATATTCCTGTTTGTGTGTGTCCTCCGTATAAGACAGTAGAACAGGTCCAGGTAAGAGTCCCATATGGTCCTGGACTTCATGGCTCTGCATGTATGCAGGACTCTTCTGAAAGCCAGCAGTAAATCCACCATCAGTTTAGAACGTCACAGCACATGAAGACATACTTCCTTCTGTCCGTCCAGGGAATGAAGCAGCACAGTGAGACACAGTGTAAAAAAACAACAAAAAAGTGGCCAAAGGATCCCTCTGTTATTTCATTTTGTCCCACAATGATCTCACCTGTCGCCCTTCGATCCTCCCAAATATATCCATACAAAAAGGGAGCTTTGTAATCCAAACGTAACCATATACAGTACATCCGACAAACAAAAGCAGCAGCGGCGACATACGTGGAGTCACACCTGGCATTCTCTCGTCGGCTGCTGTTGGCAGGTGCAGGCGTTGGAGCCGTACTCGTTGATGATGACCAGCGCGGTGCCCTCCATGTGTTCAGGCTTGTAGTCCACGTAGTACTCTCCGCCCGGAGCCACCCCGGCCGCTATCTGCTGCATGCTCTGCTTCTGCTTCTGCTCGCGGCGGCGCCGCCGGCCGGCGCCCTGCAGGCACCACCGGCGCGCCTGCTGCACGCCGGCCGGGAGGCACTTCCACGCCACGTAGAGCGCGAGCACCGCGATCAGGAAGGAGAAGATGAGCGCCATGGCGCCCGTCACCACCTTGTGGATGTGCATGGTGCTCTCCAGGTCGTCCAGGGGATGCAGTCCCTCGCCCAAGTTTCCAGAGAGCGTAACCACCGTGAACGAGTCCTTCCCCCCGCCGCCGGCCCCCTCGTATGGGTTCGGGGTCAGGAGTGCGACGGCCGTTGTCCCCGAAAGACTACTGTCCTCGTCCTTGTCCTCCTCACACAGCTGGAAGGCGTACACGGCATCCAAGATGTCCTCGCCCTGCGCCGTGTCGGGGCTGGAGCACAGCAATGGCTCGTCAGTTCGCGCTCTACTTCCGCCACCACGTAAGGCGCTCAGCCACTGGGCCAGTGCGCACACGTTCCGCCCGCCACAATCCCAGTCGTTGCCTGCCAACGTGATGCTCTCCAGCGCACGCCACGACTCCACCACGCGCCGGTCCACCGACGCCAGCCGGTTGGAGTCGAGCGAAATGCGACGCAGTGCCGGAAGCGACGCTTCCGAGAAAACGTGCGGTTCGATGTGCTCGATGCGGTTTCGTGACAGGTCGATGGTCTCCAGGTAGCGCCAGGTCCAATCGGGCAGCGTGGTGACCACCACCGTGGCCAGGTTGTTGTGTAGGTAGAGCGCACGCAGTGAGACCAGGCGCGGGAAGTGCGCCATGTTGACTTTGGTCAGCTGGTTGTGCTCCAGGTGCAGTTCGGTTAGCTGGAGGAGGCCTGCGAAGGAGTTGCGCGCCAGACTCTGCAGCTGGTTGTGTGCCAGGTCCAGGAACTGCATGCTGCGGCAGTCCTGGAAGATGCGCACAGGCACCAACGCTAGTGCATTGTGGCTCAGACGCAGACTGGTGAGCTTCCTGAGTCCGTGGAACAGGTCAGGCTCGAGGGCCTGTAGCCTGTTGTGCGACAGGTCCAGCACACGTAGGTTGGGCAGAGGCCGAAACGTGCCGTTGGGTAGCGCCTCCACGTGGTTCTCACTCAGGTCCAGCTCCTTGACCCGCCGCAAACCGTCAAAGGCCCCGTCCTCTACCGTGTCGATGGTGTTGCGGTCCAGGTAGAGCCAGGTTAGCTGCGGCAGGGCAGCGAAGTGGCCCTGGCGCAGCTCCGTCAGGTTGTTGTCACGCAGGGACAGGCCCTGAGCAGAGGAGGAGCCGGACCCACCGAGGCTCAGGTTGAGAGGGAGGTCCGTGAGGTTGAGCCCCTCACAGTAGAGCAGCTTGCCATCGCAGCGGCACAGCCGCGGGCAGAGCGGTGTCAAAATTATACCCTCCGTCAGAGACAACATCCTCAGGAATACCATAACCAGCGCAGAGCAACGACACAGCGCCAACCGGCCAGCCCCAAAGCCACCGGGGGTTTGTTCTTGAGTCCTCAGAGGCCATTTAAAGTACAGACCAATTAGGAGGAAATCCATTAGCGTAAATATCCAAGGATGGTGCCTTATCCGCTGCCACCGCCGAGGGAATGTCCACTGAATCGCTGAAGACGGTGTTATGTTTTTGCCACCTTCTGCCTCTTTCACATCACAATTAGTTGTCGTCAGTACATTTCCCACTCCTATTCTTGTGGGTTGTGAAAGCAAAGGCGACATGATTGTATTATTCTCACAAAGTACAAATCCTCGTCGGACACAGGAATAGAAAATAACATGGAGAACAGTAACGGGAAAGTCTCTGCGCTCATGTTAGATATCAAACGGCATGTGGAGAGCAGAGAGGAGGAGGAGCCTGGGGGGACATAGGGGGGTGATGGGGTGGCCATAAAAATCCGTCTTCATTGAGCGACCTCATATGAAAAGATTCCTTACTCACCCCCCTTGTCCACAGTGAGCTGACATGCACCCTTCCCATTCAGCGGTTCCCTTTGTGCCCCCCGACGAACACTGATTATGGTGGTGGTACAAATTTGTCCCTCTCTCCTCTCCTCTCTGTCTCTCCTCTTTTCAGCGGACAGCAACCACCAGCAGATCCTTTTTGGCAGGCGTACAATGTCTTAGTTCTCCTCTGGTTTAAAGAAAGAGCCAAGGGGGGAAAAAACAAGAGAAAGGGGAATCCAAGTAGCTTTCAGCTCCCTCTCTCGCTTTCTCCTCTGCAGTCCTCTGCTGCAATGATCAGAGGGAAGGGAAGAAAAAAATACAGAGGGTTTAAAAGGTCTTTTCGAGAAATCAGGGGGATCGCCGACCTGTTTTGTCCTCCTCTACCTTTTTCCTCTCTGCTTAAAGTTTTAACCTGGCAAATGAACGTCCGCGTCCGTCACATACAGCATGTCAATCACTGACCTGTTAAAGGTTCACATCCATTGAAGTGTGTTGGGAGGGGAGTCCGTCATCATTTCAGTGGCATGACATTTCAGAAGGACAGGGAAAAGAAAATAGGAAAAAAAATGAAGAGTATTTGTTTTCTAGTGTTGTTGGTGGTGGTAATTCCTTGTTTCAGCATCGCATCTCTGGCATAAAAGCATCCTCCCCCAGTGGTTTGTGATGTCCTGTCCCTCCCCTGGCTCTCTATGTCTTTCTCTTTCGTTCTTTATCTCTCTGCTTTTCGGAGGGAGGCTCGCTGTCTGTGGGATGAGGGCAGCGGGCAGTGATTAGCCAGTGAGGCAGGCAGTCAGGCAAACTGGATGAGGTCCCTCACATCTGTAGAATCAGCGCAGAGGATTGTATAGATCCTTAATTCAAGCCAAGTAGTAGAACCAGTACAGTGCTGGGTCTTGCAGCAGCAGCACAAGCAACCTTGTGTTCTGTTCCGTCGTATCAGCCACTCACAATTCAGACTGGGAGCTCTCCTCTCTCCACTCTCCTCCGCTCGCTCACTCTCCCTCACTCGCTCGCTCTTTCACTCATGCTCTCGCTCGCTCTCTTTTCCATTGATCACTCACACACTTGTGCTCGCTGATCTCTCTCTCTCTCTCTCTCTCTCTCTCTCTCTCTCTCTCTCTCTCTCTCTCTCTCTCTCTCTCTCTCTCTCTGACATATTCAAAAGGGGCTGGGCATGTATGTGTTCTACTTGTGCCACACACGGTTTCCAGCTACAGAGAATGTTACACTGTTGGTGATGCAAATATAGAATACACACAGAAAAATAAAGGTGGGGATTTGTACCTAAAAAGGTACAACTGACTTGTCGCCCAAGGCGTACCCTAGTGCAGTACAGAAATGTACCCTTGGTACATTCCTCAGGCTCAGGGGTAGAGTCACCGGACGGTAACCGCAAGGTTGCCGGTTCAATCCCGCGCTCCCCCAGAGTTAGCATCGAAGTGTCCTTGAGCAAGACACTAAACCCCTAATTGCTCCTGGTGTGCTAGTAGGTACCTTGCATGGTTCCCACTGCCATCTGTGTGTGTGTGTGTGTGTGTGTGTGTGTGTGTGTGTGTGTGTGTGTGTGTGTGTGTGTGTGTGTGTGTGTGTGTGTGTGTGTGTGTGTGTGTGCGTGTGCGAATGTGTTGCACAAGCTATGTAAAGCGCCTTGGATAAAGGGGATAACCCAGATAGCAAAATGCATTGATTCAACGTTGGATTTGGGTCAGATTGGTTGATTTTTGGTTGAGGTTGAAAAAGCTATGCTGATTCAATATTTATTTACAGCTACCGTTTCAACAATTGAAAAACTATTGTTGAATCTATTTAGAATAGATGTCATATTTTCAATGTTGAATTTGCCGAAGTTGATTTGACATTGTTTATATGTTGTATTTTCAATGTTGAATTTTGCTACCTTGATTTGACATGGTACATATGTTGTCTTTTCAATGTTGAATTCCACTATGTTGTTTTAACATGGTATAGATAATCTATTTTCAATGTTGAAATTCCTATAGGTTGTTTCAACGTGGTATAGATGCTCTTTTTTCAATGTTGAATTTCCCTACATTGTTTTAACATGGAACACATGATCTATTTTCAATGTTGGATTTCCCTACATTGTTTTAACATGGAATACATGATCTATTTTCAATGTTGACTTCCACTACGTTGTTTTTACGTGGTATAGATAATCTATTTTCAATGTTGAAATTCCTATAGGTTGTCTTAACGTGGTATAGATGCTCTTTTTCTCAATGTTGAATTTCCCTACATTGTTTTAACATGGAATACATGATCTATTTTCAATGTTGAGTTTCCCTACATTGTTTTAACATGGAATACATGATCTATTTTCAATGTTGAATTCCACTACATTGTTTTAACATGGAATACATGATCTATTTTCAATGTTGAATTCCACTACATTGTTTTAACATGGAATACATGATCTATTTTCAATGTTGAATTCCACTACATTGTTTTAACATGGAATACATGATCTATTTTCAATGTTTAATTTCCCTACGTTGGTTTAACATGGTATAGATGCTCTTTGTTTCAATGTTGAGTTTCCCTACATTGTTTTAACATGGAATACATGATCTATTTTCAATGTTGAGTTTCCCTACATTGTTTTAACATGGAATACATGATCTATTTTCAATGTTGAATTTCCCTACATTGTTTTAACATGGAATACATGATCTATCTTCAATGTTGAATTTCACTACGTTGCTTTAACGTGGTATAGATGCACTTTGTTTCAATGTTGAATTCCCCTACATTGTTTTAACGTGGTATAGATGCACTTTGTTTCAATGTTTAATTTCCCTACATTGTTTTAACATGGAATACATGATCTATTTTCAATGTTTAATTTCCCTACGTTGTTTTAACATGGAATACATGATCTATTTTCAATGTTGAATTTCCCTACATTGTTTTAACGTGGTATAGATGCTCTTTGTTTCAATGTTTAATTTCCCGACATTGTTTTAACATGGAATACATGATCTATTTTCAATGTTTAATTTCACTACGTTGTTTTAACATGGAATACATGATCTATTTTCAATGTTGAATTTCACTACGTTGCTTTAACGTGGTATAGATGCACTTTGTTTCAATGTTTAATTTCCCTACATTGTTTTAACATGGAATACATGATCTATTTTCAATGTTTAATTTCCCTATATTGTTTTAACGTGGTATAGATGCTCTTTGTTTCAATGTTTAATTTCCCTACGTTGTTTTAACGTAATATAGATCATCTATTTTCAATGTTGAATTTCCCTACGTTGTTTTAACATATAGTATAGATCATCTATTCTCAATGTTGAATTTCCCTACGTTGTTTTAACATATAGTATAGATCATCTATTCTCAATGTTGAATTTCCCTACGTTGTTTTAACGTATAGTATAGATCATCTATTCTCAATGTTGAATTTCCCTACGTTGTTTTAACGTAGTATAGATCATCTATTTGCAATGTTGAATTTCCCTATGTTGTTTTAACGTATAGTATAGATCATCTATTCTCAATGTTGAATTTCCCTACGTTGTTTTAACGTAGTATAGATCATCTATTTTCAATGATGAATTTCCCCACATTGTTTTAACCTATAGTGTAGATCATCTATTTTCAATGTTGAATTTCCCTACGTTATTTTAACGTAGTATAGATCATCTATTTTCAATGTTGAATTTCTCTACGTTGTTTTAACGTAGTATAGATCATCTATTTGCAATGTTGAATTTCCCTATGTTGTTTTAACGTATAGTATAGATCATCTATTCTCAATGTTGAATTTCCCTACGTTGTTTTAACGTAGTATAGATCATCTATTTTCAATGATGAATTTCCCCACATTGTTTTAACCTATAGTGTAGATCATCTATTTTCAATGTTGAATTTCCCTACGTTATTTTAACGTAGTATAGATCATCTATTTTCAATGTTGAATTTCTCGACGTTGTTTTAACGTAGTATAGATCATCTATTTTCAATGTTGAATTTCCCTACATTGTTTTAACATAGTTTAGATCATCTATTTTCAATGTTGAATTTCCCCATGTTGTTTTAACATAGGATAGATAATCCATTTTCAATGTTGAATTTCCCCATGTTGTTTTAACATAGGATAGATAATCCATTTTCAATGTTGAATTTCCCTGAGATAATCCATCCCACCTCACAGGTGTTCCACATCAAGATGCAGATCATGGTTAGATCACAGGTGTGCAAGTTTATCAGATTGTCAATTGTGGCCAGTGGAATGTTGGTCAACTCCTATTCAATGCTTGTGTGAAATTGCTGGATATTAGTGGGAATTGGGAAGTGAGAATTCCAACTAATATCCAGCAACTTCGTACAGCCATTCAAGAGGAGTGGATCAACATTCCACAGGCCACAATTGACAATCTGACAAACTCTATGGGAAGATGTGTCGCACTG
Source organism: Benthosema pterotum (assembly GCA_039105355.1). Lineage (NCBI taxonomy): Eukaryota > Metazoa > Chordata > Actinopteri > Myctophiformes > Myctophidae > Benthosema > Benthosema pterotum. The sequence continues at coordinate 48,204,803 of CM076973.1, forward strand.
CATGAGGCAAATGGTGATAGTCACACCAGATACTGACTTGTTCAGAGTCCCCGGAGCCCCAATAAAGCAAAACAAATGCACATTTCAGGGTGGCCTTTTATTGTGGATAGTCTAAGGCACACCTGTGGGGTGGGATGGATTATCTCAGCAAAGCAAAAGTGCTCACTATCACACATTTAAACAGATTTGTGAACAATGTTTGAGAGAAATGGTAATACTGTATATCTGGAATGGATTTTAGAGCTTTAAGTCCATCTCATGAAAAATGGGAGCAACATCAAAAGTGCGTTTATATTTTTATTGAGTGTAAAATAAGTGCTTATTTTGGCATTATTTGAGGCATATTGGAAGACAGAGCAAGGTTGAAAATGTGCTGATATGGCCTGTCACGGGGCATCCCGTGCCCTATACAAAACTCTTTAGAAGAAGCACTAAGCACCCACACAAACACACAAAGCAAATCCAATCAATATAACATCACCGGCCGGGTTGGGTTGGGTGCTACTGCCAGTGTCTGTGGGGTGTGGGGCAGAGAGCCTGAGAGACATTGTTTGTGCATGACTGCTTTAATTCATTTCATGTATTATTCATTATTATTCTTGATGAGTATTAATTATTATTCATGATATAAAATCTGTCAATGCATTGGTCCATAATGAGTTAACTTGAAATAATACAACAGTCATTTCAGAGAAAACATTTTATTGTTCATCATTTGTTTGTCACCTTGTCTCCACCAAAGCACTTGCCCTCTGCTCAGCTCCACTGCCAAACCAGAGCAGAGGCAGCCATTGGCTGAAATAGAGTGTGGAAGGTGCCAAGTGCTGTGGGAGGAGAGGGGTGGATTACAAACCTAAATGATTAAAATCTGGTTACTATACAATATAAAGTTATGTAGAGCATAGGGATGTTGGTCTAGCAGCTGATATTTATTGCTATTGATTTATATTGCTTGTATTTGAGTAAAGTGAGCTTGTAAATCAGCTGCTTTTCACTTAATTGAGAACCCTCTTGGTGGTGGGATCCACCCTACTGTATATAAGGGAGACTTCTGAGAGGGCTCTCCAGTTCTGTCTAACAGCCAAGCTGTGCACACCTTGTGTGCACAGCTTTTTTTTTTTTTTTTTTTTTTTCTTTTTTTTTGTCATTTGTCCTTTGTTTGTGTTTGTTTTGTTGTTTTGTTTGTTTGTTTGTGTTACGTTTGTCCTCTGTTCTTTTTTTTTTGTTTTGTGGCCAGTATTATTTTTTTCTGTATTTTTTCGGTTCACTGTATAAATGCACATGGTTCAAGATTTGGGTCTAAATAACCCCCTAAAGACTTCAACTGTTTTTGGAGCCTCCTGCCAATCGGGCAACCTCACATGGCCCTTTTAACAACATTGTTTGTTAAAACATATGTATAATATAATATATATATGGTTGAATTAATGTTGCTGGAATTCGACGTTGTTTCAATGCTGATTATGACCTGGTTGAATAAAGTTTGATTCATTGTCTACAATGGTTGAATCAATGTTTGTGTAATTCAACATTCTTTCAATCTTGATTATAACATGGTTGAATCAAGGCTGATTCATTGTCTACAATGGTTGAATCAATGTTTGTGTAATTCAACATTCTTTCAATCTTGGTTATAACATGGTTGAATCAAGGTTGATTAATTGTCTACATTGGTTGAATCAATGTTTGTGTAATTCAACATTCTTTCAATGGTGGTTATAACATGGTTGAACCAAGGTTGATTCATTGTCTACATTGGTTGAATCAATGTTTGTAATTCTACATTCTTTCAATATTGATTCTGACATGGTTGAATCAAGGTTGATTCATTGTCTACATTGGTTGAATCAATGTTTGTGTAATTCAACATTCTTTCAATGGTGATTATAACATGGTTGAATCAAGGTTGATTCATTGTCTACATTGGTTGAATCAATGTTTGTGTAATTCAACATTCTTTCAATCGTGATTATAACATGGTTGAATCAAGGTTGATTCATTGTCTACATTGGTTGAATCAATGTTTGTGTAATTCAACATTCTTTCAATCCTGATTATAACATGGTTGAATCAAGGTTGATTCGTTGTCTACATTGGTTGAATCAATGTTTGTGTAATTCAACATTCTTTCAATGGTGATTATAACATGGTTGAATCAAGGTTGATTCATTGTCTACATTGGTTGAATCAATGTTTGTGTAATTCAACATTCTTTCAATCCTGATTATAACATGGTTGAATCAAGGTTGATTCGTTGTCTACTTTGGTTGAATCAATGTTTGTGTAATTCAACATTCTTTCAATGGTGATTATAACATGGTTGAATCAAGGTTGATTCATTGTCTACATTGGTTGAATCAATGTTTGTGTAATTCAACATTCTTTCAATCGTGATTATAACATGGTTGAATCAAGGTTGATTCATTGTCTACATTGGTTGAATCAATGTTTGTGTAATTCAACATTCTTTCAATGGTGATTATAACATGGTTGAATCAAGGTTGATTCATTGTCTACATTGGTTGAATCAATGTTTGTGTAATTCAACATTCTTTCAATATTGATTATAACATGGTTGAATCAAGGTTGATTCATTGTCTACATTGGTTGAATCAATGTTTGTGTGATTCAACATTCTTTCAATATTGATTATAACATGGTTGAATCAAGGTTGATTCATCGTCTACATTGGTTGAATCAATGTTTGTGTAATTCAACATTCTTTCAATATCGATTATAACATGGTTGAATCAAGGTTGATTCGTTGTCTACATTGGTTGAATCAATGTTTGTGTAATTCAACATTCTTTCAATGGTGATTATAACATGGTTGAATCAAGGTTGATTCATTGTTTACATTGGTTGAATCAATGTTTGTAATTCAACATTCTTTCAATCTTGATTATAACATGGTTGAATCAAGGTTGATTCATTGTCTACATTGGTTGAATCAATGTTTGTGCAATTCAACATTCTTTCAATGTTGATCATAACATGGTTGAATCAAGGTTGATTCATTGTCTACATAGGTTGAAAATGCAACATCATTTCGATGCTGATCATAGCGAGCAACTTCAATGTTCTGTTCAATGTTCTCACATCAACGTTGATATCAACTTTAAGCCTGAACCGAATCTCAACATTGATTCAATAACTTTTTGCTATCTGGGATGTAAATGCACCATTTACCATTTAGATTGTTGTACTGTGCTCTGTTGTACCTCTAAAGGACATTACCGTACCCTAACCCATGAGATTTGGACTGTCCGATTCTGACATGGTCACTCTACGAGTGTGACAGGGGAAGGTGCACCTCCGCCATTTTCGTGAAATATTTGGCAGAGGTGCACTTGGAGTCTCGTAGAGTGATCATGTCAGAATCTCTACGAGAGTCAATATCTTGGGCTAGGGCACACCTGGGCTTTATGCGGCCCGGGGGCCGAATGTGGCCCTTTGGCTGACTCTGACCAGCCCGCGGAAGGGTTTTAAACCAGTGTTCTGGGACCACCTATGGTCCTTGAGAGAGTTCCAGTTAAATATGGAAAGTTGGTTAACCAGATGTAACTCTTTGAGAGCGTAAAAATGAAACCAAATGGATGGACCCTTGCGGGTCAAGAGTTAAAATATTCATCATGTGAATTATGTGAAGTCTGCACAACTAGAGAATGTAGAAGATTAATGGTCATTTTGATCTGTATGTTTGACTGTTTTGTTTGTGAAATTGTGGACAAAATAATATATATATATACAGTATACAGTATATTTAATTTTGGGGTCTTTGGGGCTAAAATGTCATCAAAATGGTTGCTCTTACGCTTACTTTTATCTTGAAATTAATTTGATACGATGCAGACTTAGTTCAGCCTTTAGTCTTGGCCCTCCACAATATTTCATGTATCTCATTTGGCCCCATGGGAAAAATAATTGCCCACCCCTGGGCTAGAGTATGGTAATGTCCTTCGAGGTACGACAATACCAAGGGTATATTTCTGTACTGCACTATAGGGTACGCCTGGGGCGACAAGTCAGTTGTACCTTTTTAGGTACAAATCCCCACCTTTATTATTCTGTGTGTAATATTCCATGCAGTACAGTGTGGAGGTGTCCTACAACCACCCCAGTCCTCCAGCAGAGAGAACCATGCTCCAGCATGTTAATATAGAGAGAAGAAGAGGCTCATTCTGCATAATGCATGATGGGGAATAAGAAGAATAATGCTATCGTGTGTGTGTGTGTGTGTGTGTGTGTGTGTGTGTGTGTGTGTGTGTGTGTGTGTGTGTGTGTGTGTGTGTGTGTGTGTGTGTGTGTGCGCGTGCGTGCGTGCGTGCGTGCGTGCGTGCGTGCGTGCGTGCGTGCGTGCGTGTGGGTATGACGGCTATGGTACGCTCCATGTGACATTTGGCATTTAATCATGTTGTGCTTTAATCATACAGAGCTACTGTATATAGCAGACCTATGTGACATTCTACATCATGGTCAATTAAAGCCTGGCCACACACAATTCCACATGCGGACATGATCTCTTGTGACATGCAGTACAGATATACCACAGCTACAGGGGAGGATCTAGATATGGGTATGGGGGTGCAATGCCCCCCTAAATATAAGTCTGCCCCCCCAAACACGATGCCATGCAAATGATATTTCAAATTAAAGTGCTTATATTTAAAATGATTTGAAACACTACTACTGCTACTGACTAACTACAGCTGTGTCACCACTAAACCAACAGCATTTCATCATTGAAAACAGAAAACTCTCTGAGTCAGACCTTTAGCTTTATGCATGCTGCATGTCTGTTGTCACTTCAGCAACAACTGATGTTATTATTGATGCTTTACTTGACTAATAAAAGTCCTGTAACCGAAAATGGTATGGGTGCGGCTTTATCGCCCGTGTCGCGAAACGACACGGGCGATGAAGCCGCACCCATACCATTTTCTCTTGCCCCTCCAACATGTTCTCTTGTCCCCCCAAATGGGACATGTTACATCCGCCCCTGCACAGCAACATAGCATAATTATAGTGAATAGAGGTAGAACAGGCCATAAAATGATCTATGGGTCAGTGGTTTGAATCCTGGTTCCTCCTCCTCCTCCTCGTATGAGGATAAACGGCCCTCACTTCACACATACGAGTGTGATGTTTATGTTTTTTCTTTCCTAATCTATATCAGTCACTCATCTGGAGTGATCCTTGTGCCTCCTTGTGGGTAGTTGAGAACATCCCCTGTCATTCATAAGTGGCAAATTGACATGTGCGTTCTATAGAGAAGATGTGTATAGTGACTGCAATTGACGATCATTCATGACTCATTGACCCATGCAATGTGACCTCCTTTGTCAAGGTAATAAGGAACCGTCTATATATGTAACTGGAGTGTCCTTCATGTATGGATTGGCAATTGACAATTTGTATGGATTGTCACTCCTGTCCTAGATACACAGCACATATTATGCACAGCACATATTATGTATGTATCATAGAGCATATACAGTATACACACAGTATATACACATCAATACAGCTTGGAATTTTAATTTAAATGGTGGTTTGTGGATCAAAGGCAGAATAAATAATGGACCTTGATACTGTATGAAAAATCTTGAAAACCACATCACTTAAGGTATATTTAAAACTGATAAAAATACAATTAAAGGGACTTCCACTTTCAAAAAACATTTTTTCATTTAATGGTCTACTCAGTCTCATGTGAACACCACAGACAGTTTATAACTTATTCCTTTCAGTATTTCACGCCACCCCCATTTACCTGTGCATCTGGCTGTACGGGCACCCCTGCGCCCTGGTCACCCGGTGCGTCACCTCGTGCGCCACCCTTCGGCTCCCCCTAAGGCACTCACCACAACTCCAGCAGAGCCCTCAGGAAGCATGAGCAGGTTTTTCCTTACGACCAAACCAACCAGCACCTGGATCTTTAGCTTATCCTTACCTTCCGACCGCAAAACGGGAATCTTATAATGGACTGGAATAGTGTGCAAACTCTCGTTGCAACATGCATCCAATATGGTCATGGCCAGTGTAGGGCTTTCAAATCTCTCGAATTCAAGTCCGCAAAACAGAAGGACTTTCTTCATTTATACTGTAAAATGAAATAGAGGAATACATAGCATTGATGAAAATTGCATCATTTCAGCTTTAGAATCCATATAGTACATTACAGATAAAGCAACCATTTTCCTGTTAACAGTGTTGCATTTGATTTAGATTATGTTATTAAAAAATCTCAATCACGCCCAAAGAATGTATTAGATGTTGCCTTGACATAACCATGCACTTGATTTGTGCATATATATATATATACTGTATAAGATCATGGGGTGGCTGTGGCTCAGGAGGTAGAGCAGGTCGGCCAATGATCCAGTGGTCAGCGGTTCGATTCCCGGCTCCCCCTGTCTACATGTCAAAGTGTCCTTGGGCAAGACACTGAACCCCACCTTGCCTCCAGTGGTTGCCACTACTGGTGTATGAATGTGGGACATGGGGACGCTGGCGTTGGCTGTTCGCCGCTCTACTTCGCAATGTATGAATGAATGGAACATTGTAAGTGCTTTGAATATACACGCTGTGCATAGAAAAGCGCTATAAAAATGCAATCCATTATTATTACTTTTTCACCAGTCTGCACTTTACAGTGGATTAAAACAAATACCATGGTATAATCTTTGCCATGTGGCAATATTAAACATGTTGGGTTTCCCCGTATAAAGCCCAGTTACAGGTTATATTTTTATTCCACACCATTTGGATTGCACAAATGCAACCCAAAGGCATGGAAATGCATGTCAGTGATGTCAAATATACCAGATGAGTCGTACTAGATGAGCTTAACATCCCATTCACCAAAAGCTTACTATACTGCATTGCATTTTACAAATTTAGTTACTAATTTATTTAGGTAAACAAATGGACCCTTATTACCAGTAGGTCTTTAACTCTTGAACCGTAGCATTACTGTATTCACAATGAGATAATGTAGAAGAGTTGTTACTCTCCTCATGGTATTAACATCAATACAATATGGAGTCATGGGCATACTTTATTCTTGATTGTTTGGTCTGTGGGGCAAATCTCAACAAAAGGTGTGTTGTGGCTCAAATGCAGGATACATAATGGACATGATTGTCCAAGTCCAAAACACTGTACTAGACGACTAACCGCAATGTCAGCGCCACCACCAACAACAACTACAACAACAACATGGATACAGTAAATGGAACCTGTTACAACATTTATACACAATAACACACAATAAACAATAAATTCACCATTCTTTTTTTAAGAGAGAACATGCTTTTGCCAAACTTTCTGCAGGATTTGGAGGTCATGCCATGTGTGAGGGTGTTTCATTTGCAAATATCTATTTTTTGTCAAGCGCTGCAGTCGACTCTACGTTGCCCTGGGTGTGCCAAATTTGATCCAAAATTCCATTTTCATATCTGCCATATTCATGCAAAAACACATTCCAACCATACCATAAATGAATGATATGATGTATTTATCAAAAGGTATTAGACAAAGTAACAATTTTATAGCATCCAAACCACCCGTATTATTCCCGCCGGTGCCCAGACATTGGTTGTGTTGACCATGTTAATGACACCATGATAGCGTTCCAGGAATTGTCATGATTAAAAGGTAATGGAACACTTGATCAATGTATTTATTTATGAGCAGAACAGAACCAACCATTGTGCCATGCACTGGAAAAGCTTTCATTTTGAACTGGAATCACTGTGTGGTGGTTCCAGCCTTCAGGCCATTTATGTAGATTAGAAACACAAACATCTGCAACCAAAAGCATTAGATTTATTACAGCATGTTTAAAAAAACACACAAGGGCACACACCTATTACAGATGGATGATAATTAAAGATCTTTGAAAGATATTCTTCATTTGTTGCTTCAGACTAACTCAGAGTAATTTCTGCTTACACGTTCAGAACATTCCCATGCACAAACCACATTATCTGGTTTGATTTTCCTTTTTCGGATCCACCGCTCTAGTTTTGAGGGTAGTGGTACAATCTTTTTTTTTCCAGTAGTGTGACTGATCAAACACACGTTTTGACAGCAGCAAAAATTGTGACAGCTGCACTACATTTGGCTTGATTGGGATAGTGGGACCCTGTCTTATGGAGAAAAGATGACATTAAGTATTATTAATAGAGATACTCTGGTAGGATCTAATTAGGCAACAGCATCAAATACCTACAAGAAAAAATACAGCATAATATCAAAATATAGCCCTGCTTGGTTTACTTGTCACTGTGGCTAAAATCTTTCAGCAGTATACGGATCCATTTGGTTCCATAAAACTAGGGGGTCCTTGAAATTAAATTTGTTGAAATTTAGCAGTAGACCTGTAAAAAAATGTGTGTGTCTGCAGGCTAATCAGTGTCATTTTGTGAGGTCATTGACATGGAAAAGTTTGAGAACCAGTCATATAAAAGATGTTTCATTGCAGCATTCTAAAAATGGACAGGCGGCGATAGCAGAGATGATTTGCCATCCCCACTGCAGTGCCGCTGCCGCCAGGCTATTATTGTAGTCTTAAAATAAATCAGGAGGGACGAAATCCATTTCTGATCAGGACAGGCGCCATGGCGTTGCGGCAGGTGTCACGGTAGGCGTCACTGTATGGTATAAATCCATCACGGTAGGTAGAAATCCGTTACGACAGGTAGAAATCCGTCACGACAGGTGACCAAAACCGTTATGTGACCGTTATGGTCATGACGTTGTTGGTCAACAGTCGCAACGGTTTTGATCACCTGCCGTGGCATTTTCATAACTGTTGCGGCAGTTACATAATTTATGCATAACAGTTGTGACTGTTTCATAACCATTATGCATAACGGTTGCGACAGTTATAAAACTGCCCGTGGCCTACAGGAGTATAGCTGTAGCTACAGTATTTACATATATAGAGCTATTTACATACATTTTCTGTGTCTCAAAATTAATGATCTTGGTGCTTCTCCCATCCAGCTTTATATAATGTATATTATGTTATGGAATATACTTCAGTGGTGTAACAGTACGTTTTAACGGTGGCCGACGGTGAGCGATGGACAAGTAACGTCGGGCGCTTTGGCCGAAAAGCTCAGCAATTTTTATCTTTCCGGCCGACGTCGCCCACTCTGCTGCTCTCGCCCGAATCGGCAGCTCCCATAGCCAAATAATGGATGTCGCCCACCGTTAAAGCGTACTGTAAAAGATGAGTGGTCGGCTTTTCCTCTACGTGATTTTATGTTCGTATTAAAGATGAGTCTGACTTGTAACAGAGCCTCATTGTGGTTCCATTGTGGTTCCAATGAACGCAGCTCTCAAACAGTGTTTCTAATGATCCAGTTGATAGTAGAAGAATTCACAAGTGCTCTCTTTCTGTATTAATGCACACTTGACCTTCAATGTGCTGAAAACCTATCCAGGCTATTATACTTTTAAATGGTAATATTATTGCCCAAGGAGGAGGAGGAGGAGGAGGAAAAGCGTCTCACTCACTTGACCCTGGAGTAGTATTGGAGTAGTACCGATGGTGCAGGTCCTATACGTGGTCCTATGTTGTATGCGGACCTCGGGGGGCTACATTATTTTCATTTATTTTTCAGTTTTCTTAAGGTTTAATGGCCTCAATTACACCCCAAGAAACCTGAACTTTGAACATTCTGTGGATTTTATGTGGACTGGAGTGTTCTTTGGGGTTTGGAAACATCATTTAATTGAATAAAACTAGACTAACACTAAAGCATTTCAGATGGCTGAAATAGGATTAAAACTGAGTGAGAGAACTGAGTGAGAACTGAGTTACCAAAATCACCACCGCCCTCTTGGTCACCGTATTGTGCATAATTTCAATCGCCTGACTACGATCTGTAATAATATATTCATGAGCATACCCACACAATAATTTCTTTTGTCAGTGAAATAACAATATGCACTACAAAACATGCTCAATATAATTACATTCCTTTTATTAGACACTGCCAATGGAACTATTCCCTATAGTCTTTGCAATTAATTTCCATTCATTAGGTGGATATAGAACTGTCTTGTCCTGTGCTTGGCCCCAGCTTAACCTCTCCTCGCACTTATTCATGTCTTTCATAGTTTATTGGTTTGAAGTTTGGGGTATAATTGGGCAGAGCTGTCAACTCTCACGCTTTAGCATTGATTCAACGAATGACCCTGCCATCTGTACTACGTTTGTTCTCCGCCTTCTCATTATTATTCTTAACTCTGCGTGTATCTCTGTGTGTGTGAAATTGAAATGATCATCAAGGTTAGCCATCGTTCTTATGGTGAAATCAAAACACTATTATTCTGCACATTATCAAAGCTTTTCTATAGCCGTACGTACGCTGAGATGTTTGTACGTGCGGACAACTTGTGAGTAAAAGTAGAAAGCTCTATAACAGGAGTGGGCAATTATTTTCCCAAAGGGGCCAGATGATATCTATAAAATGTTGTGGAGGGCCAAGACTAAAGTCTGCATAATATTAATTTAATGTCAAGATAAAAGTAAGAGTAACCCCAACCATTTTGACACCAGGGCTCTCTATTTATTCAGTATTTCAGACACAGAGGACCACCATTTGATGTCATTTTAGCCCCACAGACCACAAACAAAACACAATATTAATTAACAATAATATTCTTTTACATTCTGATTGTGTAGACTTTGGGCTAATTCACATGATGAATATTTTAACTCTTGGGAGTGCAAACATGAAACCAAATGGACCCGCTCTCAAAGAGTAACATCTGGTTAACCAACTTTCCATATTTAACTTGGAACTCTCTCAAGGACCACTGGTGGTCCCCGAGCCGGTCAGAGTCAGCCAAAGGGCCGCATTTGGCCTCCGGACCGCATAATGCCCAGGTATGCTCTATAAGGACCGAGCTAAAGTTATGCATTTTTGATTCAGCTATAAAGTGTGCCTGCATGACATTGTCTGGTATAACGGCTGCGTGTCTCTGTGCCGACGTGTCACCACACAGCCAGTTTACAGACGCAGAGAGCGGTCTCGTCACACTCGTAATTAACAGCATCTACATGGATCCATTATTTAAATCTTTCTGTTGAGGCACAGAGGACATCCAACCGCTTTGACAGGCACAACCTCAACCAAGAATGATGATGAGTAATTGGCTTCCTTGCAGAGATAATGGATGATGTTGGGCCGTCTCTGAGGTAGGGGTGGAGGGAGCTATAGGTTGGGAGGTCAGCAAACTCGCATGGACATGCCTATCCTGACCAGGGGCGGATATAGGCATGGGCATGGGGGGGGGCAATGCCCCCCTAAATGCCCCGAATGCCTCACCAAACATGATGGCATGCAAAACAAGATATTTCAAATTGCTTATATTTAAAATGATTTGAAACACTACTACTGCTACTAACTAACTACAGCTGTGGCACCACTAAACCAACAGCTTTTCATCATTGAAAACAGAAAACTCTCTCAGTCAGACCTTTATATTGACCTTTTTATTGATGCTTATACTTGCCTAATAAAATCTTTTTAACCGAAAATGGTATGGGTGCGGCTTCATCGCCTGTGGCGCGAAGCGACGTGGGCGATGAAGCCGCATCCATGTGTGTGTGTGTGTGTGTGTGCGTGTGTGTGTGTGCGTGTGTGTGTGTGTGCGTGTGTGTGTGTGTGTGTGTGTGGTTGGAGGGCCTAAATGTCATCCTTTATTAGCCTCAAATGCAGAATAAATAAACATGCAGACCTTGATATGAGGTCTGTTTATTAGACATGCAGTCCATTGGAGTACTGAGCCCATGTGAGCATCTTCCTGTCTGTTCTTCTGTGTTCCTCTTGGGTTTCTGAGACGCTGCTCAGACATATTCTCTCTCTCTCTGCTCTTCCCTTCTGTTTGATGGGACTAATATTGACCAGGACTTCAGTAAACAAAACACAGAGATGTACAGATCTCATGCATGCAGCTGAGGGACCAGGGTGGTTGTCAACTAGGGGCGGATCTAGGCAAGGGTATGGGGGGGCAATGCCCCGCTAAATGCACAGACTGCCCCGCTAAATGCACAGACTGCCCCATCAAATATGATGCCATGCAAAACAACCCATGATGTTACAAATTAAAGTGCTTATATTTAAAATGATTTGAAACACTAATACTAATGCTATAAATAACTACAATTGTCACACCACTAAACCAACACAATTTGATCATTCAAAACAGAAAACTCTCTGAGTCAGACCTTTGTCCTTTAGCTTTATGCATGATGCATGTCTGTTGCAACTTCAACAACTGATGTTATTATTGAAGGTTATACTTTCCTAATAAAAGTCCTGTAACGGAAAATGGTATGGGTGCGGCTTCACCCATACATCTGGCCCTGTTGTCAACTCCTCCTACAGCAGCATGTTTTTGTGTGTGATGCAGTGTATTATATCCACTATACATCAGTGCTCACATTTTGGTCCACATTTTATTCTGTATTTTATTAAAAACAATCCGAGTAGGATAGTATAATTTTGAAATCATTTTTTGACATATTATGTCCAAATATTGAGGGGTTAATGTGTTTTGTGTGCTGTCATGGTCACAACAGTAAAAATATAATTAGTTGATTAAATTGTTTTGAATGACATTGTTGTATTGTTTGCTCAAAGAGAAAGTGATATGCCCCAGATCTCAGCTCAGGGTTAATTACTTCATTATAATTGCTTTGTCTCATTGTGTTTTAACGTCATCATTAATTAACCCTATAGAACAGTGAACATGGGTGATTTTCATCCAGACAATTACTGTATATTGTTGCATTTTTCATAATGTTGCTGATGTCTGAGGTGGGTGAGTCTTTCAGTACCTTTATGATGTTCATAACATCATAATGTTGCTGATGTCTGAGGTGGGTCTTGTTTCCCTCTAACCTACAAACTCTTGTTTTCTTCTTTTTTTTCTCTCCCTCCCCAGCTCTCCTGGCATGTTTGGAGAGACAGCGAGATCATTTTGCGACCATGACTGGTCACAACGCTTTTTAAAAAGGTTTTTGTTTTTTTTCACCTTTTTTGCCCACCCATGATAGTTCACCCCATGATGATTTGTTTCCTTTTTCATCATAATGAAATATTAAAGATGAGTAGATCATTGATCAACCTGCCATGTTATAGGCTATTGTAGGCCTATTATGGAACATTTTACATTAGGTAACATATACCTGTGTTGAGGGCGTTCTAGGGTTAAACACAATGTTTTTGTGGGTTGGCCTAATAATTTAGATGTGAATGTGGCATTTTATCGTGTTTAGTGGTGCAGTGTGTAATGTAACACAATACATGCTTGTAAATGTTTCAAAATAACAGTGGAATTTTAGACCCTATTGGACATGGAATTTGTGTTCCTTTTGAGCCATCTTAAGCACTGCTTGAATTGTAGAATCATAGCTCTGTCTTGTGTGATTAGAAAGCCTACTTTCCTGTGGAAACTGTGAACCCACCACAGTTATTTAGCCAGAAAGAGATCGTTGTGAATATGATTGGCAAAGAGATTTTGGGTGACGAACAGCAGGGGTCCTACACCACACTGAGCCCTTGACAGGGGTTGACACTAAGGTCTCCGAGGCACTTGCCCATCGGGCAAGTGCAAGTCAGGTTTTACTTGCCCTCAGGTCATGGTCACTTGCCCCCCAGGTTCCAGGTGGCCCAGTTAAGTTGGTTAACCAGATGTAACTCTTGAGAACGTAAAAATGAAACCAAATGGACCCTTGCGGGTCCATTTGGTTTCATTTTTACACTCTCAAGAGTTAAAATTCATCATCTTAATTAGTCATTTTGATGTGTTAATTTGCCTGTTTTGTTTCCCAAATCCAACCTGGAATTGTGGATAGCTAGAAAGCAGGGAAAGACACAGAGGCAGAGTGCAATGACTGCCTTCAAGACAAATTTATCTTGTGTTGTGTTATAGTGCACTATGTTGCGCACTTGCCCGATCGGGCAACCAGGTAGCAGTCTTCACTTGCCCCACCATTTTTTTTTTACTTGCCCCGGGCAAGCGGGCAAGTGTTAGTGTCAAGCCCTGCTTGGGAATCTGTGCCGACAACTATAAGTAGAACGGATTTAAGTGGTTAACAGAGAAATCAGTGCAGCAGCATCATCTTCTTTGGCTGGTGTGTCGAGGCCTCAGTGCATTTATACAGTTATGGCAATAATAGATGAGAGGCTGTGCAGGGACACAGTATATCTTGGTTATAATCACAGCTTTGGGGTAAGCCATGATATCATATTATATCATGGCCTTTTGCTGTATTATCACCAGGTCCATTATTATTATCACACAGTTACCTACAGGCAGTGTTGGGCAGTAACTAATTTTAGATTACATATTACTGTAATATTATTACTTTTGCTCCAAAAAGTAAAGCAACGAGATTACTCTGCAAAAATGGGTAATAAGTAACGCATTACTTTGCAAGTAACGCCAAGTTACTTTTTTAAAATGAGCTTGTTGTTGCAGGCAAAAATAGAACAGATGTACAAGCTATTGACAGGTACTGTAACAACAGAGATGTGCAGTAGATTGTAGATCCAGTCCACACGCTGCATCCTGCGCAGTTATGTACACTACAAATCGCTTGCTGCTTTATTTTGTAATAAACGGATTATGTTGTACTTCTCTATTTTTTCAAAAGTGGTGTTGAGAACTTGGGAAAGTAATAACGTAATATGTAATATATTACTCTTCAAATCCAGTAATAAGTAAAGTAATGATATTACTTTGTCTAAGGGGTAACGAGTAAAGTAAAGAAGTTACTTTCCTAAGTAATATAGACCAACACTGCCTACAGGTAACAGACCTTTTGCATAGTGGTGGATTATTGTGATTAAGACAGCAGATTCCAATGGGCTCCTTTTGGGGAATTCGAAATTGTGTTACATTGTGGCTTAGGCCACTTTAGAGCTTTTAAATCTTATTGATATTGTAGGCCTATTCATTGTGTGCATTTAATTTTGTGCAGTTAAATTATAAACAGGATAATAATACCATGCTGCATCACACATTTAATTACTTTATTTATAGGCTAGCTATTGTTCATATTGCATTCACAGCCCCCCTGATGGCCGGGGGTGAAATCATTTTTTAGGAGGGTATTGTTTTTTTTTATGTAATGAAATGAAACAAATTGTAAGAAATACATCTGAATTATATTATGGTTTGTTTTGTTTTACAATAAAATAATTTTCGAGTAGGCTATTAAAGGGGAAGTCCATCCATTTTCAACATTCTAATATGTCATTAGTATACCCTAGAGGTGTTGGGTGGACATGATAAAAAAAAGTTCCCCCATTCTGTGTTCCCAAGAAATGGAGGTCTGAAGAAAACCTGGTGAAACATCTTGATAACATCATCCAGATGTATTTTCACCATGTTAATGGATTTCTTTAGACGCTTCTTTTTTCTGAGGGCGTACAAATGGAACCAAATTAACCCGTTAGGGTTAATCTGGTTCCATTTGTAGGCTACACTCAGAAAAAACGTATGAAAATGGGTGGAACTCCCCTTTAATGTCACTTCCGTCTCATTCACTTGAGACGGAAGTGAATGAGTTGGTCACATGACTCAACAAACACGCGCCCATACGCGCCCATATACGGCTCTGCTCTGCACCTGCACGCGCCACACCAAACAACGCTACATGTAGTTATAGATATATCTACAGTATGCCTGTAGTCAACTTATAAAAACTTGTAAAAGTAAACACGGTTATCCGTACGTTTCTACAATAACTACAACACAACAGCAGTAACTTCCAGAACCGCCGCCGCTGCGGCCACCCCCAGCAAAGACCAGCCTCCGGCAGCACCGTTACCGAGCAGCACCGAGGAGCACCGGCGGCACCGCGGCCACGCATGCTGCTGCTGCGGCAGAAGAGTCACCGGCGCCGGGGCTTCCAGCAGAGCAGCTGCCGCTCCCCTCACTGCCCAGCAGAGCAGCAACAAACACCCACAGAACAGCCAAAAACAGCATATTTTACAGGAATTCTCCACTATGTCATACGGAAAAAGACATCCTGGCACTATACAGTACTATACCCATTGGATCTATACTACCACAGAGAAAAGTTTCAGTGCCATGAGACGAATCCAACATTGGCCGTGGCCTGTGTGGTCAACAGTGGGAGATACAAGGTTTTCCTCTCGGTCCATACCAGAGATGATCGTGGGAATGTATGGTGGACGCAAAAAAGGCGCCTGCTTCTCCACTAGGTAAGACAATGATGTTTTTTGTTTGTTTGATTTTTACCGCATGAGCATCCTACTGCTGTTTTGATTGTGCGCGGCTGTGCGCTCTGGGATTGTGCAATTATTTGGAGTAGCTAATTGATCTGTCTTGTTTTATCTGTGCTTGTTGTGTGGGCTTACACTAGGAAAGATATTTTATGTGTGACAGATGCCTGATCTGTTTGAGTGACCGTCGCTGTATTCGGAGTATGGTGTGTCTAATCTAGTTTTTCCGTCTTTATCTGTCAAAAAAAAAGACATTATGAAGCTGCTGCATTAAAGCCGAAGAAGGTGTTAAAAAGGTTCTAGTTGCCAGTCAATAGGAATACAATAGGCTCATGTTCAAGGAACAGACTTTCATGTTTTCATGCAACAAGCGGTGATGTTCGTCTGGTTAAAGTGTTATTGTCTCCACCAGGCCGGAGGCATGGTGGAGAATATGTTTCACCCTCCGTCCGTGTGTCCGTCCGTGTGTGTGTCCGTCCGTCTGTTAACAAGTAATCTCCGGCGCCGTTTACCCGATCGCTGCCAAAATTTACACACACACTCCCTGGATGCCAACCATGAACCTCTGCTCCAAATTTTTGGCCAGGGCCTATTATAGCGCCACCAGGAGGCCGACTTTTGCAATTTTTTGGCAAAAATCTGTGCGTGTGTCTGTCTGTTAGCAGCTAATCTCCCAAACCATTAACCCGATCGCTGCCAAAATTTACACACACACTCCCTGGATGCCAACCATGAACCTCTGCTCCAAATTTTTGGCCAGGGCCTATTATAGCACCACCAGGAGGCCGACTTTTGCAATTTTTTGGCAAAAATCTGTGCGTGTCTGTCTGTTAGCAGCTAATCTCCCAAACCATTAACCCGATCGCTGCCAAAATTTACACACACACTCCCTGGATGCCAACCATGAACCTCTGCTCCAAATTTTTGGCCAGGGCCTATTATAGTGCCACCAGGAGGCCGACTTTTGCAATTTTTTGGCAAAAATCTGTGCGTGTGTCTGTCTGTTAGCAGCTAATCTCCCAAACCATTAACCCGATCGCTGCCAAAATTTACACACACACTCCCTGGATGCCAACCATGAACCTCTGCTCCAAATTTTTGGCCAGGGCCTATTATAGCGCCACCAGGAGGCCGACTTTTGCAATTTTTGGCAAAAATCTGTGTGTGTCCGTCTGTTACCAGCTAATCTCCCAAACCGTTAACCCGATCAATGCCAGAATTTACAAACAGACTCCCTGGATGCCACCCATGAACTTCTGCTCCAGCGCCACCAGGAGGCCGCTTTTAAAAACATGACGAACAGCAGGCAATTTACATAAAATCTTTAACACACTAAAATACTAGGCTGAGAAAAATATTCTCTCTAATATCCACTCTTTTCACAATGGCTTGTTACAGCGCCACCAACAGGTGAACATTTGCAAAACACATATTTGGACAAAATGCCTCAAATCATCTAAATGCTAAAGTCATACGAAGAAATGGAACCCTTTTAACATTGGCATATTATATAGCGCCACCAGGAGGCCACAACCTGAACTGGCCTGGTGGAGACCTGTGCCCAGAAGGGCACTTTTCTAGTTGTTGGAGCGCCTCATGGCGGTGCAGTTCATGTTCAGCCTGTTCTAGAGAGAGATGCCACTACTAGACCTTGCAGAGAGAGAGAGAGAGAGAGGGCCAGGAAACTATTTGTTTCGTTAAAATCAGGGATAGACAATAAGGGAAATTTGCCACTGGCCCTTTGGGCCAGTGGCTTTTAAGGATCACTGGCCCCACAACTGTAACCACTGGCCCAGGTAATCGATCCCCATAGTTTGCAAAAAAAGACCACTTTCGATTCAATAGCACTTATTAATGCTGATCATTCAAGTAATAACAACACTCTTTCACGGGGGGCAAAACCGGCAGACCGCTCAGCAAGCTGACCCTACAATGCATAATGCTTAAAATAATTAAAGCAAGGGGTGAAAGAATGCCAGCATCCAACATAATATATAAATAATCATAACAAGTAGTTATACATTTCTACAGCCTTAAATGTATTTGATCGAACATAACATTTTAATATACATGAAGCATTAATTCTCTCTGCCCCTTCTTGGACAAAAAAGCAATACTTGTATTTTTTCACTGTTCAGGACAAATATACAGTACAGTATATCAAATAAATATCTATAAAATAGAGAGCATTAGATAGTGATCCAGGGCTAGTAAAGGCTAACAATGGGCTTATGCTGGCATACATGCACCATATTATAAACTGTACTTTTCTACTGCAGCTAATAAACAAATAACTGTGATACATTACAAGCAGTGGTTTCCAACCTTTTTGATAACAGGGCCCACTATTAATCCAGCATTTGAGCCAAGGACCACCATTTGGTGACATTTTAGCCCCACAGATCCCAAAACTAAGATTTATTTTGTTTTTGTCCACAATTCCAGGCTGGACTTTTGCAAACAAAACAGGCAAACAGTAAATCAAAGTGACAATTCATCTTCTACATTCTCTAATTGTGTAGGGTTAATTTAGATGAATATTTTAACTCTTGAGAGTGTAAACATGAAACCAAATGGACCCGTAAGGGTACATTGGTTTCATATATTTTAAAACATTGTAATATATAGCCTCAATCATGTACAGTATATTCGTTCGATTGAGGTTTTGCCTTATAGAATACATGGTGATCAGTTTTTCAAATCAATCCAATGCACTGGGAAAGCCCCTAGCAATTATAGCCTACGCGCAGCGCACCTGTGTCTCTAAGCTGCCCAGATACAAAGGACGACATATAGGCTATCTCTCTTCATATAGTTTGAAGTCATATAAAAACGTATACCTATACCCAATGGAATATAAAATACATAAAATATAAACTTTATTGACAAGTCGGAATTAAAGCAATCGCTTGAAAACAGAGTGAGAATGGGACATTTGCAATCTCAAAACTTTTTTCGATCGGAGCGCGTGGTCAATGCGCTGTTGACAGACGCTTGGATTCAGTGGTAAGTGCGTGCTTATACAATGCGCAGTGCAACACGTAGGCCTAGATACAGGACAACGTGTGAGAGAAAATGCAGTCTGAACAATCGTTGCACATAGGCTGTGTATGGCAGAATTAAACATATTTTGAGGTGGAGGACTGCTGTCGCATTGTGACATGCGAGATGCTGAGCTGAGGGCATGTTGCGCGTCAGGCAGAAATGAGGAGGTCTGCAAACACCATACGCTATAGTAATGATAGTATTAATAAGTGTTTTGTGAGCTATGCCGGTCTATGCCCGGTTGTGAGATGGGGGCGGGGGTTTTAAGAACATTTTAGAACGGGAACAAGTAGCTGCATCTCTTCTCTACAGTAGTGCGCTGCAAGTGAACGGGGAGCGGGCTTACACGAGAGCCAGCCAAGTCAGCTGTATAGCTCTGCGTAGCCACTGTTCCATGCAGACGGTGGTGCGCACACAACAGGCGACTTGGGTTTGAGATCACATAACGTAAATGCGGTTGTTTTTTGTGCTAATAAACGAAATATAAATGAAGTTGGAAAAAAAAAAAAATCTCTCTCTATATATATTGCGAAATAAAATTGTATTTATTATTAATTTATTTTTAAGAGGTATTTTTCTATACTGGCCCATCGGGCCAGTGAGTGGTGCCATTTGGTGGTCCGAAGGGTTTTTGAAACCATCGGGGGCCAGCGGGCCAATTATATTGTCGAACCCTGCGTTTCGACCCTTGAGGGTTTTCTTCAGGATACTGAAGAAGACCCACAAAGGTCGAAACGTTTTCTGTCCCAAATAAAGTTTCCTGGGAGCTGCTATACCGTGTGTGAACTATTTTTCTTTCTTTTGCACATTACATGTTTTAGTTGAGCAACTGTAAGTTCTTCTAGAGATGTGCGTACTTTTGTTACAGTTGTGTGTGTGTGTGTGTGTGCGCGCGCGCCATCTGACGTCCACCCCCCACCCCACTTCACTTTCACGTTTCTAATCACTTTCTAACGCCAAAGTCAAAGACCAGCGTTACTAAATTAAAGATTGTGTTGTTGGAAACCTAACATCAGGTTTCACCCCAGGTTTTCTTAAAGATAAAGAGCTAATTGGAATGGCATCCAGCAATTAATATTCCACCATGACGGGGGACAAATATGAAACAGTTTTCTGTGAAAAAGCCTAGCACCCCGTAGCGAACGTCCAGCACCCCCTACTGTAAATACTGTATCTTCCGTATTTAACAATGCAATTTCAAAGGTGTAATGCTTTCTGTTGTGCTGTGCTGTTGCATCAAAACGGTTTGTGTGCATCTCAGCAGTGTTGTATTCCGTTGCACAATGGCGTGTGACAGTGCATGGCCCAATTGTGATTCAATTTGTTCAATTCAATGGCTGCTTGCAACTACACAGGTCTATACATGTGTCTCTTCAAAACTACAGATTGGCTGAAAATCTGAAAACACACGTCTTCAGACTCCATGTTAGCCGGTAGCACTTGCAATAGTACTTGACCTACCACTGAGCTCCACTCGTGCATGTCGACCCAGCGGAGTGGTTTAGGGCTAGAAGGTTTTCCTTCTGTAGTATATACTGTACGTATGATGTGCGTGCTGTGATGATATGGGCATTTTTTTTAAGATATGTGTTACTTGATGTTCCATGTGCGTTTTCAGTCTTTCTAGGCTGTTGTTTTTCGCGGCAGTTGAAATGCGTCTGCCTGGCTCACAGTGTCTTCAAAGCAAGGACGTGTGAAACAGTGAGCTTTTGCTCTCTGCCAAAGGAAACTTCTGTTCTGTTGTCAGATGAAGCACAATCCCCACTGAGAGTAACAGGCTCCCCCTGTTCAGCACCCCTAACCCCCCATGCTGTCTGGATGCCCTCCCAGAAGCCCTGGGACGTGGTCCGGCATTGCAATTTATATTGTACAGTCAGAGAACAGCACTGCACACTGTACTTTCATGTTGGGATGGAGCAGAGCCGAATGAATTGATTAATGCATCCATTAATTAGTTATTTGCTACAGTATACTACTGGACCAAAGGGAAGCCTGACAAACATTTCCATTTCCAACCCACACAAGCATCTACTTCTATACACTCGATGCACTTTACTGTGACTGTGCCATTGTCTTCTTGTGTCACATATGGTCAGTCCTATTCATGAATATTAAATCACAAAAAGTTTTGTGGACTTTGGCAATTCGTATAGAGTAGAGCCCTGCACAGATTTTTTTTTTGCTCCCATTACAGCTCCCTCCCTCAAGATTTCTGTCCGTTCCCTCCCACTACCGCTACGATTTTTATATTCCACCGCCCGCAATGACCGGCTGTCCGTCACTCCCTCCCGCGACAATAAAAGAGGTCCCATTTAGTCCCGCAACATCCCACATTTTTATCGATTAGTCCTGCTAAAACTAGAACATGTCCACTGAGTAGCTCACTAGCACAGATAGATGGGAAATGACTGGACAAATATTATAGGAGAGAGGTGCGTGCTGGTGGTGCTCACTAGGACAAGCTTAGTATTTGTGCTCATCTTGTCCAGTGTTCTGTTGCACGTTGTTTGCTGAGTGACCATGTAATGATGCACACAAAAGCAAAGCGGCAGGGAATGAGGAAAACACTGTCTGCTGTTTGCCTGGTGCGCTCTTACATGCACGTTGCTTTGGGTTACATGCCTGATCATTGTCCAGCTCCTCGGACATGCATATTTTGGTAAAGTTTAGGCATAAGCTCTGCATCACATGGTTAATTGCGGGAGTATGCAGGATTTTGTGGGACCTGATTTTTTTATCTTGACTGCCCGCTCCCTCCTGCAGGCATTGTCATACAGTCCACGCCACAACCTTTTGCGCCGGGTCCCGCGGGCGCTCCATTCCCGATGCAGGCCTCTTATACAGCATACAAACAATATACGTTTTTATACCACCATATTTATACCACTCATTTGTGCATTTGCATTAAGATGTGGTAACGTAATGACTGAATGTGTGGACATTATTCACGTGTGTATGGTATTTTACAACGTATTAAAGATGACAGAAATATAATGAGGTGCATGTACAGCATTAAATCATTAAATGACATGATTAAGGACCACATTGTAACTCCAATTGTTGCTTCTGGCAGAGGTCCCCGATTAAAACAACATTGTCTTAGACATTAAATTCTTTGAGCACTGCCAATTACAGAAACTTAGAAGAGATTTTGTAGAATCTGCGTCTCAACGCATTATACTGCATTATCAGCTTTGGTGAAGATACAGTAGTTACTTCAAACAACACACACATTTTGTCCCTCCTTGCATCGCCTCGTCGCTCCTCTCCTCTCCACTGTACTTGTGGCGCGCATGTTGGATTCCACACTGACAGACAGACAAAGCCCACATGAAAAGGGAGAGTGGGAGATATCATAATCGTGTCAGCAACAGTTCAGTTCAGCATGCAGCTCTCTCTCTCTCTCTCTCTCTATGCAGCATGCAGTGAGAGCCTTTGATGTCAGCTCATCCTTCTGAGTCATTATTATATATACCACATATAACAAAACGCTCTTGCCTGTCAGATCCATGCGATGTGCTGTTATGTATTTCGGGGTATATTGTGACATCGTGTCTGAGTTGTTATGTAACGCCCGGGATTCGAACTCCGTTCTCCCTCATGGAATCCAACATCTGAACCACTAGACCAAAGGGACATCCCCTTGATCCACAACAGAGGCTGTAGCCATGTGACTACAGTTAGTCGTGCAGAATGGCCAGGTGTGTGTGTGTGTGTGTGTGTGTGTGTGTGTGTGTGTGTGTGTGTGTGTGTGTGTGTGTGTTGTGTGTGTGTGTGTGTGTGTGTGTGTGTGTGTGTGTGTGTGTGTGTGTGTGTGTGTGTGTGTGTGTGTGTGTGTGTGTGTGTGTGTGTGTGTGCTTTTTTCTTAGAGTATTTACTTACAGTATTCATATTCCCAACTGATGGAAT
>CM076973.1:48230536-48585536 GCA_039105355.1 Benthosema pterotum
TCGGAGAGATACAGATACGGCCATCATGTGTTGAGACCCACAGAGCTTCATCTAATCGCTACACAACACCAAGAGTGATAGCATGTCATCCGTATTGATCTCTTTCACCCAGTGCCCATTGGGCATGCAGTTGGAATGTCCAGGACAATATTTGGAACAAGGTTCACACAGGAATGATTACAGTATCACGGCATGCATTCCTTGCAGGCTGCACGTTAATTGTACCTCATCAATTCCTTAAAAGTGAAATGTATGTATACTGCAGGGGTTGACACTAAGGTCTCCGAGGCACTTGCCCATCGGGCAAGTGCAAGTCAGGTTATACTTGCCCTCAGGTCATGGTCACTTGCCCCCCAGGTTCCAGGTGGTCCCCAGTTAAGTTGGTTAACCAGATGTAACTCTTGAGAACGTAAAAATGAAACCAAATAGACCCTTACGGGTCCATTTGGTTTCATTTTTACACTCTCAAGAGTTAAAATTCATCATCTTAATTAGCCCAGACACAGACACAGAGGCAGTGCGCAATGACTGCCTTCAAGACAAATTTATCTTGTGTTGTGTTATAGTGCACTAAGTTGCACACTTGCCCGATCGGGCAACCAGGTAGCAGTCTTCACTTGCCCCACCAATTTTTTTTACTTGCCCCGGGCAAGCGGGCAAGTGTTAGTGTCAAGCCCTGATTGTTTGTTCCTGCCTGTATCTCTGTATGCACTGCCAGTGTCTGATTGCTTCCATTGAGGGGAAAACAGCAGGTATTTGTGCACACTGCACAGCTACAGTAACTGTTCTGCTTATCTTTATGTAGCTCACACCTGTAGATATAGAAATTGGACGATACTAAATCATAAGAACGGTGCAAACTGCGTCTATGATATACAAAGATTGTAGCTGGTAATTACACAAAGTGCTCCAATACCCCCAGCCATGGATTCCATTGTGTATCTAATGTACAGTGCTGATAAGATTCTAAGGCCCACTTTGAATTCTGATTACACTGCAGAGAACTGTGTCATTACAGCCGATGGAAACACAACACAACAAAACACTACTAATGTACACTTATAGACGGGGGAAGTGAAATCTTGAATAGGATAATGAAGTCATGGAACATCTTGCATCTTTTAAAGCCTTGTAAGGGCTTTACTGCCACACTGCAGATGAGTAGGATTTAGAATCTGCATAATCATTTCCTAAACTATTCTCTGCCAAAACTACTATTGGTTGTTTTTGTAGTGAGTATATTCTGTCAATAACTTTGTCAGTGAATCAAATAATCGAGCCTCTTCAAATACACTGCACTCCTTGCAATGTTGTCACAGCTGTAGTAATATGTACTATAAATGCTTAGTGTGTAGTGAGTGTACAGCAAATTTTGAAACACTAAGTGCTTTGGACTATTAAAAAAAAAAAAGAAAAAGACAAACCTATAGGTGGGGGGATAGTGTGTACCTCCACATCCGTTATGCCTCCCTAGTGAGACCCGCCACTGTCAGGTGAAAATAAGATGGTGGCTTGATGACGCTAACCCTAACTTGCAGCCTTCTTCACCCTCCCATTGACTTATTGTGGGGGTTAGAAGAGATGGAGCCTTGTAGAGGGATTGGGGAACGGGAATTGTCTATTCTAAATTGGGGATTGAAGGGGGCAGGCTGCATATTTGTAGTCTTTCAATCTCTGCTTTACTGTATGCCCTATCTAACCTTGAAGTTCAATAAAACAATTTGAAAAGAAAATGACAAACCTATGCTTTTATGGCATGAATTTTGCACCTATACAAACATCTACGGACGAGACTTTTCCTGCCGACCTCAGGATATAAGCAGTCTCATAAGTAATTAAATGGTATAGCCTAGGGATGCAGGAAAAGTGCTGTATACTTGCAAGGACACATGGTGCATAGCTGCTGATTTCTGTGTTCTTGTATACACTCCCTCAGCCTTTGGTAATAGAACGAGATGGAATTCTTCTACATCTATTTGTGTCAAAATCAATGAGTGACACATTCCCTCCGTTCCAAAGCGTACCCTGAGGTAAAACAAAAAAGCAAATCTCAGTCTCTCTCTCGATGCCTTTGTCGCCACCAGGCTATAAACGTTATTGTTTCCCATTAGTTGTGAAATTGTGTTCCATCAAACGGCATGGCAGGATGGGAATGCCTCTCCTGGTTCTGTGAAGTCAGGACTTCTGCTAAATAGAAGCAGTGATCAGTCACAGCCCATCGTGGCAACCAGTTTGAAACGGCTATCAGGGAGGCTGATTTCTACGGGGTCCACTCTTGTTTACTAGAACATGTGAGCTCTGGCAACTGCCAGCGTTGCGGTATGGTGATGAACTGTGTAAATTATGTACCGTAATTGTCTGCCAATGTTACGACAAACAGGCCTAAGCAACTACCTGGCAACATAACGCACTGTTCTGGTTCTGTCATTCTGTCAATACTTGTTCAGGGAAATACCTTCAGGGCTCACTCTGATGCTCCAATGCAAGCGTGTCTCTAGTGTATGATGATGGATCTGATCTGGTCTGCACTGGACATTCTGACTGGGCGTTCAAATGTTAAATGTGGATAAACCCTGCCTTTGAACGCTTTTACAGAAATGGCAACCAAAGTGCCCCCTCGCCTCGATTGGCCCGTATAAAACGCTTCCCGAGGACATGGTTTCTCTTAGTATGCAGAACGTTATCCACATGTATCTCATTGGACATTGGATGTAACAGAGATGATGTGGAATTTTGTTTCTAGCCTGCGCTTACAGCGTTTGGGGCATTGAATGAGGACTTGAAGGTTCTTAATCTTAACAGGCCACAGCAGGGCTCTGTGCCGCAGGAAATAGTGGTGCGTGTGCACGCACCCATGTGGTCAAGGTCACTCATGTGAAAGAGCTCTATCCACGGAGAAAAGTGCCTCCAGCTGAAAGCACATATGATCACCATTTCAACATACATTGCCATCATTTCAACATATTGCCGTCATGCACTTTGTGGCCAAGACTCATGTGCCATGAATCTCCCTTCAAGTTAAGACACGAAGCGCTGCGCGGGCCCATGAGTCAATCTAATAGCTAAACAAGCCCCCCAGGCTGCTACACTGGAGAACAACACACATACAGACCACCAGGGGGTGCCACTGGGGAGGCATTAGATAATGACAGCTTGTAGGGCTCTGTTTTCTTTTTTTTCACCATGCAACCAAAGAATTGATTTAAAGAGCAATTAATATATTCATAGTATTATTATTTTCAAAAATAGTAAGGCTAAGCCTCTGGACTGTGAGTCAAAATGGATCCGGTAGACTCTGTACAGCGCTTATTGCGGGTCTTGTGCGAGACCCACAATAATAAGGGTTCCAATTAATGCTGACAGGCCATCGTGGGCCTGTCGCTTGTCGCATTAGATGTAATCATACCTCCTGTTGTTGTGGGTTATTGGGTTGTTTAGGATACTCCTGGCGACTTCCAGGATAGCAACATGGTGTACCTTGAAATACTTGTGCTTCTTCGATTTTTTTTTTATTTTTATTTCTGACCACAGAGCGTTTCGAAATGAAAGAAGCTGTGACCGGAATTCAGTTGAAAGGTCGTTCTGGTAAATTAAAGCAAGCCTCTCTGCAGATGCATATAACTCTATTCTATTTGATCTATTTTTCAGCTGGGAAATCATTATATCAATGCTCTTACAGGGGTTGACACTAACACTTGCCCGCTTGCCCGGGCAAGTAAAAAAAAAAATGGTGGGGCAAGTGAAGACTGCTACCTGGTTGCCCGATCGGGCAAGTGTGCAACTTAGTGCACTATAACACAACACAAGATAAATTTGTCTTGAAGGCAGTCATTGCGCTCTGCCTCTGTGTCTTTCCCTGCTTTCTAGCTATCCACAATTCCAGGCTGGATTTGGGAAACAAAACAGGCAAATTAACATACACATCAAAATGACCATTAATCTTCTACAGTGTAGACCTGGGCTAATTAACAGTTTTCATGCCATTGAAATAGATCTACGTCTCCCGTTATCATTATGATTTACAGTAACAATTGATGCCGCTGACGTTAACGCTACTGTACGTGACGTAGTTACTGGCGCCGGTTTAATTCGATCCCCATGCTAACAGCAGCTAGCAGCGACCGCATCCACCATTGATAGACAATAACAAGAGACCCACCAAACCGCAACCGGAAGTGTGTGTCGCCAACTAACTTGTCCGTGGGGAAACATGGACCGAAATATGAAATATGAGTTTTTGATGAAAAAAACTGGCACTGGCTACCTCCAAAAATATGAAAAAGGGCTGGCACGGAGAGTGTTAAGATGATGAATTTTAACTCTTGAGAGTGTAAAAATGAAACCAAATGGACCCGCAAGGGTCCATTTGGTTTCATTTTTACGTTCTCAAGAGTTACATCTGGTTAACCAACTTAACTGGGGACCACCTGGAACCTGGGGGGCAAGTGACCATGACCTGAGGGCAAGTAGAACCTGACTTGCACTTGCCCGATGGGCAAGTGCCTCGGAGACCTTAGTGTCAACCCCTGTCTTATAAAAAACATTTCTCTGGACATTTGAGTCGCTAATCTTTGGACAGCTCATCAAAGTGTTGCTTTGTGCGGCCTGCAGGGTTTATCAGTGAAATGGCAGCTGGATTCCCATGACGCTGCAAGGGCCTGTGCAGTGTTTTTGACCTCTTCAAACTCGTCCTTTAGTTTTGATAAAGAGCTCTGTGCACTGCCCAGTGCCCAGTAGGCCTGCTGCATGAAAAAGGGCCATGTCGGTATCATGTAATAATTTGGAAACTACATTGACGGACTGCAATATCTTCTCCTCCATCATAGTAAACACAGCAAATTTAAATGTTTCAATAGACTTTGCGTAGTGGGTGGTAATGGGTGGTGACCCACCTGAACTAAAGCCACACCCACAGCTGTTGGGTATACTAAAGCGTGAGCGGATGAAATTGTGACGAAATTGTGACATTTGACTGTCAACGTTTCATTGCACAAAGTTAGAGCAATGCTTCTTCCATCTTGAACTAAAGCTGGAGAAATGCTGCTAACATCCTGAACCTAAAGCTGGAGAAATGCTGCTAACATCCTGAACCTAAAGCTGGAGAAATGCTGCTAACATCCTGAACATAAAGCTAGAGAATTGTTGCTTGTATCCTGCCTGAACTGAATGGCAAGTAGATGGAGAAAACAGCAGGCCGAGGAGAAGTGATGGGAGTCTCTGACAATAGGTTAGGTTGTGTACGGTATGTGTGTGTGTGCATGCTTGTGTGTATGCTTGTATGTGGGTGTGTGTGTGTGTATACCTGTGTGCATTTGTGAGCAGAAGGAGGGAGAGCAAGGTAGTGAGAGGAGGGATGGATGGAAGGATGGATGGATAGAGGGAGAGCAAGAGGAGAGAGTCAGAGTATCACTGATGCACTTTGTGTTACCAAGGAGCCGTAAAAAGTCAATTTATCACACAGACTCACTCTCTCTCTCTCTCTCTCTCTCTCTCTCTTGCTCACGCACACACACATGTGAAGATAAGAACAGTCAGTTAGCCTTCTTTGCACAAGCAAAGGCCGACGGTCCTTTTTCAGGGTGAAATGTCTCCCAGAGGGCCCTGTTGGCTGCTAAACACCAGGGACGTGGTGATCAATCCGTTTAAAGAGACTGCACCGAATGCATGGAGGCAGTCCCAGTAATCCCATTTCATCATCACCTCTCTTTTCATTCATTCTGTAATTTCATTCACCTCCTCGATGAGATAGGTTAAGCTGACGGATATGAACACATGGTTTTCATTACGCACTGAGACCATGGACATGAGGACAGATTTATCAGTCTGACCATATAACTGACCCCTGCTCTGGTCAGGAACCGTCCCTTAGCCACTGACCACTTGGATATCGCACACACACAAAGTGTCACGGTTCACCAACTCAATGCACTGAGGTGAGATGTATCCGATTTGATGAGATGCATGAGCTTTGACCTCAAACCCCTAACTTGTTCTGACATTCCATGTGTTGGTCCTTCCCCTCCCATCGTCCTTCCCCTTTGATGTCTTCCTTTTGACTGATACCTGTCCATTCAAATTCGAAGGGCCTGCAATAGTTGTCTGTCATCAGGCATCAGCCTACCTTTTCTGCAAAGCCACATGACTGTTTGTTCGTACTAACATGGTGTTCTTGCTGGCACACAGTTGCTTGGCAATGAGGCAATTATTTTTGTGTTCTGTGGTACCTTTGACAGAATCCCTCTGTCTCGTACAAGGCAGTCTGTTGGTGATCATTTTGCGAAATCAAGGATTTTTTTTTTGTTCATTGGGCTTTCAGAGGCTTTCAAAGGCTTGCGATAACAGCAACCTCCCACAGATGACAGTACTGTGCATCTGAACGTGTCAAACCTGATGCAAGATCAGGTCCCCTGAGGACGTGTTGTCTTGGCCACAGTACATACAGTATCAAATAATGATGTGCAGATTGGCCCTGACCAGGCCTTTAAATCAACAATGTCACTGTAGAAAGACCCTGTACGCTACTTGGATCAACACTGCAAGAAAATAGAAGCCTAATTACTTTTAATCAGTTGTTCAAAGGCTCGACACACCTCGCTAATGATGCCGTCTCCAAACTGCAGCTTCTATTAAAAAGGTCATCACTTTTATCACAATGAGATGCAAGAATTGAGAGGTGGCACACTTTAATAAGTCACTTAGCAAAAATAAAGAGCGAGTGCACACAGGAGAATTCGAAATCACCTTTGAAATGGCAGTAATTAGATCACCCTAGCTGTCCGTCGAATTATTAAAATTGGGCCAGTATCCGGCTCTAGAGCGCCAAGTCAGGAACAATGGAAGTTGGAGATCGATGCCCCACAAGGCTACTGTATGTTGTACCCTTTGTACCATGGCAGAGGACCCGTCCCACCCATCTGTCTGTGCTCTTTTTATGCCAAATTGTATACAATTTGAGGCTAGATCTCGGAAACATAACAGGCAAACCTAGATCTCTAGTTGCGTGGATTTGGGCTAGTTCAGTAGATGAATATTTTAACTCTTGAGAGTGTAAAAATGAAACCTAATGGATCCGCCAGGGTCCATTTGGTTTCATTTTTACATTCTCAAGAGTTACATCTGGTTAACCAACTTAACTTGGGACCACCTTAACTTGGGACCACCTGGTGACCACTGGTGGTCCCCGGACCACCTGTTGAAAACCCCTTCTATATATGGAGTTCTGTGCCAGAAGCCAGCTCTTTGCTGAGGAGGGG
The DNA here is from genome assembly GCA_039105355.1 of Benthosema pterotum. Lineage (NCBI taxonomy): Eukaryota > Metazoa > Chordata > Actinopteri > Myctophiformes > Myctophidae > Benthosema > Benthosema pterotum. The sequence goes on from CM076973.1 coordinate 48,237,790, forward strand.
CTCTTTCCATAGCCTGGGCAGAGCCTTTTTGTGGTGGTTCTGGACAACCATGGGTCTGACTGACCCGTCACACGGGCCGGCACTACTGTACACTCCCTGTAGGGGTGTGGAACTTGCGTGTCAAATTTGAAGTTGGTGGGGAAAAGAGTTCCCAAGTTATGCACACGGCAGCCATACAGGCAGAAGTACAGAGACCTGCTGCATTTATTGATACATTTTGAATGCTTCTTGAGTCAGCATTCCAGGTGTCTCCCTTGTCTTGTCTCTCTGAGTGAAGGTAGCAGATCAGTCCAGTGTTCAGTGAAGCATCCTTAATGATGCTGAAGGCCTTGTGAGGTGGAGAGGTTCGATTGATGGACGTGGTGAGACTGACACTTCACCACTCTCTGAGTCTGCAGTGGTTTACACATTACAGCTCAGCTTTAGACCGCATACCAATTTACAATTTAGGCATTTAGCAAGAAACTCTGAATCCGAGGAGACTTGCAAGAACTAAAAAGCATGGCAATACACCACACACACACACACACACACACACACACACACACACACACACACACACACACACACACACACACACACACACACACACACACACACACACTCACACTCACACTCACACACACACACTGTCCAGCTGTCTTGTGTGTCCAGTTTGATGTATGCCCTGATGTATTGCCTGCCCAGTTGGCCCTATGCCCAGATGTATTTTTTGCCCAGTTGGCCCTATGCCCAGATGTATTTTTGCCCAGTTGTCTGGTGTGCCCCCTTGGTTTTTGTGCCCACCTGACCGGTTACCACACACGCACACACACACACACACACACACACACACCACACACACACACACACACACACACACACACACACACACACACACACACACACACACACACACACACAGACAGGGGCTGTTTGTACTGTGTGAAGTCCGTCTCTACTGGCAGCCTGCCCGGTATAGGTGTTTCAGGGCAGGGTCGGTTTGCTCCAGTAGCTCGTAGATCCTCCCGCTGAGCAACGCTTGTTTAAAAGCGAGCTTCAGAACGGTAACCAAACACATTGCGATGAGCGATTGCTGTCATCTTCTACATTAACGATGGCAGTTACAACGGGTGTGGTGGTGGTGTTTTAGGTGTTAATGCATCTAAAACAAGTTAGTTTTACGTTGCAGAACTGCCACAAACTTTTGCGTGCTGTGACGGGAGAGGCTGCACCTCGACACACACACACACACACACACACACACACACACACACACACACACACACACACACACACACACACACACACACACACACACACACACACACACACACACACACACACACAAACTATATGCTAAGAACGTAACAGAAACACATCTGTATAAATTGGTACGTCTACATTGGATGCTATCTAAGTTGAACCTTTGCATATGTCTGTGTAAGTGCTCCGGGCCAAACTGTGATGCAGTACCTGTGATGCAGTTCCTTCCCCTGGTAGAACAGTACAAAGTTTATTACAATCTGGTGAGACGCTGTAGGTGGGCTTTCCTCAAAGTGATTGCTGTTTAAGTATTGGCAGTTGTTGACACTTGTGACTGCCAGCAGCTGTGAAGTCGTCTGACGGAGAGGGCCTGAGGGAGACATAGAGCAGCGTTCGGTCAACACGGCACAACATTTAATTATCCCCCATGTAACAATTAAAAAAGGCCTTCTTGCTGGCGTGTTCTTTCTCTCGGAGTTACTCAAGTCAGGATTTGATTCATGACGTCTCGTACAGGATGACATCCTGCATAAATGATTGACCTGTAGCTCTATAAGCCCCTCCCTCCCCAAGCTGCTATATGGTTGAATCATCGCTAAGCATCAATGTTTAGATAAACTTCTAAAACAGCAGTGGGCAATTATTTTTCCCAAGGGGGCAAATGAGATACATAAAATATTGTGGAGGGCCAAGACTAAAGGCTGAACTAAAGTCTGTGTATTATTAATTTTCAAGATAAAAGTAATACGACCAGACCAACCATTTTGCCACCAGGGCCCTCTATTTGGTATTTGAGCCACAGAGGACCAACATTTGATGACATTTTAGTCCCACAGACCCCAAACTAAAGTTTTCTTTTGCTTTTGAATTCCACAAACAAAACAGGCCAACATACAGATCAAAATGACCATTAATCTTCTACATTCTCTATAGATTTGGGCTAATTCAGATGATGAATATTTAACTCTTCTTAAAGAGTTACCTCTGGTTTACCAACTTTCCATATTTAACTGGAACTCTCTCAAGGACCACTGGTGGTCCCCGGGCCGGTCAGAGTCAGCCAAAGGGCCGCATTTGGCCCCCGGGCCGCATAATGCCCAGGTATGCTCAAATGCTGAACAAATAGTGGGCCTTGGTATCAAAATGGTTGAAAACTAACTGGTCCAGCCCTGCGTGGTGGAACTGCTTTAGATTTCATACTCTCCATCTTCCACTGAGAGCAGCTAGCCAGCGTTAGGCTGTAAATAAGAGTCAGCCTCTCTCCAGTGGCACACGAGGCTCTACTTATTCATTCTGGCCTGTTAATGCACTTATGCAGAACACCACACTGGCTAGATAAGCAGCCCAGCTCACTGTAGCTCATGCAGACCCCTCTGGGGGATTGCATGCACACCTCGAATAATGCTAAAGAACGGAGGAAATGGTGGGAGAGGCATATATATATAAATATACTGCCAGAACAGTACAGTACAGTTGGGTGTGTAACACGGGCAGATATAACATTTCTCAATTGGGGGTGCAGGAGAAAATGGTATGGGGGCGGCTTCATCGCCCGTGTCGCTTCGCGCCACGGGCAATGAAGTCGCACCCATACCATTTTCAGTTACAGGGCTTTTATTAGGCAAGTAAAGCGTCAATAAATGGTAAATTGGTAAATGGTGCATTTATATAGCGCCTTTGTCCAAGGCGCTTTACATAGATTGTGCATCACATTCACCCATTCACACGCACATTCATACACTGATGGCAGTGGAAACCATGCAAGGTACCTACTATAGCACATCAGGAGCAATTAGGGGTTAAGCGTCTTGCTCAGGGACACATCGACACTAACTCTGCGGGAGCCCGGGATCGAACCGGCAACCTTGTGGTTACCATCCGGTTACTCTACCTCTGAGCCACAGCCGCCCCGTCAATAATATCATCAGTTGTTGAAGTTGCAACATACACGCAGCATGCATAAAGCTAAAGGTCGGACTCAGAGAGTTTTCTGTTTTCAATGATGAAATGCTGTTGTTTTAGTGGTGACACAACTGTAGTTAGTTAGCAACAGTAGTAGTGTTTCAACTCTACTACCAGTGGTCCACACTGCCATGAAATTACAAGAAGTCTACACGATTACAGTCACAATTATCTCTCCGAGTCCTAATGGTACCTCATTAGGTGGCTGTGCATCAATACAGCATGTGGGATTTATAATCTTATCCAACGGCAACATAGTCTTTGTTTTATAGGTCTGAGAGGCTGAATGTCTTCAAATGGTGGTCCGTGGCTCAAATGATGAATGAATAATGGCCCTTGATCAGGAAAAGGGTTGGAAACCATGCACTGATGTACGTATTCTGTCAAGAAAGGGGAAAAAAGTTGCCATGATGTGGTAGTCAATACATGACACGGTGATAACTACCCACGGATCATTCTGGATCAGTTATCCAATCAATAGATTTTGACTTAGGCCACGTTTACACGGAGACGCTTGCGAGTAAAAACGATAAAATATTTTATCAGAAGTGCCTTTCGTTTATATGGTGACGGCGTTTTTGGGGCTTGAAAACGCAAAAATCTCAAACCACCCTTGAAAGTGGAAAAGTTGTATACGCTCCAGCGCAGCGTCTCCGTCTAAACAGGCCAAGACGCAAAACTGGCTGTTCTGCTCACGTTGTCTAGGCAACGCAGGCGCTTTGGGCGACTCGTGTTGAAATATGAACAATATCAAATACAAATGTAAGCTGGTTACACAAATATTAGCAATGCGGCACGGAGAGAGAGAGAGAGAGAGAGAGAGAGAGAGAGAGAGAGAGAGAGAGAGAGAGAGAGAGAGAGAGAGAGAGAGAGAGAGAGAGAGAGAGAGAGAGAGAGAGAGAGAGAGAGAGAGAGAGAGAGAGAGAGAGAGAGAGAGAGAGAGAGAGAGAGAGAGAGAGAGAGAGAGAGAGAGAGAGAGAGAGAGAGAGAGAGAGAGAGAGAGAGAGAGAGAGAGAAGAGAGAAGAGAGAGAGAGAGAGAGAGAGAGAGAGAGAGAGACACACACACACACACACACACACACACACACCACACACACACACACACACACACACACACACACACACACACACACACACACACACACACACACACACACACACACACACACACACACAGAGAGACACACACACACACACACACAGAGACACACACACACACACAGAGAGAGAGAGAGACACACACAGAGAGAGAGGCTGACAGCGCGTCTCAAATGTGGTCTTGGATATCGCATAATAAGGTTGTCTGCACATCAAGAGGATACGATGGTAGAACGCGCCTCAAAAGAGCTCTTGTACATCGCGTAAGATACGATGATTGAGGCTTGATGATCAAATATTTGGTATGGGCATAAGGGCATTTAATACTATTGATTGCAGCTGCGTTTCCAGTTCATCAATGCAAACGAAGCGCTGTTGACTACGCATGTTTTAGTCGCTGTCTGACATGACAACAAGTTACGGGGATCCCGGTATTAAACCCTACGCCGGACCCTTCCAGGCCGACCCAGAGCCGGTCGCGAAGCACCGCCGCGGAGAAAGTGTGCCCGGCGGGGGCACAGGGCAGCGCGCCCAATGGATTTCTACACACTTTTGCGTCACCGTATGCACACAGATTTCCTCATGAGAACGCTCGTCTAGACGCGAAATAATAAGTGAAGACGCGACGCCACTTTTGCGTCTTCTGTTCACATAGTCTCCGTGTAAACGTAGCCTTAGGGACCCCCGTATTGACTAAGAACAACCTGGGGACTACCACTGTTGGGAGGCAAACATTGATCAAAATAACAATTATTCTGTAATTGTGTAGACTTCTTATGAAACCACACAACTAAGGTTTGTGTTTACACAAACCCTCAAAGCTGGACAGGGACTTGCACCCCTCGAAACGCATAATGTGGAGATAAGAGGATAATTAACACTGATGTTAAATAGGATCTCTTGTAAACGGTTCATCCAGCATCTGCTGTGCTTGACAAACCACAGCTTTGTCTTCCAACAGTGTGCCAAAATGTTCATAGCACGTGGGCACAGTTACAAATCTATTAATATAGCTGCAAGCAGCAATAAAACGGGATCAAGCAAGCAGCAATAAGGAGTAATAACAATACGCACAAATAAGCCATAGAAACATGGGAGCCTGAACTTCAGAAATACATCAGGTAATTATGGGAGCAGGGCAGGGTTTTTGAGCCCTGCCCTGACTGACTCACACATTGTAATCTGGTGTGACTGAGTGAATGATTGGTGAGCTGTGAGTGAGTGGTGAACTGAGCTATGAACTGTCATTAGTGACAACATGGCCGAATAGTGACAGTCAAACAGCCTTGCCCAGCCATGAGGCCCATAGGGCAGGTGCCTATCTCCTGTTTCTGTAGCATGAGGCAGCTTGATGTACAAGTACACCCTCTGGACATGACGCTAGTATGACACAGGGTCTTACCCCCAATCCAACCCTTGATGCTGAGTGCCAAGCAGGGAGGCATTGGATCCCGTTTTTAGAGCCTTTGGTATGACCCGGCCGGGAATCGAATCCCGGCCTCCCAGTCTCAGGGCGGACACTCTAACCACAAGGCCACTGAGTTGGTGAATGAGTAAATGATTGGTGAGCTGTGAGTGAGTGGTGAACTGAGCTGTGAACTGTCATTAGTGACAACATGGCCGAATAGTGACAAAACACAACATGGCCGAATGGTGACAACCACCATTACATTGAGTTTTACCCTGGGTTACACATAGAACCATGAACTTAGATGTAGAAGACCACATGAGATTGTGCATGATTGACTCATATTACTAGGTGTCCGTGCCGGGATTTGAACCCAGGAACTCTCATTTCCAAGTCATGCGCTCTACCAATGAGGCTACCCAACAGACACAAGATGTACTGGAAACAACACACACATTCAGTGGACTGCTTGGTAAATGGTGCATTTATATAGCGCCTTTATCCAAGGCGCTTTACATAGATTGTGCATCACATTCACCCATTCACACACACATTCATACACTGATGGCAGTGGGACAGGGACACATCGACACTAACTCTGCAGGAGCCCGGGATCGAACCGGCAACCTTGTGGTTACCATCCGGTTACTCTAGCTCTGAGCCACTACCGCTCCTTAAATATGCACAAATAAGCCATAGAAACATGGAAGAAATACATCATGTGATTGTGGAAACACAGCAGGGTTTTTGGAGACTCAGACTTTGTATTGTCAGCAGTGGGACTTGAACCCTCAATCTTGTGTTCCGAAGTCAGGCACCCTACCGACTGAGCTATCCAGGCACAATGATTTGCTTAGTTGTTGTCATCAATGAAACAACCCAACAACACGCCACCAAGCAGTAAGCAATATGAACAATATGCACAATTCAGCAGTCCGAGGGTGGAGCTTAGTGGTCAAAGTGACAAATGGAAACAAGTTCCACATGCTTATTCCTCTCACACAATCTGGCACAATGTACTTGCTCCAGTGTTGCCAGAGAGAAACAAGCAGAAGAAGACTCTTCACAAACGAGCAACTTTCATTGGCTTATAAAAACGTCATTTTTTGATGAAAACAAATTTGCTTCTGAAGTTTTGTCCGGATGGGGCCAAAGTTCTCATGTAGCAGGTGTCATGCAAATTAATCAAAAATCCAGGCATAAAATCAGGCATGAGCATTTTTCAAACTGCTTAAAATGGCAGACACTCTGGGGGTGGAGCTTACCAGTCGAAATTACAGATGTGTTCCACATGAATCAAGGAACATGTAGAAACAAGTCCCATGATTTTAAGCCAAACGAAGCCTGAGTTATGCTTGTTCAAATGTTTCAGTTTCAAAGAATTGCTATAGCGCCCCCATTTGAGCGATTGGAGCAAGACTGGTTTTGGTGCTATTTGGCATCCCCCTCTACCAAACTGTAAAATCTCATAAACAGATTACTTTGCATGTGTAGATTAGGGATAATAGAAGAATTTTCACAAACAAGCAATTTTCATTGGCTCGTAAAAACATCATTTTTTTCACTGAAAACAAAATTCACACCCATTTCATGTTTGTATGGCTTCAAAGTTCATGTGTAGGTCATTGTTATGCATTTTGATCAAAGATTGTAGGAGAAGAGACATTTTAACTGTTTTACATATAATTCAAGATGGCGGTTCATCTAAAGGTCAGAGGTGAAAGGTCAGAATACAAAAGTTGTTTGACATAAGCAGACGCATAAGTGAATATAAGTTACATTTCTGAGAGTCGAGCAGTTCATGAGTTATGAGTGTTTAAAGTTTGCAATTTCAGTTGAGTGCTATAGCGCCACCATTTGACCAGTGGTCACAGGCTTCGCATCATCACCGTTTGGCATCACCCTCTACCAGATTACCAATTTTCGCGAAAACCGACTGCACGGTTCAGCCAGAACAGCTATTTTTGGCGGAAGGAGGAAAATGAGACAAAAACAATCAAGGGATCAAGTCCACTTCGTGGACTGCTTGATCCCTTAATTATGACCATTCATGTGTCACTTAAACAGTCAGGGACGTGTATTTAAATGTTAATGTGTGCTTCTAAAGCCCTCCAAGTTATGAATGCTACAATAAATAAATAAAAACAAATGACGCATCTATAATATAGATTATGAACGGGTGGCTCTTAGCAATGTGGTTACCAAGGTCAACGTGCCCGTAATATGGTCATATTATGGTCCATTTGTACGGTAATAATATGCTGCTGTTAATGATGACCACCTGCATACTAATTAACATGACTTGACTTGAATTAAAGGTGACTTAAGTATCAACCTGTGAAATTAATCGTGCTATCCGTTGACTCACTTCAGCAAAACCCGGACTGTTAAACGTTCCACGTTCCATTTCCCTTAAACCACTTTTTACTGCGTCATAAAATTCAAACAGTCATGCAGTAAACGCCTTGTCTCGCTTTTAATACCGTAGCGGTAGATAATGATAATGATAAATATCTTTAAAGAGATTAAAAAAAGAAAAATCTCTCCCTTGGTCGGTCTGGTGGGAAATCAGTGCAAAGCCATCTTCAAGTTCTGTCCTTTCAAGCCGTGTGTGTGTGTGTGTGTGTGTGTGTGTGTGTGTGTGTGTGTGTGTGTGTGTGTGTGTGTGTGTGTGTGTGTGTGTGTGTGTGTGTGTGTGTGTGTGTGTGTGTGTGTGTGTGTGTGTGTGTGTGTGTGTGTGTGTGTGTGTGTGTGTGTGTGTGTGTGTGTGTGTGTGTGTGTGTGTGGTCAACATGGTGCCATCATAATGCATTCATCAAACAGTTCTCCAAATGTGTTTCAATCAATGCAGACTGAGTAATGTGAGAAAATGCACATTATCAGCAGTTGGCCAGACATCGGATTGTTTCAGGTTAAATAAACCACAGAGTCACTTCGATATTTTTTTTTACAGCCAAAGGCTCAAAGCATAACCAGATTTTAGAAAGAAGACTTGAATTATGCTGAGTGGGAGAGAGGGGGAGAGAGAGAGAATATACAAGTCATCAAAATGAACTTGAATGAATGAACAATGAACCATGGTGCAGAGTAGTAACGAGTAGTAAACTAAAGCCCTCAAATGGACGCAGTGGTGTAAATCCTGCAATATTTAGAACTGGAAAGTAGTGCAGTATTTGATATTGGATCAAGTTAGGTTACAAATTCCTTACAAATTGTACATATTGGAGAGATTGGAGAGACAAGGCAGTCAATCAGAAGCTCAGAACGAGTCGACCAGGTGAAACAGTCACGTTGACGTTTAGGTCAGTGAGCTCCATGATCCCTAGCCAATGGTCCTTTCGTTTCCATAAACATGTAACAGTAAATGAACGCTCAGGATTGAAACCATGTAGCCCAGGGGTTTTCAACCTTTTTGACACCAGGGACCACCGTTTTATTCAGCATTTGAGCCACAGACCACCATTTGATTACATTTTTCACCCCAAAGACCTAAAACTAAAGACTTCTTTTGGTTGTGTCCACAATTCCTGGATTGTGTCTGCAAACAAAACCGTGTAGACTTCTTAATTAAGTGGTGCTGATTCAGATGATATGATATATTCTAACTCTTGAGAGTGTAAAAATGAAACCAAATGGACCCTTGCGGGTCCATTTGGTTTCATCTCCAGACCACCTGTTGTCATCACCACTGTCGGCCCTGATGTAGCCGACAGTGGTGATGACAACACCAGAGAGAGAGAGAGAGAGAGAGAGAGAGAGAGAGAGAGAACAACACTGATACTGATTTACTCCAATTGTAAACCTGGCACAGCCCTGTGTGAGTATGAGGGTGAGCTGAGAAAACCCAGAGTGTAATTTCCAGACAGCTCCCAGAGTTGGATTGCAGTCAGAAGCAGTTTGCACACCTGTGATTTACTCTGCCGGGGAAGTTCATATTTTCTTCTCCCATTTGGCAATCAGACACAGCAGTATATATATACAGGACTGACTGACTCATCTGGTGGCCAAGCTGCAAACAACAGAACAGTACCTGTATATACTGTATTAGACTTGTTATAGGCCGTGTTCATTTGGGGTCTTGACATGGAAAAAGTTTTGGGAAGCTCTGCACTACATTTCAGACGGTAAAGCCGAGTTCACAGCCTCATGGAAATTTGATTAGAAGTGAAAAAAAAAAAAAAAAACGGGTCCTATACTACTGATGGCTGTGGCTGAACTCTAACAACTACTGCACCAGTTGCACACCAAAGCCTTTTCATCATATTGCTTTGTGCAATTACCAACAGTGAAAAGCCTCTACAAGGTGAAAGCCAGAGCAATCTTATCTTTAGAGAACGTAACAAAGAGAAAAGAATCAATGCTTTTGATTTCTAATGCATTGTACCAGAGCATGACCTGCAACTATTTTCTTTTTCTGGTACTTTTGGATAGCAGCAGTGGATTTTCGTTTTTTTAATGTACCAGTGTATGCTTCTGAAGTTGGAAGTTAGCCCCCCAAAATCCTTACATAGCATGCGACTACTGTTTTCAACATGACACATGTCAACATGTCAATTTGCTCATCCACATTGTAAATTCACCATATATTGTCAATGACATATGCTTGCATAAGACAAAAATCTACAGCTGAAAATAGGAGGAGTTTGCACCGCCTCAAAATAATGTCCTGAATAATAATAATGTTCCAAAGAAAAAGACTAGAATGAATAGCAAGATGCCTCAAGTATTGAACAGATTATGTTTAATGTGCCACCTGCTGTTAATTGGTATTCCCCGGGTAGGGTATAGTCACCCCCAGACCCACATCATAGTGCAGAGATGAGCCATGTGTTGTCATCCTGTGTGTGTAATGAATGCATCTGTCAACTCAGCTCTCTGGGGCTCTGACTGACTGACTGTTGATTCCAGGACCCTCCACATCCCCTCCTCCTCCACATCCCCTCCTCCTCCGCCTCCCCACAGCACGGCAGAATTGTTTCATATTGTGCCTTTCCCCCTCTGTTTTGATGTTTTGAGATGTTGCAATTATTTTACACATCCGCTATTAAGTCTGCAGCTGTTTCCTTATTGTTTTGGAGTTACCATGTTTGGATGGAACATCTGCGTCTCTAGTTTGTCAGCTGTGATTCAGTTATTTTTTTATTTGTAATTTTTTCCACTTCCACTTAGTTGTGTTGGTTGGTCTTGTTTTGCATGGTTTCCTACTCGCGCGCGAGTGCGTGTGTGCGTGTGCGTGTGCGTGTGCGTGTGCGCGTGTGCGTGTGTGTGTGTGTGATGCAGTGCAACACATCTTCTTCCAGTCCATCTCATGGGAGCAAAAACAAAAGTGTTGCGTTTTATTTATTTTATTATTTTTGTTGAGTATATAAGCTCAAAACATATCGAAACGTGTCATAACTTAATATAACTTCACTTGATATAACATTGATATAACTTGTTCCCGCACAGGTTACAGAAAAACGGTGACACTTAAATCAGATGTCTCAGGGCAGGGCATTGCCAATCTTCTTTTTGATGAAGGAGAAGCGTATTGTAAATGTGCTGTACGCCACTACCACTAATTGTTTATAACACTTGACACTAGTCATTTTGCACATTGTAGGACTCTTTAATAAATATATTGAGCAGCTCCTCGTTCCGCAGTTTGTTTCCTGCTCTCCCCTCCGTTTAGGACTCATCAACTCAACATCTCCATCATCCTCCTCTTCGTTTCTTTCGGTACAGACGTTACGTAATGCAAAGCTGTCGAGCTTCGCCAATATACAGTACCTTTTTGTTGTTTAGCTCAGGCTGTTTACTCTCATAATTTTGGCTCATCTTTCCACAGATGGTTGTCAAGTGCAATGTTTAAGCATGCGGTAAATCTTCTGGTGCTTTTGAGTTTCATTGGTGCAACATTTTGTAAACTACTGTAGAGCAGTCCCTGTAGGGCACATGGAAAGGAAAAAAAAGTGATAATAATAAAAATAAATAGTACATTTATTTCCATTTGGGTGGGCACAGCTGGCCTACCTGCTGGCCTACCTGTAAGTTGGAAACTCCAGCCAGCACCCAGTTATTATTTCTGTTGTGTGTCCCTTTTATGCCCATGTATGGAGTTATTTTTGGCATGCACAAATGTCAGAATGATGTCAGAACAGACCAGCTCCGTATATGGAGCCTGGGTGGGCAGGTCCAGTCCCCATAAGGCAGACGCCATGTTGGGGCATTACTGCACGGTTAACCAGAGTGTCCCAATAAAAATGGACACTTTTTCAGTGTATCTTTGTGCCCAATTCCTTTTCCGACATCAGACAGATTATCTAAATCCCACAAGGACACCCCCCAACCCCTCCATTAAAAAGCAAACATGGCAAACGAATGCTAATCTCTTCATCTTTGAAGATCACACGGCACTAACCCGCCTCAGCAGCCGAGCTGCACAGATTCTCATCTGTCAAGCTTTGTTATTTGTGTTGCATCATGTTAATAATTTCACCATACAGATGGAGCTTCCCTGGCTGTTATCGATGTGGCGGCATCAAGTGTAATGGTGCGATGATGTATGAGTAATCACTAAAACACAAAACATTGATTATTGTGCTTTAAGAGCCATTTAACCACTTTTCAACCCGTCTTCATACAGTATACCGTAACTGGTCCTCCTCGCTAATGGTCAAGAGAATCTAGCACCGTTTGTTTTCTCACTCAGTGTCTCATATGAGGTCTGTGGGTAGTTCAGAAAGCCACCAGGGTCAAGGTGGCACAGTGGTAGTGCTGTCGCCTCGCAGCTAGGGTAAGCATTAAAGGGGAAAATATCCCCCATTGGAAGTAAAGGAGCAACTTGGACAATTATGGCTGAAGGAAGCATACCTTCATAGAATTGGTCCTGCACTATTGTAATGCACATGATATAAAATATCTCCATTGTTTCCTACCTGTTGTGTCTCATAGGATGGTGGTGGGCAGTTCAGAATCTCACCGTTATTATACTACATAGTATGCTAATATTGTACCGCAGTTTATAGGCAAAAAAAGCAGAATACTTTATATCATACCTGGGCATTATTCGGCCCACTGGCCAAATGCGGCCCTTTGGCTGACTCTGACCGGCCCGTGAAAGGGTACTGAGGTTTTCAACCAGTGGCCAGGGGGACCACCAGTGGTCCTTGATGGAGTTCCAGTTAAATATGGAACGTTGGTTAACCAGATGTAACTCTTTGAGAGCGTAAAGTGTAAACATGAAACCAATTTCAGTTTCATGTTTACACTCAAGAGTTAAAATATTCATCATCTGAATTAATGGACCTTTGTGGCTCAAATGCTGAATAAATAGTGGGCCCTGGTGTCAAAATTTTTGGTCTTACTCTTTTATGTTGAAATTAAATTAAAATGAAGCAGACTTTGGTTCATCCTTTAGTCTTGGCCCTCCACAGAATTTTATGTATCTCATTTCTCATTTGCTCCCTTGGGATTGCCCACCCCTGCTTTATATCAAATTAAACCTTCAGTGTCCGTATTTAAATCCCCATGCATGTCTCCTTTATTTTATAGTAACTCCACTGAGCATTTTTCAGGCTAATTGGTATCTAAATATGGTCTAAATGGGCACCTAAAAATGGATTATATAGCTGAAAATGGCTTAGATGAGACGTTCAAACAATGTTGTTCAAGGTCAATGTTTCAAAGTCTAATATACAGTAGATGGTTAAAACCTAATCTAAGCATACACTGCTAACAGTCTTTCAGTTTCAGAGCAGTTATTACCCACTTTTAGACGGTTGTCTAATAACTGACTGCTGGTTCAGTGATATACAGTACAGTATGTGTTGGTTTTACTCTGAGCAAGAGAAAAAATGGAACCGAATGAACCCTATAGCTTCCAAATTGGCTCTATCTGTAGTGTGGCTGACAGTTTATTCTATCTCATATTTATAACACTGTAGCCCAGCGGTAGCTGTGGTGTAATGTTTCTGTTTCCCCTTGCTATAGTTTCCATTTCAGTATTTAGAGCTAGGTGAAAGTGTTGTTTGAAAGCATTTGAAGTCTTATCCTAATGGCACATCTGCAAGCTAGGTGTGCTGTTTTAAACTTTTTTGGGTTGTGCAACCTGCACTCCAAAGCTTTGTCCCTTTGTACCTATGCCTGTACACCTGTCACTGTGTTTAGCTTATCAACAGGCGGTTTATTAATTATTATTTCAGAGTGAACATTTTAACTCAAGTCTGTGCTATTAGGAAGGGTAATGCAGATAATGCAAGGGGCTCAATCAATAATGTAATGATTACCTCTACACACACACACACACACACACACACACACACACACACACACACACACACACACACACACACACACACACACACACACACACACACACACACACAGCTATACCTGTGCATTTAGATCTTGTGATGTGCGCGGTGCTGCTGACACCAGTAATGGGTTTTTAATTAGGGACCATTTGTCCACATTCCACATCAGTATGCAGCATATAGACAGTATTATCATTCTCTCACGCCAAAACACAGAACGGCGGCCATGATATGCATTATGCATGGAGTGTTTAGGCTAAACACTGTTTATTTACTCATGTGTTTAGTCATTTATTGGAAGAATGGAGACTATTTTTGGCCACTGTATTGTTTTTTCATGCATCTGTATCTGTCCCGTCTATCTACTGGAATTAAGTGCTGTATATCAGTGGTTTTCAACCAGTGGTCCGGGGACCACCAGTGGTCCATGAGAGGGCTTCAGGTGGTCCCCAGCTAAGTCGTTCAACCAGATGTAACTCTTGAGAGCGTAAAAATGAAACCAAATGGACCCTGGCGGGTCCATTTGGTTTGGATCTACACAGGATTATCGAGACCTCATTTCCGGAATTTATTTAAGATGGACGCGACGCAGTGCAATAAGCACGACTGAATGACCTGGGCTGGACCTGGCAGCAAGCAATGGATGGATTGCTGCTGAATGGTTTTGGACAAGTCCTTTTGTAATGACGCGGACCTTTAAGGCCACACTATAATCCCTGGCTCTATTCTTTAGAGTTATTGCGGTCCTCTGAGCCAGTGGTTTTCAACCTTTTTTTCATCCCATTTATTCAGCATTTCAGCCACGGACCACCATGTGAGGACATTTTAGCCCCACAGACTCCAAAACTAAAGATTTCTTTGTCCACAATAACAGGCTGGATCTGTGAAACAAAAACAAATCCAAAACATTCAGACCAAAATGACCATTGATCTTCTAGTTGTATAGACTTGGGCTAATTAATAAGATGATGAATATTTTAACTCTTGAGAGTGTAAAAATGAAACCAAATGGACCCGCCAGGGTCCATTTGGTTTCATTTTTACGCTCTCAAGAGTTACGTCTGGTTAAACAACTCAGCTGGGGACCACCTGGAACCCTCTCAAGGACCAGTGGTGGTCCCCGGACCACCTGTTGAAAACCCCCGCTCTGAGCAAACCTGGCTTCAGGAGAACGTGTGCTATAGCAGCATAGCTGCCTTCACAGGTGTATGCAAACAGTTCGGGGATGCATCACACCCCAACCTTCCCTACTTCCTGTGCAGTATATAATTCCTTTTGGCCTCTAGAAGCTGATCTAGAAATAACATCAGTTATTTTTAGGTCAGCTCCTCCAGGCCAAAAGGAATTACAAAGTCAGAAGGTAGTCCATCATCACGGTTGTTGCCTCTCACTTATAGTTAAGGGGAGACATAGCATATCTGTCCCACCAACCCCCCACCCACCATGCACTCCCATACCATCACCATGGGGACCTGAAGACAAACCATACGTCAATTCAGCAGCCATAACTATAGCTATCAGAATTCTCCCCTGCTCAGCAGTCACGACTTGACAGCTACGGGATTCATGGCGGTCTTTAGGCCGATGAGAGTGTGATGTAGGGACAGGTCTAGTCGATCGTGCCACAGGGACATATTATAGCCAGTACAGAGCCCTTGCGTGTCAATTTGAGGAAATCCCACAACGGCAAACATACCGCCAGCTGGCTTTATTCGCCCGGCTGCTGAATGCAATGGAGGGATGGGGGGGTCGCCGACCCTGTAGTCTATGGGGAGGAGGTTGTATGGAGGTGGTCTTTCTTTCGGCAGGCATGGCCAGCCACTCCACCGGCAGAAACCATGAGAAATGGGAGAGAGAGAGAGAAAGTAGGAGAGAAATTTTGTTTTGATCGAATGTTCCGGATATCTATAATAGTGCTGATAAAAAGGCTCCATTGAAAGAAGCAGAGAAAGGGGCTATACAAAGCTGTGGAGTTGAATGGGGTGGTGGTAGGGTGTAGGATGCATGCACAAGCCTGTAGGAAAGTGGATTGCGTGTGACACAGCGGGTCGGGTGAAGAATGGTATAAATAGAGGTCAGGTACTGTAGATTGGTGTTGAGGCTGTAGAGATGTGTTCCTCCTGTCTGTATGTCTCGGCCATAACCATAGGAGTACCCTTTGCAGTTATCCCCATCTCACGTATGGTATAAAATGAACACAATTGACATTCTTTAGATAAACTACTAATGGAGACAAAAGTCAGTTCATATGAGATACGGTATGACACTGAAATACTCAGACTACGTCTCTGCCCAACTTGAGCAGCGCGAAGCAGCAGCGAGGGAGGCTACCGACGTGCAGATTGGTAGAGTAATATTAATTCAAATTAATGTTACTTATCACAGGGGGTTTAAACTGTGTACATACGGTTATGCACACACACACACACACACACACACACACACACACACACACACACACACACACACACACACACACACACACACACACACACACACACACGCCTAAAAACGCCCAGAAGTTAGTGTAATCCTCATCCTCTCGTGCAGGTTAGCAAACATCCCCTAATCGGGTGAACCTCCCCAGCAAGCCCTCAGCTCTCTCTCTCTCTCTCTCTCTCTCTCTCTCTCTCTCTCTCTCTCTCTCTCTCTCTCTCTCTCTCTC
Organism: Benthosema pterotum; assembly: GCA_039105355.1. NCBI lineage: Eukaryota > Metazoa > Chordata > Actinopteri > Myctophiformes > Myctophidae > Benthosema > Benthosema pterotum. The sequence goes on from CM076973.1 coordinate 48,254,463, forward strand.
TCTCTCTCTCTCTCTCTCTCTCTCTCTCTCTCTCTCTCTCTCTGAGTGGAAGGACGCGAGTGAGTGGGGCGCTGCGTGAGCGGTGTTTTGCGAGTGATTTCTATCTATCTTTCTATCATCTTATTGTTGTTTGTAAATGTGGTGATAGTGTTATTGGTTTAAAGTGTTTGTTGTTATTTATAGTGCTTTGATCGGACTGCTTGTTGTGTGTTTGCGCTCGACCAGCACTTGCTGGTCGGCGTGCACGCCGAGATGGAAACGCCTTTTGTTAACTTGACAAGGAAACATGGTGTTAAGATTCAAGCAACTTTTCCTTGTTCTGTGGAAGAATGTAGTCTGGCTGCTGGTAAAGTGATCGGTTATGAGAGCGTTAAATCCGCTGCTCGGATGAATAGCGCTGTGGTCATTTTCGTTGGTAGTATTGATAAAGCCAACACGCTGGTTGAGAACGGTATTGTTATCAGAGATACATACGTTCCTGTTGTGCCTCTCGCTACACCATCGAAAAAGGTGACGTTATCTAATGTCCCACCGTTCATCAGCGATGACATCCTCATCCGTGAATTATCACGGCATGGAAAGATTGTCTCGCCGATGAAAAAAGTACACTCGGGCTGCAAAGCCCCTGAGTTAAAGCACGTTGTTTCACACAGACGGCAGCTGTACATGATCTTGAATGAGAAGGTCGTGGACTTGAACTTGGCCTTTAAAATTAAAGTGGATGGCTTTGATTATGTGATTTTTGCGACATCTGAGAATATGAAGTGTTTTAATTGTGGGGGGGAGGGACATATAGTCAGAGCTTGCCCAGAGAAAAAAGTGGAAAATAATGCTGCTAGAAATGAGGCTGTTGTAAGGGCGGCTGTTGGGGCTGCTGCAGAACAGACAGCGGCAGATGTAATACAGGCAGACCGTCAGGGGAGTGAGGAGGGACAGGGAATTGATGTACAGCAAAACGGTCAGAGAAGTGAGGATGGACAAGATGAAATACAGTCCAGCAGTCAAGAGAGAGAGGAAAGGCAAGAGGATAAAAGTGAGGAGCCGGAAAATAGCCAGGCTACTGAAGCAATTAAGAAAGTTGTAGAAGAACCGAAAATTGTTGGTGAAATGGTCTTTGGGCCCCCAAGGAGGGCTGCAGTTCCTGGGAGGCAAACTGAACGTACAAATGAAATAACTGTTGAAATGCACCCAGTGTCAGATGCTGTTGACATTGAAATGACAGATGAAGTTTTAAAAGTACCGCAGCTGAAGAGGAAAAACAGTGGTGTTAAAGGAAGTTCAAAAGCAAAAAAAGCAATTGAGAATGGTGAAAATGTAACAAAAGCAGCAAAACTAGACAGTGGGAGTGACATTGAGTCCACAGATGATGGTGGGGTTGAATTTTCTGTCGACAAAATAAGAGAGTTTTTACGAAAAACAAAAAATAAGAAAAATGTTAAAGTAGGCGATCATTTTTCTGACAGTCAGCAGTTTGCTGAGTCTGCTCGGCAACAGATGAGCAGTGGAGCAGGAGCATTTACCGAACAGGAAATGTATAGATTGAGAAAGATTGTGTCCAAAATCAGAGCAGAATTACACAATGATGATGATGATGAATAAGGTTTCAATTTCTATGTGCAGTTTATTTATTTTTTGCTGTTGTTGGCTTTCATTATCTCTTGCAATGAGTAACTTTAATATCAGTACTCTAAATTTAAATGGGGCAAGAGATATAGTCAAAAGATCTTTATTGTATGAACTAATTAAGTTAAAAAGGACTGACATTATGTTTGTGCAGGAGACTCATAGTGACAGCTTTAATGAGACTGAGTGGAAAAGGGAGTGGGAGGGGGAGGTGGTGCTGAGCCATAAGGCCACCAACAGTGGGGGGGTGGGTATTCTCTTTTCCAAGGCTTTTACACCGGTGTCTTTTGACATAGAAGAGGTTGTAGAGGGAAGGTTTTTGGTTGTTAAAGCAGTTTTTGAACAACATAACTTTGTCCTTATTAATGTGTATGCTCCAACTATTGGACCGGAAAGAGTGCTTTTTCTACAAAAGTTGGGTGATTTTTTATGTAAATTGAACAGTGAAGATTTTCTCTTTTTAGCGGGCGATTATAATTGTACAGAGAATAGTTTAGATAGGAATCACGTGGAACCTCACAGTGCTTCAAAATATGCACTGAGGAGAGTTATGCAAACGCATGATCTGGCAGATGTGTGGAGGGAAATGAATGATGGTAAAAGGCAATATACTTGGGCCCATAGCAGAGACAATTTGATATCTCTTGCTAGGTTGGATAGGTTTTATTGCTTTAGGCATCATTTGAGTATTTTTAAGAATTGTTCTATAGTGCCTGTTGGGTTTACTGATCACTCTTTGGTTAACTGTAGTGTTTATATTAACAATGTAAAACCCAAAAGTGCGTATTGGCATTTTAATACTTCTTTGTTATTTGATGCACACTTTAAGGATGTTTTCCGTTTTTTCTGGGGTGTGTTTAGAAACAGGAAAAATGAGTTTAAATCTTTGAAACAATGGTGGGACTGTGGGAAAGTAGAGATAAAACAGTTATGTCAACAGTACACTCTCAGTGTTACGCGGGACATTACCAGATCAATGAAAGACCTAGAGATAGAAATTGTGGAATTACAGCGCTTTGTTGAGTCCACTGGAAATAGAGGTTATATGGAAGACCTCAAGTCTAAAACATCTGCTTTGACAGACCTACTAGGCACTAAGGCACAAGGGGCGCTGGTCCGGTCACGTTTCCAGGCTGCAGCACTGATGGATGCTCCATCCAAGTTCTTCTTCAGTCTTGAGAAGAGGAACGGGCAGAGAAGGCTGATGCATGCTCTTCGCTCCGCTACAGGGCAAGAACTAAGAGACACTAACGCGATACGGAGACGAGCAGTGGACTTCTATTCAGAGCTGTACAGCAGTGAGTATAAGGACAACGATGAACTGCTTAGCTCTTTCTGTGATGATTTGCCCAAAGTTCCAGAGACAACTGCTGCTGAGCTCGAGGTTCCACTACGGCTAAGTGAGCTTCACACAGCCCTGCAGAGCATGGAGGGGGGCAAGGCCCCGGGCATTGATGGGCTTCCGGTGGAGTTCTTCAAAGAGTTCTGGAGCGAGATGGGTGAGGACCTTTTGTCTGTGTTTAACGAGAGTTTTGAAGATCTAACATTACCTCTAAGTTGCAGGAGGGCTGTGATAACTCTCCTACCAAAAAAAGGAGATCTACAAGAGATCAAAAATTGGCGTCCCGTTTCGCTTCTTTGCACGGACTATAAAATCCTCTCCAAGGCTCTGGCTAACAGAGTTAAGGACATTATGGACATGGTAATTCACCAGGATCAGACGTATTGTGTGCCTGGTAGGTCTATTTTGGACAATGTGTCCTTAATTCGAGATATTTTGGACGTCTCTGGCTCATTGGGCAGCAACGTTGGTCTAATTTCATTGGATCAGCAAAAAGCTTTCGACCGGGTGCAGTATCCATACCTCTGGAAGGTCTTGGAGAGGTTTGGCTTCGGCCCTGGTCTAATAGCCATGATCAAGGTTCTGTACCACGACATTGAGAGTGTACTGAAAATTAATGGTGGTCTAAGTGCCCCTTTTAAGGTGTCTAGAGGGGTGAGACAAGGCTGTAGTCTTTCAGGAATGTTGTACTCCTTATCCTTAGAGCCAATGTTATGTAAAGTGAGGAATAGTATAGGAGGGCTACATCTAAAGAACTTTAATAAGAGCCATATTTTATCTGCTTATGCGGACGATCTCATTGTAATGGTAAATAGTGCTACGGATATTCAAAAATTGGAACACATTGTGAATGATTTTGGGGAGTTATCAGCAGCTAAAGTAAATTGGGAGAAAAGTGAAGCATTGGCTATTGGGGAATGGAAGTACGGTCTGCCAAATCTACCAGGGGGATTGACATGGAAAAAGGATGGGATAAAGTATCTAGGAGTATATGTTGGTAATGAGTCTATAGTTAAACAAAATTGGGAAGGGGTTTTTGAAAAAGTAGAAGGAAGGCTCAATAAATGGAAATGGTTGAAGCCTCAAATGTCCTTTAGAGGCAGAGCATTAATCATTAACAATCTAGTGGCCTCTACTCTGTGGCACCGGTTGGCCTGTATGGAGCCCCCTAAAGGATTCATACACAAACTGCAATCAATTTTGTTGGATTTCTTTTGGGACAGATTACACTGGGTGCCGCAGAGTGTGTTGTATTTACCAAGGGAGGAGGGGGGCCAAGGTTTGATACACATAGAAAGCAGAGTAGCTGCATTCAGATTACAGTTCATACAGCGCTACCTGATTGGACCAAGAGATGTTGTTTGGAGGGAATTGGCAAGCAGCTTCTTAAGAAGGGTATCTGGGCTGGGTCTAGACTCTGCTCTGTTTTTGACAGATTGTAAGACTTTAAACCTACAGGTCTTGCCTCCTTTTTATAAAGCACTTTTTAAGGTATGGAACCTGTTCAAATGGAAGAGACTAGAACCTACATGTTCTCTACACTGGTTATTAGAAGAGCCTCTCATTAATGGAGCCAGGCTGGATGTTCAAAATCATACAACTCCAGGTCTCAACAGTATACTGCATACTATTAGGGCTGTTACTCTGAGAAAAGTTGTTGATTTAACTGGTCCTGGTCTGAGTGACACCAAGGCTGCAGCCTCCTTTCTTGGGCTGAGGTCATTGCGTAAGACCAGGAACATCTTAAACATGTGGTTTGAAAAGCTGACTGAAGATGAAAAAACAATGTTGCAGGAGTACAGTGATGGAGTAGAGACCCCAGATAATGGCGATCCGTTTCCAGACTTGGGTTTTACTCCAAACTTAGAAGGTCTCTCAGGTGCTTTAGTAAAAGAAGACGACAATTATATTGACTTGCACGCTGCAAAAGGTAAAATCATGTATAAAGGTTGTGTAAAAGCACTAAACAAAGAGAAATTGAATGGGAGGGTTGATACGGTTTGGAGACAAAAATTAGAGTTGGATGATGAGGTGACACCCATATGGAGGGTATTATACAAACCACCTATAAAAAAGAGAACAGGTGATTTACAATGGAGAATTCTACATGGTGTCATTGCAGTCAATAGTTTTATCTCTATGATCAATCCCACAGTCCCAAGTTCGTGTCCTTTTTGTGATGAAGTTGAGACAATTTTTCATTGTTTCTATGATTGTAAAAGACTTTGTAACCTTTTTAATGTTCTGGAAAATGTGTTTACTCTGTTTGGTGAAGAGTGGTCTAAGAAGGCATTTATTTTAGGGGCCGGCTACAGGAGATCTAACAGTGTCAAATGGCAATTGCTTAACACAATTGTAGGAGAAGCCAAATTATCTATATACTGTAGCAGGAGAAACAAAGTGGAGGCTAAAGAAGGACAAGATGTGGTGCCTATGTTTCGTGCTCAAATAAAGGCCAGAATTTGGGTTGATTACAGATTTTTTAAAGCAATGAATGATTTAGATGAATTTGAAAGGAAGTGGTGTTATAATGATGCACTTTGTTCTGTTTTGGATGATGAGTTAATTTTTAATATTGTGTTCATATAGACACCTTAATGTTTTTATTGGTGGCTTTGTAATTTATGATTGTTTTTAAATAGTTTTGAATAAAGTGTTTTGTAAAATCAATCTCTCTCTCTCTCTCTCTATCTCTGTGCTAATGCTGTGTAAACATGCACTGCCGCTACTGTACTTGCCGGTGATTTAGCACATGTTAATATTACATGAGCCGCTGTGGGGTCTTTGATGATGCAAGTGTAGCAGCGCTCTAAACTTTAAACTGGGGGGGGGGGGGGGGGGCTGATCCTGGAGCTTAGAACAGGGGATGGGGTGCTGTTCAAATTTGCCTATTTCCGTTGTTCCAGAATGCCATCTGGGGCACACGCTTTATGGCCTAAGAACGGCGTTAGTAAAGTGTGAGTGTCAACACACTGTTGACATTATGGAGAGACGACATATCAGTATAGAAAAAAAAAAACATTTTGGAGCGATGGACACATTTGCACTGTACTTCTACGATTTTCAAAAGTTCCTGTCCTAGGAAATATTTCATTTCCCTATATGATGAGCTTGAAGAATCTTCTTGGCCTCGGTCGTCCAAAAAGCTGCTGTCAATCAGGAAATATTCATATGCCTTAAGATGAGGACACAACCTCCATTACATTGCCTTGTCTTGTCTCGTCTCGAAGGAAAGAAAGGATGTCAATCAGGATAAAGCCATCTCAGTAGTATCCTTCTCTCTGCCAGCCCTGTGTGCTGCCTGTCTGGTAGAACCAAATTAGTCCCGTGTTGGGTTCATTGAGAGATGGACTTCCATCAGCACACACTGAGGATCAGGCAATGTCTAATTTAGTTTTAGTCCTAGTCTTTGGAATCATTTCAAAGAGATATACCTTTGCCATTTCAATAGAATGTAAATGGTGCATTTATACAATATACAGTATAGTGCCTTTATCAAAGGCAATTTACATTCACAAACCTATTGCGGAAGAAATCATGCAAGCCACAAGGTCATGCAAGGCACAACCAGCACATTGGAGCAATTTAGGGTTAAGTGTCTTTCCCAAGGACACATTGACATAGACAGGAGTCTATGGGATTCCAACCGCTGGGCCACCGATCCCAGGGCGAGCTGCTCTACCTTTTGAAACTTGTCTTCGTTTCAGTATACCTGGAAATCTTTGCAGTGTTATTCAAGTTTTTGTCAACAACATGAGTCATAAGATTTTAGTCAACCTATTAGTTAACCTGTCTTCATAATTGCTTAAAATAGCCGATCTGCAAGCTCAGAAGGTGTCACATTTAGGCTTACCAGTAGTTTAGTGGATTATAGTTTTCATTTAATTTCCATAGAAGTTAGTGGGCGAACATTTTCCATCATAGTATTATACGGCAACACAGTCAATGGCAGGCAGAACAGAGCTGATAGAAACACTCAAAGCTGCCTCTATTTATTTGTGGCAATGCAGAAAAAGAGAGCAGATTTCTGATGAACCATTAACCTGCTGGCAGTGAGATATAGGGGGTCATGGGCCACAGTTTAATTTACCCTTTTAAGGAAAAAACGTACCCCAAACTACCCTTTGGTTTGAGGTGTATTATCAATGCAGTCTGGGAACGGCTTGAAATAGATGAATATAGTCGGAATCCATCGCGCCTTATATGCCTACACTTTCAACTATCAGTCTTTGCAGGCCCATTTTTAAGTTTTGAGCTCCCTCTTCCTTGCCTCTTGGACGAATAGCTATCAAGTGGGTACAAAGAGGCAATTTTCTTTTTGATATAAAGCTGCCTGTGCTCTCCTTACCATCCATTACACTGGCTCTATGGATGACAACTTTTAATAGACAAAGAATGGCCAGAGGGGCCGCTCTCCATCAATGGAAAGGGGCTGAGTCTAATTGAAAGTTATGGAATACTTTGTAGTACATACTGTACACAAGGCCTCTCTGTGTAATCGTATTGTACCACATGTACTGTAGCAATTCTAGCATAGTGGCTCACAGTCTCAGCCTGGCAGAGAACTGTCAGGACTTAAAATACAGTAGATTTTGTAAAATCTAGCGGAGGGCTTGACACCAACACTTGCCCGCTTGCCCAGGGCAAGTAAAAAAAAGAAATGGTCGGGCAAGTGAAGGCTGCTACCTGGTTGCCCAATCGGGCAAGTGTGCGACTTAGTGCGCTATAACACAACACAAGATATATTTGACTCTGCGTCTTTCCCTGCTTTCTAGCTATCTCTCCTATCTCTCTCCCAGGTCCATTTGGTTCCAAACTATCATTTTGAGAACCACTGTGGGGACCACTGATTGAATATTTATTGTAACTGATTGTGACTTAAACAACAGTCTTCGACTGCGAAAGGAAATGTTTAAAGCACCCAAGTAGAAAGTAAACTTAAATGCAAATCTACTTGCCCTGAGGGTAAGTATAATCTGACTTGGCTTTAGTGTCAACCCCTGCTAGGGTCAGGATGAAATGGGACTTTCCACACAGGAGACCTGGGTCCGAATGCCAAGGCGTTGCACAACTAAGATCCAAGTCATGCTAATTGGAAGATTTCTGAATCTGAGTTAGTGTACTTGTGTGTATTTGTACCTGATATTTCACACACATCACTGTATGTTAACTAGCCTTAAAATGTAGACAAATGCCTCCCCTACCATTGACATGGCTTGCAACGCATCATGATCATGTCATGTCAAACGTTTCTGTTGGCTTGATATACTGTAGGTACACTAGGCAGTACAATATTGCGTTAATCCATGCACGTGTAACTCAGAAAATGCATCAAATGCATGGAACCAAATGGACCCTTTCTCACAGATCCATGTTTAGTTTTGTACTCACCCGGAACTGAATTAACGTTCAGAATTTGAACGTGCGAGTGTGAAATGTATATAAGGCGATCCTGCATAAACTCACGTGTGCTATAGGAGGGAACAATACTCTCCAATTCCTTCACTGAGCCGCGATGGAACCAAGACGCAGCTAATTGAAGTTTTATGATGTAGGGACAGAAGGCAGAGAGATGGGGAGGAAACCTGTGGGCTGCCTGCCTGGATAATATCTCCAGAGACACTGCTTGTGTTTCATATCGTCTCTGTCTTTATTTGATGGCCAAATTGCCTCCCCCCTCCTCCTCCTTCTCCTCCTCCTTCTCCACATGCAATAAGCAGAACACTAGCATGCCTATACAGGGAAGTGTTTACATGATATATCCATTTCTGCTGGCTGAAAAAAAAAAAAAAAATGGGGCACGCATGTGATAGCACGCACCCATGTTGTAAGGCCTGTCACCACTGTCATGCTTGGAAGGATAAACTGCTGCACTGCACATAGCCTATCATCAGCCTCTCAAGAGGGAAGAGACCAATTTAAGAAGACTCATGTTATTCTAAATCACCTATTCAAATCAACATGTGTGACAGTGAAAATGTCACGGTATCCGGTAATACCGGTATTACCGGTATGGGGCCACAAAACCGGTACTTTGCTTGCCCACCGAATGTACCGAAAATTCAATATTGCACAAATGGACGCTTGCGGGTCCATTTGGTTTCATGTTTACGCTCTCAAGAGTTAAAATATTCTAGCCCAAGTCTACACAACTAGAGAATGTAGAAGATTAATGGTCATTTTGATCTGTATGTTTGACTGTTTTGTTTCCCAAATCCATCCTGGTATTGTGGAGAAAAGCAATTTTTTTTTTTTTGTTTTTGGTCTGCGGGGATACAATTCTATCGTATATATTACGAATGTTGATTGAGGATTTGGCCTGCATGTGCCAGGACTTTGAGGACATCTAGTGGTCAAACTATAAAACCGAAAATACCGGTATAAAAGCAAACTATAAAACCGGTGTTGAGATTCTTAGACCGTGACATGCCTATGTGACAGTGAAAATGTTTGCCCCCGAGCTGTGATATTGTTGCGTGGCTACTGGCTGTAGTTACTGAGTGGTTATTTCTGTTGAATGGAAAATAATGGGATGTTTTTTTTATTTCTATGTGTCCAATTCTTTGTCATTATGTTTAAAGGAAAAAGTAATGAAAAACAGTATTGGGGCTAAATCAACCATTTCTACTCAAAATGTCTCATTTTAATTTGTTTAAAAAAGGTCAAAACAATGCAAATTTAAGGTCAACTTCCATCTAATAATTTTCCAACTGGATTTAAAGAAACAAGACATCTGTCTGACATACGACACAATTGCAGCCGCATACTGCATCGCGCTGGGGACAAAAAAGATAAAACAGAGATCTGGAACTTTGAAAATACCCATATCAGTGAGTGACACCTGGGATTATAGTCTACTTATTCACAGCAGCCGGGGAACCATGGTGTTATTATATCAAGGTCTGTTTTCTCCTCGCTTCCCCTCTCTCATACTTAATCTGGTGTAATCCACTTTGTGCCGTATCTGATAACACGGCAGGAAATCCTACCGTATTTGTTATACAAGGGCATTGTGCAGGGTCGCAAAAAAGGTGAATAAATAAATGAAATGTTGCGTGTGTGTGTGTGTGTGTGTGTGTGTGTGTGTGTGTGTGTGTGTGTGTGTGTGTGTGTATAATATATATATATATACTGTATATATAGCAACATTTTAAATCATTTCATATTAGGATTAATATACAGCCCAGAGTTTCCCTCAGAGACATCAGACATGTGAGCTGAGCAGAGGAAGGAAATGAAAAGAGAATCTGAGAACCTCCAGGATCGAAGCTCCGCCGTGTAGGATATTAGGGTGTAGAAACTAAATTGTATTTGTTCTTTATTGCAGGCTGATAACTGTCACACTGTGAAATCCTGAGTGTTAAATGACCAATGTGCTACATTACCTCATACACTGAGGGTTAAAAAAAAAAAACAGTAATAATCCAGAGTAGTATGCTGTTTCTATTTCGGGAGGCCTGTGGAGGGTTGCAACAGAATCTATATCTCATGGATCGCTTGGCCGAGAGAGAGAGAGAGAGAGAGAGACTCGGTTGGCTCATGAATTCAGATAAACAGTCAAGGTAATGGAATCTGAACCAACCCAGTCACAGTTCACAATGAATAGTGTGGATTTTGGATTGGAATCATGGCTGTATGTGCAGATTGGTGAATGAGCTATGTATCCATCGGTTTCATACGTTTGCTTATGGTGGAGAAAACGTGTCTTGGACCCTGTTCTGACATTTGTTTTGACCTCATCAAACCCCACTCAACACACACTCCAAATATCTGGAGTCTATACAGTATATGGTATATACGCTTTAGAGTTGAAGTGTTATGTCATTGCCAAGTCAATTCTGGTGGAAAATCTATTAATCAGATAGAGAAGGTCTTTTTGATATCTGTAATATTTATATAATTTTGCTCAGACACAGTATATATGCATGTGCATGTTTGTACTGTAACATTATGTGCATTCATGCCTGTGTACAGCACACGTGCGTGTGTGAGTGCGTGCGTGTTTGCGTGTGTGTGAGAGAGAGACATAATTGGGAGGGAGGAGGGTAGCAGGGTAACCAAAGAATATAGAGAAAGAGAGGAAGTGCTTGCTTATGGTGGTGCAGAAGAAAATCCATCAGTCCTCATTAAGGAAAATAGATCATCTCTCCTAATTAGAGCCGTGGCTTTTTTACCGGAGCACAAATACATTGAACACAGAGCGAGCAAACGACAGACCACCGCCACGTTGATTCATTAGGTGAGCGGATAAGAGTTAAGGATCCTCATGATTTTGCCCTAGATAAGCTTATTTAAATGTAAAGTGCAGTGCATTCGAGAACAAGTCCTTTGGGATAAGATTAGTAGCATTTGTGGCGCAGGGCTTTGATGCGCATTGTCCGTGAGACGTGATTTGCCTCCTCCTATATAACAAATATATCCTACTTTTTTGTTTTGTTTGTTTGTCTGTATGTCCCCTTCCCAAGCCCAAATCGTGCATACTGTAACTATGCTCCATCAGCAATGGTAATTAATATCATTAATCTAAAAATTAAAATGAAATGTTAAAAACTTGCTGGCAGTAGTTGTACATCAGCTGGTTTGTTCATGTGTATCGTGTTGGTGTATGGGTATACGTAGTGCAGTTTTTACTAATATCCAACTGGGCTGAGGCAATATGTTGGCGTAGTTTGGTTGCATTGCATACGTAAAGGGATACTTCGCCAAAATTTAACCTCGTCTGTATGATTATACTAACGTGCATCCGTGCTTCTGTGCCCGGGACTCAGTGCATACTGTAGTGGAACACCAGAGGAGGGGGTTCCAGACCGTATCATACCTACGTCACTGCTCTAAAAGTGACGTTACACAGATTACACAGATTAAGACCCCCAGGAAAGTGTTCTAAATCTTCTAAATGTCATTAAGTTAACATAATATTATTTTTCTTTATGGAGTGTGACGTTTCCTTTTAAGCATTGCCTTAATCGGCATGAAATCACAGAGGTATATCCACAGTAGTTTAAATGTTCTCGTACTATACAAAGTTTGGAGCAGATTGCTGGTGAGTGATTTGTCCCTTGTCGAATGTGGGGAGAAGATGAGCTCGGAGATGGAATTTTGGCACTCAACGAAAGGCCTTGTTTGAATGAAGAGCACTATAGATAATTGGGGTCCTCCTCTTTTAGATGATTAAGATAGTGTCCGAATTTTAGGGGGACATTAAGGTAAATTGTCCCTTGTGCTTTGCCTGCATTGGGTCATTTAAGGTAAGGGATATGCTTTGTGCATGTTAGTACTAGTCTTGGGCGGCATTGATTTTTTTAATATCGGTATGGATAACGTGTTAATTAGCTTGATATTCGATATTACCGGTATTGACCATTAGATGGCAATGGCGTGTAATCAGAGTCCGACACGTTCCACCAGTCAACTAGTTCTCAGAATTGCGACATTGTGGGGTCAGAAACTGACCGCTCTGCTGTTCAAGCAGCCTAAATAGGGACAAACTGGAGTTGGAAATACATTGTTTCCAAAAAGCCTATAGTTACAATTAAAGTCTCATATTTTAATAGAATACAATCTTATACACCCAACGATATTACTCTGTATTGATTTCCAATATTGCGATAAACGCACTATATGACATCCTCGACTCAATGTAGTAGTGTGCTGTACTTGCCACACCTTAGAGCCTCATTGTGAACTCAGCCAAAATATATGTATATGGTACGCTTAATGTTTAATGTGTCGTTTGCAATAATAATAAACACAATCTCCACACAAACTATGACTTCATTCACCCCCGTTGTGGTGCCAAACATCAAGGACATACCGATTTTATAAATTATGAAATTACTTTTAAATGTGATATATTTTAACGTGAAAGAACAAAGTTAATGTTTTAAGTCATGCATGAGGGGAGACAGGCAGTGACAAGGATAATGGTCACGCAGAGAGTAATACCAGCCATATAATACTTTGTTGAGCATCAACAGGGGACCCAAACAGGTCATTGAAAACAATAATAAACAACCCATAAAGTTGCAGATTCGAGTCGGCTCTGCAGGATTACAGTATACATTCTGTGTGTCTCGGTGTGCTTGCACACTTAGACGTGTATAAGCTGGATAGTGGATTGTTCATATACCGTCGTGAGTGACAGAGGCACGGTAAACAACCTGATGAAATATGGTGGAAAAGGGTTGCAAAGGGCGACAACCAGTTCTCGGGGGCGAGAGGTCGGACTGGATTGATTTCTCTCCATATTGCTCAGAGCTCTCACTTAGTTTAGAACCTCCTATGTAGTCGAGAGGCTGCGTTATTGTGTCTCTCCGGCTAGTATTTCTAACTCACCCCCCCCCCCAAATCCTTTCCCTCACATTACAACAGTGCTGGCCAAGGGAGGGTAGCTGACTGCTTCTAACACAACACTCCATCGGCCCACTGCCCTAAAACAGCCAAGCTTTAAGGGCTGTTTCTGCTGAAGTATTGATTTCGGCTCTGCCACTAACAGGTCCTCTCTCTCTCACCCTCTCTCTGTCCATCTCTCCTGCCTCTCAGAGTGCTAGCCAAGCAGTCAGCCTTTGGCACCATAAAGCATAATTATGAAAATGGACTGCCATGCTTGTTCCTTTTAATCTGTCTCTTACATTCCACGCGGTCCCCTCGGCCGCATCGCACAGAGCCGTTAAAACAACCCACTGTTTCAGTGGAGAATTAAAACGTTTTAACCCCCCAACCGCACTGCAAAGAATGTTGTACTTATTATACTTATAGGTGGAAAATTGGTTGACTTTTAAATCTGGGCAGGTTATGAGGTGATAGCTTTAGTCAGGATTATCAAGCAAAACTCTTTTCAGAGACCGACTCATTCGCTGTACAAAGCCCTTACAAGAAGCAGCTTACTGTACAGCAATGGATTTTAACCAGCGGTTCGGGAACCACCGCAGGTGTGTGCAAGCTAGAGAGAGAGCGCTAGAGACTAGTTTTCTTTATTACAATGGAAGAGAGTAAAAGGTGAACAATGGAAAACCTTGACGTGTGTGTGTATGAGACAGAGAGAGCTGGAGACTATGTTTTATTAGAATGAATTCAAAATCTCGGCGTAAAAGGTGAAGAACAGTAAACCTTGACATTTCTCTGCAGTGCTGCATGCAGGTGATGCTACAGAAGAACATGATGAGTCGTGTTAGGCAACAGATGCACGCAGAGCTAAAGGTCAACGCTGTCAGCTCTTATTGTCTCAACCTTTAATTCAGGCGACAGGCGCAGAAACATGGCATAATGAAGGGCGGTATAGATGTTGAAACCACAGATTCATATAACAGAAACCTACTGTTACAGTTACTTTTCAGGAGGTGGAACAGAACATACCAGAAACATTGAAGCTGTTCAGCTAGTATCAGGCTGAAAGTGACCACCGGCCACAGGGCATTTTAACTTCTGCAAATGCATTACCCACGTTATTAGAGTGCCTTATTATGGGGTCCGCAACACCCTTATATTATTATTTTGAATAATATGGGTGTCATGTCCAAGATTGTTTCATTGCCAGTAATAATCATATATCAAATAATAGAATTCGTATTTGTTTTAAACATTTAGCGCAAGCGATCATCACCACCTATAAAATGGCCCAAATCAGCTGTGTTGCCAACTTGGCACATTTGTCACTATATTTAGCTCTTTTCCAGACCCCCCTAGCGCCAAAATTAGTGAAAAACTCTTGGTGGAAAATCTAGTGCTTGTTGGCTGGTAAGATTAGGCGAAATTGATTGGCAGGCACCAGAGATAAAACCCTTGTTTTTCACCATTTCAACCAGTGGTCCCCAGGCTAAGTGTGGAATAGTTGGTTAACCAGATGTAACTCTTTGAGAGTGTAAAAATGAAACCATATGGACCCTTGCGGGTCCATTTGGTTTCATTGTTACGCTCTCAAGAGTTAAAATATTCGTCTACACAACTAGAGAATGTAGAAGATTCCCTTCCAGGCAAGCATCTAGCGCATTCTAGTGCATTCTGGAAGTGCCACTAGTGCGTTTTTAGATTTTGGCAGTTGGCAACACTGCGTCATAGTCTTGCTCATGCAGTCCTGTGAATATCGAACTGATCACGTGACCGCAAGGTTCCTTCCACAGCACTCTTGGTTTGGTGCAATGCTTTTTATTTGGGGAGAAGTAAAGAGGCTATTTTAAGCAAAAACATTTATCTAGGTGACACATCAAGACACATCAGTGGCTTCGCACCAAAGGTAATTAATTAATTCCCGGCATATCAGCAGCCTGATTATGAAGCTTTGAAGCAGCTGAAGTGTTCAGATGTGTCCAAATGGAAATGTCACACATCCTGCTGTGATGACAAATTAGCATTTGCGTGATTTCTTTTCCCCCTCTCTGAGTCAGTGAACGTGTGAAAGGTCATGCACAGTTGTAGTCTCTCCAAGCTGAATTAACGGCACAATGAAATAATGAAAAAAAAAAAAAAAAAAAACGCTCCACATCATCACGTCGTCCATTAGTGCTCCTCTTTAGTAAGAAGAATACATCACATCCAGTGGAGTGGAATCAACATGGTGCCTCATGTACTGTGTAGTGCATCGCTCACAGCTATGCTTCTCATGTGTCGACATTCTAACAGCAGGGGTGTAGTGGAGGGGGGACGCGGGGGGAGGTGGCGTCCCTCCACTAGTCACATCCGAAATATTTTTGGGCCAAAAGTAGGCCTATGTTTTTTGTCTTGTCATTTACTTCTATGGATACAATTGCGAATGGGACAAAAAAAAGTTGTCGCAGCAATTCTGTCCCAAATGAGAGTCAGCAACGGGATCTTTATCAGACGATGCGCTGGGACTAATAGATGGATTAAAGAATGAAATTTACATTTTGTCGTTTTACGCGCCGTCGTCGTGACCGGCGTGCATAATTTCACGCTAGGGAAACAACGACTGTGGGATCGGCGGTCCGGGAGTTAATATACACATTACATAGATATGTAATGTGGACATGGTAAAAAAGTTCCCCCATTCTGTGTTTCCTAGAAATGGAGGTCTGAAAAAAAACTAACATGGTGAAATACATCTTGATGACATCATCAAGATGTATTTCACCATGTTAATGAGTTTCCTTTTTTCTGAGAATGTACAAATGGAACCAAATAGACCCGCTAGGGTCCATTTGGTTCACATTTGTACACCCTCAAGACACTGAACCCCAAATCGCATAGATAGATTGATTGATAGACACTTTGTATTGCAGTGTTTCCCCCAGAAAATTGTTTAGTCAAGGTGGTAAGGCTTCGAGTCTGTGCTCGTGCACGTCCGTGATCGTGCGCGTGCACGTCCGTGCATGTGCGCGTGCATGTGTTGTAATTACAATACCGTAGGCTACGCTTTGGGGTGAAAAACAGCAACACAGCCCCTCATGTGTTTACACCACTCACCTCTATAACAGCTACTTTTCACCACTATCATCATCTGACTCCAGGCCCTGACCTTTTATTCTAAGGAACCAGATAGGCCATTACGTTTTATAATTAATTTCTTTCCTTTTCAGGTATAGGGTGTCATGACATGTCTTTTTAACATTTTAACAGGCTTAAAAGCACATCCAGCATGAAAAGAGACATTGAGAGAACTTTACAACAGAATGCCAACTGTATGGGACTATTAGGACAATTGCCAACTGTAGTCTCTCAGTCACAATGTGGGACAGGGTCTCAATTTGTGGGATGACTGAAAAGCCTTTGAAATGAGAGACTGTGCCACGCAAAGAAGGACATCTGGTCACCCTGTGACTGTCCCACAGAAACGGGACATCTGGTCACCCTCAAATTCAGAGCCTTCTGCTCAAACTACACCGCTCCGACACGCGCGCACGCACGCATGCACGCACACGCGCGCAGCAGCAGCAGCAGCACACACGAGCTAAACGTTATGCTAACAATATTGACAGAGAGGCTAGCACAGAAAACTTTATTTTATAACGTGCACATTGAAGAGAAATGCAGTTATTTTGTTACCAAAGGGGGAAAAAAAACTTCTTTCAGAATCTGGCCGCGTGCCAGCCGATACCACCCGGCGTGCCAACGTTGGCACGCGTGCCCTAGGCTGCCGACGCCTGGAGTAGACTGTCAGCGTGGAACAGTGTTAGCAAGCCGAGGCAGCGTCGCATGCGAAATACAACTGATCTACAGGCTCATCATGCGGCATGCATTGTATGAACGACACATTTTAACTTTAACTCTGGTTTCTTGTTTTTTTTTGTTTTTGTTTTTTTTGGGGGAAACGTAGCAAAGGCGGGGGCGGGTTTTACTCTGGCGGCCGCCTTAGTATTAAAGCGCTGGGGGAAACACTGTATTGGGATCTATGGAATAGATCCCAATACAATGTCCACAGCACATATACAGTATGTGCAAAACATGACGATCGAAGGTCATGATTGTCATGTTTTGCTCTTTGTTTCTGCTGTCGTGTCTGTAATGTATTGTATGTTGCACTTGTATGTTGTCTTATATGTGAACGGTGTCGCCAGGGATGCAAGACAAATTTCAGTGCAAACTGACAATAAAGTTGTATCGTATGTCCTACGAAGATGGTGTCACTTTTACCGGAAAAATAACAGAAATGCAGTCACCAGAGACGGTGTCCAGACAAAGTCAGAGCAGTCATCAGCTAAAGGCTCTCGGTGTGATGGCTTTAGCTAATTACTTCATTAAGCAAGTAGACACAGCTTTTGCTCCCGGTCGCCAATTAATGTGAAGCTTGGAGCCAAATGTTTTATAGGTGCTTTTCTTACTTAGCAATGATAAACTATAAATTGTGAGACCAATTAATTTGGGATCGGTATAATTAAGCAATGCGGGAACTAAAGAGTAACAGACCTATTGCTCCCGGGGGAGTTCTAAAGAGGCCGGACATCTCCACAGTAAATAAAGCACAGCGACATCCACTAGCATCCACCTTGTTGGATGTGCTTTATCATCCGATACATTAAAATACAGTTGCTGTTCTGGGGACAAACGTGACAGAATCTATACCACACATGAAACATCGACATACATGTTCAGAACATGCGTTGAGGAGGACCACTGTAGCATTTAAAACATGCATGGCTCCAGGACATGAGAAAACATAATATGTTGCTAAGACACCATCAGAACCACCATTGTCATCCCAAAGGTGTTGCAGCTGGTCTAATGCATGAAGAAAACAATATTAAAATGCAACAGTCGATCCTGTGACTGTTGCATACCAGAGGTATCGCTGTGTTTGTGCTTGTCTCTGTCGGTCAGATAAGATTCCAAAAGATTGTAAAGTAAAAGTCCTCAATGTTTGTACACTCAAAATTATTAATTCAATCAGGGCTGAACACATCATTTTCAATTGATCGGAATCGGAGCTGGAGCAAAAAGTTAATCAGGGCATCCCTGGTATTAATGTCATATCATTAGAAATTAGACTGGATAATGTCTGTGATTTAGAAAAGAAAAAAAAGAGTTTTACAACCCGTAATGGCAGACCCTCAAAAATGAATTGGAGCAAAAACAACAAGGCAACATCCCTAATGAACACACAACGTTTTACAGTGCATAATAAGTTGGTAAAGCTTTAAAAACAGAATGCAGCAGAATATTGTGGATGTGGACAGATGGATAGCTGCCATGAACAGATCCTATAAACTCTGGGGATCACTTCGACATTGCGCTGCCTTTGCTTTGATAACTAATGTGGCTTTGTTCAGACCGCATGCAAATGTAATTTGTTTCTGAAATTAAATATTCAGCAGCCGGGATTGACTATCCGCACACGCTACTGATGACATTGGACTTGTGTAACAGGATATTCAGATATCACTGATCTCACAAAACTAAATGCATCGCAGCATGTTGTGAACTAGACTGGGATATTCTCTATCAGTGGCACATCATATGACAACATATACCAGTAAATCCAGCTACTGTCCCCAGTGTTCAGATAAAGGTGCCTTTAAAAACCTGATTTGAAGCTCACATTAAACTCTTATCATACAAACCTGTTGACATAAAATCTGTTACCATATGATTTGTTTTCTGTTGTCCAGATGTAAAAACAAAACCAAAACATTCCATCAGCAAACATCTGATTTTGAGCTGCCCATGTGGAAATGCCTAAAGTCCTACTTGTTTTCCTTATTTTTTTGTAAGTAGATAGATAGATTTTGTAAGTAGATAGACTATCAACGTGGCAGTTATTCTGATAAATGCATCTTCAAGTGGAATAATTCCACTGCATGTCAATGAACTTTTCCGTTGTTTTTCTTCCTCTGGTGAAAAGAAGAAACAACAATCGTATTATTTTATTTTATTATTGAATCCGTGTGTCTCAGCTAGCTATGGCGGAGATGTCATCTCAGCGGTACAGCAGACATGTTTCTGGCCCATTACTGCACTTATCAGTTCTGCTTAGCTCCTTTAGACCTGAGGCTGATACGAGGCCATAACGTCAGTGGTGCTCAAACCTTTTCACATCAAGGGCCCCCGGAATTATCTATATTTGACGGCTGGACCTCCCAGAAGGAAAGAGGTAAAACATTCGCTGTGAAATAATTTATTATTATTAATAAATTAAGAATTAGGAATTGCCAAATATTGTCATTATTTAAATAAATAAATAAGCAAACAAACAAACAAAAAGTAAAAGTACAGGTTAAACGGCAAGGTGCCATCCCGAACGCGTTATCTGGAAGACCTTTTTATGTCAACTCTGTACACGACACACATCCTCATAAGTAACTTCATAGGGAATGTCATGTCACCTCTCTGAGTTTCCATAGACCTGACTGTACTGTACAGTTAGGACAGTGCCCATGTTGTCAACCCATTGTTGTTTACAGAAACGTTTGTGCAACAAAGCCTCATGTCTATGGCTTGATGTAGCAGCGACAACTATGTCCGTTCAACCTCACAGAGAGAAAGATTTTGTTACCATAGTTGGGAGAGTTGGGAGAAAATTGGCTGGCAAAGACCTTTGCACGAAGACAGACAAAAAAAATGCTGTGGATATAATTGGCTGGAAATAGTAAAGCAAGACGACTTGGGGATTATTTACCATGGTAACAGTTGTCTTTTCCTCCTTCACTACAATAACACTACCGCAATTCTTGCTCAGGAATCTGTCTTTTTGCTGCATATTCAAACTACTCCTTTAATTCCCAGAATCATTTCACCACAGAAAGACATAGCCGTGGATACTACACTTAATGAATGGTGGACACAAGTACAAGATAGCATTTTATCTAGACATAGCGCTATATAGTATTATCATTATTTCTATCGTACAATATTTTATATTCCACATGATTCATAAATATTCAACTGTTTATGTATGATTCATGTTAAAGGTATGATAGGCAGTTTTAGTGTACACAAAATCTGTGTTTGTAAACAAATTTGAATCTAACTCCACCACCTCCACTCTATTGGCTCATTATGAAACCCCCTCCCCCTCACACACTAGCACCGCCTTGCCATGTGCCTGACAAATGTTTTGTTTTCATGATTTGTTGACAACAATAAAGTTCTGGACCGTCTGCAGGGAAACGGTTACAGCATCAAATTAGATGTATGTGTAGAGGAGGAAAAGGCAAAAAAAATATACCGGTAGCTATATGTTGAAGTTGCCTATAATACCTTTTAACTAGATTTCATACATACAATCATATCACCACGTTTTTCTTCTTGCTTGATGTAATGCTAAATGCCTAAGTTCATGATATAATTTGAATTGTACTCAATGTTGTGAGTACAAGTAGGCCATTTTGCAGTATGTCCCATTTCAGAAGTCTGCAAATCATGTGTATTACTTTCCACTGTTGCTGTGCACCCCTGCACCCCCTCGATCCTACCCAGAATCATCTCACAGCAGAAAGAATCATCCTTGAATACTACACTTAATAAACAACATGCCTGAAGGCTGCCTGTAGCTATAGTTGAAACTGCTGGAACATGAATGTCCTTATGAATAGTAAAAGTGCATTGATATACAGTAGCACCTTTATCCAAGGTGCTTTACATTTACATTGCAGCAGAAACCATGCAAGGCACCAACCAGCACATTGGGAGCAATTTGGGGGTTCAGTGGAGAAGGGGCTGGGATTCGAGTCGCCTTATCCCTATGTACTACTTTGCCTTTTTTCTTTTTCCTTTTTAACCCATTGTGTACTGAACACGTTTTGGTGTTTTATCTATTGAAAAATAGCAGATCTACAAGCTCATATCGCGCCACTGAGTGGCGCGATATGAGCTTGTAGTTCTGCTATTTTTGAAAAATGGTGAAAATGTGCTGCAAATCTCTGAATACATTATTTTGGAAGCAAACATTTTTAACTCAAATTTTTGCTTCTGGGGGATCACTAGAACAACATGTTTTTAGATGGGGGTCTGCAGCCAAATATGGATAATTCTGGTGGTCCTTGGCTTGAAATATGTTAGCATCACTGACACAGGAACACAGATTTTTCAGAAAAAAACTAGAATCTAGTGTCAGAAACTATAGAATCTAGTGTCAAAAACTCGATTCTAGCGTCAGAAACTAGAATCTAGTGTCAAAAAGAAGATCCTAGCATCAGACACTATAATTTAGTGTCAATAACTAGAATCTAGAGAGAGAGAGAGAGATGGGGAAGGTTATCCTGGGGGTGCGGTGCAAGGATGCAAAATGCCAAATCATTCTCCATTTTGGGTCTCTCTCTGTCTCTCTCTCTCTCTCTCCAGAGACAGAGCGGATGGTGATCTTCTGCTCCATTAATCTACTGACAATGCTCTGTGACTGAGGCCGGCTTAACAGGCATTGCTCATCCCTGTTGGCTTCTTTCCTTTCACTTAGCATGCCCTTCTCTGCTGGAATTCTTACAGGGGGACAGTTAGGGGGGTTACAGTAGACAGGGGTGGACTGACAGTCTGGCATACAGGGCATTTTCCCGGTGGGCCGACCCCCCCGGGGGCCGTTAATGTCGTGTTTTAATTAAAAAAATAATAATAATGAATCAAAAAAAAAAAAAAAAAAAAAAAAAAATCTGCACAAAACCGGCCCACGAATCAGTGCTGGCGGCCCTCTGTCCTCTTCAAATGAGACTGCCTATTGCAGGGTTTTTATAGTTAACTAAAACTAACTAACTAATTTTAGTTAGCCCGAGCCCCAGAGCCCCTTATGTCTTAAATTCTCATGGGGGCTCAGGCCCGGAGCCCCACAAAGATTGCAACACTAATTATAAGGGTCTTCAGAGGGCCGCTCTGAGACAAAATTGCCCGGTACGTTTTGAGCTCCCAGTCCACCCCTGACAGTAGAGCTCTGTGACTGCAAAACAATGTGGGCAGAACACAGTTGGTCTCCATGGTGACCCAACAACTAGCACAGGATGGTGCCAACAAGAGGGCGAAAATAATTGGTACAGAAAGCACTGTGTTATATGAGGAGAGCAACAAACAGAAAGAGAAAAGGTTGAGACGATGCTAATCCACGTTAATGGACGTTGTGTTCGAAAATGCTGTAGTTTAATATGCAAAATGCATACTGATAGAGAGAGAGAACTCTTGAGAGTTATACATTTCCAGAGTTTAATCTCAAGTCTACACAGAAGAATTGTTGTTTGGATAAACGTGTCAAAAGCATGGAATTCTAGACAAAATCTTGTCCAGCAACAAAAAGCGCTCTTTAGTTTTTGGGTCTCGGAGGCAATATGTCAACCATCTGTACTAACAAGAACGCTGTTTTATTTAATCTTTATAGTGGCACAGATAGTAGGCTAACATGAAATGGGGAGAGATGTGGGAGACGGGAGTCGAACCCACAGACGCTGCCAGTGCTGGATTACACGCCAGAGTGCCTGGACCACTGAGCCACGGCCCAGGCTCTTTTTGCTGTTTAGTTTTAGTTATTCCCTTATATTATTATTCCCTTGTTTTCGTGTCTAAACATTTTGAGGCTTTGGCTAAATCTACAGTTGTTGTTTTTGTCAACAATACATGCATCTTTCACAGGCCTCAATGGATGTGTCTCATCAAAGCATGTGTCAGTGTTTACAACTTCAACGAGAGGATTAAGTGGATCAATCTCTGTTCACAGTGAGAGAGAGAGAGGGGGGAGATAGACTGAGAGAGAGAGAGGTAAACTGTTCTCTGCCCTCAGACTTTGATGCCAGTAAATAATACCTTGATGAGATGCTGCTGTTGTTTGTAGCTCCCAGTGCACACACATCTTCCTAGTCTGTCTGAGCTGTAGGAGGTGTATATCTCTGTCTGTCTTCTGGGAGCTTGTGGGCAAGATAAAAGCGTGAGAGAATTACGGTATTGTTGTATGTTTGACACATTTCACTAGTGTTAAAATGAGCGTAAAAATGAAACAGAATGGACCCTTATGGGTCCATTTGGTTTCATTTTACACTCTCAAGAGTTAACATAGGTATAAATATCTGAATTACGTAATTTCAAGAGTCCACACAATTAGAAAAGGGAGAATAATTGTTATTTTGACCAATGTTTTGCCAGTTCTCTTTTCCAATTGTGGTTATTAGCTTTGGGGAGACGAAACTCAACATCACAAACTGTCAACTCAAACCCCAAATACTGTTTTCAAACGTCAGTAATAGCATATACAGGAAAACCTTTCAAAGCTCAAACTTTCTAGGAGACCTTGAAATGGATTTTCAGTAATGGAACAATCACAGTTTTCATGTGTAGATCTTGTTGAGCCGCTCATTTTGAAAGTAGCTCTCAAGTCAAAATAGTGTGGACAGCCCTGGTCTACGCGATTTACCAAAAAGCTCCAATTTGGACTCATCTGTCCACAGGACATTTTCCCAGAAGGATTTTGGCTTGTCCAGGTGTGTTTTGGCAAACTCTAGCCGGGGTTTCTTATGTCTGTCTTTCAGTAGAGGCTTCCTTCTGGCTCTCCTACCAGCACTCTTTCATTGAGTTGGCGGTGGATGGTATGCGTTGAAATAATAGCACCACATAATTACATGTTTTTTCAGGAAACTGTCAGGATTAAGAAAACATTTTGTAGAGTGTGCTCTGAAATATAAATGTGTTGACACGATACAATCAGAAATCAGTGGATCTGTGGCTCAAATTGTGTCTCAAATTGTGTCCAAACGCCTGTGTACTGTCTTCTGTCTTTTGTCAGCATTTTAATTTCCCCCTACTTCAGTCAGTAATACTGGATAACCCTATCTATCCATGCATTATCCTTTGATTTATACAGTAAATGCATATTGGATTGGACAAATCAGCTCCAAACCCTCCAGTCCTTATTTATCTGTGTTGTTCCATTGTGTCTAATCTAGGGAAAGCATCTCCTATCATTATATGAAGCGATTTGTTGTGTTTGTGTATGTTGATTGTTGCAATTGCTCACAGATTTGTGTGTGTGTGTGTGTGTATCAGGTTGATGGACTGCTCTTACTTATGTAATTGTAGGGTGTGTGTGTGTGTGTGCGTGCTTTGGATTGTTTGATTAAACAGTTTATCAAACGTAAATATGAAAACAGCAATAAGAACACTTCAAACGGCATAGCACTGCATATGAGCACTGTTTTCTTTCTCCCTCCTATGCCAGTTTCTCTCTCCTTCATGTGAGTGTTAGAGGTGCAGCAACACATGATCAAAGGCCTTCTGGAGGCTGGCACCGTGCCCTAGTGAGAGCTCCTTCGTATCCCACCCTCCCCTAGCACAGAAAACTGGACCAGCGCCAACGCATTTTCAACATGCAGCCAAGTCCACTAATTGCCAAAAATAAATAAATAAATATTGGGCCTCATGCAGTTAACTGTGGAATTCATGATTTCCAGTGATTTCCAGAGAGCGAGAGAGAGCAAGAGAGAGAGAGAGAGCAAGAGAGAGAGAGGCGGGGGGTCTGCAGCATTGCCATTCTTCATTTTAGCATCTAACAAAGATATATTGATTTTGTCCTTTTTCGCTCGACCCTGGATAATCACTTCAATTCTAATTTGATGATGAATGCCACCGCGGCTGCACGGACATCCACAACGTGGGCGTTCTACAGTCCTCCTGCAACATGATCTAAATCACTTCATTACAGCTGAGTACCACGAAAACAAAATTAGCCGTTCCTGAGAGCAATTTCCATTACAGCACTTATATCATATGAAAGACCTTGGTTATTTGTGGGGATAGAAAACGCATACAGTATGGGAGACCGAAAAAACAAAATCTAAAAAGTCGAATTTTGTTCTAGCAAGCAAGGTCCTTTAAGCAATTAAATTGTCCATCAAACAGGAAAGGCACAACTGGTGCAACATGCTGCAGTATTCATTTTAGCTCTGTTCCTGCCTCGTGCCTCGCTCTGCATGATGACTTGCAGTTCAAGGCACACAATTAAAATGTCCTGACCTGTGAGGGAATATGGATGAGCAGGATGTGAATTCGCACAGCGGTGAAACAGGGAGACCTTTAGCTAGTAGACAGTCGCTACCTTTGCACAGAGACGAGGACATGAATTAAGCAAAGAGTTGCTCAACAGATACAGACCATCTGGCATCTTAATTATACGACTGAAGCTCCTCTCTTTGCACCAGTAAGCCTCGTAATGATATAGCCTGATTGGTAACGGGAAAAAAACCCAAAACATAACGTGGATCTCATGCAGGGAATGCCAGCAAAAAGGAACTAAGAATTACAAACATTTTTTTGAGAGGATTCTGGGGGTAAGTTGACATGAAAAAAAGTTTAGCGCTGCTGACATGGAAACAGGCTTTTTTGAACACCCATGATTTGACGTCCTGCCAATGATGACCTTTCCTTAATTAGCATGGCTGTGTCATTTATTCAGGTCACATCGTGCAGGACCTTTCCCTGACCGATTCTAACTGAGGTACTAGTTTAGGAGATCCAAAATAAAACTGTTTTCATTTTATTTCTATGCAAAATGAGAAAATGGCACAGTCAGAAGAGTATGTCTGAAATAAATATCAGAGCTGAAGTTGACGTGTAGATATGAAATAAATGCTTAAACGTATGGGTGTAATGTTGAAGCCACAGGCGTGAACCTTTCAAACTTGTTTTCTCAACTCGCTGTTTTCTGGACTGGTGGGTCAAACTAAACAAACCAATATGTCAAATGGTAGCTATGATATCCTGCTTTCACAGGGCATGATAAACAAAAATGAAAAATTCCCTAATGACTCAACTTCAGTTATGCTGGGTGATGAGCAATTATTTAGATCTGACTCATTGACTATACTAGGACCTTACCCGTTGTGAATATATGAGCAACAAATAATGTACAGTGTAAATATATGAGCAACAAATAATGTACAGTGTAAAGTGAATTAGCAGATCATAACAGTGTGGGTGAATCAATAGATTATACCAATCATGTAACTTATGTAATTGCTTTAATGTGTAGTTGTGGGTAGGCTATACTTTAGGGCAGGGGTTTTCAACCTTTTTGACTCCAGGGACCACCATTTATTCAGCATTTGAGCCACGGACCACCATTTGAGAACATTTTAGCCCCACAGACCCCAAAACTAAAGATTTATTTCGCTTTTGTCCATCTTCTATTTGTGTAGACTTGGGGCTAATTCAGATGATGAATATTTTAACTCTTGAGAGTGTAAAAATGAAACCAAATGGACCCGCAAGGGTCCATTTGGTTTCATTTCTACGTTCTCAAGAGTTACATCTGGTTAACCAACTTAGCTGGGGACCACCTGCAAACCCTCTCAGGGACCACTGGTGGTCCCCGGACCACCTGTTGAAAACCCTTTAGGGAAAACAGTTGTAGCAAAGCAAGGGTGCCATGCAGGAACGTGGTGAAAAATCGGATAAAGTAGCTGTTTCTATGGACATATGAAGTTAGTGGCAAGGGGTTTAGAAAGTGATGCCACTCTATAGTGTGGTGCTGTCCATGGTGCTGAACCACTATTCTGATGCTAGTCTATAGTGTGGTGCTGTCCATGGTGCTGAACCACTATTCTGATGCTAGTCTATAGTGTGGTGCTGTCCATGGTGCTGAACCACTATTCTGATGCTAGTCTATAGTGTGGTGCTGTCCATGGTGCTGAACCACTATTCTGATGCTAGTCTATAGTGTGGTGCTGTCCATGGTGCTGAACCACTATTCTGATGCTAGTCTATAGTGTGGTGCTGTCCATGGTGCTGAACCACTATTCTGATGCTAGTCTATAGTGTGGTGCTGTCCATGGTGCTGAACCACTATTCTGATGCTAGTCTATATAGTTATTATAGTGTAGCTGCCCAGGGTTCTGAACCACTATAGAGCTAGCTGCATGAAGTCGCCCGTGTTCCAGAAACAGGATCCTCATTAATTTTTGAAAATGGTTAATAAAAACATGCTTACGCATGACAACAAACACAATATTATCATGATAATATTGTGTGTATTTATATTTGAAATGAAACCACCTGGGGAATCACCATTGAAAAAGAACATGGAGAAGGAATCTCTCTCTCTCTCTCTCTCTCTCTCTCTCTCTCTCTCTCTCTCTCTCTCTCTCTCTCTCTCTCTCTCTCTCTCTCTCTCTCTCTCTCTCTCTCTCTCTCTCCTTTCACCTGTCAGACCTCTGTCATGCAAACTGGATAGTGATTTCAGCCAAGGCTCTAGATGCTCTTATCACACACACAGGGTCTTGCTCAAGGACATCTTGACACTAACAAATAACTAATAGAGTCAGCAAAAGGCAGAAAAATAGTAAGTGAATAGTAAGTGGTGGTTAATAGTGAAGGGGGGTCGTAATAACTGTTTGTGTGCGTGCGTGTGCATGCGTGTCTATGCCCGAATCAAGAAGACGCACAGTGTAACCTTATTTGTGTTACAGACAGTATATCTCATAGATATAAGAAAACCATATATGATTATTGATATCAATGCATAACGCATCGGGCAGGGGGAAGCTCCAGCTGGAGGAAATCCCTGTACTTGGCAGACACGCACACACGTATAGCAAAATGTGCATGTCCCTGCTGTTGTACAACTCCACATCATATAATATGGAAACAGCGGCCGCGTGAGATTGTAGATGGGCCGTTTTCGTTTGCGAGGAGGCCAGGGAAAGAAATGCGCCTGCTGTCGTTTCCATGACGCAAGAGTTGTGTTACACTCCGTAACTTATCATCATGGTGGGGCTGCTACTGCTGGCCACTTGAACACGCGAGTGAAAAGCGACATGGAAGACAAACTGTCCAGTTTGAACGCGCGTAAAGTGTCCGCCTCGCCTTCCTTACCGGCGTATCGAAAATCCACATTGTGCCAGCGTTCTCCTCCTCCGACAACACCGCTCCTCCAGCAACAACTCCGCATGACAGTGGGGTTACACTGAGAACGGTGCCCGTGATGTGATGCGTGACGTTAGGGGGCGTTCGGACGTTGCCGTGTTAAGTCGATGGGGAAAACGTAATGCACTATTAAATTAATTATTAATTAACAATTGGTTATTTTCAGAAAAGGGCTTCGTTAGTCTCTTCCTAATGTTATGTACAATGAGCATGTGAAAACTCAGAATGATTGCTGTAGTCAGTGACGACTTATGCCTGTTTCAGACATTCAGACATTCAGATAGACATTTGCTTAGTTATAGTATTGATGATTGGAGTCAACAATGAGTCAGATCTACCTCCCCAAAATTGGAATGTAAATTATGAATTCAGTGTGCAAAACCGTGCAATACAACCCCTCACAAGGGTTGCAGCAAATCTGGCCTTGAGGGATTGTCCAGTGGAAAACAGAAGTGATCTGAATTATTCAAGACATATCTGCTATTTGCTATTTTATAAACCAAAAGAGTAAGAGAAAGTCTAGTGTGTGTGTGTGTGTGTGTGTGTGTGTGTGTGTGTGTGTGTGTGTGTGTGTGTGTGTGTGTGTGTGTGTGTGTGTGTGTGTAATACAAATTTTACACACCCAAGCATTAAATCCCCACCAACGCATGCACAAATAACAGGAGGCCTGAGTTTGGTGAATGGGCAAAGAAGCTACAACACCATGTTCACAATGAATAACCATTATCTGCACCATGTTCACCATGAACAACCATTATGTGAGCAGGGGACATTATTGAACATGGATGAGTCATGGAGAATAATTGCTTGTACTGTGGTGAGCAGTTATTTTTCCCCAAGAGGCCAAGTGGGAATTATAAAATATTGTGGATGGTTGGGGCAAAAAGGCTGAACTCAATTCTGCATGATATTAATTTTATTTCTAGTAGTAAATGTCATTGTTTTTTTTTGGTTTTTTTTTATCCCACGATTTTGTAACCCATTTTTTTCACCCAGTGCCAATTCCTAATGTGATCCTGGGCTCTACACATCCTCCGCCAACCTGGGGAGGCAGCGGACTGGCCTCATGCTTCCTTCAATGCATGAGGAGTCCAAGCTGCCTTCTTTTCACCCGACAGGGGGGAGTTTCCCTGGTTGGACGTAGCGCGTGGAAGGAACACGTTATTCCAACCAGTTCCAGTCCCCTCCATCAGGCGCCCCGGCTGGCCAGGGGGAGGCAGTTTAGAGTCCAGGATTACTGCATTGTTTTTGTGAGGGTATCTACCCTAGGGGACACGGGGAGAACATGCAAACTCTACACAGAAAGGCCCTTTCGTCAACCCAGCCTCGGGTATGGGCACTGTTGACGCCGAGGAGCAGACACGCCACCCCTAGCGGGAATCGAACCCAGGACCAGGAACCACTGTGACACCGTGCCCCCCCGTAAATGGCATTGTATGGACAAGCTGGTGAGAGCATATGATGATATTACCTCTGACTTAAGGGTGTTGCAGACGGCGAGTCTGAAACGCCCACATTATCACGGCGATTCCACCGTGCCACTCGGTGCTGACAGGTGATAATCGCTCAGCGAGGGGAAAAAAAGCTCACAGGATTGAAGTCTAAAATAAATGGCTGGCGTGTGCACGCGCACATTAACAACACTGGACGCCGCGCAATAATGCCCAGCGCCACACGCTCTCTTTATTGCACGTAGTTTTCTGAGCACAAAACTGACTTAAATAAACGAAGCTGAAAATATTTTGTCCAACGCCATGGTCATCCAGGCATGATGCCATTCAAGTACTTTTATTTCATTATGCTGATGTATGCAAGCATTGAGCAAAATCAGTCTTCATTCAGAAAAAATCAGATGAGCGTGTAGAGGCCACTGGACTTATTAAGTCTATTGAAACCATCAAATTGGCTGTGATTACTGTGATGAAGGAGAAGATGTTGCAATCAGACAATATTATCCAAATTATTACCGAATACTGACCAGTGAAAAAGCTTGACCGTTTTACTACCAGTCACAATCGTTTCACTACCGGTCGCAGGAACCAGCAGACCAAGGTCCAAGCCAAGGTCACGACCCCCTCTGTCGAAAACCAAGGTCTGTCGGTGCTCCAACTACAAGGCAGCACAAGAGATGCTTCGAACGATCCCGGAGGATGTGTCCAGAGACACCTGGCTGGCAGCATCCTGGAAGGAGTCATGGGAGACGGCTGAGCCTTCCCGTATCCAGCGTTACATCCAGGACCCTGCAGGTGGAGTAAAAGGAGAAGACCTGCCACGCCACCAATGGACCACGTTGAACCGCCTGCACTGTGGCGTCGGACGCTTCAAGTCTTCTAT
This sequence comes from Benthosema pterotum, assembly GCA_039105355.1. Classification (NCBI taxonomy): domain Eukaryota; kingdom Metazoa; phylum Chordata; class Actinopteri; order Myctophiformes; family Myctophidae; genus Benthosema; species Benthosema pterotum. Next base: position 48,285,034 of record CM076973.1, read on the forward strand.
GAGGAAGTGGGGCCTGACGGACAGCGCGACATGCGAGTGTGGCGAGCCTGAACAGACTGCCGAGCACATAATTACAGGCTGCCCCCTGCTCAGCCCACCCTCAGAAGCTGGTCTCTTTAACCTGGGACCAGAGACGAGACATGGCTGCAAGACACTGAGTTGGCCATCTGATGATACACGAAAGAAGAAGAAGAATTTAAAATATAAATTGCGTCAAGAAAAACAAAATGGCTTTGGCCGTTGCTTGTGGGCACTCATATACGCACCTGTCCTGCTATTTTACAGGATTTCAGCTGTTGCCCCTCCTCTAACACTCTCTGCACATCCCTGCATGTCTGAAGCCTTTACAGATCAGCAAATGGAAAAAAAAGAAAAGAAAGAAACAACAGACTTTATCTTAAAAAAAAACGGTCCCTTCCGCCCACTCAAATGAAGACTAACCACATGCATTGCTGAAGAGAGGATAATGAGGGAAGTTATTGAGAGGAAGATGTTAACGAGACATGCAGAGCACAAAGGACTAAGTAACAATTAAGCCCGTATTGTTTCAGAGGTTAAAGTTTGGTGGGGCATATTCAAGGGACTCACCACCACTACGCTAATGGATAAGAGAGAACGTGGAATGGATAAATGGCAGAGTGGAGGAGCGGACCACGCAGGCTACATCCACTGAGGACCGACTGCTCTGTGATATCTGACCTCCAGAGAGTCAAGGGAGCAGTTGGAAATTCACTCCCGAAGCGCCTTATTCTTCTGCAATATGTGGTCCACATAGAAGAGAGACCAAAGGTCAAAACTAAAGATGCAGCACAACTGAACGAATGGAACGAAATGAAAGTGTTTTGTTGGTTGCTGACCTTATAAAACCCTGCCATCCGGCATTTATTTTATAATTGCAGGGTAAAAGACCATGTTGCAGCTATTACTGTAGCCATTGCATACGTGTTCCAGCTGTCATATTTGTCATAATGAGCACTAATCACTTCCTTGGTGTACAACGTGGTGTTGCCCTCAGCAACAATATGCGTGTTGATGGATGTGCACGAACAACTGGCTGGCTGCAGTTACTCTAATGCAGGGGTGGGCAATTATTTTTCCCAAGGGGCCAAATGAGATAGATAATATATTGTGGAGGGCTAAGACTAAAAGCTGAACTAAAGGCTGTGTAATATTAATTTCATTTCAAGATAAAAGTAAGAGTCAGACCAACCATTTTGACACCAGGGCCCTTAATTCATTCAGTATTTGAGCCACGGACCACCATTTGATGACATTTTAGCCCCACAGACCCAAAACCAAAGATTTCTTTTGCTTTTGTCCACAATACCAGGCTGGATTTCACAAGCAAGCAAACCTAGATCAAAAATGACCATTCTTTTACATTCTCTGGCTAATTCAGATTTAACTCTTGAGAGCTTAGGGTCCGCAAGGGTCCATTTGGTTTCATTTATACGCTCTCAAAGAGTTACATCGGGTTAACCAACTTTCCATATTTAACTGGAATTCTCTCAAGGACCACTGGTGGTCCCCGGGCCGGTCAGAGGCAGCCAAAGGGCCGCATTTGGCCCCCAGGCCGCATAATGCCCAGGTATGCTCTAATGTATGCACACCTTTACGCAATGTGTTGCTGTTTCTGACTCAATGAGGGATGCAAACGGTACTGTTTTGTGTATAAGCATTAGTTACCAATGCATTTTTTGAATGTTTAACCTCACCAACTCCTCTGTGTTTAACCTCATTAAATTAACAAAGATGCTGAACCGTGTGTGTGTGTTTATGTTAAAGAGACTGTAATAAATGCGTGATCTTTTGGCCTGGCTGTTGATCAGGGAGTCGTGCAGGATGCTCTTCATCCCACCACGGTCTCCACGCCTCGCGGATCATGGCCTCAAGGCCGAGACCTTGTATCTCCATTTGTTCAAATCTTTCCTCCTCTGTAACCAATGGTTTGCAACACTTTTCATTTCGAGGGCCCTTATTTATTCTAAATTTGAGCCACAGACCACCATTGCGGCCAGTATTTACATGCCATTCACATGTCTCTGTCTCTTTGTCTTCTCCAGAGAACCACATCCTGGAGGATGTCAACAACCGTACGATCGTTCTGCAGGAGGGCGGCGTGGACAGCCTGGAGCTTGAGTCCGTCAAGCTGGTGTCTGAGACTCGTAAGTATACATTTTTGTCATAAAGGGCTGCTGATGGCTGCTGATGTTGCTTTAAAGCAGGGGTGCCCGCACTTTTTGGATTTGAGAGCTACTTTCAAAATGACCGTCTCAACAAGATCTAACATCAAAAATGTGACTATTCCTTGACTGAAAAGCTTTGAAATAGTGGTGATGGTGTTACTTACTGTTATAGTGTTTAAAGGTAGGGGAAGTGATTTCACTTTTGTCAGATATCACCCAAAAAATATTTTTTTTCTGTTAAAATGCTCTATTATAAGGTGTGGAAACCACATATGGAGTTTCCCCCTCCCCCACGTTAGCAGAGGAGCTAATAAAAGTTCCCCAGGTCACCACAATTCTCCTCCAATCAGGAGAGAGCAGCAGGTTCACATAGTGTAGCTACTTTTGGGGGCCCCTAGTGCACCAGGCTGGTACTACACCATGAATTTCAAATCACTTCCCCTACCTTTAAGAATAATGCACTTATAATGCAAAATGGAGGGGGAGAATTGGTTTTCTTGTATATGCTACTACTGATGTTTGAAAACAGTATTTGGGGGTGAGTTGACAGTTTGTGATTTTGAATTTAGTCTCTTGCACCCAAAGCTAATAACTTTCACGCTTTTGTCCACAATAGGGAAAGAGAACTGGCAAAACGTTGGTCAAAATAACAATTATTGTCCATTTTCTAATTGTGTGGACTCTTGAAATTACATTCAGATGTTTAAATATAATTTAACTCTTGAGAGTGTAAAATGAAACCAAATGGACCCGTAAGGGTCCATTTGGTTTCATTTTAACGCTCTCAAGAGTTACAGATCTATACATTTTAGGGGGCTGTCATGTGATCTACCTGCATGGCCTGTGTGATCTGCTGGTAGATCACAAGCAGAGCTGCCGAAGCAGACAACCCGCAACACTCCATGTTAAAAAATATTCTTCCAGGTGCAAGGCTCAGAGATATACGTAGAAAACAGAGAAAATCATTTTTTATTTACCTCGCATAGTGTACAGCAACGAGTTTGTTGCTCTACACTATGCGAGGTAAATAAAGAACATTAGAAAGGACATTTAATGAGTGCTGGCATTTTCTCTGTTTTCTACTGGTAGATCACACAGGCCACTTCCATCCATTCATGTTCGACCGCTCCACAACAGCTCCACCAGATCGCTCCAGACTTCCCTCTCCAAAACAACAATAATGATTTTCTCCTAGTAAGGCCCCCGAGTCGTTCCAACGGCAGGGATGCAATCTCCCCATCTTCGCCTGTGTCTGCCCCGGGGTCTCCTCTCAGTGGGATGTGCCTTGAGGACCTCCCTAGGGAGACGCTTGAGAGGCATCCTAACCAGATGGCCCCATTGTACCGTCCGGGTGTTGAAGGGGTCTTGTTCACATCCACACCGCCAGTCAGTGGCTCCAGGCTTGAAGCAGGGGGGGCCCTGGTGGTCAAGTCTGGTACTGCAGGTGGGTGGAATTCATGCACGACCGCCGGAGAGCACGCACGCTGGTTTGCTTTGTGCACGCGGACAGGGCAGTTTGTTTTTAAGTTGTTTTCTGAATAAACCAGCGCTCCTCACGTCATATACTACCTCTCAAAACACAACGGATGTATTATATGACAGATAATAAGCTCAATGCAAACCCACAAGCTTGTTTTTGATGTTTTTTGATGTTTTTTTACTTTGCTCGTGCGCGACGGCGCTCGTTCATGGTTCCCATAATCCCTTGCGTCGGGCGCGTTCATGGAGAAATACTTCCGCATTTGACCACCAAATTTTGGTGGTCAAATGCGGAAATAGGCGCACTTCCGGCGGTCTTCCGGGTGCTTCAAAGCGCCAATGAGCAACTTGTATTGAAATGAACGGCAAGGGGGCGGGGCTGTCGCTCCAATCCGTTCTCTGTTATTTTATTACTCTACGAGTGGTGAAGGGGTCTTGTTCACATCCCTAAGGAGGTCCTTGACATGTCCCACTGGGAGGAGACACCTGGGGAAACCAAAGACAAGAGGAATTACTTTGGCGCACTGGAACGTCTCGAGATTCCACACGAATATGTCACTAATGTTCTGGAGAAGGAAGTCTCGAGCTCTCTGGTGGAGCTGTGCCCCATGACCCAACTATGGATAAGCGGTTAAAGATGGATATATGGATTGATCGATGGAAGGATAGGTTGGATGGGTGTATGGACCACGCATTCACTATTCCAGGCAATCTACAAGCTTAGACCATTTCACACCGTCATGTGTTTGGCATCACTTGCATTGATTTAAAAATAAATATATATTATTATTGAAAAAATAGTTTCTGAAAACTGAAATTCTATAAGAAATCCGCCCTCAATGTTGAAAAGTGTGAAAAGACTTTCACACCTCCTCCGCTCCTCCTGGGGTTTGCTTTGAGTTGATATATTAATTTAACACATACAGTATACTTAACGAGTGGCAGCACAACGCCAATTGTCCTTGCCAGTTTACACCCAGTTTGTCTTGTTTGTGCCGAGCGCCCACGTTGTATAATTATCACTTATCATGATCGCAACCATCTTCTATCAAGTGCATGCTAGTGTTTCTCATCTACAGTAGTCAAAGTTGTGACATTGAAACATAAAGAAATATTGTGTGTGTGTACTCTATATATTGGAATTATGAAGATTTGTAAAGTGGATGACTCTTCTTCTGACTAAAATGATTGTTGTGGTACTACTTTTTTGCATGTGGGGTGGTGCAGAAGTAATATAAAAGTTATATGTTACATCAGGGCTGCCCAAAAGGTAGATCATGATCTACCGGTAGATCACACAGACCATTCAGGTAGATCACAGACAGTCCCCCCAGCACTTGGACCCTTATAGATCTGTAACTCTTGAGAGTGTTAAAATGAAACCAAATGGACCCCTACGGGTCCATTTGGTTTCATTTTACCCTCTCAAGAGTTAAATTATATTTAAACATCTGAATTACATAATTCTCAAGAGTCCACACAATTAGAAAATGGAGAATAATTGTTATTTTGACTAATGTTTTGCCAGTTCTCTGTGGACAAAAACGTGAAAGTTCTTAGTTTTGGTTGCAAGAGACTAAACTCAAGATCACGAACTGTCAACTTAAACCTCAAATACTGTTTTCAATCATCATCAATAGCATACTGTTCTGTTTACAGGAAAACCTTCGAATTCTCCCTCTCATTATTTTTCATTATAAAGTGCATTATTCTTAAACATATAACCGTAAGTAACCGTAAGTAACACCATCACTACTATATTTCCAAGCTCAAACTTTCTGTAATACTATTAAATTAGTAATATGTAACAGTTACATATTACTAATGTAATAGTATTACACTTCTAAAGGCATAATACACGTACCACACACAAACACACCTCAGATCTCATTGAGAAAGTAGTAAAAAGTGCCGACAGACAGCGCCTGTTCTCTGCTCTCCCTCTGCTCTGCATCCTCATACATTTTTCATCCCACCATCATGCCCTCCACCCTCCACCCCCACCTCCTAACGCCAGATTGCACCGTAGCCCCCCTTGCAACAATCTAGCCCTGTGACAAACGAGGCACTTTGGCCAAAACATGACACCCGGCACCCTAAAGTGGAGATTGTCTTCTCGGCGGGGGAACCCATCACTCTGTGCTGCGTAGAGCACTCTGCCAGGCCAGGAGAGAGACAATTGTCTTTTCTTATTGGAGCACTCTGCCAGCCAGGCCAGCCGCATGCACCACAGACCGTTTCTCACACACACACACACCACACACACACACAAACGCACGCACGCACACACGCACGCACGCACACGCCTGCATGCATGCACACACGATGCCACTTCACCCCTGAGTTACAGCAACACATTTCACTGCTGCATATAGTAATCGTGTTCTACTCACACATTTAGAAGCTTTGATATTGTCCACTAGTGCAGGGGTTTTCAACCTTTTTGACTCCAGGGACCACCATTTATTCAGCATTTGAGCCACGGACCACCATTTGATTACATTTTCACACCAATGACCTACAATTAAAGAATTATTTTGGTTTTGTCCATAATTCCATGCCATTTTGAAGTATTTTGCCAATAAAACAGTGTAAACTTCTTAATTAAGTGGTGCTAATTCAGATGATGAATATTTTAACTCTTGAGAGTGTAAACATGAAACCAAATGGACCCGCAAGGGTCCATTTGGTTTCATTTTTACATTCTCAAGAGTTACATCTGGTTAACCGACTTTCCAATATTTAGCCTGGGGACCACCTGGAACCTTCAGACATGTCACATCCCTCCTATTAGTCCAGGATAAATAGCGTTTCAAGTGGAATAAATTGTAACATGGGATTTTTCTTCACAGATCATTTCTTTGAGGTCTCCAGAACAACATATTAAAAGTCCCGAAAAATCCCAGTTGCGCAAATATGTTTAATTTCATAAAGTAATAGAACATATAGGCTCCAATGGAGTGATAGCCCCGCCCCCTCCTATACAAACCCATTATAACTTAAAACTCCATTTTAACCATGATGGATTATTCAAAAACAACCCATCTTTTTTCTGGTGACTGATATTGTCCTCCTAATACGCGAGAGGACCGTGGAATTTCATTCACAGGTTTCAGTTATTTTTAAAATATTGTCTTGGAAAATGTAGCTGCCTCCATATCTGGCCATGCCCACCCAAATGAATATTAAAAAAATAAATAAATGAAACCTGTAAATGAAATTCCACTGCCCTCTCACATATTAGGAGGACTATATGCAGTCACCAGAAAAAGGTGAGGGCAGTGGACTTTCATTTACAGGTTTCATTTATTTATTTTTTAATATTCATTTGGGTGGGCATGGCCAGATATGGAGGCAGCTACATTTTCCAAAACAATATTTTAAAAATAACTGAAACCTGTGAATGAAATTCCACGGTCCTCTCACGTATTAGGAGGACAATATCAGTCACCAGAAAAAAGATGGGTTGTTTTTGAATAATCCATCATGGTTAAAATGGAGTTTTAAGTTATAATGGGTTTGTATAGGAGGGGGCGGGGCTATCACTCCATTGGAGCCTATATATTCTATTACTTTATGAAATTAAACATATTTGCGCAACTGGGATTTTTCGGGACTTTTAATATGTTGTTCTGGAGACCTCAAAGAAATGATCTGTGAAGAAAAATGCCATGTTACAATTTATTCCAATTTTAGGTAAAACATGAGCTAAAATTACTGGCCTATATACTTTGAGCAGGTAGTGTATATGCTCGATTGAGGGTTTCATCGGTTCCATATTTGTCTTTGATGGAGAGCTGCCCATGTTGTTATTGCCGTGCATTCTGTGGTGCGAACCATGGACAATTCGCACAACCTACCTGGTACATATAAGCAAATCTCATTGATCCCCAAGCTGTGAACTCTCTCACTCTCTCTCTGTCAACACACACAGAGCTGATGCCTATGGATCTGAACACAACAGGTATATACAGAGGAATAATCCATAGTCTGAGGGGGAAAGATGATGCAGTAGAAAGGGATAAAGGATCCACATGACATGGCTTTTTTTCTTTTAGAGGGCATTAAGTTCAATTAACTAGACTCTACTGGAAATCAATAGTTGTCACCCAGAATCTCACTAAGAAATATGAACAGAGATTTTAGTGGAACTCATTGATGCAGTTGTTTTTTCTTCTTCTCCTTCTCCTTCTTCTTCACCACCCCCCATCTTTTCTGCGCTGCACTCGGAATTTATGGCTAGGGGCGACAAACGTGAGGAAGCCCAAAGCACAGAGTACTGTGAAGCTGAGACATACAGTACATTCTTGACAGACACACAGTACACAAACACACACACACACACACACACACACACACACACACACACACACACACACACACCACACACACACACACACACACACACACACACACACACACACACACACACACACACACACACACACACACACACACACAGCCCCCTGGATTGAAACTTGTCCTCAAGAGGCTGAGAAAATCAATAGCCTAATAGTAAGCCACCATAATAGTATAGTGGTTATGGCTTCTCACTGTTTTTTTCCCCCTGCCCACTCCTTCCCCTCAGAAGCTCTTCGCCTACAACCACTCTGCATTTTAAACTAATCTTCTAAAAAAAAATAGGACTATTTTGTCTGCCATTAGACTAGATTGTGCTGCCCTGAGAGGGGTAGATAAAAAAAACTGATATGGTCTTAAGTTATTGTGCCATTTAGCAGAGGCTGGGTGGCGCGGCACCTTGTTATTGCACCAGGGCACAGTAAATGGGATTTAGACTCTTTAGACACAACGCGATAACACACGGCGCCAGCATAGCAAATATATACAGTAGATGCCAGAAACAGTACAGAGACTGAGAAATACAACCGGTAGGCCCTACATCCCTCATGGACATCAACCAGCACTGGTGTGTCGTAACACATTTAGGCCTGACCTAAGTTTTCTGTAAAACACATTCATGTTATGTTTTGTTTACTCTCCAAAATGATTTAGTAATGAAAGCTGGGAGATTGTTTTCAGTCTGAGTTGAGTGAAGCATTGTGAGACTCTAACTCCCTGCGAGTCTAGTGATGGATAAAGGATGTAAAAAAAAAGGCCAACAATGACAGAAAGGATGCAATTAATCTTTAATTAGTCTAATATACCGGCTAATATGATGAATTCACCATTTTGGACTGAGACCAGATTTTAAAATACAAATACAAAATGTCCTGTAAATTTGGACAGTCTTCTGAATAGTGTCTGATGTCAGTTCTCAAACTCTATTGACAATTTATCAACAAATAAAAACTAGACTAAAATGTTAGGGAGGGAGTAGTGGACAAGAGATCCTATTTTATTCTGAAAAGAAAAAAATATACTTGGTCGAGGGACCAAACTAAATGAGAAATCATTTAAAAAAGACGACAACTAAACCTAAAATTGAAATGTGTCTCCAAAAACAACACATAAGGTGAGGCAGATGGCAGAGACAGAGAGATCTTCTGCGAGGTGCATAGCCGTCTTCACAGCGCTCTACTGGAGGTATATAGGAGAAAGCTGCTGACATGCACAGAGTCAGCAATCCAGCGTGCACGGCTGCTGTTAGGTTAAGACAGTTTAGCTGAGGTTAGGCCGTGGGAGAGAAGTGAGGGAGGGAGAGTGGAGAGTGGAAGATAGAAGCAAAGGTGTCAGTATTAAATCATATAGGAGAGAGAGGGAGAGAGAGTGTAAAAAAAAATCTATTCCTATACAGTCACGTTTAATTCCCTTCATCATTTCTCAACAGGAATTAGTGAAATTGCTCCTTAACCATCAGAAACTTTATTCATTAAGGGGCTCAGAGAACATTTAAATATTTTGTTACGTACTGGCCTAGGGGTGCCAGCACACAACAAAAATCAGGGGAGACACAGTATCCAAATTAACTTAAAGTGAATTTATTAATTAAGTAAATAATAAAGAATGAAGGAATAAATCATAAATAAACAGATGAGGTGTGGAAATCAGTAGTCAGTGGTGTAGTGCGTGTATGCATGAGTGAAATGTATGTGGGTGCGTGTTGCATGTATTAACCAAAATGTTGTAAAGTGTGCATGGTGGAGAGGAACAAAAAGAGAACCAAACAGAAGAAAACCAAAATCAGAACTGAAGGAGGACTGGGGCAGCAGGCTCTTATAGGGAGTCACACCCGGGCCCAGGTGTGAGCTCATCACTGATTAGCCCTGCTCCACAATCCTATTGGACAGAATGAAGACAATGATTAGGGACCAGAAAACAAGTTAAAGTGAGTGAGAGACATGCAGCAGTATAGGCCTACTACATATATCCATCCAATACAGGGAACCGTCACACCCCCCCCCCCATAAAGACGGGGTCCCAAAGGGATCACCGGAATACTATTTACAAAAACAATACTATGAACCATACTAAACCTCTACTCCAACGGCCACCAACCCCCTGCCAGGCTTCACCCCAGCAACCGGATCCAATGAAGCATATTTAAGGGGTGAAGATGCAGAAGTAGGACGACCATAGGAGAGGAGTAGGATCTCCATCCATGTTAATATGTTATCCAAGGCATAGGTTTTCAGGAATAAACATCTCAATATCCGATTTGGACACTGTAGAGGGTCAAAAAAGTCAAAGGTTATGGTTTATACAAGTGACAACATTAGCATTAGAGTACTCCAACATGGTCTACCCCCCCAGTTACCAGCCTCCACCCCAGCAACTGATATCTTGAAGCATTTAAGGGATGTATGCCAACACCAGAGAGGAACCACCTAGAAGAACCACAACATCATTAGTCCTTTAAAAACCAAAACGACCTCAATATAAATCTAGACTGTTTTGTCTACCTGCCCTAACAGTTGATTTCTTTTGCGTTTCTTACCATGCCCAATCATAGAACTTCTGACATTTTGATCAGAGAGTTTCTTTACCACAATGTTTGGTGGGCCAGTTAAGTCAGTCTGAAAGACACCTGCTTTCCCCGTCAGAGGAACAGCCGCCCCCACTGCCCGTGGAGGAACCTCTGCCCACATCCGAGCACCCACCAAATCGTTCCCCAGGATCACAGTCACTCCTGGAATTGGTAGTGCTGGACACACAGCGAGCTTCGCTTCTCCCTGAAATAGTTCACAATTAAGCACAACTTTATGCAACGGAAGCATTAACACAGACATGTCTAGGCCCCGGACAGACACTTTGTCACCCGTGTCAGACTTATGGTCTAAAGGAAGAACACCAGCTTGAATAAAAGAAACAAAAGCTCCTGTGTCCCTGAGAATAGTTACAGGTACTTCTTTTCCACCTTGCAAAGACACAGACCCCTGCCTGATAAATGGATGGTAAGATCTCAGCGCTGCAAACTCTGTATCCTTTTTAAGGCCGAAATTTGGTGAAGCACAAATGGACACCGGATGGACAGGCGCAGCAACGCCAGCCCCTTTTGGTTGCGAATTTCCTGCAGTCCTGGTTACAGTCCTTGGGTTGTTCAACTTGAAACACTCAGACTTCCAGTGGCCACGCTTATGGCAGTAATTGCAAACTTTGTCTTGCTCATGTTGATTAACATTAGCATCATCGTGAACAGGGCCAGGTTTCTCATGACGTTCGTAAGGCTCGCCACCACCAGCCAGAAACTCTCCACGGTCGCGGTGCGTCAAAACATAATCGTCAGCTAACGCTGCTGCGTCAGTTACGTTACGCGCCTTCTGCTCACAGATATACGTTGCCACGCGAGCAGGCACAGAATTTTTAAACTGCTCCAAAACCATCAAATCACACAGCTCTTCAAAATCTGTCACCTGTGAGGCGCTACGCCAACGATTAAAACTGGTAGTCAAATCACGTGCAAACTCCAAATGACTCTGCTTGTCATGTTTTTTACAAAACCTAAAGCGCTGTCTATGCGCCTCTGGGACACACTCGAACGATTTTAGCACCGCGGCCTTAACGAGAGAATACTTTTGGCTGTCAGCAACACTCATAGCTGAATAAACCTCTTGTGCCCTGCCAGTTAGAACACACTGCAACATCAACGTGCGTGCTGAGTCAGGCCATCTACGCATGTCGGCCACCCGCTCAAACATAGCAAAGAATGCCTCCGGATCACGTTCATTAAACTGTGGGACCAGTCGCAAATTGCCATTTATGTCAAACCCCCCGGTGGACTCTGCAGATTCTGTGGTGGACACTTGTGCGGCAGCTGCAATCTTACCATCCCTTATCAAGTCCAGCCTGTTTTGCTCCACTTGCCATTTGGCTTGTTCCGTGTCATGTTTAAGTTTCTCTATGGCATACTGTGCATCTAGCCTAGCTCTTTCCTGTTCAGCCTGCAACTTAGCCTGCAACATAATTAGCTCCTTTTGTTGTTCAAAAGTTAATGCTGATCCTGCCATAACCGAATGTACCGCCGGTGCGGCGCTTAACGGGGAAGGAGAAGACAACACCTTCTCTGGCTCTTCAAACTCAAATAACTGCTGCCTCAGCACTGCCAATATGGAATCCTTTGTCTTTTTAACATTTGAATCAAGTTTAATTCTGTAATGGTCTGCTATTTTAATCAACTGATCTTTGGTGCATTGCAATAACAGGTCCTCTGACGGACAGGCGGTAAACTCCTCAATGGTAACCATCCTGGTTGTGTGTGCGCTCAGAAAGTTCCCCAGCTGGTTCAAACAAAACAAAACTATGAGTGCCCCTCTAGCCTACTTACTCCCCAGGCTAAACTCCACCCGTCTTCGTGCCGGTTTGCAGTGGGTATTTATGCACTGAAGGCCACCGCAAAGGCCTAGCTGATACCAAGGGGCAGTTAAAGCAACCAGCAGCTGGCGACCTGCATGCACCCCTTGGCTGTGCTCCCGAGACAGACGTGCGTACGCACATCCACTACAGCCACACCTAGCACCTAAACCACCCCCCGGCCTAGACCCCGCGAGCTATTTAACCCCAAGCTAAGCGCACCTGACAGGGACACCCATATAAAACAAAAAGAAAAAACCAGCAAGGCAAACTACGTACTGTATACAAATATACTATTTCAAGAATACTTATATTTATATTTCGAATTATAGATTTCCTTAACAGCACACTAACCAGGACAAATCCTCTCCACTAGCACAAACTTAATCAAAAGTAGTTCAAAATAACCAAACTTTTAAAGCGAACAAACTAAACTCAAATTACTGCATCTCCCAAAATCCAAGTACAAGCATGTCCGCTGAAGTAAACTTTGCTCTGTACTCACCGGACTGAAAAGTGGACCAAATGCATGTACCAGGAACCCCCCGGAATGGTTCAATGACGTCACTTAATTCACCAAACTACGGCGCCAACAAGCAGTTAATCAAGACTAATTTGCTAATTGAATACCGCAGTGCAAACAAGGTAGACAAAAGACAGAAGGGCGAGGCACTTGACTCTCCAAACTTACTGCTTAAGTCTTTTTAAATTTAAACGGACGAAAGCCCCCATTTGTTACGTACTGGCCTAGGGGTGCCAGCACACAACAAAAATCAGGGGAGACACAGTATCCAAATTAACTTAAAGTGAATTTATTAATTAAGTAAATAATAAAGAATGAAGGAATAAATCATAAATAAACAGATGAGGTGTGGAAATCAGTAGTCAGTGGTGTAGTGCGTGTATGCATGAGTGAAATGTATGTGGGTGCGTGTTGCATGTATTAACCAAAATGTTGTAAAGTGTGCATGGTGGAGAGGAACAAAAAGAGAACCAAACAGAAGAAAACCAAAATCAGAACTGAAGGAGGACTGGGGCAGCAGGCTCTTATAGGGAGTCACACCCGGGCCCAGGTGTGAGCTCATCACTGATTAGCCCTGCTCCACAATCCTATTGGACAGAATGAAGACAATGATTAGGGACCAGAAAACAAGTTAAAGTGAGTGAGAGACATGCAGCAGTATAGGCCTACTACATATATCCATCCAATACAGGGAACCGTCACATATTTCTATTTGGAAAAAAAAAAGTGCCTCATACCCAGCAAATTCTCCAAAGCATATTTTACACTCCAGTAAGTGGATTAAACTGGATTAAATATTAAAAGGGAAAAACGGAAATACTTTGTTTTGATAACACTTTTTTCTGCGTTGCTGTAATCCAGCCCCATGTTTTTATAATAGTCGTCGTGCTGATAGGGTTTGTGGGCTGCGTCGTTGCACCTTGAAAGACAACATTTTGCATAATTAATTTTGCTTCACTTCACAGTCACACATTATCAATGGAATTGTTGAAGATGCCAATTAGAACAGTTTGTTGGAGTTCTGCTTGCATACTCCATCAGCCAAGCTGACAGAATGTTAAATCTGCACTACGGAATGCTAAACTCTTCTAGCCTGGATTTGAACCCACAGTTCTACTGTGCAATTATAACAGCTGGTATTTGCTTTCAGGTTCTCTAAGTTATATTCCACACACATCACATACATATTCTACCAAGTATTATACAATAGGTAGTTACAAGGGAGCAATGTGATTGGTTGAAACAGCCATATAGCCGTGAACAAGAATGATGGAGCTCTCCTTCGGCTGGGTGGCGAGGCTAGCCAGGATTATATATACATTAAAAAATGAATATCTTACTAATAAAGACCTTGTGATTAAACAATACATACAAACCTTGGATCCCTAGAACACTGGATTTGCTGCTGATGGCCAGTTATATAATAAAAATAAAGCAACAACAACCAAACCAGTTTCAGGGCCATGAGGGACGCCACTAGCTGTAGTTTTGCTTGACTTTTGTTTTGAAGGACATTGACAAATTTGTTTCCCCCGCATCAGACATTTGATTTGAAAGGCTTAGCTTGCAAGTCAGCGTCCTTGTCGTAACACACACACAATCTCTTGCTCACATGCTGTTTGGTGACAGACAGGCCAATCTCCCCCGTAACATATGCCAAGGTGAAACAGCTAATTGTCGTGCAGCGTTTGGAGTGCCGTCCTGTTCTCTGTGCAGAGATCTGGGATGACATCCTGCCTTTTTTCTCAAGTGAGCAAAGGCTGACAGAGAGGGAGGTCCTATAGCTGCCACTGATGCAGAGAGAGAGAGAAGCGTGTCCTTGACTCCAGACAGTACACACTGGTCTAGTGTACTCTGTTGTCACCCTTTCTCTCCCACTGAGACTGAGGTGGGTGGGATAAGTGGTAAGGAGGACAGGGGGTGAGGCTGTTCCTGAGCTTTCAGAATCAGATTCTATGTGTGGACAGTTGGTGAAATGTAGTGCAGCTGAAATGGTTTGGTATAGCATCCTGAGAGGGATTGAAACTGAATGATCTGAGTGGTTGTTTAGGCTTAGTGGGTAAAAGGAGGACCTTAACCTTTTTTTTTTTTTTTTTTGCATCTCCTGCTTTTTATTTGATTTATTTAGAAAAGCAGACATGATAACAATCGTTATAGTCAGCTATTCAAGGATGACTAAGACAAGTCCGTAGACTTATTTCTGCTTGGGTTCTATACACTGAACATAAAATTACAAACTTACATTACATTACCATAGATTATTCACAATAAAAATAACATAAAATACATACAAAATACATATCCACAACTCTTTTCCACCTTTTCCATTAACCCTAACTTAGTCTTCTGTTTAAAGGACCTCAAAATAGATGTCAATTTTATATTAGTTTCCAGGCTATTCCTCTCTTTAATCATATACAGTATATATTATTATTTTTGTTTTGGTTTCATTCATCTTATTTATATTTGTTCTGTTTTATTCATTTTCTCTATTTTTCCATTCTTTTCTCTATTGCTATGTAAAGAACTTTGAGCTGTATTTTATGTCATGGAAGGCGCTATACAAATAAAGCTTATTATTATTATTACTCTGCTCCTCTCCTCCATGCAGTGATGACTCGCTTCGCTGAGGTGGAGGTGGCCATGGAAGCTCTGAGCACCAACCTGCCACAGGCCTTCATGGAGAATAAGTTCATCAACATGTTCCACCTGGTCTACGACAGCATGTGTGACATCCGGAAGGCCGTCCTCATGATCAGGGTATGTACCCCCACTTCTCACATCTATTTTTGGGGCAAAAGTAGGCCTATGTTTTTTGTCTCGTCATTTACTTTGATGGATACAATTAGGCATTGTAAACAATCTTTCTCAATATGCTATAATTGTTTCAGTACCGTGTCTGTATGTGTTGCGCAGGTGCACGCAAATGCACATGCGTGTGCATGCACGTGCATGCATGTGCATGCACGTGTCTTAAAGGGGAATTCCACTCATTTTCAATATTTTACTATGTCATCAATATACCTTAAAGATGTTGTGTGGCCATGATAAAAAAGTTAATGAGTTTTCTTTTTCTGAGAGTGTACAAATGGAACCAAATGGGTCCATTTGGTTCACATTTGTGCACTCTCAGAAAAAAAATTGACAATGTGTGGAAGTCCCCTTTAAGAGGCATCCCCCCACTTCTAAAAGTACCACTACAACACTGGCCGTATGTGTCCGGTTCAGGCTCTTCAAAGGGCCATCCTCATGATCAGGGTACTTCAAAAGGACAGTGGAGGGACAGTAAGTACAAGTACAAGTCTCTGTACTTGAGTGAACATTTCCAACTCCCGCCACTGTGCCGGAGTGCAGCCAACCCAGCATAAAATGACTTGTCTTTTAGTTCTGCTGGATCTATCGTCCACTACAGTATAGTCTCCTTATAGGGGCACTTCACCAGTATTGCAACCAAAGCTTATTTCAATGATGTTTCCATTGAGAGAGTGTCTAATCCGGTGTAGCATGTGAATGGATTGTGGATGGCCCCGTGACTCTACCTGTGAGGTATATAGTGCCTATAGGATATCATCTTCACAGCCATTTAGCTAGTTACAATGGATTTAAGTTACTCTCTGATTCATCCATGGATGTTCGTCTTTAGTGGACACGGTTTGTGTTGGTTGAAATCAGGTGATATTCTGGGCCAGATATGGCCAGTGTTGGATTGCCTTGACCTGGACAGAGTTTCAGAGTTTTTAGATCTAGATTTATTCGTTCGCTTTCTACGCCTGCCTGTTGTTTTGAAAATACCAATGAAAAGTAATGAAAAGTTTGTCGGGCAAAAGGTTCTCGTAATGCCATTGGATCTATCATTTAGTTGGGGTCCCCCTTCATACTGATTGAAGGAGAACATTCATTCGTTTGATTGTTGCAACCCTGTCACCACAACAGAGGACTAATTGTTTAGAGTCTAAACTATTAGTGTATGGTCTAAACTTTAGACCATACACTGCAGCGTCACCAGTGTTCATTTAACTACAAAAGTACAAATGTAAGATAGACCAACCAGGGTTATTAACGAGTGCTGCTGCATTTACAATACGTTAACCTTTTTTTTAATTAAATGGCTTGTGTGTTTCTATTTGGTCTTTTACTCGCCTCATTCACTGCCACTCAGCTTGGAAAAACGTGCTGGAAGAAAAAAAAAATCTTTGAGACCCAAAACTTGCTGGACTAACACAAATTCAGCCTTGTGAAATTCAGTAAAATGGCTGTATTAGTGCACTACGAGCCAAACAAGTTATTGAGTAGGAATTTAATAGCCTTGGAGTGGATGTAAGAAACCGTTCCTTTCAGGGTGCTGCAGTTTAGAAGAGATTATGTCTTGAAGAACAGCGAGGACACTATATATATAATATGGTAGTAGTAGTAGTAGTCGTTGTCGCCGTTGTCGTAGTAGTAGTACAGTACATGCATTCAACATGAATTAAAAATACTACTAGTATTTTAATGAATGTATTTTTTATAGCGATAAGAAACATTAATTCATTATTTGCTATTGATTAACACCTTGTTGTATTGTTGGCTTGCAGACTGTGGCCATTCATGAAAAAAATAAAGTTTTCCTTTTGTTCTTAGACACACACACACACACACACACACACACACACACTGGCAGAAAGCAGAGATTATCAACCTGCTTAGTATCAATCACCGCCCCAATTTGGTTCACAACTTATCCTTTAGCTGGGGACCCTCTGGTACCACCAGGGGGTCCCTCAACCCCACTTTGGGGACCACTTGCTACACTTGTCTCTCCCCGTTTTCATAGCCATATGATTGTTGTTGTCTGTAGCAAAGTGGGTGCTAACATGTAACATACACTGCACATCTGGAACACATAAGCACCTCATACACCATGTTGATATATTTTTCAACGCCTAGACCAGGGGTGGGCAATTATTTTTTCCCCAACGGGCCAATTGAGATACATAAAATATTGTGGAGGGCCAAGACTAAAGGCTGAACTAAAGTCTGCGTAATATTAATTTAATTTTAAGATAAAAGTAAGAGTAAGACCCACCATCTTGACTCCAGGGACCTCTATTTATTCAGTATTCATGCCACAGAAGACCACCATTTGGTCTTGACATTGACATTGACATTTTAGCCCCACAGACTCCAAAACTAAAGATATATTTTGCTTTTGTCCACAATTCCAGGCTGGATTTGGGAAAACAAAACAGTCAAACATACAGATCAAAATGATCATTACTCTTCTACATTCTCTAGCTGTGCAGACTCGGGGCTAACTCACATGATGAATATTTAAATCTTGAGATTGTAAAAATGAAACTTTACGCGGGTCCATTTGGTTTCATTTTTACGCTCTCAAACAGTTATATCCGGTTAACCAACTTTCCATATTTAACTGGAACTCTCTCAAGGACCACAATTGGTCCCCAGAACACTGGTTTAAAACCCTTTCACGGGCCGGTCAGAGTCAGCCAAAGGGCCACATTTGGCCCCCGGGGTCGCATAATGCCCAGGTATGGCCTAGATGCTGTCACTCCCCACAGAGGCTATACAGTTTCACACACTTAGAGCATAGAGGGCAAGACGCGTGCTGTACGTTCACTCGCTGTTAACCTTGTGCTTGATCTGCCAGCCAGCCCCTGTCTGTTATATCAGGATAAAGCTGTCATAGATTCCCCTCATGGTCATGCCAAGAACACACAGCGGGACTCTCTGTTTCTATTCAAACAGACAGGAAGAAGGGTGATCCATTTTCTCCCTCTATTCTCTTTCTGTAGAGCTGACACAAGCACACTGAGGTTTACAGCCCTGATCCTCCAGAGTGCATGATGGGAGAGTGGGGTTGATGTCACATGTTATTCTCTCTGTCTCTCTCTCTCTCTCTCTCTCTCTCTCTCTCTCTCTCTCTCTCTCTCTCTCTCTCTCTCTCTCTCTCTCTCTCTCTCTCTCTCTCTCTCTCTCTGTGTGTTTATTGGCATGACAAAACATATGTTTACATTGCCAAAGCAAAAAACAATACAATTAAGTCAGAATCTTCAATAATTCAATGTCAAGATGCAGGAATACACACAATGGCAGTCTTTAGGGTGGAGATGTTACATATTATACCCTTCTCCTATCACAGGCAGATCACAAATCTTGCTGCTGTGTTTGCACATTGTTGTATTTCTTCGCCCAGCAGATATGGGTCCTTTTTTGTCATTAGTCATGTTTTTACCATCTCCACGGGTGATTGCAATCTGTGGGAAGTATTTGTCTCTGATGTCTATGGACAGATGGTTAGGAAGTGCTCAGCTTTCACTTCATTTTTTGTGCTCACTGAGTCTGTGTCTAGTTACAATTTTTCTTTGTTTTGGCTCGCTCACGGTGCTCAGATATTCTCTCTCGAAATATTTCATGTCCTCCTCAGTAAGGGACATGGCGCGCGTGTGTGTGCGCGCGCGTGTCCGTGTGTGTGCGTGCGTGTCCGTGCGTGTCTGTGCGTGTGTGTGTGTGCGTGGCTGTGCGTGCGTGTCTGTGCGTGCGTGTCTGTGCGTGCGTGTCTGTGCGTGCGTGCGTGTCTGTGCGTGTGTGTCCGTGCACGTCCGTGCGTGTGTGTCCGTGCGTGTGTGTCAGAGCGTGCGTGTGATATAGTAAGATAGAGTGCATCAGTGTTGCTGTAACATAACCTACTTTAATATATCAAGTGTATCCTACTGTAAAGTGAAAAACGATGTGATGTCCAATAGTCTGTAGCCTCCAATCCCCTCCAAATGAGAAACACAAACAAAGGAGGGGAAAAATAGTGTTTACTTGAACGATCTGCCACCAGTTCCTAGTATTGCCTACTAGTGCAGTAGTGTTGGCCTACCTCATAATTGTACCATATAAGTACAATCATTTTATTCCTATAATATAATTATTTCATTCCTATAATATAATAATTAAGGATTTGGGCTGCTGTATGTGTGATGATTGTGTCCATAATTTAGGAGAGATAACTGGCAAAACGTTGGTCAAAATAACAATTCTTCTACATTTTCGAAATGTGAACAAAAGTAAATAATTCATATGTCTGAAGAAATCTAAGGGTCCATTTGTTTACCAAATGATTCAGCTGGATTCAGCCATCATTCAGCTGGTGACCACCTGGAATCCTGGACCACTGATTGAAAACCACTGCTTTAATGGAATGTAGGCTTTCTCATCTAACAAGGTTTAACTGATCAGAACATTTTAATCTTGATGCTGGTTTCATCCCTGCATGGTGTTTTTTGACATTGACTTTAGAAAGATATGACTTCTCCAATATGGAAACCTGAGATATAACCTGTGAAAATTGACAAACCTGTGACTTGACTTGCTTGTAATTTGTAGCTTGTTGTATCTTGACTCGACTGGACATGAGAACATTGTGACTTGACTCGACCTGACTCACGATAACCTTGCGATGCGATTTGACTCGCCCACAACACAAAAACTTGGGACTTGCTTGAGACTCGGGACCAAATGACGTGAACACGCTCGGAGGGACTTGTGCAATTTTCTGGTAGTGCATGTAGAAATAAGCTATTTTCGGTGCACGACAGCATACCGCACGACTCTGATCGGCTACAGCTTGTTTGCCTACTCTGTCATTGTATCATCCTTATGCAAATAAAGCTGCACAGACGCCAACAACCGTAACAGTAAAGACGGCATGGCAAAGCTAGCACACAAGGAACACACACACACACACACACACACACACACACACACACACACACACACACACACACACACACACACACACACACACACACACACACACACACACACACTGTCTTTACTAAAGCATGCACTGCAGGGGCGGATCTAGGCATGGGCATGGGGGGGCAATGCCCCCCTAAATACCCAGTCTGCCCGTCCCAAACACGATGCCATGCAAAACAACCCAAGATATTTCAAATTAAAGTGCTTATATTTAAAATGATTTGAAACACTACTACTGCTACTAACTACAACTTCTGCACCACTAAACCAACAGCATTTCATCGTTGAAAACCGAAAACTCTCTGAGTCAGACCTTTAGCTTTATGCATGCTGCGTGTCTGTTGCAACTTCAACAACAACTGATGTTATTATTGATGCTTAATTGCCTAATAAAAGTCGAAAATGGTATGGGTGCGGCTTCATCGCCGATGAAGCCGCCCCCATACCATTTTCTCTTGCCCCTCCAACATGCTCTCTTGCCCCCCCCCCCCCCCCCCCCAAATGGGACATGCTACATCCGCCCCTGATGCACTGTACATGTACGCAACAGACAGAGCGTGGTGGAGAGAGAATGCTAATCCTCGCAGGCGACAAGCGGAGTCGAGTCGCAGCCAGAGGGCACCCTATACGTTGCTCTCTCTCTCTCTCGCTCTCTCATTCTCACTCTTGTTGACGGATTTGCCCACATAGTGCTAAAGCTCCCGAGGAATTATGCGCTGCTGTTATCAGTAAAGCAAAGTAAAGGAGGGATTTGAGGAGAAGTGAATTCTGGAGTAGAGAAGTATTATTATTATTATTATTATTATTATTTTACGGAGCCATTCCATGCCATGCTGTCCTCATCTCTCACGTTGCTGCATGCTGCAAAAGCCTTAAATTCTGCTCTTAATACATTTGTGGCTGAGACCAGATTATATATAAACCTATAAATATTTAATGTCAAGGACCCACAGAATTATTTTATGTAATGAATTTTGCCAGCGACCCCATGTTGTTCCATAGGGACCTCGATTGTTTTATTAAAAAAAAAAAAAAAAAAAAAAATTGTCATGAAAGAGTACAGATTAGCACAGACTTTCACAAAGGTTAAAAAAAAATCCAAGTTTGTATAGTGCTGTGCTGAGTTTGGTAGATCTGCTATTTTCCATAGCTAAAAGATTCAACTAACATGACATAAAAGTGGTTAAATGGTAAAAAGCGATGCAGAGCTGTTCATCCTCCATCCCTCCGTTGGCTAAACGCTACAGAGCAGCAGCCTCTTCTGATAGCAGCCAGCTCCACACATACACTGCTGGGTCTAATTAGCACTAAGTGAGTAATTGATGCCTCATGCCAATTGGTCCATGCTGAGGAGGAGATAACGACCACCAGGCCTCTCCATCCGCTGAGTGGCCGCGCAGTATAACCCTTTGTGTACTGAACGTGTTTTGGTGTTCAACACATTATGTTACACTTTAGCTATTGAAAAATATCAGATCTACAAGCTCATATTGCGACACCGAGTGGTGCAATATGAGCTTGTAGCTCTGATATATATTTTTTTTAATGTGAAAATTATGTGCAATCTAAGAATATATTCTATTTGACACCTGAATGTAGTTTCTGACTATTTCTAGTTTCTGGTGTTAGATTCTGACAGATTCTAGTTTCTGACTAGTTTCTAGTTTCTGATGCTAGATTCTGACAGATTTTAGTTCCTCTGAAAAAATCTATGTTCCTGTGTCAGTGATGCTTAACATATTTCAAGCCCAGAATTATCTATATTTTCTAGAGACCCCCCAGAAGCAACGGTTGTAGTTCAAAATATTTGCTTCCAAAAGAATGTATTCAAAGATTTGCATCACATTTTCACATTTTTTCAAAAATATCACAGCTACAAGCTCACAGCGCGCCACTCGGTGGCGCGCTGTGAGCTTGTAGCTGTGATATTTTTCAATAGCTATGTAGCATAATGCTTTGAACACCAAAACACGTTCACTACCCAAAGGGATAAAGAAGGTATGGTGGCATGGCGCCCAAAGAGACTGAAACAAGACCTGTATCTCATGCGATAAACCGCCACCCATTAAAGGATGTTTGTTTGTCTGCCAACTCTCTGCTCTCCTCTTGGGGGAAAAATCAAGCAAAGCACACACACATTCACCTGCTTCACCACCATGGATTAAGGCTATAATTCTGGCAGCACATAGATGCCTCCATGCTCCAGGCTACATGCATCATGAATGTGTAATCAACAGACCATTTAGTACCAGGCTGTGGTAGAAGAAACCTTCTCAAGGGCTTTAGATACCCGCATGAACTTAGATAATATAGTATAAATGAACAGAATTGACATTCCGTACATAGCAGTGGCATAGGCAGCGTTTAATTAATCCCTGGGCCTGAGAAAATTTCCCTGGGCAATACAAGCAAGCAAGCAACCAATACAATGGCACAATAGCCTGCACACCACCGTTAAAACATCAATAAATTAATGTTTACTTTATCAAAGCATCCTCCTCCTAACCAAGCCAATTGAACCAAGCCAACTGAAAATAATTGACCTTGTTGTTGTTGAACACTCTCAAAAACAGCTCTGCACACATCTACACATCTGTAACTATGGATGTTGTCTTAGTACAACCACATGTTATTTCCTTTGCAATATGAGTCTGGAAATATGACTGATGAGAGCTTATTGTCACACTCCTGTGGTCTCTATGACAGTCTCTATGTAGTATAAACCAGTGGTTCTCAAATTGCATTCTGGGGATCCTTTTGGGTCCATGAAGGAGTTCCAAGGGGTCGACTAATGCATGTCAAAATGGGGGTCACTGAAATTAAACAGGCTGAAGCTGTAAACATCTTCTCAACTTCTTTCATGTGGGTCCTACTGATGTGCCCAGCTGGAACAGCAGGCTCCATTTCACCATCTTGCTGTGTGACTGTGTCTCCTGAAGGGGGGAAAAAGCACCAAGAGAAAAAGCCAAACGAACGGAAGGGAAATTGTGTGCTAATGCAATCAGCCCTTCTCAAAACCCCACCCTTTGGGGCGGAGTTGCTGACCAATGCCAGTCCAAATAGTTTAGCAACTGTTGCTATCCAGGTCAAGCTTTCCTGGTCAAGTTTCCCTCTTCTAGCGCTCCTATTGGACAAGGAGGGGAGGGGCTTAGTGAAGGACTAATTGTCTTCCAAAGTGTTGCATTAATTGTCAGTTGACTACTTCCACAATGGATGCAGAATGAGGCACAATGATATTTTTAATAAGTGAATCAATCAATGTTGCACCAGGGGATGATATAGACAACAAGGGAGGCGTGTGATGTGCATGTGCCTGTTTTGTGTGTGTGTGTGTGTGTGTGTGTGGGGGGGGGGGGGGGGTCTGTGTCTGAGCTGTACACTCGTAGCAGATGGAGTAGGAAATTTAAAGAGAGCAGTCTGTAATTAAGTATGCGCTACTTCATTTGATTTATCTCTAACAACTGCTGAGAATTAACTGACAAAAAATGTATTGATTCATGACCACTTCTTATTGAAGATGAAGCCCTAACTAGAACGGTAGTTTGTTTTGCCAGGCCCACAAATGATTGTTCTCAACGTGTAAGCCTCTAAAGCTTTCACTCCTGCAGGAGTTTTCATCAATTCAGACTGTTGCCGTTTCGTGGAAACCTTGTCTAATCGGTTCCTCTTTTTTGAATTACTTTATAAAACAATTAAAAAATGGATAACAACAACCCATCGACCTTTTACCAACTGACCCTACAGCCTGGTATTTCTGTGGTCCAAGGTACACAACCTGTACTTGTTTAACGCTGTGCAGGCATATTAGAAATGTAAAGTGTCACATATTCGTCCAACTCCTTATTGGATTATTATGTGTATTATATATTTTATGTCTCATTTATTTCTAGTAGAGGACAAGTATTGTGCATTTGCACATTGTTGTGTCTGGTTGGTAACCTGCAGTTGACAGACTGGAGCTCTGAGGCTCCAGAGCAGGACAGGTCCCTGAAGTAGCAAAGCTTGTCTCTCTGTGACTCCATGTCAGCTCTATTGATGAACACAATGTGCTGGAAAAATCTACTCACACCTTTTACTGGAGTAAAAGTATCAGTACTGCAATGTAGAAATGCTCAGATATGACACACAGCTTTAATGCTACAGTATATATCAAATCTTACATCCTACCCCGACTGCTGAGATTGCTGAAACATTTGCATCTTTGATCTGCATCTTTGAGCTTGAAAACATGATCATTTGTTGTTGTGCCAACAACAATGCCAGTTCCTTGAACTGCGTCTTAGACAAAGAGTAAAGCCAAGATATTCCCAACAACCTCGTTCACTTTTCAATGGTGGGAGTTCTCCAAGTAAAGCCATTTCAACCTGGGCAATGCTTGACGTTCTGTTATGTCATCACAATGCGCCAGCCTCATCACAATGTCTGCAACGAATCCGGATTTTCAATGTGATAATCAAACAACAGTGAATGAAACACTGTAAAACACAAACATGTCAGGTTTAACATATTATGCATCAACAATAATGGATTATAACATGTGAAACATGAATTATGCAGATCAAGCGATACTGTACATATTTTTAATAATGACAATACAAAGTAACTAATAATTTGTGTTTTCAATACAATAAGCAAGAAGGAACCTTGCCCTTATTCAGACTTACCTCAAGTGTCCTGAGTTTGCAGGACTTGCAATCAACAATGGAATGTCAGAACAGGTCAGCTCCATATATGGAGATCTACAGGTGGCAGTGATTGAATTGTCTTCAGTGTACTGTACACTGTATTCGATGAGGTCAGATGATATTAGACCAATGTGGAAATAATTCTGTAGCCATATATGAACCGTATCATAAGGCATGATGTTTTTGCAGGTTTTCATAGTAAACTGTGACCTAAAGTCACACTGAAAGTAATGGAGTTAACATATTATTTGGATCCGTGATGTATAGTGGTTTATGTAAAAGTATTCCGAAAAATAAAAAGTGCAAATACCTCAACATTTTAAGCGCCACTGGCCATCAAAGCTATGGCTTTGATTACGTGAGAGACTTCCCTCCATCTGTCAGATATACTGTAGCAGTGTGCAGTTTTTACCTCAAACATGATGAATAATTCCTTTGTATCCATTCTGTAACAGTGAGCTCAACCCCAGCAACATGCTGTGAGAAACTGGGAGTCAGATCTGAAGTGCAATAAATATGATGCCAGTCATAATAATACTAGAATGAATTCCCCTAAACCAGGGATTTTCAACCTTTTTGACACCAGGGCCCACCATTTATTCAGAATTTGAGCCACGGACCACCATTTGAGGACATTTTAGTCCCACAGACCCCAAAACTAAAGATTTATTAGGGCCCGAGCACTGCAAAGCAAGTGCGAAGCCCTATTGAAACCGCAATGTTTATTATTATTCTTTAACCGAAGTAAATCGCGTTTTTCGGCCGCATAACGTACACGAAAAGTTGCGAAAGTTGGCACGCACGTTCCTAGTGGCGTAAATTTACGTATGGTAAAATTGTTAAAAGTGGGCGTGGCCTAATTGTGCAACAGCGCCCCCTAGAAAACTTCGTGCCTCAAGCCCCACCATACGGTTTGACGTACATCAACGAAAATCGGCACGCACCTGTATCATGTCGCAACTTAAAAAAAAGTCTCTTGGTGCCACGTCCGAAACCGAACAGGAAGTCGGTTATTTCAAAATAAAGGCTGCGTTTTGGCCATTTCCACATGTCGCATTTTGGCGAACTCGTCGGAGCAGGGGGGTCGGTTCGGAAAAAAAATCGCTCGGCAAGCAGAAAAGACGTTGACGATGAAAAGTTGTGCAAATCGTGAGTTTTCGTAAAACGGCGCCACCGTGGCGGAGCGCCAAACTTCGCCGCCAAACAGGAAGTGGTACTTGCACCTGATTGGTCGATACTATTTCCTGCCATAACTCCTCAATGCTATGTCATAGAGACATATGGGTGGTAGCATTAGACTCGGTATGGCGTCCCTGACCCGTCCCTGACGTTGATTGGTGTAACTTAGCCCCGCCCCCATTCTGATTGGTCGATACTATTTCCTGCCATAACTCCTCAATGCTATGTCATAGAGACATATGGGTGGTAGCATTAGACTCGGTATGGCGTCCCTGACCCGTCCCTGACGTTGATTGGTGTAACTTAGCCCCGCCCCCTCTTCTGATTGGTCGATACTATTTCCTGCCATAACTCCTCAATGCTATGTCATAGAGACATATGGGTGGTAGCCTTAGACTCGGTATGGCGTCCCTGACCCGTCCCTGACGTTGATTGGTGTAACTTAGCCCCGCCCCTCTTCTGATTGGTCGATACTATTTCCTGCCATAACTCCTCAATGCTATGTCATAGAGACATATGGGTGGTAGCCTTAGACTCGGTATGGCGTCCCTGACCCGTCCCTGACGTTGATTGGTGTAACTTAGCCCCGCCCCCTCTTCTGATTGGTCGATACTATTTCCTGCCATAACTCCTCAATGCTATGTCATAGAGACATATGGGTGGTATCATTGGACTATGTTTTGGGTCCTTGTGACTTAGCCGCGTCCCCTTTTCTGATTGGCCGATATTTGCCCGAAACTTGCACGATCGAGGGCCCGTTAATCGCTGCTTGCAGCTTTAATTTTGCTTTTGTCCATAATTCCAGGGCTGGATTTGGGAAACAAAACAGTCAAACATACAGATAAAAATGACCATTAATCTTTTACATTCTCTAGTTGTGTAGACTTGGGGCTAATTCACATGATGAATATTTTAGTGTAAAAATGAAACCAAATGGACCCGCAAGGGTCCATTTGGTTTCATTTTTACGTTCTCAAGAGTTACATCTGGTTAACCAACTTAGCTGGGGACCACCTGGAACCCTCTCAAGGACCACTGGTGGTCCCCGGACCACCTGTTGAAAACCCCTGCCCTAAACCTTCAGCAGTGCATGCCGGAATATACAATTACAACCACAAAAGATAAAAGTTTAAATAACATCAAAGTAACTCTTCTTGAACACTGTTGCTTTATTGCAAATTAGAAAACAGGAATATCTGCTCTCTATCCGCTTGAGTAGTTTCTTATTATGAACTCATTTATATTTCAAAATACAGCAGCAGTCTGTCTCTAGAGAAGATTTTTCGACACGTCTGATTTCCTTATGTTTTTTGCAAATTAACTATAACATATTGGGATGTTCCAGGCGGATCCAAGCCCCTTGGCTTCCAAGTATTGAACGTGGGGGAAATAGCAAGAATAATAAATAAATAGCAAATTTGCTTCTGGAGGCAATGCTCCACAGGAAATAGAGTGCTGTTCTATCCATCTTCATGCCTATACTCTCTAATCTGTGGTTATGAAGTATCGGTCACGGAGTAAGATAGGTTGGAATTCAAGCGGCCGAAATGGGTTTTCTTCGGCATGTGGATTGGTTTTCCCTTCAGGATAGTGTGAAGTCACCCGTTTCGACCTCTATCCATGGATTGAATAGAGCATAATCACGAGTAATCACACGATCGAATGCAACGAGTAGACGCAGATAACAGATATCTGCTGGGCAAGTAGATATTTAGTATTCATTGAATCGGTGGATCACAGCTACTACTAGTATAGGCGGGGCGAAGGAAGTTTTACTGAGGTTAGGTTTAGGCATAAGTTTACTGAGGTTAAGTTTAGGTTTGTGGTAAAAGACTTCAGTGTTTTGTATCTTACAACATTATGTATGAGTACAATACAGAGAATATTTGCATTCGCCATCTTTGTTGAAGGAGTCTATAGGTCTGAGATAAATAATCTTAATTATCTTTCATAGTGGTTTAAGCCCTGTGGAAATGTTGTATTCAGTTTTAAAATCCATTGTTTTTCTGCAAACTTCCTCTCTCCCTCTGTCCATGTTTGATTGGATTCTAATCCGCACACTTCCATTGCCTCAATTCCATGCCCCATAAAATGTTCTACTATTAGTGACCTCTCTTTGCCATTTTTTATGTTATATCTATGTTGGTTAAGTCTATCCGCTATTGTGTTTCTGGTTTCCCCTACATATTGTAACTTGCATTTGTTGCATGTGATTAGATAGACACAGTTTTTTGTGGCCGCTGTAATGTTTTGTTTTATCCCTATCATGATTTTCGTTGATCTATTCTTCACTAGTGGTTTGGGTTTAAAGTAATCTGGGCTTTTAGGGAGGGTTCTGTTTGTTCCTTTGAGTTTGCTGTGGACTAGGTAATCTTTTAAGTTTTTATTTTTTCTGTAGGCGGGTATTACTTTGTACCCCTCTAGTGGATCTTCAGCCCTTCTTGCAAAGTTTCTTTTGATCCTTAAGCTAGCTATTTTGCTTAATGTTGAATATGTGGTTACCAGAGCAATTTGGGGTCTTCCATCCCTCTCTTTCACCTCTCGAAAGGTGTCAAAGGTGTTTCTTAGAAAGGTCCTTGTGTACCCCCGTTGTTTTAGGGCATTAAATAGAGTTTTACATGCTAATTTAAAATCGCTTTGTTGTGTACAGATGCGACTGAACCTTAGCAGTTGTGATTTCACTATACCTCTGTATGTGTGTGGTGGGTGGAAGGATGTTTTATGTAAAAGTGCATGTGTGTCTGTTTCTTTAAAGTAAACTTTAAGATCCAGTTTCCCGCTTGTGCTAAAGTAAAGTGGGGTTAGGTGTAGGCATAGCCTAGTTTTACTGAGGTTATGTCTAGGGTTTAGGGTTAGGCTAGGGTTAGGGTTAGCCGGTGCTTTATGCGGTTACTAACCATAAACATAACTTCAGTACTACTAGTAGTAGCCATGATCCACAGATGCAATGAATACAAAATATCTACTTGCCCGGCGGGTATCTGTTATCTGTGTCTACTCGTTGTATTTGATCGTTGTATTACTCGTGATTATGCTCTATTCAATCCATGGATAGAGGTCGAAGCGGCTAGTGAAGTTCACTCACTACAGAGACTCCGGGTAGAGACGTTGCTTCTTCACCTGGAGCAGTGTTGTTTTTGTCGACTAAGACTAAGACTAAAGACTAAGTCGACTAAGGTTTTTGATATTTAGTCGACTAAGACTAGACTAACAAAAATGAATTTCAGAAGACTAATTGGGACTAAAAGATGTTTTCAAAAGACTAAGACGAAGACTAAATGATAACCTAAGACTAATGGAAATAGGAAACATTTTTAACTTCTTTTTTTCGTTCTTTTTAAGTATGTGAACATATCTGCAGTATAGATTGCATACGTTGTCAGGAAAGGAACTTATTACTAATGCAGTCATTTTATACAAAGAAATAAAAGAAGACATCTTTCATACTAAAAACTATAAATCTATATAATATATAGACCTACAATGCATTTGTATGTAAGACTAAACTACCAAGAATAAGGCTAAAAGAGTAAGACTAAAAAAAGACTAAGACTGAGACTAAGACTAAATCAATGTTGATATTTCGTCGACTAAGACTAGACTAAAAAAATGAATTTCAGAAGACTAAATGGGACTAAAAGACTAAATGTGTGTTACTCAAAAGACTAAGACTAAGACTAAGTCAAAATATTCTCAAACAAACAACACTGACCTGGAGGAGGCGGCTGCCTAGCTGTTTCAGGGAATCTGGTTAGCATGCCTCTCGGGTATCTCTCTAATAAGAACCTCGGGGTATGTCCCACTCACTACACCGCACCACAGATCCCGCACGCACACGTCTCCCTGAATCAATACACCGCCAAGAATACCAATGTGAAAAATAAAGATCCTCAGCTTTCATCATTTATACACTCAACGAGAGAGCTGTCCACAAAATGACAAGCAGCAGAGAAAGACAATATAGAGGCTGAGATGAGGTTTCTGAAAGGACAGAAAGAAAAGTGAGACAATATTTGGGAGGCTGCCTTGGTACAACCACATGCCATTTGAGATAATAATCTTGGGGGCAGGGGCCGGGTTGTGTGAGTTCACATGTTTTTTTGGCATAGAGAGAGATAGAGATACAGTGGCAGTATTGCGGCAGTGTTGGCAAGGTAATGGGCCATGCTGTTTATTTACATCAGGGGGAGAATCTGCAGTAGAAAATAGACTATTAGTCAGCGCTGCAAACGGGAACAATTGTGTCATCTGCATGGTTGCACCAAGATGGCCAGGGGCAGCACGGTGTGCGCGTGTGTGTGTGTTTGGAATTAGCAGTGAGGCCAGGAATGGCAGTGCTGCTGATGTACTGTAGAGTCCAGAGAGGACGCGTTGTATAGCATCATGAAACAGACATTAACAATGTCTTTAACGTGAACAGAACTCAATAAAACTGAACATACATTTTTTTGTGCCAGGATTGGAATCCTACAGAGTAGAGCTTTTATACCTCCTCCCTGACTGCTCTCCCACAGTCAAGTTCGCCAGAACAAACCATTTTTTGTAAAATGTCAAAAATAATGTAATTTAAATAAAAGTGCTGGTAAATGGTCAATTGATCCACCCTGGAACAAAGTTATTTAAATAATCCAAAAACAAACATTTATGGAGTGAATGACATTCTCTTACATTCTGCTTTAGTTCTGCCATGGCAAAAACAAAGTTTTCTCATTGCTATATATAGAGGGACCTATCTGGTGCTGGCGATGTCACCAGATACAATATGTAAATTGGTATATAGATGTATAAAACTAAAGAAAAAACATTGTCCTCATAAGGGTTGAATTAAAATAGAGATCGATGCCTTATGGGCCGTGGGACCCGGTCAAAAAATGTGTTTAAGTGATGGGTGGACCAACAGGATTATATTATTGTAACAGCAATGCTCACGGCACATGGGAAAGTTACAGTTAACCCACAGATTTCAGTCACAACTATTTTTTGTTTATTTTAAACATTGCGATAAACGTCATGTGTGCATATGTGAGCATATGTGTTCCTTTGGTCCTATGCATATAACAGCATTTTGCTTGAGTGTAGTAATACAGCATTCCGCATGAGTATAGTAATAGCCAGATAATAATAGCCATATCATGAATGAAGGTTCTTCTGTCAATGTCTCCTAATCTGTCGGAACTCAATCCCAGTTTATTTAAAGGGGAATTGCACCCCAGAACTTTTTATCACCTTTTAAGGTAGTGCCCACGTTGGGTAAAGATGAGTGGATGTGTTTGGTTTCACGTTGCCCCTTCGTGCTGTAAGCCCCTAGCCCCCTCCAGCGTATAATGGCACCGCTGGGATCAACCATAATATCTCCGCGAAAATCCGGTCAAAACTCACAATATAGGCATCAATGGACTCTGTATGCCTTCTACTACACGATCCCGGTGCATTTTGTCCACTTTGACTTGCCGTACTGCAGTTACAGCCAAACAGGAACCGGAAGGACGGATCCGGGCTGATATCCTGTTTGGCTGTAACTGCAGTACGGCAAGTCAAAGTGGACAAAATGCACCGGGATCGTGTAGTAGAAGGCATACAGAGTCCATTGGTGCCTCTATTGTGAGTTTTGACCGGATTTTCGCGGAGATATTATGGTTGATCCCAGCGGTGCCATTATACGCTGCAGGGGGCTAGGGGCTTACAGCACGAAGGGGGCAACGTGAAACCAAACACATCCACTCATCTTTACCCAACGTGGGCACTACCTTAAAAGGTGAGAAAAAGTTCTGGGGTGCAATTCCCCTTTAAGCATGACTAAGGGAGAGCCTTACCAGGCCGCCAATTTCCTAAATGTCAGTCCAACACAACAGACAGAGGGAAGGGAGAGGTGCACGCCTGACCCCATGCCACTGCTAATTACCAAGTGCTGTAAAAATGACCTGTATTAGACAACCTGTGGCAATGCAATGTGGGAGGGGAGGGGGATCTCAGGGGGTAGATGTAGAACAGGGGGCATCTATGCCAAAAACCAAGGGCAATAAGTATGCTGGCACAGCAATGAAGGTAGATGTGTGCCCAATGTGTTTTGGTGTGGATTTGTCCTCTACTGAATTGGAAAACTGAACCACATCAAAAATATAAACTAGAGACATGCAGGAATACAGAAATACAAACATTCTAGGGTCACCTCAGGTGGTACCAAACTCTGACTCGGCGTACCAGCGGGAGATATATAGCTTCTAGAAGTAGCAAACCTTGGAATGGAAAAGTATTATAATCGAGTTTGTGTGTAGTGTGCCTATACCTGCTACACTGTGCAATATGTGTGTGTGCCTACAGTATACAGATAAACAAGTGGTATTGGGACAACAACAAACTCTTTTGAAAACAAGCCTGCTCTCCTCTCCTCTCCTCTCCTCTCCTCTCCTCTCCTCTCCTCTCCTCTCCTCTCCTCTCCTCTCCTCTCCTCTCCTCTCCTCTCCTCTCCTCTCCTCTCCTCTCCTCTCCTCTCCTCTCCTCCTGCAGCCATAGTGAAACTAATCAAATATATTTAGCTTTTTCTACCAGCCGGTGGCTCTTTTTGTTTCTGTTATCGCATCAATTGAAGAGGTAAGCAGTTTAAATGTATACATCTGCTAATTAAAGTGGTACCTGTATTAGAGGAGTCGTGCTCAAACCAAAGTGCAGTTTGGAAATAATGTCATGCTGGAGGATATCTCTGATATAATAACACAGCCACATGGGAAGAGCTATAGGAGCAGAAGTGAAGCAGTGGGAGAGGATTTTGCAGTGCGAGGAGGTGCCAGGAGAGTAGAGGATTGGGTAGAGGAGACCGATTGACTTGAAGAGAGGAGTTGAGAGGAGAGGAGAAATTGAGGTACTAAGTCAGGTATGATTTCAAAAAGAAAAACAGCGTTGGACAACATGACAACATGAAGAACAGTCAGTCAGAGAGATTGGGAACATCTTCACCGAAAAGGAAATACTGCACTTTCAATATACTTTGCTTTCAATAGACTTTATACTTTAATTTTAATATAATTTGACTGTTGGCTTATTATAGCCTTGGTGCCTTAGTATGAGTGACTATGAAGAAGTAAACTTTTTTTTAAATAGTACAATATTTCCAGCACATGGACAGTTGTTACAGCATGTTACAGCAGATGCATTGTACAACATATTTTCATGCTCTTAGGGTAATTATTAGTACGTTATCTGTCCTAATATCTCCAACATTGTGTCTGAGAGGTCAAATGTAATCAAAATTGCGGTTCTCATGCTGAATAAATAATGGTCCTTGATAAATTAAAAGCGTTGAAAACCACTGCTCTATTGTATGGCCTTTAAAACACGTTTATTTAAAGATTAAAGGCTTGACAAAGTACCAGCCGGTGAGGAACGGTCAGGACCGCTGGTAAAACGGTCGACCACTTTCACCGTTTTACCTGTTACTGTTTTTTTCACCCACCGTGACGTGTGTGTCACGGACGCAAATTGATTTTGCTGTCTCTCGGATAGTTCCCAGTGGTATGCTATGGTAGTGAACGGGGTAGCAGCGCCAGCTGCTTGGGTTATGATATGTTTTATTCTTAGGTGTGTTGCAGTGTCAGATGAGCCTGCTGTGGAGCGACCCAGCCATCTGTACAGACAGGGGCGGATCTAGGCATGGGCATGGGGGGGGGGGGGGGGGGGGGGGGGGCAATGCCCCCCTAAATGCCCAGTCTGCCCCACCAAACATGATGGCATGCAAAACAACCCGAGATATTTCAAATTAAAGTGCTTCTATTTAAAATGATTTGAAACACTACTACTGCTACTACTAACTAACTGCAGCTCTGTCACCACTAAACCAACAGCATTTCATCATTGAAAACGGAAAACTCTCTGAGTCAGACCTTTAGCTTTATGCATGCGGCGTGTCTGTTGCAACTTCAACAACAGCTGATGCTTTACTTTCCTGATATAAGTCCTGTAACTGAAAATGGTATGGGTGCGACTTCATCGCCCGTGGCGCGAAGCGTCACGGGCGATGAAGTCGCCCCCATACCATTTTCTCTTGCCCCCCCAATTGGGAAATATTACATCCGCCCCTGTGTACAGAGTAGGAAGGCAGCAGCATGAGAACGGCGCCTTTGCAGCTACTGTTGCTTTATAGCTGCATTTAATCGACGGCGAGCAGGATGTTTGCGCTGATATGTGTGAGAAAGAGGTTTAAGGGTCACCATAACAGAGCAAGAGATTTCAGAAAACAGGCGTTGTGCTTGACTTTTAAGCCGACAACCCAAAACCATAACCCTAATCTGAAAGACATCACGGTAAATACCGTAATTTCCGGACTATAAGCCGCACCTGAATATAAGCCGCACCAGCTATTTGGGGCAAAATACTGATTTGTCCATGTATAAGCCGCACCAGACAATAAACTTCATGTTAGAGCAGTGGTTTTCAACCTTTTTGATCCCAGGGCCCACTATTTATTCAGCATGTGAGCTACAGACCACCATTTGACAACATTTTCACCCCACAGAACCCAAAACTAAAGATTTCTTTTGGTTTTGTCCACAATTCCAGGATGGATTTTCGCAAACAAAATGACCATGACTTGTCATGGTCATCATGACCATGACATTACATGACGTTAATTAATTGGTGCTAATTTAGATGGTGAATATCACAAAATGGACCCTTGGACCCTTGCAGGTCCATTTAGTTTCATTTTTTCATTTTCAAAGGGTTACATCTGGTTAACCAACTTTCCATCATTTAGTCTGGAGGGCCCACCTGGAACCCTCTCAGGGACCACCTGTTGAAAACCCCTGTTAAAAAAAAGCCACCTGCAAAAATCCATAGATTGGCCGCACCATTGTATACGCTGCAGGGTCCAAAGCATGTGAAGAAAGTAGTGGCTTATAGTCCGTCATTTTTGTCTCTGTCATTTTTTTTTCATAAATATTACATTTCACCAGATGGCACCAGAGAGAGAGAGAGAGAGAAAGAAATTTGAACAAGGTCATAATAAAGTTGTCGGCGGTAGGCATTGATCCAAAACGGCTGACGGAACGGCCCCTGATTTATGGTTGTCTGTAATGAAACTGTAAGAGAGATGAGTGACCTCTGCTGAACCCGTCAAGTCAATCAGAAGGAGAATTCTATTAGCCACCGGAGGATGTGAAAGAGCCATTTCCCCTTTGAACATCATGTTCAACTGGAATCGTCCTTCCAACTATTAAAACCATCACCGTTAGCTTTGAGGAGGTGTGTGTGAAGTAGAGGCTCATCCGCTGTACTGTAGAGTCTACCAGTATATTTACCCATCATGTCACATCAACACTGAATTTCTGCCCCATCAGCGGATTGAAATAGACAATGCCCTTTCTCTTCTCAATTAATAATTCCAAATGACTTCCAGGAATGAAAGCGTATTACTATTCATTAATATGAAAAAAGAGAGAATAATGTGGGGATTATATTCTTTGCCCTTCATTATTTGTTAATATTTCTGATTGGATTACTGCTAAGGCCCATCATGTGGTTTGGAGGCACTGCTCCAGGACACTCCGCTTTGGGCTAGATAGATTTCCATGCTATAAAAGTCTGGTTACACAATACTGCTTAATTATTTGTGACCAATTCACTCCACCGTTTGCCCCACCGCCTTTCTGCCCGTCCTTTTCCCCTTAATTCACAATGACTAAATTATCTGCTCCTTCATATTTATTTGCCTTTGTGCATAGTGTACACAGACTATTGAAAGATCCAGTTGAAAATGTTGGCTAGAAAATATCTGGAAGAAAACTGTTCAAGGACATTTTGTTCCCAGCATTTTGTATTGAATGTGAGTATTTTAAAATGGACTATTTCCTGACAGAACACACTACAGAGTGGCGGTCCAATCCCCTTTCAGAGCACCAGAAGCAAATTTCCCATTTATGTTTTTTTCTATTGATGCTTCAGAGAGCATTTATTGAAAGACACTTAATCCTTGGACAATGGCAACTCGGCTCCTGACACCGAACACTACTTTTTGGGCCGATGAAGTGACTTAAAATAAATACTCTCTGAAATGTCAGAAAGGTTAGGATTGTATACAAAGAAGGAGGATATATGACAAAAGAACCTTTGTCCCCGTGCCTGTGTAAGCTAAACCTGCTATTACGCTTTTGCCGTCCTTGCTGAAGAAGCAGTGGGCATCGTGTTGCCAAGACAGACTTAGATGTTAATTCCCAGTCAGACTAGTCACAGCAGTCCACTGTCACATCAGAGCCAGAGCACCATTCTGTCTAATTGAATGACTGTGTGTGTCGCTGCGTACTAACCACTGCAGGAGGGGCTACCACTCTTCCTGCAGGTACAATCATGTCACATGTCACATCAACAGTGAATTTCTGCCCCACACTCTTAGAAATGTTGGGTTAAAAACAACCCAATCTGGGTTGTTTCCCAACCCAACACTGGTTAACTATAGGACAGAACACATGCTGGGTTATTTTAACCCAGTGCCTTGGGTAGGTTCATATAACCCAGAAATTGGGCTGTTTATATAACCCAATTGGGTTGTTTATATAACCCATTTAAGGGATTGTATTGACCACATTGCTGGGTTATTTAAACCCAAGTTGGGTTGTTCATTTTATAATTATTATTTCTTTATGCAACCCAATTGGGTTGTTCATATAACCCATTTAAGGGATTGTATTGACCATACTGCTGGGTTATTTAAACCCAAGTTGGGTTGTTACTATATTATTGGTATATATATATATATATATATATATATATATATATATATATATAATATATATAATACCAATAATATATTATTAAATAATACATTTCTGTTCTATAATTTACATTTCATTGGCACGACTGATGATCAATTGAACTAAATTAGCAAATTCTCTTGATACACCTCAATTACATCTGTTTTCAAATCAAATTTATTCTCACAACTTCTTAACAACAACAATTTATTTAACTATTAAACATATAAAAGTATCAAAAGTCAACTCACATCAATTCAATAAGAACAACAAGTAAAATTGAACAGTCCTCAAGTAAATTCCAGGGAGGTCTAAATTGATTCTCATGTGAGAACGCGGCACGTTTAGAACCTGCAACGCGCCTGTCCCCACACTGCTGTTTGCAATGTACAATGTACATGCTAAGAGGTTGTAGAGCAGTCTGTTTTGCAGCACTGGTGTCACGGTTCTTGATATTAGGCATGACAATTAGAGATGGCCGATATTGACTTTTTTACCGATATCCGATATCCCGATATTATCCAACTTCTAATTCCCGATACCGATATCAACCGATATCAACCGATATCAACCGATACCGATATATATAGGGCCTTCAGTGGTGAAAAAATGTCAGAAACTATTTACTATACAAATATTTAATATAAATAAACATTTAGTATAAATACTAATTCATGTCATAGCCTAGAAATACTCGATACAACTATAAATTCAACATGTAGCCTACTTGAGTAAAGTACAAAAGTAATGGTATAAACATGACAGTAGAAGTGCTCATAATGCAGAATATAGAATTTTCATCAAGATTTCAAATGTACTGTACATAAATCATTTGGGGGGCACCCAGAGGTTTGGGCCGCAAAGCGGCCTGAACTTCTCCTTATGTACTGGCAGTGCAGGCTGCACTGTAGGGAATGGAGGAGAGGAGGGGGAGGAGAGGTGGAAGTTTGCATGAGACATCTTGTCATTGCAGATAAGTAGCCAACAACAAGTTTAGTTTTGATCCACAACAATTCATCTCTGCAGAAGGATCTATTGACACAGAGAGGTTTTTTTTCTCTGATGGAGCTTATTATTGAACTGGTAGGCTGATTGCTCCTCAATTTGGAAAATTCAGAACACAGGAGTTCAAGTTTATATAATGCAAAATGCCTGATGGTAAAAAATACATAGGCCTAGTAGGCTTAGATCCTAACAGTATTAGCTTATTGGTCACACAGCTGTTTATAATTAACCGGGGAGTCACTAATTGCAGCTGGCTACGTGCAGAAGATAAAAGGTGGCATTCTCAGTCCATATTATTTCATTAAACGGCATATAATTATACACATCATATACACCAAACGAAACCATTCAATGGACACAGCAAATGCCAGTTTGAATTATTAAAATCCGTTCAGAATTGAAGATGCATAGAAGGAATCAAATCTCAACTCTTTGCGATGCGACATGGTGAGTCCCCTCTGTCTCCGTCTCCGTCTCTATAGATAGTAATTCCTTTGCTTATTACACAAGCAAGGCAGAATGAAACGTAATGCAACAGAGAATTCCCAAAACCTTAATTGAAATATGTAGATTGCAGAGGTGGTCAGCTCTGGTTGTCTTTTTTTTTTTTTTGCTTTGCCAAAGATCTACTGGATCTCACTCAGAGCGCTTGGCTTGCGTGTGTGCGTGCATGCGGCATTCTCAGTCCATATTATTTAATTAAACAGCATATCAATATACACATCATATACACCCAATGAAACCATTCAATGGACACAGTAAATACCAGTTGGAATTATCAAAATCCGTTCAGAATTGAAGATGCATGGAAGGAATCAAATCTCAACTCTTTGTGTGTGTGTGTGTGTGTGTGTGAGCAAGCGAGAGATTGCGCACATGCGCACATGCGGTGGGGGGAGGGCTGCCGCAGCAGCTCACGCAGAGCGGCGCTGAGTCCACATCTCTGTAAATAGTCATAATTTCCAGTTTGTAAATACCGATACTTTCCGACATGAAATTTGAAAGCTTTTATCGGCCGATAATATCGGACATCTCTAATGACAATGTGACACTGTGCGGTACAGGTTAATCTAGCTGCATCCGATTTTTGAGAAAGTTCACTGAAGGTGTGACTGTTCCTTCAAGATCAAATACCAGCTACTGGAAAAAATCCCACGTCGGCTTGTACTGGTCCGGATATTTTGTGTCAGCAGTGAAGCAGGTATCCACTGCTGTGAGCGCCGTCTCAGTTCCAATAGCCTTGCCCAGGATCACAGCAAAGGCTCGTGAGCAGAGCATCCCATCACCCAGCAGCAGCACGAACGCCTTGGACTTGACTCCCTCCAAATACTCGACCATGTTTGTTCAGACCTATAATTTAAAAGGGAATAAAGACATACTTTAAGCATTTCTGCTAGTGCAGAGGTTTGTACACTCCCAGAGTTAACACATGGATTTTACTGCACAATTGTGGGTCCCAGAGATAGAAATGCCATTAAATGGTGGTCCATAGACTACAACCCCAATTCCGTTGAAGTTGGGACGTTGTGAAAAATGTCAATAAAACCAGAATGCATTGATTTGCAAATCGTTTTCAACCTATGTTCAGTTGAATACATCACAAAGACAATATATTTAATGTTCAAACTGATAAACTTCATTGTTTTTTGAAATTATACAATCTTTTGTAAATTGATCCCTGCAACATGTACCAAAAGAGTTGGGACGGGGGCAACAAAAAACTGGGAAAGGTGATGAATGCACAAATAACGCCTGTTTGGAACATTCCACAGGTAAACAGGTTCATTTTAAACAGTTTAGTATTGTGATTGGGTATAAAAGGACCATCCCAGTCGTTCAGAATCAAAGATGGGGCGAGGTTCACCACTTTGTGAACAATTCTGTGAGAAAATCATCCAACGGTTTAAAAACAATGTTTCTCAGCATTCAATTGCAAGGTATTTGGTGATTTCATCATCTACAGTCCATAATATAATCAAAACATTCAAAGAATCTGAAGAACTTGCTATAGTAAAGCGACAAGGCCAAAAACCAACACCGAATACTTTTGACCTTTGATCCCTCAGGTGGCTCTGCATTAAAAACTGACATCATTGTGTAAGGGATATTACTGTGTGGACTCAGGAACCCTCAGAAAACCATTGTCAGTTTACAGAATTAGTCGCTACACCTGCGATTGCAAGTTAAAACTCTACCATGCAAAGCAAAGCCATACATCAGAAAGGTTGGTTTGAAAAACAACCAGAAATGCCTTAGAAATGTGGACTCATCAGACCACAGCACACTTTTCCACTTTGTGTCTAACCATTTCAAATGATATTAGGCCCAGAGAAGGCATTTCTGGTTGTTTTTCTGGTTGTTTTTCAAACCAACCTTTCTGATGTATGGCTTTGCTTTGCATGGTAGAGTTTTAACTTGCAATCGCAGGTGTAGCGACTAATTCTGTAAACTGACAATGGTTTTCTGAGGGTTCCTGAGTCCACACAGTAATATCCCTTACACAATGATGTCAGTTTTTAATGCAGAGCCACCTAAGGGATCAAAGGTCAAAAGTATTCGGTGTTGGTTTTTGGCCTTGTCGCTTTACTATAGCAAGTTCTTCAGATTATTTGAATGTTTTGATTATATTATGGACTGTAGATGATGAAATCACCAAATTCCTTGCAATTGAATGTTGAGAAACATTGTTTTTAAACCGTTGGATGATTTTCTCACAGAATTGTTCATGAAGTGGTGAACCTCGCCCCATCTTTGATTCTGAACGACTGGGATGGTCCTTTTATACCCAATCACAATATTAAACTGTTTAAAATGAACCTGTTTACCTGTGGAATGTTCCAAACAGGCGTTATTTGTGCATTCATGACCTTTCCCAGTTTTTTGTTGCCCCGTCCCAACTCTTTTGGTACATGTTGCAGGGATCAATTTACAAAAGATTGTATAATTTCAAAAAACAATAAAGTTTATCAGTTTGAACATTAAATATATTGTCTTTGTGGTGTATTCAACTGAATATAGGTTGAAAACGATTTGCAAATCAATGCATTCTGGTTTTATTGACATTTTTCACAACGTCCCAACTTCAACGGAATTGGGGTTGTAGAAGAAGAACAAGGAATAGCCTCGTTTTGGTCAATATTAAGTAGTTTTTTTGTGGGGTTCCGTGGGGCCACACAGTAAAAGTAAATGAATCCACAAAACTAACAATTGTTTTGCTGAATGATTTCTAAAATATTAGGACCTCCCTATCACATGGAACTACTTTTTGGGCATAGTGATATGGACACAAAATACATAGTTCCCTGTGATAGGAGTCAAATATGAGCAAAGGATGTGCTGATATTTTAGAAATATGTCAACAACATAAAGTAAGTTTCTTTTGGATTCATTTACTTTCACTGCGTGGCCCCCAGTGACCTCCCAAAAATGACTACATATTTCACCAAAACCAGAGCAGAACTCCCACCATGGAACTATAGAAATCAATTAATACAGTTGACACCACTATATTAATGGCAAGCATTCCATACAGCTTTTCGACGGTGTAGCCGACGAAACCCTGGTGATACAATTATACTGTATTAAATGGTATATCACCCAACCCTAGTCCCCATCTGTCGCTGTGCTCCAATCACGTCTATAGACCTGCGCAGTGAAGGCATAGCCCCTGTTTCAGAAATGGAATCCTCATAGACTTTTCGAAAGTGGTTAATAAAAAACACAATTCCGCCGCAGACAAAACCAACTCATGACAACAAACACAATATTATCATATAATATCTAATTAGCAAGAAGGAGACAACACTTTTTGTTTCGTTTTTCATCTTATATTATCTTATTTGATTGTCTCAAAAGATTGTGTGTGTCATCATGATTTGTCACAACCTGAGTTGGTTTTGCCTGCGGCACAATCATGTTTTTATTAACCATTTTCAAAAAGTCTGAGTACAATTCATGGGGAATCCACTTCTGGAACATGGGTGGTGCATGGCGTCACTGCGCAGGCCTCTATGTTCAGGCCTCAGCCACCCAAGTTGCTCAGTCACTCCCACTCCAGACAATACAGGACTCCAATCAACTCAACTGGCTACCAGAACACCAACGCATGAACATAAAAATCACAGCACCAAAAAGCCCCCTCATACCTGACTGATATCACTCCATCACTTGCAGCCTCCTCAAATGCCAACCTGCTCAACGACATCACCAAGCAAGTAACACGCCTTATGAGACAAAGTAACTAACCTTGTGGGATATTTTCCTCTGGAACTGGGAGCTTCTTTTCTAGTTTTGCCGGAAGGATGATCTTGTCAGCAAACAAGGAACCCAGGTTTCAAAGAGCTCGGGTGCAGCCTCTACATGAAGGATTGAAAAGTCTTGTGCGATCTAAGATATGGGGACAAATTCAGAAACAAGGTCATGTAGACAATATGACTATACAAACAAATATACCTAGTGCAGTGGTTCTCAAGCTGTCGGTCCAAAAAATTGGGGGGTCCCCAGATGATGATGAAGTGATAATTTAAGGACTTTCTAGACCCCCAAAGAAAATGACCATTACTGCATCAAAAGTAGTCAACGAACTAGGCAAAAAAATCATCATTGGAACAGGGTTAAACCAAATTGAGGGGTCCCCAGTTCAAATATGTTTATTTTGGGGGATCACAGTCTAAAAAGGTTTGAGAACCACTGACCTAGTGCATAATAAGAATATTCCATTGCATAATTAAAAAGTGAAAATGGGCGGAATGACGGAATCCCCCTTTAACAATGCTCATAGTACATGTTGAAAGCCAGGGTTATGAATATTTATGATTCCGTCCATATCAGGGTGCAACTACAACTGCACTGACACAGCTAGCCAGCCTTTGCAAGTTGCAACGCTCGGCTTATGTCAAAATTAACAGATCTACAAGCTCGTAGCAGGGCACTCAAAACAGCTTGTGTCACAGTAAGCATGAAACCCAATGGACCCGCAAGGGTCCATTTGGTTTCATGTTTATGCTGTCAGGAGTTACATCTGGCTAACCAACATTCCACAATTTAGCTGGGGACCACCTGGAACCCTCTCAAGGCCCACTGGTGGTCCCTGGACCACTGGTTGACAACCACTGTTATAAACATCTACCTTTTAGTTTAATTGGCTTTCTGCTCTTGTTTGGTAAACGTTTTTTTCTCTATTGGATACCAATGGTCCACTATTTATTCAGCATTTGAGCCACAGACCACCATTTGATGATATTTTAATTCCACAGACCCAAAGGTTTCTTTTGCCCACAATTTCAGGCTGGATTTGGGAAACCAAACAGTCCAACATTAATCTTCTACATTCTCTAGTTGTGTAGACTTGGGATAAATCACATGATGAATATTTTAACTCTTGAGATCATAAATATGAGACCAAATGGACGCTCTCAGAGAGTTACATCTGGTTAACCAACTTTCCATTTAGCTGGGGACCACCTGTCCCGTTGCCGAGATGCTTGCGCTAATCGCTAATGGCTAGCGTCGAGGAGACAAGTGCTCCATAGTCCATACAGTTCCTACTCTAGGCTAATTCCAAATAAATCCTCTGTTCTGTTTCTAAAGTTTATGGTGAGCTAGAGCAATAGGCCGAGTAGGCTACCTCTTCTCCTTGAAGTAAAAGTGCAGTGTCTGTTGACGATGCCCCTCTCTGTGTGTGTGTGTGTGTGTGGATGTGTGTTGGTTCACACACGCAGAGCCATTGAGTATAGACAGAGTTACGACGACAACTGTGTACACTTCATGGGGCCAGTTCAATGGCGTCTCTTCTACTTAGACTTGAATAGAGGATGGGGACAAGTCCTGGACCTGAAGTAGGCAGAAATGCATCGGACTCAGACTCAGGCAACAGCCCAGCGTTAATGATCACTTTACTTTAGATCGTGTTTTAGTAATAGTGCAACATAAACATCATTGTACAGTAAAGTTGTTACTGAACAATACCGTTTACATGTTGAACACATGCACAAATGTTGAACACAATGCTTTTCTAACTCCAGTTTGTCCCTATTGTGGCTGCATGAACAGCGCTCTATTCAAGCTGCATGAACAGCGCTCGAGTGCTCAGTTTCTGCACCCTCAATGTCGCAACAGTTCTACTAGATGGCTCTGATAGAAGGGAGACGGGGAGTCGGGGGAGAACTCACGGCCTCCGCCGGCGTTCGGAGCTGGGTTTGTGGGGACAACGGAGAGGAGAAGCCGACCCGGCTTGACACTCGACGAACAGTTAACTTGTGATTCCTGGTGTTTACGTAGGACACAACAGGGCTAGTCACCTCGCTTGTATTATTAAAAAGAACCGGTGTTACGTTTGTAACCTATAGTTATTTGCGAACTGACAATATCAAGCTTTATATAATATCAAGTCAACGATATGATAAAGCAGGGGTTTTCAACAGGTGGTCTGGGGACCACATGTGGTCCCTGAGAGGGTTCCAGGTGGTCCCTGGCTAAATGATGGAAAGTTGGTTAACCAGATGTAACTCTTGAGAGTGTAAAAATGAAACCAAATGGACCCTTGCGGGTCCATTTCTGGTTTT
This sequence comes from Benthosema pterotum, assembly GCA_039105355.1. NCBI lineage: Eukaryota > Metazoa > Chordata > Actinopteri > Myctophiformes > Myctophidae > Benthosema > Benthosema pterotum. The sequence goes on from CM076973.1 coordinate 48,329,893, forward strand.
ATTTTCACACTCTCAAGAGTTAAAAACTTTCATCGTCTGAATTAGCAATATTTAATTAAGAAGTCTACACTGTCTTGGCGCATTCTGAAAAAATGGTGGTCCCTGAGATGAATAAGGTTGAAACCCCCTGTGATAAAACATAATAACAAAATGTATGTTACAAACCTTGCTTCATGGAAAAAAGGCACTTCCCAATCCTCCTCCGGCTGTCGTAGCATGTGTTGAGTTTGGACATCAGTTCCACTAGAGCAAATGGCTCTGCAGTCTGCACGCGGTGAAGTTAAATTCAAGTTGAATAATCCACCCAGATAGATATTCGCTAATCTTAGGGACCGTCAACAAATTACAGGTTTCATTTTTTGCTAAATGCAATATCTCCTACAAAAAAAACACAGCAAAACCACAGTTGGCTCTGCACTGGCTTCCCTCCATAACCTGCTGGTTGGACTGCACAATGCGCATGCCCGAAGTTCAAAATTTAACCAACAAACTGGGTAAATACCCTAGTAGTTTAACTACCTTGTTGGGTAAACCAAGTCTACCCAACAAACTCCATTGGAAATTCTACCCAATACAGAATTACTACATACCAAACACAACAACTATGAGATTTGGGTTATTAGATAACCCATTTAAAGTAAAAATAACTAAATTAAATTACCCAACTAGCCCTACCCTGGGCTGGGTAGGGCTAGTCTACCCAACATTTTTTCTGCCCCATCAGCGGATGGGGCAGAAATTAGCCTGCGGACTCTCAACTGGTACAGCTCAATTTTTAAGGACGCCCAGTTTTGCATGCATTGAGCTATGGATGCCCATTTTCACAGCGTTTCTATTGTCATCATCTGACAGCCCCAATGTATAGAATCCAATCAATCCTAGACTACTATACTGTATGCTCTCAGAGTTGCAAACCCGTATGGGTCCATTTGGTTACAAACTGCCATTTACTGTAGTTGGGGGGGAGCTCATTTTGGGAGCCAATGGTTTTGAGGACCACCCAGACAGGCTTTGCCCCTCAGACACGTACATACTACGTATTTTCAACGTATTTGTGGATCTCTGCCGGTTTATATTGCCCCCAAAGTGACAGACCTGACTGACAGATGCGTGTATGTACAGACGCAAATCACTGCTGCCGTTTTTTTGTTTTGTTTTGATGCTTAACGATTCACTGCAGATTTTCTTGGTGTTTTTGTACTTCCGTTCCAGTCACGGTGCAGTAACAGCACAATGATGTGTCGTGAGAGCTCCAAACAGTGTATCAAGGTGCTCCCGTATCCATTAAAACGTTGGGCTGGCCATTAAACGTGTCTGTACCTTGGCATTAAGTAGCTCTATCCATCACTGTTATGACTGAAATCTCCTCAGTCTATGTGGTCCACAGAGAGCCTAGACCACTCCACTGGAGACCCAACACAGAAATATGGACCACTTAATGCCATGTCCAAGTAATGAACAAGGCAAAGGAACAAAGGAATAAGCTATATATCATGGCTCTCATTTTACAATAGTGATGGACATTTCAACAGGATTATCAAAAGATGACCACAAATAAATCATACTGGGCCTCTGAATTTAAGAAATTACTTGGGCATCTTCATGCATATGAAGTACAAATTAAGCACACTTTTGAGACATGGATTCAAACCGCGAACCCCCAGGTAATGACCTGCTAAGCCAAACTGATGGAGTACTATGAATGATGACAGCCTTTGATGTCTTCCACGTTGCCAATACGCCTTTCCTCACTGAAGTGGGGTGATAACAGGCTCTAGCCCGGCTGAAGCGGTGGTTTTCACACACGTCTAGACAAGTGATTCTGACAAGAGGTATGGAATATCTGCCATGGTGGCCGGGTCTATCCCACTGGCACTAAACATTCCAAAATGGAGCTTTTCATCTTGCAGGCGGTCAATGAAGCGTATCACTCAGGGCTCAATGGACACAGCCAATCTAACGTGACGTAAAAGGCACCATCAAAAAATCCAGAGCAAAATGCCACGTTCCTTTCATTGAATCGGGTGTTTGAAGTTCTGGCAGTATCACAAATACACACGGACACATGCACAAGTCTATTCACAGGACATAATTCTCCATGAATATGACGAACTCCAGCACAAACTGCATGTCGGCAGAGGTATAGTCCAGGGGTTTTCAACCTTTTTGACACCAGGGACCACCATTTATTCATTCAGCATTTGAGCCACAGACCACCATTTGATGACATTTTCACCCCAAACACCTAAAAACTAAAGAATTCTTTTGGTCTTGTCCACAATTCCAGGCTGGATTTTGCAGACAAAACCGTGTAGACTTCTTAATTAAGTGGTGCTAATTGAGATGATGAATATTTTAACTCTGAGAGTGTAAAAAATGAAACCAAATGGACCCGCAAGGGTCCATTTGGTTTCATTGTTACACTCTCAAGAGTTACATCTGGTTAACCAACTTTCCATCATTTAGCCTGGGGACCACCTGGAACCCTCTCAACGACCACCGGTGGTCCCCGGACCACCTGTTGAAAACCCCTGATATAGTCAAGTGTGGTGGTAGTGATGTGACGCGAACATTCAGCACACCTGCTAGTAAATCTGTTCATTAATTTGTAATTAATAGAAGGTTCTTTGCCACAACATGCAGGATGACATGAATCACATCTGCGTGAGATTGCTTGTTCTCATCAGGGAGCGATACTTACACTCGCCTGGCGCATATTTCACTTTTAATGGCTCTCTTTCCATAACCACATTGAAAAGATATGTTTTTTTGGGCTCAGAAGATTCCATTAGTAACTTGTTTTTTTTAGTGCAGTGATAATTATACAACTGATACAGTCCCCTAATGTTACATGACAGACATTGGCAAAGTGATATTTTAATCAGGATCAGGAAGCAATTAGTTCACAGTTTCATGTATGAGGCACTTATGTATCAAAATAAATTTGTTTAATTTGTTCTGCTATTTATTATGTTGTTGCTGTCATTTTACAAAATACATTTTCTAATTAAGTAGACCCTTTTTTAAGTAAACAGTTTCATTCAGTTTAATTTCATAAGAATTAAAGAACTGTCTGTTTGTTTATAGATTTTCGATCACTTAGGATCTTCTTCAGGAATATTTCTGAAGTATATATGTCGGTTAAAGCAAAGGAGCTGAGTCTGGCAACCAGTGTTGTGGGCTTTATTTCACAACACTGGTAGGGTTGTAGGGTTTTAGGAGGCCAGTGAAGTAGTTGCTTTGAATGCTAGGGTGAGAGTTTTGAACACTGTGCATGCAGCGACTGGGAGCCAAGGGAGGGAGTGGAGGAGTGGAGTGACGTGAGAATTTTGGCTGGTTGAAGACCCAGCGGGCTGCGGCATTTTGGATCACGTGCACGTGCTGGACGTGCGTGGTGGACGTGCATGCTTTATTGCTTGTCTGTCTTTGTTTACCAAACTCTTCATCATTTTGCTGGGGACCACCTCAAACCCCTTCAAAGCCAATCAGCGATGTACGGACCACTTCCGTACATCTACAGTACATTATGTCAGGGGTTTTCAAACTTTTTCATACCAGGGCCCACTATTTATTCAGAATTTGAGCCACGGACCACCATGTGATGACATTTTAGACCCACCAACCCCAAACCCAAAGATTTCTTCTGTTTTTATCTACAATTCCGGGCTGGATTTCGGAAACATAACAGGCAAATATAGATCTCTAGTTGTGTAGATTTGGGCTAGTTCAGATGATGAATATTTTAACTCTTGAAAGTGTAAAAATGAAACCAAATGGACCTGCAAGCGTCCATTTAGTTTCATTTTTACACTCTCAAGAGTTACGTCTGGTTAACCAACTTAACTCAGGACCACCTGGAACCCTCTGAAGGACCACTGTTGAAAACCCCTGCATTATATGATAACAAGTTATACATTCCTGAATCCTCAAATAATGCCATGGTCAGCATACTGTGTGTGTGTGGGTGTGGGGGGGGGCTGCTGTCGAGAACTGTAAATTGAGACTTCACTGAGCATCTGTTGAAGAGCTATAACCAATACGTGCTCGGCTGAGCATCTATTAAAGGACATATGGCCAGAGGGTATGTCTTGTCTGTGAGCCACTGCACTGCATAAGGAAAAGGAAGAAATAAACACGAGCCACAGGAAAGAAAGAAAGAATGCAAGCAGCTCTCAGAGGTTCCCAACCACTGATACTACAGTACCACTGATGGTACTACTGTACCACTAATGGTACCTTAGCACCATGAATACGTGTGTGGCATACAAAATATAGGATAATTTTGTGAAGAGGGTTTTGTTTTTGCTTGAATTATGTCATTTTCCAAAGTGAGGAGGTGGTGGAAAGCATCTGTTAAGGAAAAGTATGGGTAACACTTTACTTGAAGGTCACCTTTATACTGCATTATAAGCTCATTTATAGTGCATTATAATACATTTATATATATATTATAAAACTAGTTAGAAATCTCCATAACCAGTCGTAATATAAACTACAGACGTGAACATGAATATCTGCCCACTTTACTTAAAGGTCTCAAAGCCATCCTATAGGAAGTTATTGTTGTTTATAAGACATTATTTCATGTAATAAACACATGGTTATAATGCATTGTAACACAGTGTATCATTTCTATGTGCCTTTATAACTGACTAATTGATAGTAGTTATAATGTACTGTTCCTTTGTTATAATACATTATAAATGTAGTTATGAAGAGTTATATATGGTTATGAACATTTATAACAAGTCTTATAATGCATTATAAATGGCTTGTAATGCATTATAAAGGTGACCTTTAAGTAAATTGTTACCAAAGTATTGATGCTGTATAGAACTACTCTGCTATACACTGTAGTTTACATCCGTAATTCAACAATTTAATTCAGGCATTTACCTCTTAATCCACAGCGCCTTACAGCATGTAAAAACATCACATTCTAATACATCTTCTTCCGTGTGTCATCGTCAGAACTCCAGCTCAGTAGCGTGCAGCCATGCCCTCGTTTCAGGTCCCACATCAACTAGGCCGGGCCTCCATGGGTGGTTAAAACAGGGGACAGGTGGTGATTATTTGGTCAGCGGTCTGCTCCGGCTCCCCACACTCACGCGCCGCTCCGTCCGTCAGCCCCCCACTTTGTCATGGATGATTTAACCCGTCCAAACCTAGTCCGCAGGGTCCATTGCCGGCATGGCAGTTCCTCTCCTTCAATGCCACCTCCCGGGTCCTGGATGTAGCAGTGAATGAATGTGGGTTGGCCTAGCTGACTCCCACTCCTGTTTCCAGGCTGCTTATTTAATATCCTATTGCAGGGCTGCCCAAAAAGGTAGATTGTGATCTACCAGTAGATCACACAGACCGTGCAGGTAGTTTACGACAGTCCCCATAGATCTGTAACTCTTGAGAGCGTATTTGGTTTCATTTTACACTCAAGAGTCCACGCAATTAGAAAATGGAAAATAATTGTTATTTTGACCAATGTTTTGCCAGTTCTCTTTTCCAGTGTGAAAGTTTTGGGTGTAAGAAACTGAACTAAACATCACAAAATCTCAATTCCAACGCCAAATGCTGTTTTGAAACGTCATTAGCAGCTTATACAAAAAAACCTCCCTCTATTTTTCAATATAAGTGCATTATTCTTAAACACTATAACAGTAAGTAACACCATCACCAGTATTTCTCAGCTCAAACCTTCTAGGGGGCCTTGAAATTTTCAGTAATGGAACAATTACATTGTAGATGTGTAGATCTTGTTGATCCGTCATTTTGAAAGTAGCTCTCAAGTCAAAAAAGTGTCCTATTGTTATGAAGATAGAGGCTATGAGGCCCATCAGGTTTGCTTTGATGTGTAACCTGGACAGACGCATGCATGAACAACCTTGTATTGAACGCATGGAGGTGGATGATGCAGACAGTAGTCAGGGAGAGAAAAAGTCAGACCAGCAACTAAAGGCTTTAATACATCCATAATGTATGCAAACATTTTACTTTCTTTCTTCCTTTTTCCGCCTGAGGGAATCTTTAAGTGTGTGCGTGTTTATAAGTTTATAACCGCAATTGTTCTTTGGAATAGAAAATAAAAACCTGGGGGGTGTCAACATCTACTGTATATACAGTGTGTTTATTATTAACCTTTGAATATTCAAAACACCAAACTCTTCAAAGCGCTCCACTGCCTGCCAGTGTGTGACTCTGCCAAAGGCTCAGCAGCACAGCTGCAGCTCATCATTCCATGATTAGTCTGTGCCACCTGCAAGTCTATGGAATGTTGTAGGTGATGTTGTGGAGAATGACTGCTTTTACAAGTCTATGGAATGTTGTAGGTGATGTGGTGGAGAATGACTGCTTTTACAAGTCTATGGAATGTTGTAGGTGATGTTGTGGAGAATGACTGCTTTTACAAGTCTTCCAGTCTGTCACCCTTGGAAACATACTAGTTGTTTTGACTAAAAGCTTAAAGCGTGATCATGTTTGTTGTTGTTGTTGTTGTTGTTTTATATACTGTATGTTAATATCATGTACGTAAATATATATGTTAATTACATTTAGAAGATTTCAAACACTTTCGTGGTGGTCTGAGTGTAATAATATGTGGGTTTTAGATGTTTTAGATTTGAGCCGTGAGCCCAGTGCCGTGTCTCTGATGCCTTCAACACTACTTCTACTGGAGTCTGGACTACATGTTGGCTCAATAAGACAGCCCTCACTCTATCCACAAGGAGGAGGAGTGCCCCCAATGAACTGTGGGAATTGTAATCCAGGAAGCAGTGTCAATGACATTGAGAGCCCGATTCTAAAATATCTAAAACCACCACTGAAAGTGTTCTACTGTAAATCTCCTCATGCCAAATCTCTATCTTTAACCTATTCCTCTTCGTGCCCAAACTCCAAGCTTATGAAAAGTCTTTGAGGTCCACCTTTGAAAGGCCTGGAGGTTTAATATAAGCCTTTTAGCTGAGGCGTGAACGCGTTGCAGGATGCCCAGGCCTGGCTGTATACGGCCACATCCAAAGCTCTTCTGCAGTACTAAGGTCTGATTGTGCTCAACCATTTAAGCTTCCACATTGGACTATGGGGCAGCGGGATATGGGCAACCTTGAACTTTGATAAACTTTCTCATTCACAGAGAATATTATTCTCTGTGAAAGAGAGAATATTATTCTCTGTGAAAGAGAAAGTTTATCAAAGTTCAAGGTTCTACTTTATTGTTACACATTGAGGCTATGTTTCGTATACACATTTAGTTCATAGAAAGATACAATTTCAGCACAATAATGCAATCAGAGTGCAGGGGGCTTTTCACACTGTCTGTCCATCCATTTATCTTTCCATACCGTCCATACCGTATCCAAGGTGCTGTACATAGTGCATTACATTCACCCATATTATGGCCGAACCCATGCAAGGCACAACCAGCACATCAGAAGCAATTTGGGGTTCAGTGTGATGACAAAGGACACTACGACATGTAAAACAGGAAGAGCCAGGATTCAAACCTCCAACCCTGTTGGGTAATTTGGGCACATTTGGACATATGCTTATCGCTGGTTTTACCTACTGTAAAGCATATTGATGCGGTTAATGGTGGTCACATATAAGCAACCTAATAAATGGAATTGCTCAATACCGACAGCTCGCATTGAGCAATTATATACAGTATGAATATACAGTATGTAGACTTTTTTTAGCCAATAAAAAAACTATGCCAAATCTCCCTCTTCAAACAACAGAAGAAGGCTGCTGGACTATAGCCTATTTGACACCACTCTCCCATGCATTGGAAGCACATTGTCCACATTGTGGAATGCCTTGTTTCTGAGTTATGAAGTGGCAGAACAGTCTACAAGCAGATAAAAGGTTAAGAGGACAATTATAACTGGTGATTTATGAGTAAAAAACAAAAAACAAAACAAAAGTAGTATGTGCAGACAATTGTATGCACAAACAACATGATATCATTATATCATGCTGTTGCAGTGACAGCACTTTATGGAGGTTTCGCTATCTCTAACTGACTCACACACACACCTCTCTCTCTCTCTCTCTCTCTCTCTCGCATAAATGATGACGTTGCCAGAGCTATGAAAGTATGTCGAATACCTCTTTTTAATGTACCTCCATATTCAAGTTGTCTGTGTTTTGACCTGTATAACTCACTCTGGACATGTCTTGTCCTACAACGCTTGAGTAGACATAGTTTTTACTCTATTGTACCTATTTTTATTCCTCATACGCTGCACACGCTGCACACGCTGCACACTGTTATATTATTCATGTCAACAGTGGTGGGAATTCATTCCGGACGTATCTGTATTGAAGGAATTGATAGTTACTATATACAGTAGATTCTCATGATCATGACAAAACAGAGATGAGAGTCAAAAATCATGATTGCGATTTGAAATTCAATGGAAATTCAAATTCAATGACATGAGTTGTGTCTGTCCGTGTGTCTCTCAAAACAGCCAGAGTTGTGAACTTTTTATCAAGTAGGTCAGATATTGTAATCCTACAGTTGGCTGCATGCTGCCTTTATTCTCTCTGCAGGCTCTCACTCTGCCATTACTCTCTCCAGCAGCACTCCACATGAACAGAAACCAGGGCTTGACACTAACACGTGCCCGCTTGCCCGGGGCAAGTAAAAAAATGGTGGGGCAAGTGAAGACTGCTACCTGGTTGCCCGATCGGGCAAGTGTGCAAATTAGTAAACTATAACACAACACAAGATAAATTTGTCTTGAAGGCAGTCATTGCGCTCTGCCTCTGTGTCTTTCCTGCTTTCTAGCTATCCACAATTCCAGGCTGGATTTGGGAAACAAAACAGGCAAATTAACATACACATCAAAATGACCATTAATCTTCTACATTCTGTAGTTGTGTAGACCTGGGCTAATTAAGATGATGAATTTTAACTCTTGAGAGCGTAAAAATGAAACCAAATGGACCCGAAAGGGTCCATTTGGTTTCATTTTTACGTTCTCAAGAGTTACATCTGGTTAACCAACTTAACTGGGGACCACCTGGAACCTGGGGGGCAAGTCACCATGACCTGAGGGCAAGTAGAACCTGACTTGCACTTGCCCGATGGGCAAGTGCCTCGGAGACCTTAGTGTCAACCCCTGAGAAACACATAAGTTAGACCAGCGACTGAGCTGTTGATAAGAAAAAAGAAATACCTACAGAGCTGGGTTTGCTTCTGGCAAATGTATTTCCGTCAGACAATAAATAAATGAATAAAATAAAATAAAAATAAATGAACAACCAGATCTGTTAGATCTGTTTGGATTGCAGGCACTCAGTGATGAATGGTTGGCTATTACATTAGAGGAGGCAGACCAGAGGAGGACAGCTGTTGGCGACACTGAGAGGCTGCGATTTAAATCGATGACAGTCAATTACAAATTCAGTACAGAGAGTCACACATCTAAATGCGGAAGAGGTGTATATAATGTTTTTAGCAAAACAATGCTGTTAGAATTCTAATTAGAACAAAAATAAATATGCCCGCATTACCTGTATTTATTCTCTCCTTTATTCACTTTCATCTACATTATTGTAGATGTTGTGCTTCTGTTAACCCTTTCTGTACTAAACGCGTTTTGTTGTTTTAGCTGTTGAAAAATAGCAGATCTACAAGCTCATATCGCGCCACCGAGTGGCGCGATATGAGCTTGTAGTTCTGCTATTTTTGAAAATTTGTGAAAATGTGGTGCAAATCTTTGAATACTTTATTTCGGAAGCAAACATTTTTAACTTAAATCTTTGCTTCTGGGGGATCCCCTAGAACAGTGGTGTCAAAGTCATTTGGGGTGGGGGCCGCATTGGACTTAATGTGACTTTGGGGGCCGGAGCGCCGCGGTGCAACCAGTCGCAGACCGCAAGCATGCACGGCACACGCATGTTTATGTACACAGCCTTTACTTCTATACAGTATATCACACAAGTAATATTTATTATTAAGAATAGCTATTAATATATTAATGACTTTTCATTATTGGGTTTTATACTTGTAGCCTAGATTAAGACATTTGCTATGAAAGATGCTATTTTTATTTACAGAGCATCAATAAACCATACGAAAATAGCATTTAAATTTCAAATACTAAAGTAAGTAAGTATGTATAGTTAACTAAGTATAGTTCTCGGTTATACACCCTTGTACTGCTGAAGTATAGTTCTCGGTTATACACCCTTGTACTGCTGAAGTATAGTTCTCTCGGTTACACACCCTTGTACTGCCGAAGTATAGTTCTCTCGGTTACACACCCTAGTACTGCTGAAGTATAGTTCTCTCGGTTACACACCCTTGTACTGCTGAAGTATAGTTCTCTTGGTTACACACCCTTGTACTGCTGAAGTATAGTTCTCGGTTATACACCCTTGTACTGCTGAAGTATAGTTCTCGGTTATACACCCTTGTACTGCTGAAGTATAGTTCTCGGTTACACACCCTAGTACTGCTGAAATATAGTTCTCACTTTGCAGTGCCAGCAGCCTAACCTGGTAAAACGACTCCCCCTGCTGGACAACATGCATTACATGCCGTTCAGAAGAGAGCTCAAAAGCATTTCTTTAAACGATCATAACTTTTGATAGGAACGTGCTAGAGACTTACTTTTTTTTTTTGATAGACTCAGACATTTTTGCTCTACAAGCCTGGGGCCGGATTAAATCATCTCGCGGGCCGGATCCGGCCCGCGGGCCTTGACTTTGACACATGTGCCCTAGAACAACATGTTTTTAGATGGGGTTCTGCAGCTAAATAATAGATATTTCTGGGGGTCCTTCCTATGAAATATGTGAAGCATCACTGACGCAGAAAGAGATTCTTCCATAAAAACTAGAATCTCGCTCCCGGGACTAGAATTTAGTGTCACAAACTAGAGTCGGGAACTAGAATCTAGTATCACAAACAGAAACTGGAATCTAAATTCAGAAACTACACTCTACTGAGAGGAACTATAATCTACCATGGGGGACTAGAATCTAGCATGAGGAACTAGAATCTAGCGTCGGAAACTAGAATCTAGCGCTGTCAACTTGAATCTAGCATCAAACTAGAGTCTGATCAGGACACAATGGGTTAACCTATAAATTGTCCATGTGTTTTCACAATCATACTGCTCCTAATACACGCCTCTTCCTGTGTCCTATCGCGGCTTCTCCGGTCTTCTGCAACAAACAATCCCTAGAGTTAAACATAAGTAATATATTTTCTTTACTTTTTTCTCATATAGGGAGGCTGTGTGCTGCTACCGATGGTCCAGCAGTTCCCTCTCCTCTGGGCCATGGCTGTGCATCTGCAACAGAGCAGATCACACCGCTTTGTGAGTATATGCAACATTTTTCAGCACTTTAATTTGCGCAACGGAGCATAAATCAAGCAAGAGGGTAAATCTTCTGGGATTGATGCAGCACGTGCTAGTACTTTAGGACAATCATACATCGTCCTTAAACTCACTGAACTTGTCCAGTCCAGTGCCCAGACTAGCATTGGCCATTACAGACTGTCATGTTCTGGTTATGGAAGTCAATGGAAACTGTCACAGCACCACCACCACCACCACCACACACTCTGTGCATTCTGCCTTTTGCTGACTCCATTAGTTATTTTGTGTGAAACTGTCCTTGGGCAAGACCCTGAACCCCTAATTGCTCCCCATGTGCAGGTTGGTGCCTCAACCTTCAGTGGATGAATGTGTCTGAATAGGTGCAGCTAGTGGCTGAAAGCACTATAGAAATGCAGCATTTGACATCCAGATTACATGCAATGATGTGGGATGAAGTGAGGAAGTGAAAGAGGGCTGACAGGTGAAAGGATGTTTGACATTGTGTAAAACAATTGGTGTGCGTGTGTGTGCGTGTGTGTGCGTGAGAGAGAGACCGAGAGAGAGAGAGAGAGAGTCAGAGTCTGTTCTCCTATATGGCAATGGATGCTGGACCCTGCTGGCTGCTGTCTCTGATATAAAAGCAACACATGTCCATCAGCTTTCACCTCAGAAGTTCTCCTGTTAAATACACTTTTCCTGTTAAATACCCTTCTACTCTCCTACTGTGTTAAATATACCTCAGACATTGGGGACTATTATGCCAGTCGTGTGCATGATTCCTTCTCCATGTATTTTTTATTTTTTTTTGTAATTCTCCAGGTGTTTTCATTCCCTATTAATTGACATGTAGCACCTTCATGTCACATTCATTTGACATAACTATAGGACAGCTATTGGAGCACGGCCTTGCACGCATGCATGCAAGGCCATGGCTAAAGTGCTGTAGTCGGCTGTGGATGTTGTGCTTCTGTTAATTCATGTTTGAGTCACAACCAAGGACAGCACTACACTATAGGCTAGCATCAGAATAGTGGTTCAGAACCACTATTAACCACCACTTACTATTCACTTACTATTTTTCTGCCTTTTGCTGACTATTAGTTATTTGTTAGTGTCAAGATGTCCTTGAGCAAGACCCTGTGTGTGTGATAAGTGCATCTAGAGCTTTGGCTGAAGGCACTATCCAGTTTGCATGACAGAGGTCTGACAGGTGAAAGGAGGCTGCTTGACATGTGTGAGAGAGAGAGAGAGAGAGGGAGAGGGAGAGAGAGAGAGAGAGAGAGAGAGAGAGAGAGAGAGAGAGAGAGAGAGAGAGCAGTAATTCCTTCTCCATGTTCTTTTTCAATGGTGATTCCCCATGTGTTTTCATTTCAAATATAAATATACACAATGTTATCGTTGCATGATAATATTGTGTTTGTTGTCATGATCTGACACAACCCGAGTTGGCTTTGTCCGCGGCACAATCATGTTTTTATTAGCCATTTTCAAAAAGTCTATGAGGAAAATAAATGAGGATCCCGTTTTTGGAACACAGGCGATGTCATGCAGCTCTATGGTGGTTCAGAACCCTGGACAGCACCACACTGTAGACTAGCATCAGAATAGTGGTTCAGAACCATGGACAGCACCACACTGTAGACTAGCATCAGAATAGTGGTTCAGCACCAGGGACAGCACCACACTATAGAGTAGCATCAGAATAGTGGTTCAGCACCAGGGACAGCACTACACTATAGAGTAGCATCAGAATAGTGGTTCAGCACCATGGACAGCACACCACTAGTGATGCGCGGGTCGACCCGTAACCCGCGGGTCCCGCGGGTTAACCGCGGGCCGGGTTGGGCCGGGTCAAGAAATGTTCACTTTCTTTGTGGGGCGGGTTGGGGCGGGTCAGATAATGTATAATAAATTTCAAACAGAATTTGCAGGGGCGTGCAGTAGTGATGTGCGGGTCGACCTGTAACCCGCGGGTCCCGCGGGTTAACCGCGGGCCGGGTTGGGCCGAGTCAAGAAATGTTCACTTTCTTTGCGGGGCGGGTTGGGGCGGGTCAGAATATTGTAACATGCGGGACCCGCGGGTCATGAAAAAACCTGACCCGCACATCACTACACCACACTATAGAGTAGCATCAGAATAGTGGTTCAGCACCAGGGACAGCACTACACTATAGAGTAGCATCAGAATAGTGGTTCAGCACCGGCAGTGAGGGGCTGTCTGCGATTTCTGGATATTCCTTGCCAACAGCCAACCAAAACCTGTCCAGGCTTAGTTCTTTGAATTTTCATTTGCCATTCAATGTCGTACTTTATGTCAATTAACTGGTCTTGCTCCAGATCGGATTAGATATGCCCCCAGTAAACGTGAAACCGTGTTTAATGTAATCCTCGCGGTACAGTCTGGCGCAGCCTTTCTTAGTTGGTGTCACCGTTGCCCCTTCGCTGGCCGGCAGTGAGGGGCTGCTTGCTGTGCCGTCGTCAGATGAAGATTCGGTGGCACTGTATGCGCCGCTGTGGGGCAGCACTGCGGGATCTGGTGGTGGTGCCTTGGGCTTGAAGGGACCGAAATGTAGCGTCTTCTGGATGCATCTCCGTTTGGCTGTTGGTTCCATGTTGTACAACCCAGTGCAACTGATAAACTAAGCTTGTAGCTGGGATATGTATACAGTAAAGTTGTTCCATACAGACAAAGACATTCGCATTAACATTTCTATTGTTAATGATGAGCCCTGTGACGCACATAATCACACCTATTGATGAGGTGCGATTAAGTGCGCCCGGCCGCCATTAACATGTTGTTTTTCTCGCACCTTAGAACAATGGACTGCAGTATCGATTGGTTTTGGGGTTTGCTAAGGAATTTGATGGGCAATTCTCACGGCACACTTGGACTTGCCCCAAGTCACACTAAAGTGACGCGGCACAGTCGTTGGGAATGACTGCTATAGAGTAGCATCAGAAAGTGGTTCAGTGCCATGGACAGCACTAGACTATACACGAGCATCAGAATGGTGGTATAGTACCATGGACAGCACTACAGTATAGACTAGCATCAGAATAGTGGTTCAGAACCATGCAAGAGATGTGCATCACACGGCCGCAGTGGCTCAGGGGTAGAGTCACCGGATGGTAAGGCAAGGTTGTCGGTTCGATCCCGGGCTCCTGCAGAGTTAGTGTCAAAGTGTCCTTGAGCAAGACACTGAACCCCTAATTGCTCCTGATGTGCTAATAGGTACCTTGCATGGTTTCCACTGCCATCAATGTATGAATGTGTGTGTGTAAATGCTTGAATGCAATGCACAAGCTATGTAAAGTGCTTTGGATAAAGGTGCTATATAAATGCACCATTTACATTTACATTATAGGCTAGAATCAGGATAGTGGTTCAGAACCATGCAAGGAGACTCAACAGAGGCATTCACTCATTTGGTGTTAGGCGCTTTGTTTTACTCAAATAAAGTATGCATATGTTTTACTAGGGCATAAAATAGTGTCAATAGTGCAATAAAAAACAAGTAAAAGTCTTGAATGCAAAATGCACTTGAGTAAAATACATACTGTACATTAAACTAATTATATCTGAGATCTTACAGGGTAGAAGTAAATGTATGGGAAATACTCAACTAACAAAGAAATACCTAAAAAAAATAATAGTTACTGGTATTGTTCCCAGTTGGCATAGCAAACAGCTAGAGGTTAAAAAGGGTCATGCTAAATATAAAAAAGCCATTTTATTTACACATACCAAAGAAGGCTGGTTCAATCTTTTCCAAAGCGTAATAATGTAAGATTCTTCTCGATAACGTGGCATACAGAATACCGTCTTTGTTGCGTACGGTGATTTCCGTGGCCTCATTTCTGTGAGATATCGTAGGGGAAAATAAAATCACCAGCTTTAACGCGACAGTGGTTATTTTTCACCCGGACAATGTGGGGGAAAGATGATCGCCACTTGAGATTGTGGGCTGTAAACAGTTGTAATGAATTGCTCCTCCAAAAATGGTGTACTTCTGTGGGAGTTTAAAAATAAGCACCGTGCACACTGGAACTATGTGTGTGTGTGTGTGTGTGTGTGTGTGTGTGTGTGTGTGTGTGTGTGTGTGTGTGTGTGTGTGTGTGTGTGTGTGTGTGTGTGTGTGTGTGTGTGTGTGTGTGTGTCCGTGCATGTCAATATTACACCAATATAATTAAATCCAACTGGATATTGCCTGTGATTGTATTACTGTACTATTATTGTGGTATGGCATAAATACAGACATAAAGCAAACACATCTTGTATGAGGCATCAATGTTAAGCATCATGCACTGAAAATCATATTTCCCTTGTATAGCATCACACACAGGCTTATAGAAAAGGTGAATAATATTAATAATGATAATAACAACCACAAGAGCATCTTCTAAAGGCTTCAAAGGAAGGAGGGTGTAAATGAACCCATTATTTGCTTGATTAGCCTGACTTCAAAGCATCATGACACAGCATTAAAGTCCCAGGGTAGGTACCTACGCAAATGTAAAGGGATCTATCTTTATATAGATGTGGCCTATACTGTCTGGTGATGACAGTATTGTCGTTTACTATACTCTATACTAATAGTATCTCTATACTAATTAGACAGCAGCATAGCAACAAAAACAATGACACTGCAATTAGTTTCTGCCAGTAGTGCATTTTTTTCTCATAGCACTCTAATCCTCAGGTTGCACAATACCTGGTTGTTACATAGGTAGGTATACACATTACACAAGTTAGACTATTGCAATTTGGGTCCTCAATGTAGAGCAAACCTGCGCATTATGAAGCCCAAGGCCAAATGGGGCCCTTTGGCTGACATTGACCAGACTGTGAAAGGTTACATGGAAAAATGAGAACCTACTTTCTAATGTTACCTGTCCTTACTGTATGCATGGACTAAACCTGCAATGATTTTATTTTTAAGCATGCATATTCACGTACACTCATGTTTGCCGGATTTTGTGTGTGTGATTGACAACCTGTTTGCCATTGTTTTAGAAACTTTATTTTTTTTAGGTAGCCTCAGCCTTTTTTATTGCGTAATAGCAACATTTACTCTTACCAGCTTGTCAACACAATGCCATTTACTGCTTTTTATATAGAAATAAAATGTATACTTGAGCCCGGCCCTCCGTTCACTATGTTCACTTTCTCATTTGGCCCCTTGGGAAAAATACTTTCCCACCCCTGATATAGAGGGTATGGGCAAGAAGTGAATCTAGTGGCAAGGTGAGTGACAAAGTCAGTAACAATGTTATGTAATGTCGTTTAAAGACATTTAATGCAATCAAATAGGAGCTTCCTGTTTGGATACATTGGAGCCTGTCAAGACCAGAAGGTTTTTGCCACTGAGTCAGTAGGCATTCCTTCATAGCATCAAAGTATGATGGTGTCACACACACAATTTCTATTGCAGTAAAATGGCCAAACAAAAATACCAGTAAGGTTAAAAGTTACTAGAACAATAATGGCTGGTATTCTCGATCAAACTTGGTCAGGTATGGTGTAATTCTTCTTATTGAATTAGGTCTGTGGGCCTTGTGTTAGGCCAAAATCATATACCACCATACCTGGGCCTGGGCTTAAATAATTACCCATAGTATTTACCCTCCAATGTTGCTCTGGCTCATGGTTTTGCTCATGCAAAACCATGAATTTGTTCATAGGATCAAGTAAATTGATATGTGTTTTACAGTAGTGGCTTTTTCATATAAAATGAGATGCATATATTTTTGGATATACTGCCTAATTTGCATATTGACAATGAATTAACACAATCAATTATGCACACCTAATTCCTAATTAACATTACCTTTGTGGTACTAATAAGAACCATAAAGAAGTGAACCTGCAGTTCCTGTTGGTAACAGTGGAAAGGAGCTCTCTGTGTACAACTGCTTTTTAAACAACTGAAACCATGTGGAGCCTAGAGACGATATAAATATCTAGTGGTATGAAAAAAAAAAGAAGTGAGAAAGAAGAGGAAAAGAGAGAGCAGTATGTGACAAAACAGAGAGAACATAATGGAGAGATTGACATTAAAGCTTGAACTTGTGCCGCCACAAATTCTGACCCCAGGACAACACAGGAGAGATAATGGTTAGCCATAAATATTAAATAAATGTGGCGTGTGTCAGTTACAGTGTCAATATGTGGTGTGGTGTGTGTGTGAGTGTGTGTGCACGTCTTGTGTCTATAGGTGTGTGAGCGCATGTACAAAACCCTCTGAGGGTTAAGATGGCTGTAAGCCGTGTCAGTAAAACAAAGCACAGAAGTATACAATACAAGAGCATGTTGACTGTGTATAAGAGGTGTGTGTATAAGACTCGCTAAAAGATCAATAACTCCCAACAGATTTATGTGGAAAGTCAATGTTTTGGCCCCCTCGGCTCCACTCTCTCTTCTACTGACACTATATCAACTTATCCACAACCATCCTCACGAGAGAAGGAGACTATGTTGAACTACAGTACATGAACCAACATACTCTGGACATGTTATAGTACGCCATTGGCATTGATCTACAGCAATGCAATGAGATATGCAATGAGAACGTAAAAAACATTTTTACACTCCCAAGAGTTAAATTATTCATCTGAATTAGCCCAAGTCTACACAATTAGAGAAAGTAGGAGATTAATGGTCATTGTAACCTGTATGTTTGCCTGGTTTGTTTCCCAAATCCAGCCTGGAATTATGGACAAAAGCAAAAGACCTTTAGTTTTGGGGGTCTGTGGGGCTAAAATGTCCTCAAATGGCAGTCTGTGGCTCAAATGCTGAATAAATGGTGGGCCCTGGTCTCAAAAAGGTTGAAAACCACTGCTCTATAATAATAGCTGTCCGTGTAGACATATTTATCTGTGTTTCTCTATGGAACTGACCTGGCATGATGTGAGGTGAGAGCTGGAAGCTGCCATGGAACCATGGAACCATGGAACCATGTCTCGGGGTGTAAGGTGACCTCTATACCTCCTAGCGGGGCGCTGCAGTGACAGATTGTCCAGGATAAAGACTGTCTCAGCGTGATTCACTTTATCGCTGTTCCAAAGGGTCAGATAAAGCTTTGCGTGCATAACTCTGTGGCTGTGAGGGGGGCACAGGGCCGGATTTAGCCAGCCCTACTAGGGTGGGCTGGAAGAATGGCAGGGTGTATGGGCACCTCCAAAGTTTTTCATATGAATCAGTGGTTTTCAACCTTTTTGACAACAGGGCCCACTATTTATTCGCCATTGGAGACACGGACCACCATTTGATGGCATTTTAGCCCCACAGACCTCAAAATATAAGATTTCTTTTGGTTTTGTTCACAATTCCAGGCTTGATTTAGGATTATTTAACAGTCCAACATACAGATCAAAATGACCATTAATCTTCTACATTCTCTAGTTGTGTAGACTTGGGGCTAATTCACATGATGAACTCTTGAGAGTGTAAAAATGAAACCAAATGGACCCGCAAGGGTCCATTTGGTTTCCTTTTTACACCCTCAAAGAGTTACATCTGGTTAACCAACTTCCCACAGTTTAGCTGGGGACCACCTGGAACTCTCTCAAGGACCACTGGTTGAAAACCACTGATATTATCTTTCATTGGGTGGTCAGGATGCACGTTTGGGTGGGCTCTGCCCACCCCTGCCCCCCTCTAGATCCCGGCCCTGGAGGGGCATTGTGTCCTGCAGCTATAGTGTCTCCTAACAAAGCTCCATGCCTGCGGAGCACTGCAGGGCTGTCATGTGTATGACCAGACTGTATGTGCATTGTGTGAATTAGACCCACTGTGCCATACTGTGCGAATACAGTGAATAAAATGTTCTCCATGGCAACAGTGAGAAGCACTTTTATCGTCACGGTGTGCTCTTAAAATAGTCAACTCTGCTTTTCTATGCTGAATCCACAATCCATCCAGTTTCATATACACTATATACTGTACACTGTAAATATTCACTGTAAATTTACGGTAATTTACTGGCAACAAAGTTGCCAGCATTTTACTCTTATTTTACAGTACATCTACTGTAATTCATTTTACAGTAGATGTACCGTTAATTCAATTACAGTATATGCTTGTATTTTATGGGGTTTACTGTAATTTAACAGCATGCAGTTTTTTGTCAATACAGTACACTACTGTAATTTAAATGTGTTGTTATGGTAATTTAACAGCATATGGCGTTTTGATTTTTACCGTAATTTTACAATATATTCAAATATTCCTTTTTCACAATAAAAGCCATATCCTACAAATATAGAAATGTACATCAAAACACATAGGTATAGATATTCAACAGTTTATTTTTTATCAAAGTCAACAAGTCTCCATTACAACTTTGTCTTTTTCTTTTTTTTACGCAAATAATAGCAAAGACTTGTGAGGTCGGCAAACTAATATTTCTAATATGAAAAATACATGTAAAAGTAAAATAATAAATTCAATAAATACAGTTCCTATGGACAAACTGTCATGTAAAATCCTGAATGACAGGAAAATGCATTATAATCCAACATCACTGAGCACAGCATCACTGCATGAAATATTAGCATTCAGCATTAACAAAATATTTTAAACAGCAGTACACAGTTGAAGTGCAAATACTTAACGTGAATGTGAGAATTTGGGTAGCTATGCAGAAGCGAAGAGGCCTTGGCTTGGCTTGCATCACTTGGCTCCTCAATCGCCAGTGCCTGTAAAACAAACAACACACATATTTAGCAAAACAATGAATAATAACTTCACAATAATAAAAACAGGATTAAAGTGGGAAACTTTGAAAGGAGGTGGAGCTCGCACACCAGTAGTGTAGAGAACAGAAAATGTTCCAGTTACAGTAGGTGACAACCCACAGATCGAAAAGGGCAAAAAAAAGAAGGAAAAAAGAGAAAAAGAATAATGATTTGTTACAGTGCTATTAGAGTAGTAGCTGTGACATACCAATGAATTCCCACTCAAACTGCACACTGTCATCTTCTGGACCAGCTTCCCCGTCATCTTGGAGATGGCCGTTCCAGTGGTGGTGGTGGTGGAGAGGGTGGTGGTCTTGGTACTTCTTTCAAGGGTTATACCGACGAACCCCCTATGGAAAAATAATAAAAAACAACAACAAAAATAATTTTGACACAAACTTTAAATTGTATTTTTGTCTCCACCAGTATGGTGGTGACTATGTTTTACCCCCTGTCCGTCCGTATGTCTGTCCGTGCAACTGTTACGTCACCCATGAGGGTGATGTAACAGTTGACGTGACACCAGAGCTGGTGGAGACCTGTGACAGATCTAGTTTACCTATATTCTGGTGGGAGCATTCACACAAAATAGCAGATCTACCAGCTTACTATCTGAGCTTGGATTACCTACTGTATGATGTTTTAGGTAATACATACCTTTGAATGAACTCCAGGGTTCTGAAGGCCTTGCCTCTGTACTGAAGGTTGAAAATGTATCCTGACCTGGGTGTCCATCATCCACCGGCTCTTGTCATCAAGGGCTCATTCCCTGTTAAATACAGCATTTGAAATTAGATGGAGACACGTATAAGTATGTACTGTCTTGCACACTTACACACTTGCACATTTGACTCCAAGATGAATAAAATAATTCTCAAAAAAAGACTTATTGAACAGAAGACTCTCCCTATTTTTCATTTTCATCACAATTAAAAAACACTTTTAACCTGCCTTCACCTGCCCAATTACCAAGCTATCAAGAAAGCTAACAGAAAATGCAGGCTTTAGGCTGGTTAGTGAACTGCCCACAGCCCTCTTATGACACACAGACTGGTTTTTCAACTGTCCCTCCTATGAGGCACAGACCGAGTAGAAAAAGATTGTGGTATTTTATCATGAACATTACTGAGGACCACTTACGTATATGTGGTACATATTGTGGTCCTGTCAGCTGTTCAAAGGTTGCCTGATTCTGATGATAAAAATGAACATACTATGAACAAATGTACACATAGAGTATGCATACATTTATATGTACACGAAAATACATACTGAGCAGAACGAGTCCAGGGCTGGGCCGGTAGGGTGAATGCACCAACATCAACACTTGTGTTAGACCACTGAAAGGTTAAAATAAAGCAGAACACGAATTATTAATTAAGCATGTGTATAAAATTGAATCATAATTGATCCATAGGGTACCCACATTAGCAAAATCATCAGTGCATCTTTACTTTCTCCGAGTTGGGCTGTAAGAAGCAGAACTACATGCAGTCAAATCCCCATCCAAGCCCTGGGAAACAATGTACACATCACTTTCTCTGTATGTTTGCAACTGTCTGACATCCAGAATGAAGACATTTAAAAGAAGCACATGTGGCTTCTTGTGTGCCTCATAATTATATTAACATTGTCAGAGCAAGATTTTGTACACATCATGATATCATCTTGCTCACCTATTGATGTTTCAGAAAAGGGGAAAAAGTTGTGTAGCTTGAGCAATGTTTTTAGCAGCTAGCATGTATAAATATAGAAAACATACTGTATACTGTAAGGGACTTCCTTACCTTAAATCAATCTTCTTTTCTTCTTAACTTGTCAGACTTCTTTTTGCTTCTTCTTTTGTCCATTTGTGATGTTTGTTGACTATATTCTAATGGTTGGTTAAATAGAGTAAAGTAGAGAAGGCTCCTTTGCTGTCCACCAACTGACTAAATTTGAAAAGAAAACGTGGGTGTGGCCTATTTCCACATGACTTGGCAGAAAATATTGTATTTACTGTTAAAATACAGTCTAATACAGTAAAATAAAGGCACAAACTGTTAATTTACAGGAAAGGGATTATTTATTTAACGGTATTGTACTGGTAAATAACAGTTTCTACTGATATTTGTTAAATTACAGTATAAAGTGTGAATTTACAAGAAAGAGATGGCAATTTAACAGTATTTTACAGATTTTGTGAAAAACAGTAAGATACTGTTGAAAATCCACCGTAAATTTACAGCCATTGATTACAGTGTACTATTAATATTTTTATTTCTGTGTGGGGTAATATATTGATAGCAACTCTATTCATTGATTGGGTCCTGTGGTGGGAGTTGTGATGTAGTATTGGTGTGTGTGTGCGTGTGCGTGTGCGTGTGCGTGTGCGTGTGCGTGTTTGTGTTTGTGTTTGTGTGCGCGTGCGTGTGCGGCCAAAACAAAGCCGGGAAACCTTATCCATTACATTTATGTGATGTAACGTTCATAGCTGTGGCATCAGTGTCATGCATTACTCTGGCTGCACTAGAAACTCAATCCGTATTGTGAGCCTACCTTCACACCGGTATGGTATCAATTTCCTAAAACCAATGAAGAAAACTTCAAAAATTCAACCGTTTCAACCACAACTCAACCCTTCAATCAATAAAGTGCTGCACACAATCCTCAGGACTTGTTTTCTCATAACCGCCGCTTTCATTCCTCTGTCGGCTTCTCTGTAGATTTGTCATCATCTGTGAACGTTGACAAATCCTTTGTACTCAGTCTTGTGCTGTCAGGTTCGAACACATTTTCACAAGACAATCTAACACATGGACATAAAGACTCCATGCGGATCCTGTCTGGAGAGATGATGCATCTTTCCTACAACTGTAATTATGTGTTTTCTCAGGAACAGCTGTTGACTACAGTTGGTTCACATGAGGCTCGTACTTTTTGGGGACCGTTGCAGGTGCTATGTATGTTAGACATGTCCTTGTTCAGTGATGAGCACACTGTGCATTTTGCGTTGTTTAATGAAATGCGGAACAGGTGGGGTGGGAACAGGTGTGGTGGGAAAGTTCTCTTTTTTTCTGAAATAGTTCAGTTCATAGTTCATACATTTAAAAACGAACTAGTTCCGTTCATAGTTCATTGTTGAATTTTTAGAACTAAAGTTCATGGTTCAAAAAAAAAGAACTATTATAGTTCTTTTTCGTTCTTTTTTCCCCTCCCTCTTTTTTTTGTTCAAAATGGTTGCAGCCCATAGCCATATACAACTGAAGATGTCCTTAGTTGATTTGTGAAGATTTTATTATGAAGGCGCTCAGTTCAGTCCAGCCCTGTGCATCTCTGTGTGCTGAAAATAGAGCAGAAAATATCAGCAGAAATAGAGATCAACAAGCTCAAAGTGCGTCACTGAGTTTGTAGATCTGCTCTATTTTCAGCTCATTCTAGTCTTACTCTTGAACAGGGCTCAATGCTTAGCATTTTTCCAAGTTGGCTACTATTTTACAATATCAATTTATTAACATAGCCAGGTCGACTGAAAGCCCCAGTGATTCAGCTGTCTCGAAAGGTGGGGGCGTGGCACATGGTTTATGGCTGAACCACTGCTGAACCAAAAGTGAAAGTGAAAGTGTGAGTGTTAACACACTACTGACATGGTGGGGAGACAATATATAGCAGAAAAATGCATTTTGGAGTGATGTATATAGGTGAACTTGCATTTGACCCATTAGCCCCATTATAAGCTTATTTTGGGATAGGGGAAACAGCCATTAAGGAGCGTTTTCACAAAACAGCACCTGGACCACTTTTTTCTAAATAAATAACTGCAAATAAAGATAAAAAAAAAGTTTTGGGGTGAAATTCTCCTTTAAGCAAATGAGCCCGGGCCGTCGCGGCTATTGTTTCGGTCGGGTATCCCAACTCTATACAATAGCCCATATTGTTATATTAATAACAATGTGAAAGGGTCCCCCAAACCTTAAGGCCGCCTCTGCTTGTAATAGGCTAGCCTCGACACCCAGGCTTTCATTTTCGTCCGCCTTGCGCGAAAACGGAAAGCCTGGACTAACGCGCGTTGGAAAGTGGCCTTGAGGGGCGGGTGAACCTTCCGGGGTGGGCGTCGCTCTAAATGATGTGACGTAGAACAGCAGTGGACGGGAGGGGGAGGGGCCGGAGATGACGACACGTTAGTGAGATCAAATCAGAGCGCAGCACTTCCGCCGTGGGGATCCCACGACACCCCCGCCCCCCAAGGCCAAAATCATTGAGGGCTAGACCAGGCTAGTAGTAGGCTAATTGTAGCCTACCGGTAAATAAAAATGAAAACGATCCGACGGCAAATCAGGCAATGATGATAAAATACACAAGTGTTGTGCGTCCGAGCGCGGATGTGGTGCGTTTATGATTAATCACGGGATAGCGTCACACGTGCGTGAGGCAAAAGGTTGCTGCGCAGACAGTATATGATTTAAATACACGCATAGCGCAGGAAGATTATTACCAACATGAACAGCATTAGTAGCTCATTCAACGTGTTGGAGAGAAGCGTCCTCCCTTGGTGCTGTGTGTGAGCTGTCTGATGCTGTGCGCTGCTGACAGGGAGGGGCGGGGCGGTGGGCAAGGAGAACAGATCTTCAAGCTAAGGATGCCTCGAGCCTCAACACGTTGTTAGCTTGTATATCTGCTCTATTTTAGCGAACAACACCGCCGTACTACAGTAATATAAATACTCGCACGGTGCTATGAACATTTTAGTCACAAATGCGAGGCTGTCGAGCCCCGCTCTTGAACAAAATCGAACGCAAGAAAAGTGACGTTCACTCACTCCAGAAATGAACGAGTTCACACCGCCGTTCTTCAAGCAGATATAGGGTCCGTTCCGTTCAAGTTCCTTAAAAATATGAACGGTTCAAAGAACTTTCGTTCTTTGAACGCGTTCGGGTACAGGTCGAGGTGGGAACAGGTGAGGTGTACTTAATGAAATCAGAGGAGTGACCTGTCTTCACAAGTCATCTGCATAGAGGGCAAAGAGCTCAGCAACAGAGCACCAAACCTGTTCAAGCATACATATCTTTCAATTAAATACATTGGCCTGAATATAAGACAATGTTTTTTTTCTCAATGGAAATATCTGGGGACTATATTATTTAACATTCAACATTCAATGTTCTTTTTCCACAAACGGTAAATGTTATTTGAATGTGAAAAGAATAACAAATTGAATGCAAATGCCGTTCCAATAACGAGACTGGGGCTTGTAAAAAGAAAGATACAGTATGTGCAAAGGTTTTGAGAAGCGTTGAGCGAAGCTACAGTGTTTTCTGTGAGTGGAAATAAAAGGACAGAATTGAGTCATACTCAGAAGAGACAAAGAACTGAGGAGAAAAGAACATAAGTGTCAGGCTGAGTCTGCCTCACGGAGGAATGGAAAACCAGCTGTCTGCCTTAAACATCTCATTTATGACTTTTTCAATGTATGCATATAGGTCAATTAATGCATGACATGTTGTAGGAAACACTTTGAATTGCCTCGTCATGGCTGAAATGCGCAGAAAAATGAAAACGTGTCTTGCTATAAACAGGTAGTTCACCTGACTCCGCTGGTCATCAAATAATTGTCTTAATACCATAGTAATACCATAAAAACACATGCAAAAAGGTATAGGCAGTATAGGTGCTAGCAGCGATGAGACAGAATAATACAACTAAGTGGATAAAAGTGGCTTCAGGCTTGGCCCATAAAAGATCCGGTTAAATTCAATATAGGGGCCATTAGGCCATTCAGGCTTGTCTCTAATTTTGAAATCTCCATGGTGTGTTATTGATAGCTGGTATATATGACACAACATTTACAGACACAATGTGAATGGTTACGGGTCCCATGAAGCTGGCAGTAAACTGTTACTGGCAGTTACCAGGGTTGACTGAGGCTCAGAGGGGTGTGTGTGTGTGTGTGTGTGTGTGTGTGTGTGTGTGTGTGTGTGTGTGTGTGTGTGTGTGTGTGTGTGTGTGTGTGTGTGTGTGTGTGTGTGTGTGTGTGTGTGTGTGTGTGTGTGTGTGTGTGTGTGTGTGTGCGCGTGCGTGTGTGCGTGTGTGTGTGCGTGCGGGTGCGCGAGTGACCTACTGTTACTGGCAGTTACCAGGGTTGACTGTGGCTCAGGAGAGAGAGAGTGTTTGGATGTGTTTTAAAGTTGACTGTATTGGTGCTTATTATCTCCGGTTGTTGCAGAGGTCATTTTAAAATTATGATTTGCAATTATATCAATTATGTATGCAGGCATGGAAGGCAACCATGGGGGTTAATTGCAGTTCGTTTTGACGCCCTACAAGCAGTCACCAACAGACTTTTTCTGCTCAGAAGTAACATCACTTCCTGTTTCTGCTATTTTTTTAGACTTCATATCTGCTGCTCTGCTTCAACGATTATTAATTAACATTCATCTATGTTAATT
This sequence comes from Benthosema pterotum, assembly GCA_039105355.1. NCBI lineage: Eukaryota > Metazoa > Chordata > Actinopteri > Myctophiformes > Myctophidae > Benthosema > Benthosema pterotum. Next base: position 48,356,384 of record CM076973.1, read on the forward strand.
AATAATCATTCATCTATCCTTAACGTCAGGGTTATTTCTATTTGTCCTTTTGATGACACAAATCGCCTCAACGGCGACACACTACAAGCATGCTTTAATATTCATGACATTCATGTGGTTTTCATTGGCAAGGTTTGTGCTTTTATTTCTCTTCCAACGGAGCCATTTCTTATCACATCATGCCTGTCATGTAGTGAAGGCTTGGCTACGGTGCATCAAGTCACCTCATAAATGTTAATGTTTGTGGTGTACAGTATATGATGTCAGCTGTAACAAGCAACCACAGAGCAGCGAAGGCTTCATATCGCATTCATATCACAGTCACCGCTTCCTCTTTTTCTTCCTTTACCTCACAGCTCACCCCCGTTCATTACTCATTTTTATTCAGTTATTATTCTGAGGGAGGATTGTTGTGGAACATTAGCGAGTCACACAGCCCAGCCCTGGAGATAAGGCTACCTGAAGAATTAATTCACTGAAGAAACAGAAACAGCCTATCTTATGTTTCCAGTGAATGGTCCTGTCACTTCTCAGACCTGGTTCTGAGTGACTACCTAGTATAATATCAATGGGACTTTCTTGGCAGGACATTTTGTCACTGCTTAGCCAAAATAAGACACTTGTGTAGAAAACTGCAGTGCAGGAAACACAAACCGTAGTAAGTTTATTTGCTTATTGATGGATGTAATATGAGAATGTAATGCAGTTGGATCTGCTTTGACTTACTGGTAGTGACTATAGTGAGAGCAGATATTTTAGGAATCTTTCATATTCATCATTTAATACCAAAAACTTTGTTGTACTTTTGTACTGTTTTTTGTAGCCTACAGTACAAAAAATTATGATCTGGGGCACCATAAAAGATAAATCAAGTATAGCAGGGAAGAAATATTACAGTGTAAAGGCAAAAAAGACACGCCACATATGGTACACTTACATTTAGACGCACAGGTGCGTTCACATCTGCTCTACCGTCCACACAGAAACACCATGCTCAATGCCTGTACAGCATTTCCAGGTGCAAAAGGAGTTACACATAATTGCACTGTCACAGAAAGTTACAGTACAGTACCTGCATTCTCAGCCCCAAACACAAACATGTACAGGTGGTGGCTGAAGGTTTGACTGAGGATGTAACTTAATCGTATTAAAGGGCACATTCACAGACGGCTGTCTGCACGCGACCGACCAACCACACACACAGACACAGGTGGCCGCTGAAAAACTGACTGAAGATCGACCCAACTGGCAGGTGGCCGTGTGTTTGGGCTGAAAGCTGTGAGATATAAATATATCTCAGCCCAAACACTCAGCCACCTGACATGCAGTGATTCCCACCCTGTGTGTGCCATGCCCACTGGGCCATGAGCAGTGTCTAGGGCAGGGGTGGGCAATTATTTTTCCCAAGTGGCCAAATGAGACACATGAAATATTGTGGAGGGCCAAGACTAAAGGCTGAACTGAAGTCTGTGTAATATTATTCTAATTTCAAGATGAAAGTAAGAGTAAGACCAACCATTTTGACACCAGAGCCCACTATTTATTCAGTATTTGAGCCGCAGACCACCATTTGATGACATTTTTGCCCCACAGATCCCAAAACTTTCTTCTTCACAATTCCAGGCTGGATTTGGGAAACAAAACCAAAAATTACCATTCTCTTACATTCTCTGATTGAATGTGGGCTAATTCAGATGATGAATATTTTAACTCTTGAGAGTGTAAAAATGAAACCAAATGGACCCGCAAGGGTCCATTTGGTTTCATTTATACGCTCGCAAAGAGTTACATCTGGTTAACCAACTTTCCATATTTAACTTGGAACTTTCTCAAGGACCACTAGTGGTCCCCGGGCCGGTCAGAGTCAGCCAAAGGGCCGCATTTGGCCCCCGGGCCGCATAATGCCCAGGTATAGTCTAAGCAGATGTCCCCCTTTGCGTGGGACAGTCCCGCATTTCAAAGACTTTCAAGTGTCCCACATATTTAGACGCTATCCCATATTGCCACTGGGCAGGCATTAGTGTTCAAACAAGTGCCCTAATAGTTATAATCCCCCAATAGTTGGCTTTCTGTTGTCTGGGCAATGATTTCCATATACTCACTCCATAAGACCACAGTGCATGCGCTATCAAAAACAGCAGATCTTAAAACTCAAAATGTGTCACAGTATGACACATTTTGAGCAATCTCCCATGTGGCTTTTTTTTGTACAGCTTTTCAAGTTACATTTCTTCAGAGGCATAACTGTGTAGATTACTGTATAGCTACTGCCATGGTGAGTTACTTGTAGCTGTATAAGCTACACTTTTGCTTAAAAGTAGCTGACCCACCACTGACTGTCATGAACAGAAGTCATTCCTCAATGGATACACAAGCACACGCACGCACGCGCACAGACACGCACAGACAGACACGCACAGATGGACACGCACAGACGGACACGCACAGACGGACACGCACACAGACACACACAGACACACACAGACACACACACACACACACACACACACACACACACACACACACACACACACACACACACACACACACACACACACACACACACACACACACACACACACACGTAGTCCTCATTCCCAGCCAGCAATGACAGCTTGCTCCTGTGATGCAGAAAGTGATGAGGCCATCACCAGGTCTCTGTGGTATTGAAGGGAATGAGAGATGAGGATGGAGAGAGAGAGAGACAGACAGAGAGACAGACAGAGAGTGAGAGAGCCTGTGAAAAGACCGCGAGGGAAATAAAATGACAAGAGAGAAATTGGAACTTCTATGGATGCCCAGACTTTATCTTCTGCAGGGCCAAACTAGAGGACACAGTAGACAATGGAGGCAATGTTGGTCCTCATTTGGTCTCCAATGTGTAATTACAGAATAGCCATTTTTGTTGCTGAGCAAATTCAAATTCAAGTCTGTCCAGTTGGACTAAAAAAAAAGAAATATTGCAACATGGACAGATAATGAAGGACCTCTGATGTATGATCATAAACCCACCAAACCCACCCCCCCCCCCCCACACACAAACACACCCACCCACCGAACGATTTCCCAGGCCATCGACTGGTGGTCAGTTCCAGCCAGAGAGCAAGCGAGAGGCAACTCTTCTTCCCTGAATGGATTTTCACGTCACCTCGATGACTGACTGCAAACAAGCACTAGTCAATCATATCCCACTTTCTGAGTAACCTTTTTCCCCAACACTCACAAACACCTTAAACACTGACGGAGTTAATTTGTTGAATCTGTGGTTATATTAAATAAACTGCTGATGTAATTTTTGCACGAACCCTAAACAATTCTAGGCATGCATAGTTGTCAGATCATTGACGTCCCAATTCTAGGCATGCATAGTTGTCAGATCATTGACGTCCCAATTCTAGGCATGCATAGTTGTCAGATCATTGACGTCCCAATTCTAGGCATGCATAGTTGTCAGATCATTGACGTCCCAATTCTAGGCATGCATAGTTGTCAGATCATTGACAAGTTGACAACAGGTATTATGAGGTTCCCAAGTTGCATCATTCTCAAGGTGGTGGTTGACGGCCACGTACTGGTCAAGTACGGTGGTTAGTATTTTGTGGAAAAAGCTGATCTTTAAGCTCACAGTCTTGCACACCAACCAGTGATGTTGTGAGTTGTACATTTTTTCAGGAGAAGATGGGAACAAGATGTTGAGGGGAAAGAAGGAACAGACAAAGTTCAGACATATTATTAGTACGTTATTGAATCTCAGTAATCAAATCAACAATACAGTATGAAGCCAGTTACATTCTGCGTTCATTAACTTCTTTGCAATTCTATTATAAGATAATTTGTTTTAAATCCCCTTATCCATTTTCTCCATCTTGAAATCACATAGATTACATGGAGACACATACTGTGAGACACTTCATTAGTAAGAGCATAGAAGCTGGGATGAATATACAGTATAACCACTGGCTGCGTGTGTGAGAGAGATGTGCTCCAGTGCAAATGCAGAGAGAGATTTTAACGCTCATTTTATGCCTTAAGAATGGAAGCGCTTAATCATTTATGGCAGGGGTGCCCAAAAGGTAGATGGTGATCTACCAGTAGATCACACAGGCTGTGCAGGTAGATCACATGACAGTCCCCCCAGCACTTGGACCTTATAGATCTGTAACTCTTTAGAGCGTTAAAATGAAACCAAATGGACCCTTACGGGTCCATTTGGTTTCATTTTACAGCTCTCAAGAGTTAAATTATATTTAAACATCTGAATTATGTAATTTTCAAGGGTCCACACAATTAGAAAGTGGAGAATAATTGTTATTTTGACCAAAGTTTTGCCAGTTCTCTTTCCCAATTGTGGACAAAAGTTCTTAGTTTTGGGTGCAAGAAACTAAATTCAAGATCACAAACTGTCAACTCAAACCTCAAATACTGTTTTCAAACGTCAGTAATAGCATAAACAGGAAAACCTTCCAATTTTCCCCCTTTATTTTTCATTATAAGTGCATTATTCTTAAACACTATAACAGTAAGTAACACCATCACCACTATTTCAAAGCTCAAACTTTCTAGGGGGCCTTGAAATGGATTTTCAGTACAATCACATTATTTGATGTGCAGATCTTGTTGAGCCGCTCATTTGAAAGTAGCTCACAAGTCAAAAAAGTGTGGGCACCCCTGGTCTATGGGGTAACGTGAATGTCGTCAGGAAAGCACAGCACCACTCACTTTCTGTTGCCTCAGGTCACATTTTCCGTGTCATGTTGAACCATTTCACCAGCCTCCAAATGTGTTGTCAGTCCCTATAGTGATAATAGTGCTGTTTTAGACGGTAAGGGTTTTGGTTGTGGTAAGGGTTCGGGTAGGGTTATGATAAGGGTATGGCTTAGGGTTAGGGTATATTGCAACTATGAACAGGGTTGCAACAAGTCATGACCAGTTGGCAACTAGTTGCTTACTAGTCATGACCATAAGCAACTAATCATGTCCCGAAGCTGCGATTAGTAAGAATCTGGTTGTGACTAGTAAGAAACTAGTCGTGACCAGGTTGAAACTTGGTCGTTGGTCGCTATTGGGTCCCGCTTTCTCTTGTATGGAATGACATTGCTACCACACACTATTGAACTGTACAGATATGGTACGAATGGGACCTTTGACATGAAAAAACCTTTGGAACCACAGTTCATATTATGCAAATTCATATTGTATAATGTTTATATTTTTTCTGGTTTCCTCTCTATCCTAGTAAACCCAAAATTGTTCATAATTCAAACCCCACATCGCTCATGAACATTGCCTCCCACACATTAAGCAGTAGCTTTTCAGGTTAGAGCATTTCTACCGATCACAAAAACATATACCCATTGGAATGTTCAGGCCCCATAGTTTATTTATGAACTCTGGAACATTCCGTGTTCAGATTTAGAAATATCCCATGCAAACACTCACACATTAATTCAGCTCATTAAAACCAAAACAAATAAAAAAAAGCTTTTTGGAGGCAACTCCAAAAAAATGGAATTTGCCCTTTAAATTACTGATTTGTGCTATTTACAGTTGTATATATATTTATCATAATTGGAAATGATTTTGATCAACATGACAATTAACCCATAGTAGGCGGGAACCCCTAGTGGTAGTTTTACCCTAGTTGACGGGAACACCAATATGCGTTCTGTACAGTATGTACAGTATCAAAAAATGTCAAAATTTGGTGATGTTACACAATAATTTGAAGTTTTCCAGTACACAGTATTTCAGAGACATTTTTAGAATCGGGATAGTCTACAATGGGTTAAGGGAAATATTTGTAATAATACGATTATCTCAAATGAACGTGATTGGACCGATGATGTAATAATTGGGATAGGCCTAGTATCAATCATATTTATTTATGAATTAAGAGATTACTGTAATTTAGAATCCTGCTGGATGTTTTCAGATTTTCGACTGTTGGACTTCAAGATATCCAGCATCAGGTGGCCCACCTTGAAGCATGTCATTGAGTGATTATTTACGTTCGCTCTTCAAATCATACACTATGAAAGGGAAGGGAAACCATAGTGTTGAATTGTCATTTTTATTTTTTTAGTTTGACCCACTGCCACTGGTTTTGTACATGGCTTATGGAGTTACAGAGTAAAGTCATGCTCAGTTGAGAAAACAGGCTTGAAAGGGTCACTTCTGTGGACATTATCTTGAGCTACATGTGTGTCATACATTACATGTCAATTTATGCTCTGTGGTGTGGAACAACCAACACTATTTTGACGATGATTGACAAACACATCATTGATGGGGAATCCATGCTAATGGAAATTGAGGTTTTCTATTCCTGAAAGTTTGCAATGCAAAAATGGAATGGTGATTGTTCTTGTAAATGTTTTTTTTTTTTCTCTCCTCCAAAAAATATTGTTTAAAAAGGACATCATCCTAAGCATATAGGTGTGCACGGTGGACGGGTTTCTGAACTGCCCACAGCCCTCCTTTGAGACACAGTCTGATCAGGAAAATCATAAACGCAGGATTTCATCATGAACATTAGTGAGGACCAATTATATGATGATAGGTTGAAAGGTGCTACTAAACCCCAGTACAACTATGCTTTACGCTGAGCTTATTTATAAAAGCTTACTCTTAACCCATTGTAGACTATCCCGATTCTAAAAAAAATCTTTGAAATACTAACCTAAGTGTATTGAAAAACTTCAAATTATTGTGTAACACCATCAAATTTTTGACATTTTTTGATACTGTACATACTGTACAGAACCCCTGTAGGGGTTCCCGTCAACTAGGGTAAAACTACCACTAGGGTTCCCGTCTACTATGGGTTTAAACAAATTAAGAATACAAGAAACAGGCACACCGAGCGGTCGGTGAGTCGTGAGGTTAGTGAAAAGGAAAAAGAAAAGGAAAAAAGTCAGAATGACCATTCAGCCTGAATGTGTTGCTAGGTAACTAAAGTAGGACTTGATGACACAATAGCCTATTTAAGGTCCAACGTGCGGCGTATGGCGCCAGTGATGATGGCTCTGTGCTCGATAAGACCCGCGGCCATCCGACCCAGCTGTTGGCGTCTTGTTAACAACATGAACGACAGGTACGCTGTAGAGGAGCGTCACCATGGAAACCAGAGACGCCAGCGGAACGGCTTCTATGGTTATTCGCTGTTTGTTCTGTTCATACAGCACACACTGAGCTTTACGAAGATGTAGAATATGGATTTAGTTTATTTTCACTTGTATTCTCTTGTAAGAAACAAGAGAATACATCTTGCAAGAATTATCTTGAGTTTCCAGTAGATTATAGACAATAACTTTAGGATTTAAACCAATAAAAGGACATCATTCATTTCATATTGTCATAGATTAAAAAAAAAAAAAAAAAAACACACAAACCTGTGTGAAGTGAGGGTCGCTCTTACGTGACATTACAGGTCTATTTGCTCATCCACAGATGAAGTACATTCTCTGTTCTTTGTCAATGGGAATTTAATATTTTGTGTAGGACATAAATCACTAATATATCCTACTATAAATCCTACTGGATAAATTATTTTAGAATAAAACCTTGCAATCCTTGCAAATAGGACATGCACATGTGGGTCAGTCATCGAGAATGACATAACCATGCAGTTATTTACAGCATACAGTATGTAGATAAACAGTATAATGCTGTGATTTGCATCCGTCACTATACAATAGCTCTGATGTGTTTTGCATAAAGTACCTCCAGAGCTTTCAGCATACACTGTACTGTATGTGGGTCACATGACAGCATGATAAATGAGACGTAGCGTTGTGTCTGGGGACATTTACTGTTTAATCTTGGGAGGCAAGCCGGAACCACCCCGGTATAGCGGATCGCCTTGGGCTTAGCCTGACTCACATCTCTGAGGGATTGTCTGACAACCACCAGAGTCTCTGATGAGCGCAAGAACTATTTTTACCTCCCAAAACAACTATTATGTTTTTCCTTGAAGTTCCACCCATGATGACAGTGGTGTAAAGGAACTAATTACATTTACTGTGTGTGTGTGTGTGTGTGTGTGTGTGTGTGTGTGTGTGTGTGTGTGTGTGTGTGTGTGTGTGTGTGTGTGTGTGTGTGTGTGTGTGTGTGTGTGTGTGTGTGTGTGTGTGTGTGTGTGTGTGTGTGTGTGTGTGTGTGTGTCCTCATATGAAGTGAGTGATGCCATATTTCTCTGAACCTCAGCAGAGATGGCTGGTATTGAATGACAGCCCCTTGAGGTCCATTGGATGAGTCCAGTTTGATGTGTCAGAATTCTCTTGCTCTGTCTGTGATCCACTTGAACACTCACTGGGGAGTCACTGTGGGAAATGTACTGACGTGACTTATTTCAGTCTACCAATGGGAGAAAAAGTACTAACATTGTTTCTACTGCTTTTTATGCTTATTTGACTATTAGCATTAGTGATGTAGAGGTGATCAATTTTATCTCAGCATTTAAAAGGGAAGTCCACCCATTTTCAACATTTCGATGTATCTTCGAGGTGCTGGGTGGGCATGATAAAAAAAAGCTCCCCCATTCCGTGCTCCCAAGAAATGGAGGTTTGAAGAAAACCACTAACATGGTGAAACATCTTGATGACATCATCAAGATGTATTTTCACCATGTTAATGGATTTCCTTAGATGCTTCTTTTTTCTGAGAGCGTACAAATGGAACCAAATTAACCTGTTAGGGTTCATTTGGTTGCATTTGTACGCTCTGAGAAAAAAAAACCATATTATTCTATATTGTTCCAAAATGTGGAGGTTGGCTGCACACTGGCACCATTTTCCTCAAGCAGGCTTTATGTATAAAGCACAACTCGTCAGCATCCTCACCTAACCTAACCCGTCAAATCAGATATGCAGGTACAATGAGTGGAGCGCTGCTCTGCATGTAAATCAGTTATTGATCTGGATGGTGTGTGCAGGGCAGACCAGGCTGGAGTGAACTGATTATCTTGATAAGGTGCAGTGTCTGTAGTATGAGGCAAATGCTGCTCAGGGTTAGCAGGATATTAGGTTCAACGGTGCAGTGCATTCTCCTCTATTTTCCCAGTTAACAGCTGATTGAACAGGACATAGAAGTAGTGCCAGTCAGTGAACATGTCCTCCCACGTGACCTGTACCTGCATGGACTGCAAATCTAAGAGTTTTCTGAATTGTCAGTGATGGTCAAGCATTTCTTTTTTGAAATATGTGTTTTGGCTTTTTGCCATTATTGATAGATTAAAGTGATGATAGACAACATACAGCAAAGGTTGTCATGAATGGGATTCCAACATGCGACGCGCTGTCAGGCCAAATCCTATATGCGGCATGTTGCCTGAACCTCTAGGCCAGCAGGTGTTCTGGTCAAACCTGTTCATGTCAATGAGTGCTTACAAAGGGGTAAGCACTTAAGGTGTATATGTTATTTGTTCCTGTGTTGCGTTGTATTTCGGTTTTTTTTTTGTTTATTGTAATGTCCTATGTATGCAGCTGTGGTCCTGTCTATCTCCTTCGGGAGACAAATAAAACGAAACTTGAACTTGAATGAGCTTGAACATAGTAGTGGCCATAGTAGTGGCCACTGATCTTAGAGGTTTACAACCCATTTCATATCAGGGCTCATTATTTGTTTTTACATTTTAGCAACGTACCACCATTTGGTGCCATATATATCTCAGACTCAAAACTAAAGGATATTTGGTTGTTGTTCGATTAGATTTTGTCACAATTCCAAGCTTTTTGCATCCCTTTATCTAAATCTAAATTCTTATGCATCCTTGATGGCAGATGTGTAGCAATAATGTTTGCTGTTGAGAGTTTCATATTACAATCTCAAGAGTTAAAGATCTGTAAAGGTCAACTCTCCTCATTTAGCTGGGCACCACCTGGAACCTCTCAGGAACCATGTGGTGGTCTACAGACCGCTGTATGAAATACAGATTATATATAAGAAAATGTATTCTAAGAAAAAGCACATTTCAGTGGCTTCCCTGCAATATCCTGAATGCAACTCACCTCTGCACTTAAAAGCACAACATCTAAAAGTATCCCGTGGGGAGTTCTTATAATATGTAGATTTGCATAATTGTTAATATACCTCGCAGTGCCGCATTCACATTTAAATTGCAGTTGCACACAGACAAACTGCATGCAGGCGGCGGTGAAACTTGAGAGCAATCGGATTAACCCACTGTGTCCTGATCAGATTCTAGTTTCTGATGCTAGATTCTAGTCCCCCATGGTAGATTTTAGTTCCTCTCAGTAGACTGTAGTTTCTGAAGTTAGATTCCAGTTTCTGACACTAGATTCTAGTCCATGACACTAAATTCTAGTTTGTGACACTAAATTCTAGTCCCTGGCACAAGATTCTAGTTTTTCTGGAAAAATCTCTTCCTGTGTCAGTGATGCTTAACATATTTCATAGGAAGGACCCCCAGAAATATCTATTATTTAGCTGCAGAACCTCATCTAAAAACATGTTGTTCTAGGTGATCCCCCAGAAGCAAAGATTTGAGTTGAAAATGTTTGCTTCCGAAATAATGCATTCAAAGATTCGCACCACATTTTCACAATTTTTCAAAAATAGCAGAACTACAAGCTCATATCGCGCCACTCGGTGGCGCGATATGAGCTTGTAGATCTGCTATTTTTCAACAGCTTAAAAACACCAAAACGCGTTCAGTGCACAAAAGGGTTAAAGCAAAAAAGAGCCGTCGGGAGAGAGGCATGGCTGGAAGGCAATACAAGCGCTGCTTATTTCCATACAAAGTGCTCCAATGGAAAGCATGATTTCATTATATATGAGTCACATCCAGCGTTTTAGTCCAGACTGGCTGCTGTAGGACGAGGAGGAGGCAGGTTTGCATTCATGTCGGCTGCTCACAAATTTGCCATCGCGCTATGAGCAGAAACTAGGTGCAGGTGGAAGAAATCGTAATGTCTCTAAATAAGCAAATCTGTAATCCACGTAACTTGGTAACCGTTCGCCATCCATTGCAATGATGCGCAACCTCAGCCTTTTATTATTCGATCATATCTCATATCACCTTCCAAAGGAGCACAAGCATGTGTGCGTGCATGTGTGAGTGTGTTTGTCAACAGTGTTGTAGTGGGACCCTACAACAGTGCCGTAGTGGGACCCCTAGTGGGACCCTGTAGTGGGACCAAATGGACCCTAGCGGGTCCATTTGGTTCCATTTGTACACTCTCAAAAAAGAAACTTGTTAACATGGTAAAACACATCTTGAGGATGTCATCAAAATGTATTTCACCTTGCTAATGATTTTTTATTATGTATGTTAGGTATGTTAATGACATAGTAAATATCGAAATACTATACTAATACTACTAATACTGTCTAGAACAGCCTCAAACTGCCCAAACCGGTCTCTCCGGGTCCAAACTAGTGAAAATAGCAGATCTAAGCTCACATGTTGCTTCATGCAGCTCTGTCTCTCCCTCTCTCTCTCCGATTTACTGATGTGGTCAGAATGAATGCAAGGGAGCTGGAGGCTTACATGTGTGTATATTTTGTATTGTATAATATACAGTATATAATTAATTGTAGTTCAACATTTACGTGCCAATGGAAAGCCTCTGTTGAAAAGTAAATAAATAAAAATACTCTCCTCCGAAGGGGATTGTGGAAGACTCCCTCTGGGAAATAACCCTCTGGATGCTGCACCCACAGTATGATGGTGTGAAATATCTCTCTAGAGGCTGCACCCACAGTATGGTGGTGTGAAATATCTCTCTAGAGGCTGCACCCACAGTATGGTGGTGTGAAATATCTCTCTAGAGGCTGCACCCACAGTATGGTGGTGTGAAATATCTCTCTAGAGGCTGCACCCACAGTATGGTGGTGTGAAATAGCTCTCTAGAGGCTGCACCCACAGTATGGTGGTGTGAAATATCTCTCTAGAGGCTGCACCCACAGTATGGTGGTGTGAAATAGCCCTTTAGAGGCTGCGTAGTGACGGTTCTCTGCTGATAGAGAAAAGGGCTGTGAGTGATGGTCCTCAGGGAGAATAGGCAGAGATTGAAAGAAAGGAAAATTGCTTTCCTTGTGAGGACGGAGTGATTCATGGTATTGTGTTTTGATACTTAGAATGCGAGTCTGAAGTTACAACAAGTCTATAGAGAGGAGTGGTGGAGCTACATCTTTTAAAATGTCTTCTTTAAAAGAAACAACAACACTGAATCTCTTGTCAAGAGTTTGAATCATCCACATACTCAGCACTGAACTACAGATAATGAAGGTCCAGTGATATGAAGTTATGTGTGTTTTTTCCCTGGTTGATTGCAGTGGTTGAGGGTTCTTGTTTTGTTTTGTTTTTTGTTTGTTTTTTTCCCCCGTGGACTTTGACGTAAACAGTCCACAAATTTCATAATAGTATATCAATTGATCTGAGCAATTGATGTGAGCTTATTATATGCTATTTAAAATAAAATCAAACATGTGAACATGTGAAAATGGGACATTGCCGTATACTGATACGTTTGCTTGTGTAAAACATCGGCGAGTACTGTTTCATTTTTAAAACACACAGGCCTAGATTTCCGTCACTGCTAGACCCCTTATCCCTAAACTTCTTTGCCTATTTTTACTATTTTGCAAAACATTTTTGAATAGTTAAAATAGCCAGTCTACAAGCTCACACTGTGTCAAGGTAGACTAGTTGAACTATTCAAAAACATTTTTCAATTATTTAAAAAGTCAAAGAGGTTTAGGGTTTAGTGTGTGATGAAAATGGAGCCCACAATATGCCTGGGAAATTGTGTGTGAGGAACTGAGTGTGACTTGATGTGGATGTACAAACGTAGGTCCGTCACGGGAAACAAAATGCCAGGTTCTCTCCTCATTTTTTCAACGAACAGAAGATGAAAAAGAATAAATGATGAATTGGCATGATCGCATAATTTTGCCCACACTTGGCTTTGCAAATTAATATATGTAAAAATGCTATGACTAATTTAACACCTTCAAATCGGCACTTGATTCACAGTTGCCCCTTTTAAAGGGGAATTCCATGAGACGGTATAAATGTGAACCAAATGGACCCTAGCAGGTCCATTTGGTTCCATTTGTACCCTCTCAGGAAAAAGGGGTCTGAAAGAAAAATCATTAACATGGTGAAATACATCTTGGTGATGTCATCAGATGTATTTCACCATGTTAATGACTTTTTCCAGACCTCCATTTTTAGGAAATACAGAATTGGGGGAACTTTTTATTATTATTTTTTTTTATGTCCACATACACAACATCTCTAAGGTATATTAATGACATATTAAAATGTTGAAAAGTGGTGGAGTTCCCCTTTAATTGTCTGCACTACTACTGTACCATGGCATACGTCTGATGGTACGGACGGAGAATTACACATGTCTTTGACCTATTTAAGGCGAGCGATAGAGTGGACGTAGAGGAGGTTAAAACAGATATAGAAGACAAAGAAAGAGCACTTTGGTGTTCATCCTGCTCTCTCTCTCCTCTGCTGTTCGCATCTCCTCTGCTGTTCGCAGGTCCCTGCCGTGATAATGTCCTCTTTAAGGTCTTTACACAGCTGGAATTGCCGTCGGCTCAGAAAATAATCACACACCAAAAAATAATCATCATTATTTCGCCAGCTAAAGCAGTGAAATAAAATGTCTTTGTCCCTCCATCTCTATCACCTTTTAAATGGTCTTTATAAGAGAGCAATTGTAGCACTTACATTTTATCCAGGGCTCTATGCTGCTCCTCACAAATGAAAAGGTAGTTGAAATTGTTGCACAAGGTTGTCTGAACGGGATTATAAACTCCACAGCAGTGGGAAGAGTAATGTTTGCTCTGCTGTGCATAGTGTTGATTTGGTCAACTAATAATATGAGTCAAGAAATGTTTGTCAACTACCTTTTTTCACTGACGAAAACTATATGGAATCTAAATGAAAACTATGCTATGGTGGTAAAAAAAAAAGAAAAAAAAAAAAAAAAACTAAAAGAAAATAATGGCCAAAAACACACAAACCACAAAACAAACAAACAACAACAAAACATATAACATATAACATGTTTGGAATTGACCAGTGGTCAAGGGAAGTCATTTTACACTGGGTTGAATGCTGCAATTCATTAAATGTTTCATGACATTCATTTTAATTTATTTTTAGTATTATTTTTTTAACTATGCTGGTATGCCACTATAGGCCCCATATATGGACCCTATATATAATTATTTGTATACAGACAAATATGCAAAGGAAAAACACTTCTCTGGACAATTTAAATGCGTCTGGATTGCATTCTCCATATTTGTCCCATTTGTTGATGCCATTTATTGGATTTCTGCTGTGGTGTTTTTAGCTGAGGGACTGGATGAATGTCCCTGCTGTCCAACAGGCTATGAATGTGTTGGATAAACACGGAGAAAGGAGGACAATATTTATATTACACAAACCACAAAGAACACTAGTGTAAATCAATAACTGAATGGGCATACACATATACAGCCAGACGCTCGCACGCACGCACATGTGCACAAACACACATGTACACACAGGCATGCACGGGCTCGCGCGCGCACGCACGCACGCACACACACACACACACACACACACACACACACACACACACACACACACACACGCTCTTAGCATCTTTGTCACCAGTGTTTGCTTTGCACAATGTGTGAGTTTGCCCTCACACAACACTCAAAATTGTCTGTTCATTGTCAATGACATTTAATGTTGGCGTTAAGATGAAAATTTGATTATATTCAGTAAATACAATACAATACAATGCATCACAATACAATAAAATAGGTTTCAAACTGAACATAATGGAATATAAACAGACAATGGGAATATTAACTTGTGTACCGGTAATGCAGCATGCTAAAATTATTTTAGTCAGGAACAGCCGTAAAAGCTCTCATAACATGCACGCACATGCACACACCATGAATATTTCAAAGCTCTTGCAAAATCTGTCTGATCATAATGTTGGCAAGCAGAGCACAGATATGCTGTTTAATATTGGATGTGCTATCAAAGTTCAGAGTTAAGTTGACCCTGAGGCAAATTTCATGCACATGCAGTATATCCCCCTTCTACTTATCACTAAAAATTGTCTCTTTTTTTTTCTTTCCCCCTTTCAAGCTTTCTTGGGATACATTCAGTCAAGTCTCATTTAGTTCAATTATGGTCTGTATATTGCGAATGTGTAGTATTCATCTTGCTATAAAACTGGTGGTGTAGTTATACTAGGGGTACACGGCTATGGAATTTCCACAGATATCAGATCTCCATTCATTTTCAGAGTCATGTCTGCCGATACCGATTTTTTACAATGGAAACAGGTCTATAGGGCCAAACCCTATAAGGGTTTGGCCCAAAGCCGGATAATAAAGTATTCAATAAATCAATACATAGCCTATACTCTTATCCAAGTGTCTGTTTTTTCACAGCTTAATGTATACTGAATGATATATATGATAGGGGGCCTTCCTAAAGTCATGATTGAGTGGGGGCGGGCCTTGTTGCACGTGCTGTTGGCTTATTGCACTCACCATAGAGCATGTGTGCGTTGTTATTGTTGTTATTGGGCAAATCAGGTGGTTTTACACTTTTGATTTACGGTATATAATACTGTCATATATATATTTTTACTTTTTCCATTTTTTTGCCATTGAAAATGTGGATATATAGGACATATATGTATCATACAGGTATATAACCACATACTGTATATGCCACAGTCAGGTTCATAGATGTAGGGGGGGAATTTCATATACTGTATGTACATATATTTTCTTTCCATGTGGGCGATCATACTGTCCATCTCTAGGTTATATCCACATGTGACTTCAATCAGAAAGAAAATTGGAATAAACCACATGTGATCGATGAGTGTAGCTTTGTAGTGAGGGTAGTGAGTGTAGCTTTGTAGTGAGGGTAGTGAGTGTAGCTTTGTTGATTCACAAAGATAACGAATGTTCATCATCGCCACACAATGACTCACCCAACTGTACGGAAAATATTGTACCTTGTGTTATGAACCAGATGCAATGTGAAGATTATTGTCGACCTCTTGGGTTGGACTGTGTAATTGTAATGTGTGTGCGGTCACCGGCGAGGCTTCTCTCTGGTGCCTCTTCACCTGGAAAGGTATAATTACATCAGGGCTTACGTGTGTGGAGGAGAGAGAGAGATACTGTGAGGACCGCTAGCTGCTTGGATCCATTCAGTTTAATGAATGAAAACTAACTCTTACCTTGCCTTGGCGCCTGCACCCACAAGGCCACCTAGATCCCAGTAGCAATTTCTTTATCTTGGCCTTTCTGAATATGAATGGTATTATTTTTAATAACACACACATACACGCCTGCACACTCACACGCGCACAGGCAATTTCAAAAAGTTAGATTAACCTTTTCCAAATGACTTGGGAACGTACGATATGCAAACCATCCCCTGTTGGGTGTTCAGGAGCCTATAATACAATTAATTTTCTCAATTCCTTTCCCTATAACCTTTTCCCTTGAAAGTGAACCAGGAATCATATACTGTATGCACACACACACACACACACACACACACACACACACACACACACACACACACACACACACACACACACACACACACACACACACACACACACACACACGCACCTTTCCTGTGCCCGACGAACTGTCTCTCTGCTGATTTGAAGGTTAGCGTCCTATGTGGCCGTTTAACATTGAAGCTAGAACTTTACCTGAAAGCTATTTCATTGATATCAAACGAATGCACACCAGTACTCCTTACTGTTTTCACACATGTGCAATGCATTCTGTTTTTTTTGCCTCTTGCTCGTTGCTTCTTTTGTTTCTTACTGCGGCGACTAGCGATGTCTACCCATGCCAGTGTGTCTGCATGCTTCAATGAGGCCTTTATGCATAACCCAGAGATAAAAAAAAGTCTCACTCTGCTGCCATGCTGTTTTCTGTATTATGCAATGCCATGCAACAATTTCCTGACCTGACAGATTTCTACACCTCTCTGTCTCTCTCTGTCTCTCTGCCTCTCTGCCTCTCTGTCTCTCTCTCTCTCTCTCTCTCTCTCTCTCTCTCTCTCTCTCTCTCTCTCTCTCTCTCTCTCTCTCTCTCTCTCTCTCACCAGAAGGCTATTTGACTCTTTTCCAAAGCTGACTAGAAACTCAAGCCGGGCTGTGTTGATGCAGACATCATTTATCTCGCATGTGTAAAAATCCCTCTGTAGCTTTTTTTTTTTTTTTTTTTTTTTTCCCCCCGTTTTTTTACATTACACACATCACATTTGGCTCTACCCCTGATAACTGAAGCCTACGTTTGGACTCTTAATGCGAGAAACACTAGGAGGACATCCAAAGTAAACTGTGTAAACATTCCAAAAGGCTGTGTGGATTCACTCCACTACAGTATGCATGGACCCGTGCCAGTGGAGAACACACTACTGTTAAATTATAGATGAGGCTCAGAGACGTTGTGGCTGCATGGTGCCGCGCTCACTTTGCTCTTGGCCTGATCTCTCTTCTCTGCTCATGTACCGCACATTACTCCCCCCATCACACAGTATGTACAGTACAGTATACACATGCACACATACAGTATACCGGTTCAACTGGTTATCCGTAGTCGGGTCGCTGGGGCAACACATTCACGACTCCATTATCTTACATACTGAGATGTTACATTGTACGAAGCCAATGAATCAATGCCTGAGAGGCATCCTAACCAGATGCCCGAACTGTGTCTCTTTTTCCAAGCAGCCACTTGTTTTGTATATTATTAAAGGGGAATGCCACCCATTTTCAACATTTTTGAACCCGTTAGGGTTCATTTGGTTCCATTTGTACACTCTCAGAAAAAAGAAGCGTCTAAAGAAATCCATTAACATGGTGAAAATACATCTTGATGATGGTCATTAATGTGTTTTTTTTCCCAGACCATTTCCTGGGAACACAGAATGGGGGAACCTTTTTTTATCATGTCCACCCAACATCTCTAGGGTATACTAATGACATATTAGAATGTTGAAAATGGGTGGACTTCCCCTTTAACAGTATCAGGACATCTCTACTATCCACCTGTACTTACTACATCTGTGTAAATTTGTCAGGATGAAACATCCTTATGATGGCTTTCAAATTGCAGTTTGTATAACATATACTGCAGTGTGTCATCTATATGTACACAGGCAACATTTATGACAGATGAGCTCTGAATACTTATTGTCAGTTGATTAAATCACGTAAGGCACGTCACGTTTCTATAAAATTCATCATGGCACTTCTTCAGAAAATGTTTTTTCTTTTATCATGCTCGTCCCTGCGTGTGGTTTGAGAAATGGCTCTCATTATTATTGGCAGCTGTTATATCTGAGCTTGTGGTGATCAGGGACAAGCAATTGAGTGCAAATCAGGAATTACAGTGAAAAAAGATCTATTCAATCATCTCGGGGAAACATTATGCTCCATTTCTCTGACACATACTTCAAAAGGAATAACATCATTAACTTTTTGTGGTTATCATGGTTTCCTTTCACTAATGAAACACGATCATGGCAAATGGAAAGATCCGGTACGACCTGATCATCAATCGGAGCTTTCACAGTTTGAGACTAATATTTAGTGTTGCAGGGGGAACTGATGAGGACCCGTACACACTGCAACGCCTCACATTTGAGCACTTTTTCCACCACTGACACTGCCTGACTAGCCTGGCCCCGCCCGCCCCAGCTACGTCATCACAACGAATTGTTCTTCCATCCGGGTCTGGTCTCGCACCTGTTGACCTTCATTACAAAGAACTCACTCGCCGAGTTGTTAATTTTCAAAGTTGGAGACCAATCAAATGGCTGCGTTTGACTAAACCAGGGGTCAGCAACCTGCGGCTCCAAAACACAGCCCTAGTGGCTCAGTGGCTGTAGCATTATTACATACACACTGGGGTGATCCGCACCAAATAATATAAACATTTCAGTCACCCAAAACGTGTTTCGCTGTCTGACAGTTGCCAGTTAAAGTAGCACTTGGCCATGTCAAAAAAAGCCCAGCAGTTATCAGAGGTGGAGCTTTCAATCTGAACCACCCATTTTCAAAGGTTTATTCAGTTTACTATGTCATTAATATACCTTAGAGATGTTGTGTGGACTAGAAATGGAGTTCTGTAAAACTCCTTTATTTTTTAGAAACAAGAGAAGAAAGGTTGTGTTTCACCATGTTAATGATTTTTCTTTGAGAACCTTTTTTCCTGGGAGTGTGCAAATGGAACCAAATGGACCCGCCAGGGTCCATTTGGTTCACATTTGCACACTCTCAGGAAAAAAATAATAAAATGCGGCTCCAGACAGATTTTGAATTTAATTTTGGGTCGAAAATGGCTCTTTCAACATCTTGGGTTGCCGACCCCTGGACTAAACCCACCTCACGTCTCCTGATTTGTCCACGCAGTTGTCTACGTAGAATTTAGGCTGCTGCAGCAGCTCAGTTGATCACAACAAAAATGGCGACTACCATACCGGCAGGAGCGTCCGTAGCGACTTACGATTGGATTTCCCTTCAGAACGTTGCAAAGTAATGCCAATTTCAGACAGACTGTCAAATATCTCACTCGGTCGTGAAGCTTCGCAAATTATCTTTTTTAGCGCGCCTTTTATTCTGCAGTTTTCTTTGCACAGATGACAGAAATCATTCACATCTCCCATTGCTAAAGCTATAAGTGCAAGCGCATGCGCAGTGGTGGTAGCTGCTGCTACTGACGCACCAAAATGAAATCAGATGTACAGGGGTTGACACTAAGGTCTCTGAGGCACTTGCCCATCGGGCAAGTGCAATTCAGGTTCTACTTGCCCTCAGGTCATGGTCACTTGCCCCCCAGATTCCAGGTGGTCCCCAGTTAAGTTGGTTAACCAAATGGACCCTTGCGGGTCCATTTGGTTTCATTTTTACACTCTCAAGAGTTAAAATTCATCATCTTAATTAGCCCAGGTCTACACTGTAGAAGATTAATGGTCATTTTGATGTGTTAATTTGCCTGTTTTGTTTCCCAAATCCAGCCTGGAATTGTGGATAGCTAGAAAGCAGGGAAAGGCACAGAGGCAGAGTGCAATGACTGCCTTCAAGACAAATTTATCTTGTGTTGTGTTATAGTGCACTAAGTTGCACACTTGCCCGATTGGGCAACCAGGTAGCAGTCTTCACTTGCCCCACCATTTTTTTTACTTGCCCCGGGCAAGTGGGCAAGTGTTAGTGTCAAGCCCTGGATGTACACCCAATGGTCAATCCGACCCTGAAGGGAGTGATACATACCGGGTGTGATGTCACCTGACCTCGGCCGGTATACAGCATATTACTATAGGCTAGTTGTATCAAATGTTTAACTCGTTCCCTGACAATGTTTAAGGTCACAAAAAGCCGCCCAAGCATCGTCCAAGCAGTAAAACGGCATTGCAAAATCGCAGGGATGTTTTGAGCTCCAAAAAACATGGATGTTCTGTATAATCCCCGATAACAGTTTTTTGTTTAATAGTTCAACTATTAATTACCGTACATTAATTAGTAAAACAATGCTTTTCAAACTAGGAAAAAAGTAGCTTGTTTAGCATGGATAGAAATAGAGCCCATCCTGTCTGCTCCCTTTCTGAGAAAAATGTATAAATGTGAATAAATCTAACGCAAATGAATTCCAGTAAGGCTTTTTAAGCAGCAAATAAACTAAAGCAAGGCTACTACAGCATAACTCATCTGTTTTAGAAATGGAGAAATTGGGTAGACAGTAGACACTTTTATTTGGTACACAAGAAAATCAGAAAATCTTTTTCATCTGGCTGTGTAAAATAAGCCCTGATGTATGTGTGTGTGCATGCATGTGTGCGCATGTGTGCGTGTGTGTGTGTGTGTGTGTGTGTGTGTGTGTGTGTGTGTGTGTGTGTGTGTGTGTGTGTGTGTGTGTGTGTGTGTGTGTGTGTGTGTGTGTGTGTGTGTGTGTGTGTGTGTGTGTGTGTGTGTGTGTGTGTGTGTGTGTGTGTGTGTGTGTGTGTGGTGGCGGTTCTAGAGTGATTTACTCCCTGGGCGAAATCCTCTGCTGGCGAACATGTATTTTAACCCTTAATTTATTTATTGATTGATTTATTTGAGACAAATTTCCGGTACATCACTAGTTGTCATAGACAGACATGCAGGACATCCACAATCTTTATTATCGTCCACAATAGAGATCAAATTTGACGCAATCGTTGCAAAGTTAATTGACATTTATCTCTGCTGCTTCCTCTTTGTTCTTTCTTTAAGTTAACACCAAATTGTTCTGTCTTAAATCTTCCATTAACTTTCAAACATTGACAGCCATGCCACGCAGGCTACGACAGTAGACTAGCACGACCACGGCAGCCATGAGGATGTAGTTGAGATTGGTGGTCCAGAAGGCAAACTGGTAGACGGTCTTGTCGCAATATGGAGCCAGCATGGGATTTCTTGAATTTGTTTCCAGCGCCACTGTCTTATCATAGTTGGGCTCATAGATGGAGTAGATCCACACGGTACCTGGAATCAGTGGTGGAAGAAGTACATGTTTTACTTATAGACCGTGCTGTAATGTCCCTTTTTGTTTGGTGTCATTCCACCGTCCTTGGCACTACTATTTCAATACATTTTTGCATAGACAATACCCTTCTGGACCAGGGCCGGATCTAGGCATGGGGGGGCAATCTCCCCCTACATGCTCTGACTGCCCCACCAAACATCTCATGCAAAAAAAAAAAAAACAAATTTCAAAGATATTTCAAATCAAAGTGCTTATAATTAAAATGATTTGAAACCCTATGCTACTAACTAACTACAATTTTCAAACCAACACCATTTCGTCATTCAAAAGTTGTGGCAGATAGGTAAAACGGTTGCAGCATGCGCGGATAACTAAAAGGGTTGCGGCACAAATAAAAGGTTGCAGCACATCAGTAAGGGGTCGCGGTAGCAGTCGAGGTCACATAATGATTTCTCCCCTCCTGTGAAATCTACCAAATATTACATGTTCAGGTTTTTTGGATGCAATAGACTTTTCAGTAAGCCCCTCCATCTCCCTAGTGTCTACCCAAGTGTAGGACAGTGTTCCAGCCAGACACATGGATCATTTTTGGAACGAGACTTTCAAAATCTCTTCCAAATCCTTCAACAAGGCATGCTGTACGCAGTGGAAAAATGTGTGTGTGTGTGTGAGACATTTAATTTTTAAAACAATGTTTTAGCATGTATAGGAAAGCTATTGGTGGAGAGGTTTGTCTATCACATATTATGCTTAGCTGTGATTGGACCATAGCAGTTTAGGGAGGGGCTTATTAAAAAGTCTATTGAGCTCAGAAGACCAATCAATGCCTGTGGAATACGTTGTGGAGGAAGGACCCAGGCTCTCAAACTCACCGGCGATGAACCAACAGAAGGTGATAAGACTAAAAGTAATCAGAAAGTTATACTGGGGCCCAAAGCAGCACATTTTGAACAGCCAGAGAAATCCAAAACATCCCAGCAGTATCAGGTAGATAGGGATGTAGAGCTGCCTGGGGCACTGGGTCAGGTACACTGCACCTGTGTGGAAGACAATGTAAACAGGTAGTAAGAAAAACGTCATTTTAGCTATCATGCAATTCTGGGCGGCAGATTTGTCGCAACATGGGAGCGAATGAATTGGGGTTAAATTAGAGCTCAGTGACCGGCTCGTGAACAAATATTGTTTCTGTATAACCTTTTGTAAAAAAAAAAAAAAAAAAAAAAAAAAAAAAAAAAAACTCACTTCTGGAAAATAAAATGAGACATATAACACATTATTGTCAGATGTGTTGTTGTTGTTTTTCGACTTGTACACAGTGTGATTTCATGGAGGCATCTAAAAAGTGAAAAGTATGTTTCTGAACACGCCAACTATGGTAAGACTGCCCATCGTTTCCTGCCTGGCAGCCAAATCCTGCGAGACCCGACAGAAATCCTCCCTGCTGCCGTTCATAAATGACTAATGTTTGTTCATGAGATTTTCACTCCATGAAAGGGTCATGGAGCAGCTCAGTCATGTGACATTTCCTTGTAAAGAGCTTCCTTGGTGGAAGACAGGACATGCTAGGAGAAACCTCTTCATCTAGATCTTTTTTCACTTTTTGTTTGTTTGGTTAAATGGGCTCTACCATAAATGGTGCATGTATAGTGCCTTTATCAAGGCACTTTACATAGATTTTGTATCCCATTCACCCACTCACACTGATGGTGAAACCATGCAAGGTACCGAACAGCACATCAGGAGCAATTAGGGGTTAAGTGTCTTGCTCAGGGTCACATCGACACTAACTCTGAGGGAGCCCGGGTTTAAACCGGCAACCTTGCGGGTTACAATACGGTGACTCCTGAGCCACTGCCGCCATGAATTTGACATTTTTCAAGATTTGGGGTTGACCCTTCCCACACATTCCCCATGGTATAACCATGTGTGAGCTTATAAGTCTTCTATTTTCACCTGAATGCTGTTGTTCATTAATGCACCGAACTATACAAGCTTCTGAACTATACAAGCTTGTAGCTGTGCTATTTTGGGTGCGCCAGCAAATTTACATCTAATGATTTCTCTTTTGGGTCCTGAGCAAATGAAAACGTACCAATGCACCAAGGATTCGCAAAAAATATCTAATAGAATATGTAAACCATCGACTCACCTATTGCAATATGGGCAATGCAGTACAGAAGGAAGAGCACGAAGGCACACCAACGTCCTAAGGGAATATAGATACAATTGAACAAAATCAACAAAACAAGTTAGTAGTCATTGCACAGCTCATTTTTAAAGGCAGGATGGGTTTAATTCTCACCTGTCTTGTTCTCCATCTTCAAGAAGTGACTGCAGCCTAAATAGGAATACAATAATATCAATAATTGTGTTATTAAATAAAAGAACAATAAGCAGTGTTGGACAATATTACTTATATTACTTTGGTATTACTTATTACCCATTACCTTTTAGAAGAATAATAATTAGTCCGATATTGACTTTTTTACCGATATCCAATATCCCAATATTGTACAACTCTTAATTTCTGATACCGATATCAACCAATATCAACCGATACCAATATATGCAGGCTTTGATGGTGGACAAAAAAGGCAACCTTGTTATATTACTTGTTACAGAGAAAAGTCATAATATTACTAGTTACTATATGCCCTTCTCTGGCTATAAGCTCTGGCAATCTGGCTATAAGACTATAGTAATACAAAATGGACCATGTACAACAATAATAATGCTACATATAAGTAGTCATAATAATAATAATAATTACCTGTTGATTCTTGGGGAGTCATGTTCTGCCGGTGTGTTGACAGTCAGTCAGTCACACAACATCAGCATGGAAGCTGCCCATGTTCTGTACCTACAGATCTGCAGCTGGGAGGAGACAGAGATAGAGAGACTAGACAATGACACCCAAACAAAATGATTAGATCATTTGATGGTGATAACTTCTCCACTGTCCACTGTATTGGATGAGAACACCTTTGTGAAAAGATGGGATTATCAGATGAATGCGTCACAATGCCTGTCTTGTGTGCACTGGTATGATCGGTATGCCTGATGCTCGTTCAATGAGAATTGGTTCTGTGGTGCAAAATATATGTGCGATTAGTGCAATAAATTAACGACCAGGTTATGAAAAAAAGCCAGCCCGTGCAATGTCCGCATGACTACAGAATACTGGATATAGTTAACAGTTGGCTGAAAACCCGAATACCAAATAGCCGAATACAACATTGTTGTAACGCTACCTAACTATGTCCTTGGGCAAGACACGGAACCCCACCTTGCCTTCAGTGGTTGCCACTGCTGGTGTGTGAATGTGGGAAGTGCGGACGCTGGCGTTGACTGTTCGCACTTTGAGTATATACATGTAGTGCATAGAAAAGCGCTATAAAAATGCAATCCGTAATTAAAATGCAATCTATTATTGTGTGTGTGTGTGTGTGTGTGTGGGGGGGGGGGGGGGGGGGGGGCTACTGGCTTCCCAGCAGACAAAGTCTATAACCTCTAAATGGTTTAGTTCTTCAATCTTCAGCTCACCCTGCACACCGCACCACTCCTGACTTCTTCTCTTCTCTATACTTCACATTTCCTCTCTCTCTGTCTCTCTCTCTTGACATTTCACGCTCTAACTGAATGATGCCCTAATCTAACTATTGAACCAATGTTTTTTTTAAACAATGTTTTAAATTTTAACAGTTTCCAATAGTATTGGAAAAGTGTCAACGCAGTCGGTGCCTACTGTAGTAAGCTCACTCAGGGCCGGATCTAGAAAGCCTCACTTGGGTGGGCACATAGACTTTCAGGGTGGGCACCACCATCCGCAAAAAACAAATGGGGTGTCAAATCCCCCAAACACTCAAATGCATAGAAAACTATGCTATGTTCATGTTCACTCACTGTATTGTCATTGTTTGATTAACAGTACTGTATGCATACAGTAGCTGTCAAGCTAGAGGAATTCCAAGAGTGAGAATTTACTGTCTTGTGGTAAATGAAGGTGTTTTTCATGTTGATTGGCCATTTTTACATATATTAAGGAACCAGTTGTTTAGGTGATTCAGACATCTGGTTAGGAATAGGATTAGTGAGTAAGGACTCATAGTAACCTCATAGTAACCTAGTCCCTGGGACACAGGTTAGTTAGGTAAGTAGCACAGGTTATGGAGGTAGGCACTACACAGGCTCTGGCAGCAGAGCAGTGTAGTGTATTGTTTTGCAAGGAACTACTTTATGTTAAGGAACTACTTTATGTGCGGCAGAACACACGGCCTTGTGCTAGGTGCTTAGGACCTGCACAGCTGTATTTGATTGCCTTGCCTTCTTGCCTTCTGTATAAGTGCTCACTCAGTTTTCATTCTCATGTTGACCAGTAAAGTACCTCAACCCTGAGCTCTCTTGTCCCTGTGATTATTTCATCAGTTGTGTGTATAGGCCACATACACAACAAGCAGAATATACTGTGTAAGAAGAAATGATTACCGGTATTATAAATAAAGCTAGTGAAATGAACTACAATAAAATCACTGATCTAACATTATTATTGGCCATTGGAATCTATAATAATGAACTGTCACAGTTTTAACTTAATACATCTTCACATTGTTTTAATTTTAAACACAAAAGTGGTAATAACTAACCTGTAGGCTCTACAGTAGAAGCAGCAATTATAAAAAAAACAGTTGATCTACAAGCCCACATGCATTGCAGCATGGCATGTCCCAAAATACCCGTTATTATTAGGCAGGCTGAAATGTGGTGAAAGTAGCTCTGGTCCATGCGACACACACACACACACACACACACACACACACACACACACACACACACACACACACACACACACACACACACACACACACACACGTGTGATTACTCTGCCTCCCTCGTTGAAGGCAAAATATAGGCTACAGAGTTTCACCGTTGAAGGGGTCGGAAACTAAGCGCTCGCTCTGCATGCTTGTCCCCATTCTCATTAAAGTCTATGTAGAGGAGCTGCCATTGGACTGACCCCATGAAGTGAACGGAGTTGTCACTACTTTTATTTTTAGCGCATTTATTGTCTGTGATTTTATACACTATTAAATACCCATAATGTTTGGGCATAAAACCCTACAAGCCCTCCCGTGCACTCCGATCAGCCGACACTGGGAAGCTGGCAGTAGCCCCACTAAAAACGCCTGGACAACGCTCCACGCGCCCCAAGCTCTTCTCCTTCCTGGCTCCAAAACTATGGAATGCACTTCCCACCGGCGCGCGCGTGTGTGTGTGTGTGTGTGTGTGTGTGTGTGTGTGTGTGTGTGTGTGTGTGTGTGTGTGTGTGTGTGTGTGTGTGTGTGTGTGTGTGTGTGTGTGTGTGTGTGTGTGTGTGTGTGTGTGTGTGTGTGTGTGTGCGTGCGTGCGTGCGTGCGTGCGTGCGTGCGTGCGTGCGTGCTGCCTGTCCATGGTATTTTGTTGAGTAACTGATTATCAGTCTGGTCATGTGCGTAGAGTGTGGAGAGAGATTAATGACTGTGAGATATTGTTTCTTTGGACCTGTAGTGGTTTTTGGTCTTGGTCAGCATCTCCCTCAAGGCTTAAGGTATAATGAACAGATAGAGTTGTTATCATGCCAGTGATGAATACCTTTACAAGGATACATCAATGGAGGACAATGGAACTGAGAGCACATATCTTGAGGATGTGTGGCCACGACCAAGGCCTGTGTGTAATAAAAAGCCACTCTAAAATGAATTAACGATATGCTTGTATGAAGTAGTACTCAGTGGCGCTGTGCTGTGCTGTGCTGTGCTGTGCTGTGCTGTGCTGTGCTGTGCTGTGCAAGCCCTCCTCCCTGTGCAGTGCTGTGCTGTGCTGTGCTGTGCTGTGCTGTGCTGTGCTGTGCTGTGCTGTACAAGCCCTCCTCCCTGTCCTGTGTGTCTATGTCTTAGCTTGTGCAACAGTGACACTTGGTGAACAAGCGCTATAACACTATTTCCGTGCTCGGACACAGAGATAATAAATAGCCTGTATGTCATATGTATGAAACGTTGTGTCTCACCCCACCCCACTCGCCCCACTCCTATGAGCAGAGTTGCGTATAACAGCATTATTAATAGTGCCGTTATATAACGAGATCACTTTTATTGGTAACGGACTAACCTAACCTAAGTTATTTTTGCAATTTTGTAGTTACACTACATTTCCTATAGTAACTTGTTACTACTTGTTACTTGTTACTATAGTTTGTCCTACTTCATTTTCTGGTTAGATTTCAGCCAAGAGCTAAAACTGCCTGGTGTTGTATATTCTTCTTTGTGTGAGTGATAATAAAGCCCTGACTGCACATTGTCTCTTCATCCTTACTTCTGTGAGTGATGTGTATACTTACCAATCTTCTGTCTGCACAGTATTTCACCTAAGAAATACACGTACTGTCTAGCTAGTGTCTAGTTATTCTATTATGAATCTTTTATTTTGAAGAGGAAGAAAGAGGAAGTCCGTTTGCTAGCCTGGTTAGTGACACACAGCTGTTGTAGCGACATAATAAAACCATGCGTCTTGGGCTTAATGTAAACAATGCAGGCTACACACTTGACGATGACGATGGTTTTGTGAAGCCAGGAGCTGTTGTTTTTGCTTTCACATGTGCCATGGTGCGCAGTGTGGCGAGGGCACCATGCTCTCTGGCTCGTTAGAGAGTACCGCACACGGCATAATATTGTCTGTACTGTGCATCTTTTCAGTAGCTCCCCAGGCTTTAGACTTTTATTGTAGACAACGTTTCGACCCGTTGTGGGTCTTCTTCAGGTGAAGAAGACCCACAACAGGTCGAAACGTTGTCTACAATAAAAGTCTAAAGCCTGGGAGCTACTGAAATGGTGTGTGAACTATCTTTCTCTTTTGTACTTTTGACACTTTTAGGTACTTCAGCACCTTAAAGTTTTTTTTTAGAGATGTGAGCACTTTACCTTTTGTTCCTGTACTGAGCATCTGACATACTTTTTAGCAATCTAGTGGGTGACATGGTAACACCGTTGTGAGTTGTTGTTGTTGGTGGTTTTCATGTGCACAACGTGGAGTGCGACTCATGCACTAGTAATGCAATGTTACTAAATTGTGCATACATTAAAAACTAAAAGAAAAGGGGTACTTTAATTATGTTGAGTAACAGAAAAATCGGTACTTTTTATAGAAAGTAATTTGTAACTTAACAAGATTAGTTTTATGGGCAGTAGTCCAATAAAGTACCGAAAATACTTTCAAAAGTAATGATACCCATCGCTGAGTATGAGCAGCGTGGCCATTCAGTTAACCTTCACGCCAACACCAGAAGCCTACAGTGTCTACATATCAGATGAGAGACGTCAGCGACGGAGCACTGGGGAATTACTTTTATCGGCAAAGTGTCACAACAAATTGATTCTTTCAATTAAAGCCCAGACAGTAAATAGCAGGCTGGCCGTTTCTAAATAGACCTGTATCGTCCATCCTTCCTTCACAGATCAACGCCAGCAACACATTAACCCACCGTCCGCCAATATCGTGCTTGTCGCGCGCGGTCCCGTCCGCCCAAAACGACGAAGGCGCAGATAACGACGAAATGTAGATTTCATTATTTAATCCAACTATTAGTCCCAGCACATTGTTCTGATAAAGATCCCGTTGCTGACTTGCATTTGGAACAGAATTGTCGCGACAACTTTTTTTGGTTGTCCCATTCGCACCCATTCAATCCAATGTGATTCTGCCCCTGAATGTCGTGGGCGCATGAGTAGATCAACTAGGGCTGGACGTCACACTGACTTTTGACCTGGAACTTTTTGCTCAGATCGTCAGAGGACAGGTTAGTCAAGACACCAGAAATAAGCATGACGGCACCCCCCTCCTGTTTAGGTGATCTGGAGCTTCAAAATAAGTTTTTTTTTATTACCGATTTCACTGGTTTGAGCCATGGCAGTGGCCAGAAAAGGACGTACACACGATCGTGGTCAGTGTGTTAAGAACAGTCAGGCAGACAGGCAGTTCTGTACGCCAAAACCAGACCATTTGTTTGGGGGGGATATGGAACCATTTTGTTATTCCTGTCCGTCTCTAACCGATGGTCCCCCCCTAACCCCTGTGACTGTGGGACTGTGGATGTGTCCTTAAATATTAAAAGCCCTTTGAGGGCCAAATGACAAATGTATCTCTCTAGAGTGTGTTCAATGGGTGACTGAGCCTGTGATGGAATACATGGTGGAGATCCGCTACAGCGCCAAACAGTTCTAGGTCTGCTTGACAAATGAATGTGTGACACACGCGCACACACATAGGCACATGCACACACTCACGTCAAATCTATACTGTATACTGCCTCTATTGAAGGAGAGATTAATTGTTTTTTATAGAGAACATTTTTGCACAGAATAATGGATATTAGGGTAATTAATGAGCTGTGGCTCAGTGGATGTTTTTTTTTTTTAATTAATCAGGACTTTGGTCTGATTTATTTCTCTAAGGAGACGGTATAAGCTGCGTCAATGTGAACTAGAAGAAAAATGTGCACACACAAAATAAAAGTGTCCACTGCTACTTACATTCTTAATGCAATTTGTAAATTTAAAAGTGAAAGACAAAAAATTGTTCTCTTTTGACTTCGATTTTAGCTCAATAGTAAATAGTATATTCACATGCATAGTGTTCTGTGATGATCCGCAGTGGCGTACTCTATGTACCAATGTACCGAAGTTTAAAGTTTCAAAAAATACTAATCCTAACAGCTTCATAATGAAGAACACATCCAGCTGCCCATGCAGTATGCACTGTTAGTCGTTAATTACCTTCACCTAGACAGAAGGACAGCTTAAGACTGACTCACAGTAAACTGTATGTTGTTGCACGTCAATGTTAACGTGGCAAAACGTGAGTCACACAGTAATACTGTAGCACAAGGTGAGCTTGTAGTTCTGCTGCTGTCAGGAACACACAACACCAACATGACAGAGTGTGAATTAAACATTACAATTTACAACATCGGCAGACTCCTTCCAGTAAGCAAGTAATTAGCATGATGTCTAGTAGTCACTAGTGGTCATGTCATCATGGATCATAATTAAGCTTAAGAACCTACTGTAACAGTGAGATATCTGTGAAACTATATGCACACACGATAAGGTGCGACATAAAATACAATGTTACGAGTTATGAGTTGTGACTTTATATGTGCCTGTGGTTTGTTGGGCAGGTGCTCAGGGGCGTTTTTTGCCATTAGGCAGACTAGGCAGATGCCTAGGGCGCCATGAGGGGAGGGGGGTGACTACCAGACATGCTTTAAAAGTATCCCAGGCTAATACCTAAGCCTTATATGGATAAATACATTGTACTTATCCTCTATAACTAGAATTGAACATTTGAAACACATATATGTTATTATTTATTTAGTTTAGTTCATAATTTTATCCCTTGGGGGCACCATTTTACAGGAGAGTTTCCCTGGAGCCCCTCCTTACCAAATGGACCATTACGGGTCCAGTTGTCCTTAACGGTCCATTTGGTAAGGAGGGGCTCCAGGGAAAATCTTGCCTAGGGCTACAAATTGCTTAGAAACGCCACTGCAGGTGCTACATGCATTGCATGTAAATTTTGTCATTTGTATTTGCAGGCCTATAGTAGCGCAACATGCAAGGTTTTCAAGGTATTATTTATGAAAGCGTGTGAGACTGACAGAAAGTGGCATGATGTCTGTCTTGATTCTGATATCTGATCTGAAACTCGTAGCTGTAATGTTGATCAGTGTTGCCAACTTGGCACATTTGTCGCTATATTTAGTTGATTTTTTTTTTTTTTTCAGGACCCCCTAGTGCCAAAATTAGTGGAAAAACTACTGTTTTTTTTGCTTGTGAGTTGGGGCGAAATTGGTTGATCGGCGCCAGAGATAAAAACCTCGTTTTTTTTTTTTCCTCCTATGATAGAGTCCTCTTTCCGTGAATTGATTCACAGAATTCACGGTTACAGGGATCCTTTTTCTTTCATACATTACATGATGCCATTTGCGTGTGTGTGTGTGTGCGCGCGTGTGTTCGTCCATGTGCATGTGCATACAGGTGTGTTTGGCATGCAGCAAGCCGTTCACAGTGTGGCACACTTCCATGATGTCCCTTAAGGCGCAGACATGTCATAATCCCCTCCCTCCCTCCTCCATCCAGCCTGCCGTATCGTCCCCCTGGCCTTGAGGATGTTAAAAAATGAGCAGCTCCTTCCTTGGCAGCGAGTGGCACTGCTGACACCAAACTTCTTTAAAAAAATGATGAGGAAACTTTGTTAAGTCCTCAACAGGGACATGGTGCTGTCAGGAATACAGATAACTGGAGCGGAGCTGGAGACCCTTTCATTAACATAACATAATCCTGGTACCATCTGCTTAACTCACTCAGGACGGGAGGACCCCGTTTTGGTGTTTTAAACAGGGGCGGATCTAGGCATGGGCATTAGGGGCAATGCCCCCCCCCCCCCAAATGCCCAGACTGCCCCACCAAACATGATGGCATGCAAAACAACACAAGATATTTCAAATTAAAGTGCTTGTATTTAAAATGATTTGAAACAGTAGGCTACTACTGCCACTAACTAACTACAGTTGTGTGACTGCTAAACCAACAGCATTTCATCACTGAAAACAGAAAACTCTCAGTCAGAGCTTTAGCTTTATGCATGCTGCGTGTCTGTTGCAACTCCAACAACAGGTGTCATTATCGATGCTTTACTTACCTAATAAAAGTCCCGTAACTGAAAATGGTGCAGCTTCATCGCCCCCCCATCCATCGCGATGAAGCCCCTCCATACAATTTTCTCCTGCCCCCCCCCCCCCCCCTCTGATTGGGAAATGTTACCCCTGGTTGTAAACAAAACTTTAGCTATTGGAAATGTATACAATCTACAAGCTTGTAGTGCCATTTTATTTTTAAGTGGTGCAACCACTTCCTTAGACAACATTGTGGCTCAGACTTCCTAAACCTGTAAATGAATATGTGCCTTTGGGAGAACCACATGTTTTGTAATCCTATCACTTCCACTAAAGGTCTGACCTCCTCTAGAATTGTAAACAAGAAGTTACCAATTTATAATGCATCAGCCTTCAAACATGATTTTTTTTTTTTTCTATACAGAGAGAGAGTGTTCGTCTGATAGGCCCCACAACTCTGATGAGCAGAGTCAGAGTTGTGGGGCCTATCAGATGACAGCATATTTCATATCCAGCCACAACACGCCGCTAGACAGAATTGGTTTTGACCCTGTTGCCCCCTGAAATCTGTATTCGTAACATGTGGCAAAGCAAAATAGCTTCAAACCACTTCCACTGAACAGCAGCGTTCATCTGGGAGCCTCACAAGGAGAGCTAATTTTTCATAATCAGTGCTATACGTCCACTGATGTCAGCTTAAATAACCACAGAGTGTAAAAGTGCAGAAACTGTGCAAAATGTACTTCATTGAGAGGTTAAGAGAGGCTGTTTATTGTGAAGGGCCTTCCGTTGTGCAGGAAGGAGTGTTTAAACTGGGCTGCTTAGTATCGTGTTAACTGGCACACTTGCAGGAGTATTTGCTCTGGTCTATTTGATATTGAGGTGAACAGTTTTAGCACTGCTGGTCTTGTTGAGTCTTGAGTCTTTGAACAGTCAAAACAAGACATGCAATTAGCACAGACACTTACAAAAGAGAGGACAAAATGCAAGATGGACAAACTAAAAGTCGAATTAGAAATCGAACCACAACAAATACAACAGCTCATTCCACATTGAGTGAATGGAGGAGAGTAAAGTCACATGCTGGTGAAAGGAATATCAAGACAACAACAACAGTATAAAGATGGGCATATGTGCAGGTTAACTTTACCCTTTGATTTGAACAATTCAATTCAAAGAAGCTTCATTGGCTCCAGAAAACAAACTTGTGGGTGCATAGTCTGTCTTCCCTTGGTAGTGAGGTTGGTGTATGGCATCCGCCATCCAGGCAGGCAGCCAGACAGGCTGTCCATCCAGCAGGCAGGCAGGCATCCAAGACGTTAGCATCAGAGATGTGGAGGTGTTAACTGCATAGGTGGGCAGTGGTGGAGGATAGAAGCCTGATAAACAGCCTTGATGAATAAAGTTGAGGGGAAGAGTATGCACATTCTGTGAACATACAGTGTCTACAAGGCAAGATCACAGGGAATCAGGTTGTGATCAGTGTTGTTTTAGTCCCATTTAGTCTTCTTAAATTCAATTTTTTAGTCTACTCTTAGTCAACGGAATGTCAAAAAGGATTTAGTCTAGTCTTAGTCTTTTAGTCTTGGTAGTATAGTCTTACATACAAATACATTGTAGGTTTATATGTTATACAGATTTATAGTTTTTAGTATGAAACGTGTCTTGTTTTATTTCTTTGTATAAAATTACTCCAAAAGTAATAAGCTCCTTTCCTGAAAACATACGCAATCTATACTGCAGATATGTTCACATACTTAAAAAGAACGGAAAAAAGAAGATAAAAATGTTTCCTATTTCCATTAGTCTTAGGTTATGATTTAGTCTACGTCTCAGTCTTTTGAGAACACACATCTTTTAGTCCCATTTAGCCTTTTGAAAATAGTTTTTGTTTGTCTAGTCTTAGTCGACTAAATATCAAAAACCTTAGTCGACTTAGTCTTTAGTCTTAGTCGACACAAAAAACACTGGATAGACCCCTGGAATTACTCTGCATCGTCAACTACAGAACTATAGGGTTTCTGAGTGGCTGATAAGAGTATCAAAGGGATGGAACAGAGTAATCCGGCCTCAGGCTGTTCTCTGACCTTTGATCCACACATACGGTGCTCATGTGCTGACGGAAACATTTCACAGCTTTGTGATGTGGTTCAGAGAAAACTGTTGTGATACCATGCCTTGAGCTTCTGAAGCCTTTAATGGCGTATGGGAAAACGTGTAAAAAAATGTAACACCCCAGACTATAACAGACAGTAAATAACACTTGTGTTGTCCTTCATGTATCCTTTGTGTGATGTGTTTTTTCCCTTCTTGTGACATCTAATAAATCTCACACACAGTGGTTAGTGCTGTCACCTCACAGCTAGAAGGTCCTGGGTTCGATTCCTGCTAGGGGCGCTGCTGTGGGTGCTGGCACGTGTCTGCTCCTCCGCGCCATCAGTGCCCATACCCGAGGCGGTTGGTGAAAGGATCTTTCTGTGTGGAGTTTGCATGTTCTACTCGTGTCTCCTAGGGTAGATACCCTCACGAAAACATGCTGTAATCCTGGACTCTAAACTGCCTCCCCCTGGCCAGCCGGGGCGCCTGATGGAGGGACAGGAACTGGTAGGAATAACGTGTTCCTTCCACGTGCTACGTCCAACCTGTCAGGTGAAAAGAAGGCAGCTTGGACTCCTCATGCATTGAAGGAAGCATGAGGCCAGTCCGCTGCCTCCTCAGGTTGGCGGAGGGTGTGTAGAGCCCAGGATCACATTAGGAATTGGCACTGGGTGAAAAAAAAATCGAACTTGAATAAAATCATGCAACCTGCGGCATTGCAAACTGCATTGGAGGGAGGGAGGCGGACCTCAGGGTGAAATGTAGAAAAATCAATGGCATTATGTATCATGTCACAAGAGTCAAGGTAGATGGATGCCGAAAGTGATTTGGTCTGGAATTCTCCATTAACTAGGAGCCCCAAAAAGTCGCCATATTGTGTTAGGGGACGTGCAAAGTTAGGAGTGTCAGAACTTTTAGCCACAATGCTAGACCATAATCCCATATCTCCCTGGGTAATGAATTGTACTCGTTGCTAATTAGCACACTGTGTAACCTAGCTAGCGGCGGCGTGGGGGTCCTGATAAAATACACTCATAGCTTCGTCATGTCTCTGTCTCTGTCTCTTGGCTCCAGGGGCGAATCTAGGCATGGGCATGGGGGGCAATGCCCCCCTAAATGCCCAATCTGCCCCACCAAACACTATGGCATGCAGAAACAACCCAAGATATTTCAAATTAAAGTGCTTCTATTTAAAATGATTTGAAACACTACTGCTACTAAACTACAGCTGTGGCACCACTAAACCAACAGGATTTCATTGAAAACAGAAAACTCTCTGAGTCAGACCTTTAGCTTTGCATGCGTGTCTGTTACAACTGATGTTATTATTGATGCTTTACTTGTCTAATAAAAGTCCTGTAACTGAAAATGGTATGGTGGCGGCTTCATCGCCCGTGTCGCTTCGCGCCACGGGCGATGAAGCCGCCCCATACCATTTTCTCTGGCCCCCCCAATTGGAAAATGTTACATCCGCCCATGCTCGGGTCAGCCATATGGGGCATAGCTGGGCTGAAACCTCTAGCATCACACCATGGCCCCTTCACTACCACCACCCTCCCTCCATTCTCCTTATCGCTCGCCTCTGAAGGACACTTCTGTTTAGACTCTTGACAGATATGAGGCTCCTCAATCCATAGAAACACACAGTGGAACAAGAAACATAACCCCAGAGATACAGGCCCAGGGAATGATGTGCCCTCAAACATTCCACAGGCCTGTATCCTCTCAGCAATGTCTCCACATAAAGCCTTATGAATATTAACCCGCCGTCCGCCAATATCACGCTTGTCGTGCGCGGTCCTGTCCGCCAGTAACGACGAAGGCGCAGATAACAACGAAATGTAGATTTCATTATTTAATCCAACTATTAGTCCCAGCGCATCGTCTGATAAAGATCCCGTTGCTGACTTGCATTTGGAACAGAATTGTCGCGACAACTTTTTTTGTTTGTCCCATTCGCACACATTCAATGCAATCCATTCAAATGCCTCTCCTGAGATTCTGCTCCTGACTTTTGACCGGAACTTTTTGCTCAGATCGTCAGACAGGTTAGTCAAGACACCAGAAATAAGCTTGACGGCACCCCCCCCCCCCCCCCCCCCCCCCCTCCTGTTTAACGCTTCAAAATAAGGGTCTTTTACCGATTTCACTGGCTTGAGCCGTGGCAGTGGGCAGAAAAGGACGCACACGCAATCGTGGCCAGTGTGTTAAAGAGCCAACACGGTCGTACACATGGGCATAATCCCCATTTACACATCCAGTGTCACCAAGGAACATATTTGGCTGCAGTCGACAAAATGGGCTGCTTGAGTAGAATGCATTTGGGGGTGGGGGGGGGGGGGGGATGTAACATGTTCTATGTTCTAAGGGGGGGGGGGGGGGGGGGGGGGGGGCAAGAGAACATGTTGGAGGGTAGTGTAGCGACCCTTAGCTGGCAAATGAGGTGGAAGCCCGACTGATGATTCTTTAATCCTTTTATTAAATCAACGTGAAAACTATAGAAGAAAAACAAGCACAAGCAACAAATAATCAATATAATGCAAACACATAATCAAAACAAATATACATTTCCCAAACAAAAGGCATATATCAAAACTACAAGATCAATAAAAGCGTATATCAAAACCCAAAATAACATAAGCAAAATAGCAAATATACAAAATATAATCAAACAATGACAAATCACATTCACCTTGTTCCCTCTCCAGCTAGGTGCT
The DNA here is from genome assembly GCA_039105355.1 of Benthosema pterotum. Lineage (NCBI taxonomy): Eukaryota > Metazoa > Chordata > Actinopteri > Myctophiformes > Myctophidae > Benthosema > Benthosema pterotum. Next base: position 48,393,443 of record CM076973.1, read on the forward strand.
AACAGGTCCATGGCACTTCAGTGTTTAAGAGTCCAAGACATCACTATTAAAACAATAAAGCCCAAAATCAAAATCTTCATCTGTATCCTGTTTGTTGTTTCATTTGTCAATCATGAAGCCTACTTACTTAGTTTGTTGGTCCTTTTAAGGCAACCCAAGCCAACAGCATATTCAATCATGGTGTGTTTCAGTTTCACAGAAGTTTCTAATAATCAAAAGATAAAATTAAAATCCACATTCCATATTCCTTTAGTCATTTTAGCTTTCCACAAAAGTACTCACTTAGTTAGTCCTTCCATTAAAGTGCATTAGCGTGCGGTTCATCAGGCTGAAATTTGTCTGTTTGGCTGCATGCTGAGCAGCAACACCATTCCCCCCTGACACTGTGGTGGTGAGCTTTATCATGTCAAAGCAGGCCTGATGAGCCAGTACTTCCTGTAGGCATTTCCTGTATGCATGTTGAGCCCTTTCAAAATAAAAGCACCTTCCTCCCTTCCTGTCCCATTTCGGGTCCGTTACAGGTAGGGATGGGTACCTTTCACCTTTGAATCGATACGATACGATACTCGATACCTGGGAATCGATACGATACCAGAAACGGTACCTATTTCGATACTTTTTAAATTATGTATTATATATTTCACACATCATAGCAATGGTTTGCTTGAATCATATCTTAAATTATATAATGTATGATGACTGTATCTTTATGGTGACTGATATTATCTTAAAATACAGTAGGCCTATCTCAGTTTGAACATTTTTATTTATTATGAATAATGAATATCTAACTAGCCTTTTAATCACTTATTAGCAATAAAAATATTAGATAATACTGATGGTTGGTAAATTGTTTTTACAAGGAAAAATTAGTTACCTTATGCTATGGCCACTGTTGCCAACTTGGCGCATTTGTCTCTATATTTACATTTTTCCCAGACCTCCGGTGATACTCTGTGGCTAAACTGCAGAATAAACAGTGGGCCCCGCTATGAAAATGATTGAAAACCACTGCTCTAGCGCATTCTAGTGCTTTCTGCAAGTGCCACTAGTGCATTTTGGATTTTGGAAGTTGGCAACACTGGCTATGGCACGCAGCAGGGAAGATAGAGGGGGGAGGGGCCATAGACTGCGCACAGTGAAAAGGGGAAAGAAAAGTTCAGTTCACAATGATAGCATTTAATCGTTGCATGAGGATTTAATTGGACTTCCTGCCTACATCCATGGAGAATATGCTTAGGATTTGTCACTTTTTTGAGGAAATTACTTTTAAAAGCCACGATTGGACAAGAGAGGACTAGACATTACGACATCAGGTAGGAGGCGTGGACAGAGCTAGTGTGTGTAGTGTATGTGTGTGTCTCTCCGTCTCTCTCTCCCCCTCTCTCTCCCTCTCCCTCTCCCTCTCCCTCTCTCTCTCTCTCTCTCTCTCTCTCTCTCTCTCTCTCTCTCTCTCTCTCTCTTTCTCCCTCTCCCTCTCCCTCTCTCTGCGCGCGGCGAACGGAGTTGGGCGCGCGCGCACACACATACATACACACACATACATACGGAGGGGATGATGCATTCATGCATTTCTGATCAGCAGAACATTTCCATGCAGAGTGGAAGTTTTTGCAAAGCACTAAATGTTTGGCTAGTTTAGTCAACAAAAACCATGCGGTCTTTGTAATTAGTCAACCAGGACAGCTGTTTTATCTCGTCAGCGTCAGTCCTTCTGCTCGCTCTTTGAAGTGCAGCGGCACAGAATGAAGTATCGAAACGAGGCACCGTTCATTTTGAAGTGAATCGATCCCACTAGGTACCGCTATGTCCCAATCGATACCAGTATCGGTATCGCTCACGGTACCCAAGCCTATTGGAGGGGCAAGAGAAAATGCTATGGGGGCGGCTTCATCGCCCGTGTCGATGAAGTCGCACCCATACCATTTTCAGTTACAGGACTTTTGTTAGTCAATTAAAGCAAATAATAATCAGTTGTTGTTGAAGTTGCAGCATGCATAAAGCTAAAGGTCTGACTCAGAGAATTTTCTGTTTTCAATGATGAAATGCTGTTGGTTTAGTGGTGCCACAGCAGTAATAGTGTTTCATTCATTGTAATTATACACACTTTCATTTGAAATACATTTGAAATGTGGGTTGTTTGCATGCCATCGTGTTTGGTGGGGCAGTCAGTTCATTTAGGGGGGCACTGACCCCCCCCCCCCCCCCATGCCCATGCCTAGATCCGCCCCTAGTGGGACGGTAGTCTCTTCAGATAAGTGATAGAACTCAGAGCAGAAGGTGACTGTATTGCTAAACACTGGTTGTAATGGGGGCCATGGACCAGATGGCAAACACTATACCATTCCACCGTAATGCGCACACGCACACACACACACACACACACACACACACACACACACACACACACACACACACACACACACACACACACACACACACACACACACACACACACACACACAGCCACATCCCATCAGGGTTTATCTGGCCTTTCCTTTGCTTTCATCCAGCATGACGGCGAACCCACTCTGTGTTAACAATGTGGGGCTAAAGTCGTTTCACGGCACACTACATTGGTCTTGTAAGCTGACAACTCTGATATTCCCTTATGCACATCCTTGGCTTCCCTCTTGTCTAATGCATTATGGGAAGGTGAAGAATTTAAGAGTGTGGAAGGGAATGGCGTTGTCGTGGCCGGCTGCGTTTCATTGAGGTCATGAGAAGTGGCAATGCAGCAGAGTGGGAGTGGAGCGGTAGTAGTGGGGGATAAATTGTGCTAATTGTGTGTGCGTGTGTGCGTGTTACTGAGCATAAGTGGCATGAACACAAGCATGTGGAGAGAGAGAGAGAGAGAGAGAGAGAGAGAGAGAGAGACAGACAGAGGACTGCATTTCGCTCATCATGCGTGTGGAGATCACATTAAATGCCTCGATGGACTAAAGCTCGATACGAGGCTACGGTGTTGCTCTCACATGCAGTCTAATCTTAGATTAGACATGCAGTCTCATCTAATTTTATTTTTTCATGAGACACATATAACCCTTTTGTGTACTGAACGCGTTTTGGTGTTTTAGCTATTGAAAAAATAGCAGATCAACGAGCTTGTTGTTCTGCTATTTTTTGAAAATTTGTGAAAATGTGGTGCAAATCTTTGAATACATTATTTCGGAAGCAAACATTTTTAACTCAAATCTTTGCTTCTGGGGGTGATCCCTAGAGCAACATGTTTTTAGATGAGGTTCTGCAGCTAAATAATTAAAATATTTCTGTGGGTCCTTCCTATGAAATATGTCAAGCACAGAAAGAGAAAAAAATAGAACCTCATGCCAGGAACTAGAATTTAGTGTCACAAACTAGAATTTAGTGTCATGGACTAGAATCTAGTGTCGGAAACTAGAATCTAGTGCAGAAAATGTAATCTAACTTCAGAAACTACAGTCTACTGAGAGGAACTAGAATCTACCATGGGGGACTAGAATCTAGCATGAGGAACTAGAATCTAGCGTCGGAAACTAGAATCTAGCACTGTGAACTAGAATCTGATCAGGACACAATGGGATAAGACAGAGTGTCTTTTATTAATTAACCCTACGTTGTCCTGTCACTGGCCCATGACACTGCCAGAGCTCAGCTGACCTTCTGGACGATTTATGCGACAATGAAAGTGAAACGGTTATGGAAATAAGACAAGGCTTGGGTTTGCAGGACAGCTCAGACACATGTATGCATGCATCTCTTACACCGGGAGGGAGGATGATGAGTGGGTGGACCGTTGGAGGTGCGCTATAGCTTTAATTAATAGTTTTAGTCATGTTTACTAATGGTTTTATTAGTGAAGATGGACAGGAAAGCCAGAGCGGCACGACTCATGTCAGGCTAGACTGGAGCCCATCTGTGGCAATACGCCTGGACTGCTAGTCCAGCAGGTGCTCCATGCAGTGAAAAGCCTGCAAATTTCTTTTAAAATGTTCCTAAAAACTCCCAAGTCCTGTGGGATCGGTCCAGTCAAGACAAAAAAGTCCATAGTGGGTGGGTGATGGTGATCATTCATCGGACTGGGTATCACTAAAGACTTGCCTGGAGGAGAAAAAAAAAAAAAAAAAAAAAAAACAGGGATGTGTGCATGGAAACCAAGCAGGTGCCAAGCATTGAATCCCATTTTTTGCAGTTTTTGGTATGACCCGTCCGGGAATCGAACCCCGGCCTCCCAGTCTCAAGGCAGACACTCTAACCACAAAGCTACTGAGCAAGATGAGTCTCAAGAGTTTAAAGCACTTTGTCTAATATTTTTGTGACACTGTCTACAATATATCGGCCTATGGCCAAGGAGGGCACATGCTTTTATGTGTATATTGGTTCTCATTTCATGGGACCATTCTCAATGCTAATTCTTCCATCCAAGGCCAATACTGTCCCCTCTCAATTGGCTGCCAAATGCCATTAAGCTAATGGCATTGGAATTTCACCACCATGTCATTTCTGCACTTGCTGCTCAGACAAAAGTGGCAACGATTTTCCCTACAGCTCGATACGTCCCTGCTTTATTTCATCATCATTCTTTGATTCTTAATCCAAAACGACTTGGGTCCACGTGTACACGGACCATTTAATTGGGGACCTGCCATAACCAATGGCTTAAAACAACCCTGTTTGTCAATTAAATGATCAAAAATATAGAATGAAATAAAAAGGAAAAAGAAAATCCAATTCTGTTATGGAATTGCCCCACGCTTCCAATCGGAGCTATATCAGCCATAGCTAATAGTCTCTGCATTATTAAATCAGTTCACAGACGTGTTATGGACCTTTGGCACGTAAAACTATGCTTCAGTCTTATTCATGAGGACCTAACTGCTGGTCACACAGCAGGTGTGGGTTTGACTGTATAATCAGAACACTGCAGGGAAACGGCCGCGGGTCAAAGACCGCAGGAACTCACTATGGACGAATCATTTACACATTCACCAAAACATCACAAATAAACTAGCTTGAAAAGCTTTTGCATAAAGCGATACAATAAAATGTTGATACAAGGCGGAGAAAGAAGGCAAATAAAGGGTGAAGAAAATAATAGAGGTACATGAAAAATGTGATTTGGGCATGCATCGTGTCGCCAAAGCTTACCAGCATGCTGATAAGCAACTATAAAGACTAGCAAAATAAAAGTTTGTCTTTCTTGCTGCTTGCATCTTAGCAAGGATTATTCCCTCCTTTCTGTACACCACCTGCATATCTGCTGGAGCTTGTATATTGCATGTCCCTACTGCATGCGTCCGTAGCTGCTGGAGTTTCTTTTTTATTCGCGGCATGTCGTATTGTATTGTAGATTGGAGGCAGGATGAAGCGGCTTAAGCCAGCTAGTGGTTTAAAGTTAACAGGCAGCAGGAGTAACGATAAAGCCCCACAGCTACAGCGCATTGGTGAGAGACACAGTGAGATATTTCCAATATGGACACTTCCATGCTGTGCTAGAGGCATGTCAAAGGAACCCTGGAGCCCAGCGGTGGTTCTCTGCAGTCAGAGGAGTTATTTAAAATATGCTAAACTCCAGTGCGTTTGCTTTAACATCTGTTTGTGGTGCTCCCTGCTATCAGACAAATATAGAGTCAAATCACCTACTCAGTCAAGCTTGGAGCCCGAAACCTACGTACAGTGATGTAGTTCCTACATAATGCATTGATTAGGAAATTGAAAGAAATTTATTTGGGGGTTTATTTTTTATGTAATGCGCATTATTTGTCCAGCATAACGAAGTTCCATGCTGTGTTGATGTAGACATAGGAGAGATAATAGGCAAAAACTATAAACTTTATCTAAGTACTGCCTAATGGGGGTGTTTAAAAATAATTTAACACTTGAGAGCGATTTTATCCTCTATAAGGCGCTGTATACTAACTCTACATCATTTACCACCATGGCAAGTCTACATGGGGTATAATAAAAGCAAAAAATAACAATCAAAAAAAGCAATCTGCTAATACTGACATGAATTATGATGTGTGATAAGTTTGTACTGCAACATCCTACTGCAAACTTTATACTGCAACATCCTACCGGTACATACTAAAAAGAAGTTGTCATATTAACTTGACATACAGTAGCTGAGGGTAATGGAGTTGTTTTTTTGACACAGATTGAAAGCAGAGGCAGAGTAGTAAAGGAATAAACAAACAATGGGATTGAGGGAATTGTTTTTGTCAAATTCAGGAAAAACAATTCAACTCTATTGCTTCTTTCTCTGGCTATACCAATTATTTTTATTTTCCATTCTCTTTAGAATGAACATTGTCATTCATGACAGAGAGAGAGAGGAGCGGATGAATTGTTTGGTTCCCCGATGGCTTAAAGAGTGTGGATAAATAATAAAAAAGATGGGATGGCACACAGAACAACATCTTGAAGAGGGGAATAGTCATGGACACGATATTTCTGAGTGCTGCTGACAATAAGCTCAGCAGAGGGACATTCACTTCAGCCTGGTGTGAAACAGAGACGTGTTCATTTGTGTACTTAGATCACAACCCACATGGAAAAGAGCTCTCTGCCTGTCTATCAAAACACTGACTACAATTACTCTCTCTCGCTCTCTTTCTCTCTCTCTCTCTGTCTCCAATGAACTCCATATTTGTATCTCTTTACAACTGTCTGAACTGCCTGCAAGCCTACAGGCATTTGTATTTGTGCCACACATTGTGATTTTGTTTATAATAGTATGCCATATTGAGGACAGAATCAAGACATACCTGTATGTTCCTTTTTCCTGGAGAAATACTTGACCCTCAGAATGTGAGGTTGCATGATGGCCGCCTGCCATATGTACAGTATGCATTTGTGAAAGGCTGCCCGCAACACATTTCCATGCATGTAAGCATGGAGCTACTCATACCATAAATCTGAAGTGAAGTCTGAAGAGTTTTCTCGACTGACTGGCAAGTCAATGATCCTTTGCTGGTGTGAGTAATTTATCAAAAGAGGTCTCCATTTCATTTCTGCTGAACTGTGTATTCTATTACATATTAATATATTATATATTTATCTATATATATATATCATATTTTAAATTGGCCCTGTCTGACTTTGGGCCAAAATATGCAATTTGTTGCCTATTATTAGACACATGTTTGTGTATAAAAATGATAAATTGGTGAAATTATGGCCATTAGTTTAAGAAGGCGTACTGCAAGATTAAAACTGTATATTGGAAGTTTGGAACAGAGTGTATTAACAACTCACTCAGTTATCTGGTGGACCATTCTCATTGCCAGAATTGTTTGCCAATAAGTGCAGTGAAACAGAGTTGGACAGAAACCACTGATTCAGGAATAAAACTTGGTATTTTTACATGTCCCACAATTGTAATTCAATCAACCCAATTATACTTTTGCTAAGCGAATCAGCTGTTAGCAAAAAAAATATGCAATAAGGTGTAAGAAGTTTGATACTTTAGTAGCGAGTGAGTAGAAACTTTTCATATACGACGTACTTTCAGATACAATATTTAAACCATAAATATTTACAAACACACACACACACACACACACACACACACACACACACAGTGGTTGTCAGAGATTTCATGATAAGAGGAAGGATCTACAAAGCCTATACACCAGCAGTGCTGATATGAGCCTTAATGATACAGATGGCTGACTATGATAACACTCAGGCTTTATTACACAAGGTGGTCACAGGTTATTGAGACCTATTAGTAACATGAATTTCCAATTCTTAATACACTACCTGCCATCCCCTGTGCCAACACGGCAATTGATTGATTCCAGTCTTTAATCCACCTTTTGATCCGAAGGTATCGTTTGCCAATCGTTGTTTTGTTGCATTACATTTGGGACAAAATGAGCATCACCATTTTGGGAAAAAAAAAAAAAACACACACACACACCCATCCTATCCCATGCATTCCATTGGCATTATCTCAAATTTGTCCCCTCAATGTCCTTGTTCTCGGCAAATCAACTATTTTCAATGGCACTGAACGGCATATCCAGGACTCATGACCCGGATGTTCATGCACAGAGGCAGAGGGTTAGAGGGCAGAACGGTCAAGACACCGGAAATACATCCGGTTTCAAAATAAGGGTTTTTAACGTGAAGATCAGTTAAGATCTTGCATGTTCCCTCTGTGTGTGTCTTTCCTTGACGCCACATCCATGTTATTGGATTTTGTCTCTGTATTTAGAATTCTGGCCCATTCGGCAGCGGGAGAGATCAATATACATGAATGTGAGGACTTGAATCAATAAAAGCACCACTCTAATGCTACATCACAGAGACTATGCTTCCATTACCAATGAAAAATAGGATCATTTAATGTCCTAGAAAGGCAAAAATTGCACTGGCCCTCTGTACACATGCTGTTAGTTTGCTGAATGACTGTGCAAAAACAACGTTTAAAAGTCATGTTTTTCCCTCAAGGTGTTTCATTTTGAATTACAATATCAAGTGGTTGAACAATGATTTATCCCTGTTGTTTTTCTCACCCATCAACCCAGAATCTCATGCCTTGTTGTCCATATGGATGTGGGGCCCCTATTTAAATTATTAGAGCATGGCGTGGGCACAGTGTGACACTTTTAGAAACATTTGTGTGTAATCAGCCTACTATTTATTATATAAATATATACAAGATACAAGATATATACAAGTGAAGACTTAGATGAAAGAAGGAGGGTACCAGAATGGTTAAAACGTTTGGTTATCAGGCAGTTCATTCCTATGCATTTCAGTGTCTGATATCTCACCGGTAAAGATACTGGAAATTACAATGATATACAGACACTGCACTCGTTTTGTGTTGGACTGAATACAGAGCAGTGAGAGAGATACACATATAGTACATGTGAGTTAACACTGATGAAGTGGAGGTAGGTGGCATGGTGTGGAGGGGGTGAGCTGTAGAGCGACAATGGGGTCAGGTCTCAGAGGACATTCAATAGCTATAGTGACAGCAAGAGAGGTGAGGGGAGGGACGTGGGTGGACATGTTAGTAAAGAACCTCCTTAACACTTCCTAATTGCCACCTTAACCTCCGGTGTCAGAGGCATTTGTTCACTACAGGAAAAATAATCATGCTCCACCCCGAACAATGCATTAGTCATCACTTAGACCTGGTTTACACTGCCAGACGAATCCAGCCTGAATCAAATCTGAGACACATTGAGCCTGGAATCTGATTAGTTAAAATGAGTCATGTGACCTGTTAGACCAATCCGATTTCTATCTTGAAGTGACACAGATCTGATTCAGGCTAGATTTGGCTGCCAGTGTAAAACTGGTCTTAATCACTTATAACTGACACCATGTAGCATATCCTGCTTTCAATTACACCATTATCAAATCATAGTGTTCAGAGACCTACAAATATACACTTCCATATCACTTTGCCCACTTGATCGTAGCAGATGTTTGCAAGCGTAATTGTGTTTATAATTTAGATTTTAAAATATATATTGTAGAAGACCTGTTTAGAAATGTCAAGCAAGAAAACTATACAACCCCTGAGCAAAAGTCTAAAAATCCATCTAAAAATGCGTAAAAAAAAATAGTGTAAAAAAGTTGTTTTCTTAGTTATCTAGGCTTGAATTAGAGGTCGAAACAATGTTTTTTTTTAATGTACAGTATATTTATTGACGACGTTGGTTTATATGTAGACATTGATTAGCCAGGCTGTTTTTTAGACATTTTAGACGTCTATAAATTGACATTAAAACACCATTGTCAGCTATAGATATACATTGAAACAAAGTTGCTTCAACGTCTAATCTTAGCTTAGACGGCAAAAAAAAAAAAAAAAAAAAAAAAATAGCCTATTTTAGACAAGTTCTTAGAGATCTAAAGGTGTCTAAATGTGCTCAGCAGAAACGGTCTAATCCTATGTTGAGGTAGACGTTATTCATGCTCCGTTGTGATTGTGCCTGTAGGGAATCTCACACGTGCGTGTGTGTGTGTGATTCTGATCTGTGTGTGTGTGTGGGCGTGTTGGAGCAAGCCAATGATGCGTGTCGGCGAGCGTGGCCTAGGGAGCGAGAACTGGGAGGCAGCAGTGTAGATGGAGCGAGCAGACCAAGCGGCAGTGGGGACTGATCTAAGTACCGAAGTCCCATAGATCAGAACTCCCATTAGTCCGAACATGCGCTGGAAATCCACTATCAGCTGCAACGTGCTTGCTTATGGTGAGGATGAGGGTTAGAGAAGGGTTTAGGCATGTTTGTAGCAAAACCCTACCCTTCTCCAACTGTAACCCTAAGAGCCTAAATCCCCACCACCTCACAGAGCGTGGGGTCTGTGAGGTTAGGTTGAGGGTCGGGGGTTTAGGCTTAGGGTTACGGTTGGACAAGGGTAGGGTGTTGCGTCTCGTAGTTTCGGAACAACGGGAGGTCACAACAATGGGAGGTCGGAATAATGAGATGGCACCGCGTCAGTTGCATGCCACTTGGTCTGCTCGCTCACAATTGAGGGTTTCACGTCAGAGAGACCCTTAACGCTCCACCAGGTTTGACAAGCACCTCTATTTTCCATAGTGCTGTTAATTGCCGTCTTCTGTCATACGGGGGTGAATAATTGGACCGTAAACAAGAGAAGTACAAGCCCCAGGTTACAGACGAAAACAGACCTCAAACACGCACGCGCACATGCACGCATGTGTGCACACACACGCACACATGCACGCGCGCACACACACACACTCCAAAATAATACCCCTGTTTTGGCAGAGTAATACCGTACTTTACTTACAGGGAGAAGTATTATCAGGAAGGAATATTACTAGTAGGGCATTAACAAAAAAATCAATTTATCAATGCATCGATTTCCTTAACACAAGTCGACTCCCATCAGGAGAGTTGAAAAGTTGTTGTTTTTTCCTTCCTCCTTGGAAAATGACTTGCTAGGACTTGTTATTTTGATCAACATCTTGCTTGTTATCTGTAATGGTATTATACAGCAAGGAGTTGTGGACAAAAACTTTTGGTGTATGTGAGGCAAAATACAGTATATATGTAGCAGGTGGCTACAGCCTCTGTCGTGATGGCCTCCAAAGTCTAGTATCTGCCCCCGGACCAAGGGGATGTCCTCTTGGTCTAGTGGTTAAGATGTTGGACTTTCACGCAGGAGACCCGGGTTCGAATCCCGGGCGTTACATTGGTGCCGTGACCCGGATCGGGTTTCCCCGTGGAAGGAGGTCAAAAGGGAGGTGAGTGTAGCAGGTGGCTACAGCCTCTGTCGTGATGGCCTCCAAAGTCTAGTATCTGCTCCCGGACCAAGGGGATGTCCTCTTGGTCTAGTGGTTAAGATGCTGGACTTTCACGCGGGAGACATAGATATCAGAGGACTGTCACTGTATTGTTAAAGGGACATATGATGCTTGTGACCAAGTGGATGTTGTATGACCATTGCCACCCATCTTTATGTAATTATAATAAAGTGCCAACCAAAAGTATTTCTCTTATAAGCAGGTGTTTTAAGACTTATATCTCACCCCCAGGAATTCGTTCTAATATTCCATATTCATCTGTGTTTGTTGCTGTGGCCCTGGACAGTTCAACAGACCATGGTATTTCTTTAAACTAAATGTCTCAAAGGAATTCTAGCATGAAATGCCAGCTTAATTTAAGGCATGGAATCCATGCATGAATGAAAGAAACAAAAATCAGGGCTGGGCTGAGACCATATTACTTTCCATGCAGAGCAATTTATCAAAGAGTAAAAGGTGGCTGGGGGGAAAGTTGAGGTGAAAAACAAATGGCCTCCATGCAGCATGGCTCCAATTGATTTTGCAACAAAAAGTGTAAAATCTTTATTTCAATGAAACACTGTTACCCTTCAAGGGCCAAATCCATACTGTACATCACATTGGAGAGAAAGTTACTGTATATCGCCCAACCATAAACACAAACACGGAAAACTGTTACTGAGATTTAATAATGCCACCAGTTTTAATGCATGGAGTTTTATCTTTGCATTTATCTTGCTATTAATAGTTTTATTGCCGAGCACGCACTCGTTGTGTTCTTACCGTGGGACAACGCTTGCCGAACACGACGAAGGCAAAGAACATGATGAAATGTAGATTTCATTCTTTAATCCATCTATTAGTCCGAGCGCATCGTCTGTTAAAGATCCTGTGGCTGACTTTCATTTGGGACAGAAAGGGGCGAATGGGACAATTTCTTTTGTCCCATTCGCATCCATTCAATCCAAAGCATTCAAAAGCCTTTCCTGGAATCTGCCCCTGAATGTCGTGGGCGCACGGTTAGATCCACTAGGGCTAGATGTCACTTCCTGACTTTTGACCCGGAACTCTGGAGATCTGGCGCTTCAAAATATATATATATTTTTTTTACCGAATGCACTAGCTTGAGCCGTGGCATATAGCAGAAAACGACGAGCGCGCGCTCGCGGTAAATGAGTTAATAGTGGAGCGGGTTAGCTAAACCATTGTTCACTTTTTGAGAAAAGCGTGAAAATTGGTACACACATAGCCAAAGTCATTTAAAAAATATTTGGATGTGGAGGTATCTTGAATTCCAAGATGGCGGCCCCAAAATCCAAGATGTCTGCCCAGAAATGTGGTTTTTCCTTCATAACTTAAAATGCATTGATTTTACGCCCCATAAATGTATTGAACGTTAATACGAAGTTGGCCATTACGGACGATTTGGTACCAAGTACGTGTCTGTATCTCCTACGGTTCTTGAGATACAGCATATAGGTACTTTCACAGATTGAGGAGAGCAAGACATTTGTAACATTGATTCTTAAGTCAATCAAATGGTCATACAGACATGAAAATTGGTACACACACTCTGCAAACCCCACTATTTCTAAAAGTACTGCATGCCCTGCAAAATTCCAAGATGGCAGCCCCCAAAATCCAAGATGTCTGTCCAAAAATGTGGTTTTTCCTTCATAACTCGAAATACGAAGATCTTAAGCCCCATAGATGTATTGAACGTTAATATAAAGTTGGGAATTACGGACATTTTGATACCAAGTACATGTCTCTATGTACTACGGTTCTTGAGTTACAACATATCCGTATTCATGAGGCACCAAAAGTGTAACATTTTGGCACATTTCACTATTTAACTCAAAGATCCCTTCATCACTTTCAGGAATCATTTTCAGGAAATGGACCTACATGTATCTGCTATCATAAACCAGTTTAAGTTTCCCAATTGATGAAACGGGTAGTGAGTTATTAAACCGATCGTAAAGGGCTGTTTCAGTGCTACATTTGCTGCGTATAGTTAGCTAACATAAGCCACCCAGAAATGTCTGTCTGTGCATCTGCCCTTCACAATAAGGGTATATGTGAAGCGGACGCAAGTGTAGCATGTGTCTAGTATAATGGCATAATATGCTAATAGGCGTAATAGTGTGATATATGCAATAGTGTAATAGGGTTAATAGTGTAATATATGCAATAGAGGTATACTGTAATATGGTAATACATGTAATAGTGTCATAGTGTAACATGTGTAATAGGGTAATGTGTGTAATAGTGTCATAGAGTAAGATGTGTAATAGGGTAATATTGTAATAGTGTCATAGTGTAACATGTGTAATAGGGTAACATGTGTAATAGTTTCATGGTGTAACATGTGTAATAGGGTAATATGTGTACTAGTGTCATAGTGTAATATTTGTAATAGTGTCATAGGGTAACATGTGTAATAGTGTCATAGTGCAACATGTGTAATAGTGTAATAGGGTGTAATAGGATAATGTGTAATAGTTTCATGGTGTAACATGTGTAATAGTGTCATAGGGTAATATGTGTAATAGTGTCATAGTGTAACATGTGTAATAGTGTCATAGTGCAACATGTGTAATAGTATAATAGGGTGTAATAGGATAATATGTCTAATAGTGTCATAGTGTAACATGTGTAATAGGGTAATATGTGAAATAGTGTCATAGTGTAACATGTGTAATAGCGTAATAGGGTAATATGTGTAATATGTGTAATAGTGTCGTAGTGTAACATGTGTAATAGGGTAATGGGTTAATATGTGTAATAGTATAATATATGTGCAATAGTGTAATAGGGCAATTACACTATACAGCTATTTTGTATACCACACTCTTACCTTAATGCACATATATTACACTATTACACATATTAACCCATTACCCTATTACACATGTTACACTATGACACTATTACACATATTGCCCTATTACACATGTTGCACTATGACACTATTACACATATTACCCTATTACGCTCTTACACATGTTGCACTATGGTACTATTATATATATATTACCCTATTACACTATTACACATGTTACATTAAGACACTATTACACATATTACCCTATTACACTATTACACATGTTACACCATGACACTATTACACATAGTGCCCTATTACACTATTACACGTGTTACACTATGACACTATTAAACATATTACCCTATGACACTATTACACATATTATCCTATTACACTATTACACATATTACACTATGACACTATTACACATATTACCCTATTACACTATTACACATGTTACACTATGACACTATTACCCTATTACACTATTACACATGTTACACTATGACACTATTACACATATTGCCCTATTACACTATTACACATATTACCCTAATGCACTATTACACATGTTACACTATGACACTATTACATATATTACCCTATTACAGTATACCGCTATTGCATATATTACACTATTAGCCCTATTACACTATTGCATATATTACACTATTACGCCTATTAGCATATTATACCATTATACTAGGACACATGCTGCACTTGGTGCGTCCGCTTCAGATATACACTTATTGTGAAGGGCAGATGCACAGACAGACATTTCTGGGTGGCTTATGTTCGCTAACTATACGCAGCAAATTTAGCACTGAAACAGCCCTTTACGATCAGTTTAATAACTCCTGGCCCGTTTCATCAATTGAGAAACTTGAAGTGGTTTATGATAGCAGATACATGTAGGTCCATTTCCTGAAAATGATTCCTGAAAGTGATGAAGGGATCTTTGAGTTAAATAGTGAAATGTGCCAAAATGTTACACTTTTGGTGCCTCATGAATACGGATATATTGTAACTCAAGAACCGTAGTACATAGAGACATGTACTTGGTATCAAAATGTTCGTAATGCCCAACTTTATATTAACATTCAATACATCTATGGGGCTTAAGATCTTCGTATTTCGAGTTATGAAGGAAAAACCACATTTTTGGACAGACATCTTGGATTTTGGGGGCTGCCATCTTGGAATTTTGCAAGGCATGCAGTACTTTTAGAAATAGTGGGGTTTGCAGAGTGTGTGTACCAATTTTCATGTCTGTATGACCATTGGATTGACTTAAGAATCAATGTTACAAATGTCTTGCTCTCCTCGATCTGTGAAAGTACCTATATGCTGTATCTCAACAACCGTAGGAGATACAGACACGTACTTGGTACCAAATCATCCGTAATGGCCAACTTTGTATTAACGTTCAATACATCTATGGGGCGTAAAATCAATGCATTTCAAGTTATGAAGGAAAAACCACATTTCTGGGCAGACATCTTGGATTTTGGGGCCGCCATCTTGGAATTCAAGATGCCTCCACATCCAAATAATTATTATTACATTACATTGTACAAATGTACAATTCTGTATCTCTAGTCTGTCCAACCTGAGCCTCACATGATACTGTACGTACTGGAGCTCATCAGCTTCCTGCTGCATGTGGGCTGATATTTTTTCTGTGATGGACTGCGTGTCTGAAAGCAATAGCAACCGACCGCAGCTGTATAGGAACGGCCATCGATCATTGATCTTTATGGGAAGAAATCGCTGAATCAGACAGTGGTCATTTTACTGTTTCTAGAATTTGCTGTGGAAACATCAATACTTATCCGAGTGGAGGAGGAGGAGGATAAGAATGAACACATGTCTTGTTTTCATTAGGCATTGGCTGATAACTTCACATGATTGATCGGCCAACTATCCCCGGCTGCTGTGATTCGCTAAATGAGACGGACGGGAATGAGGGAATTAAATGATTGCATTTTCTCTGTATAAACAAGGAAAATGGGGGGGAAACATGTTATATACAATGTGTTGGTTCTCAAGGTGAGGCCCATATGGGGACCCTTGAGGGAGTTCCATGCGGCACCCAAAAGATGACTTTGTTTGGAACCAAATGGGTCTGTAACACTGAGAGTGTACACATGGAACCAAATGGACCCGGCACTCTCTGAGTTTTACAAAATAAATTGGTTTCCAGGGATAGAAATCCCATGAGAATTAGGCCCTGATGACTCCCAAATCATGCTCACCGTTGCTGATAATACTCACTGTGTCTGTATAATTGACCATTTTTGTAAGTAAATATTGAACATTTTCTTTAGCCGAGGAACAAAGAATAGTTATCTTTGAAGTTCGCCTTCATCCTTGGAAAAAAACACAAGATGCATGCATAATACATAGCATTTCTCTCACTAGAAATGGTCAAGGATTCAGCTGGAAGCACATGGAGAGCCTCCACACAAAAGCACATAAAGAGCCTCCACACAAAGTAAAAGCAGGGATTTTCTACTGGTATATCCAGTATGTGTGCAGTGGATCTGTAATCATAATGACCAACACACCATGCTGCCGTTGGTTTCTCTGGAGATATAAGGGCTATCATATCGTCCTGCACTTCCTTTCAAAGTATATAATATCGAGTTCACGTCCTCTACTTGTCCTCTACTTGATGAAAATGGCACAAAAAACACCATGGCTGCACAACACATTAGTGAAATGTATGAGTGCAGAACACACTGTGCACCAGTGGTGTAAGAGAAGGCCTGACAATAAGGCTTGTCCTGTTGTCCGGGGCAAGTAATACATCTTTCTGGACAAGTGCATTCAAATTGTATGTGTCCTATGGACAAGTGGCTAATAGTTTGACTAGCATTATTGGCTGGCTTTGCAAATAATCACCTTGCCAATATTGTTAACCCACC
Organism: Benthosema pterotum; assembly: GCA_039105355.1. NCBI lineage: Eukaryota > Metazoa > Chordata > Actinopteri > Myctophiformes > Myctophidae > Benthosema > Benthosema pterotum. The sequence goes on from CM076973.1 coordinate 48,410,451, forward strand.
AACCATCCCATTACTGTAATAGTGCAGTACCAAGTGTCAATTGAGATCATTGAAAGCAAACCGTAGAATGGACTCGGATGTGCGCCCAATTTAAATTGGCCATGCTCAGTTGTCTCCTTTGCACTGATATCCTAATGGTGAACAGCTATTGGTTCACTCTGAAAACCTTGATTAAACAATTTAATTAATAATATAACCGTGCACAGTTAGAGGTGGATATTGTTTTCCAGTTTCAAATACAATTGAAAGTTCTGACAGTAAAACTTGTATTATGCAAGATATTCTCACTTTTCCACAAGGAAAACTGACTGAAAATATAAAAACAAGAACTGCCTCAGATTTAGAGCAAGGCTAAGATACTAAACTAAATGCATTGAGAACAACCGTCTGACTGGAAGACTTGATTCATTGTATTGCTTTTGTGATAAGGGAAATCCAGCAAAGCAGACCAAATAATTGATGGATTGGGTATAAGATACCCATGCAATTTCTACACTAAAGTTGAAATTAGGAGAGTTAGTTTAACTCTGAGCATCGCCAAAGAACCAATTTTGGTGTGTGTAATGTATAACTCAAAAATATATACATACAGTGTGCCCTACTTTTGGTGGAAACATGGGAAATGTCATCCAAAATAGAGCAGCAGGCATTGGAAGGAAAGGATAGGAGAATTAATGTTTTCATATTTTTTTTGCTGACCTTACTGACGATATGAAAAACCCTGGCATATTGCAAGCAAGAAATTCATACTGCATGTGTTTATGTGTGAAAGAAATGGAGCATGTATACCTTTAAATCTGCCATTGAGGTTATGTTGTGCTTTTTAATTAAGCTGTCAGTCCTCCAGGCTGTCGCCATAACAACCCTTATATTTATGTATTTCGGTACATAATTAGCGTGTAGGAGTCCATTATTTTACAGGATTGTAGATATCACGAGAGTTTCACGTGTTCAGTGAAACTTAACCCGTTCTGTTGTGAACGCGTTTTGGTGTTTTAGCTGTTGAAAAATAGCAGATCTACAAGCTCATATCGCGCCACCCGGTGGCGCGATATGAGCTTGTAGTTCTGCTATTTTTGAAAAATTGTGAAAATGCGGTGCAAGTCTTTGAATACATTATTTCAGAAGCAAACATTTTTCACTCAAATCTTTGCTTCTGGGGGATCCCCTATAGAACAACATGTTTTTAGATGAGGTTCTGCAGCTAAATAATAGAAAGACATTTTTTTTTTCCAGAAAAACTAGAACCTCGCACCAGGGACTAGAATTTAGTGTCACAAACTAGAATTTAGTGTCATGGACTAGAACTAGTGTCAGAAACTGGAATCTAACTTCAGAAACTACAATCTACTGAGAGGAACTAGAATCTACCTTGGGGGGCGTAGAATCTAGCATGAGGAACTAGAATCTAGCGTCGGAAACTAGAATCTAGCATCAGAAACTAGAATCTGATCAGTCAGACACAATGGGTTAATAAATGTTGTTTATCATGCATAATATGAAATACAATTAATTGCATTAATTAAGAGGTAACTATTTAACTAATTTCCATGAAGCTGAATGAAAACTGCATATTTCCATGGTAATTGTGCCACACAATTTGCCAGTGTTTATACATGGTTCTGCCTCCGGCTATGGTTTCTCCCTTAAAATAGATCCTAGTCGTGGATATAAAAGTGTACAGGCTGTAACTGCTGGACTCTGGCCTGGAGCCTTCGTGAATAATTAATGCAGTGAATAATATTGACTAAATGACTGATCTTCTGTCCTCAGGTATAGCTGACAACAATGGAATTACACATTGCGTCCCTCAATCTAGTTAATAAAAAACATAAAGCATTACCAGAGAAGAGCAGAAATAGTGCCATATTATAGACGTGTACAACGGTTTTAAAAGTTGGGAGAGGGGACCCCCGGGGCTTCTTGAGGGAGTTCTAGGGCGCCCCCAACTGCCAGTCAATGATAGTTAGCAGCCAAAACTACCCTTGTGTAACGACTACCGGTCTGTAACGCAGAGTGTATGCATTCCCAGAGATGGAAATCCCATTAAATTGAGGTCTGTCCGTATATAGCCCGATGGATGTCAAACTGAGCTGAAAATCATGAGAAAACCATGAAAATATTCTCTTGTAGGGGTCGAGCATGACATATAGGGCTCCATTTTCGTCACCACTAAACCCCTTATCCCTTAACTTCTTTTCCCTTTTAAACTATTAAAGAACATTTTTCCATAGTTAAAATGGCCAGTCTACAAGCTCACAATGTGTCAATAGATTGTCATGTTGGTTTAGATGGTAACGGAAATGCAGCCCATAATTTGTGATATGAAAAATCATCAGTCTTCCAAAGTAGTGAGAGAAAGAGAGAAAGGTAGAGTGATTTGAGTACTTTGTGAAGTGAGTTTATAGAAATGGTGACAGTGTGAGTGCAGCAGGGTAACACAAACTTTCACACGCTCTACTTACAGTATTTGAAAAGCAGCCTTTATGTGACCTGGCAGTGACGAAGCAATTCTTCAGTCTAAAACGGGAGCTAGCTGCAGTGCTAACTCATCAGTCCACTTTGTGTTGGTGTGTTTGTGTAGTGAAATGCGGGAATTGGCAGCCACAGGGCCATAGTCGTAAAAGTATTGTCCACAATCTAACCCACAACTGCAGCTTAACATTATATAATAATAGATGCCGATGCCGTTCTGCCATAACATTTAGACCCAGGGAATATGTTCTAGGGAAAAATAGGCAAAGATAACATTATGACAGTATTTACTTTTAAACAATACCTAGTGTTATTAAGGAACTTCGGGTCAACCAAAAAAAGGAACAAATCAAACGGGAAACATTTTTATTTATGGTTCCACTTTAAAATACAGCAGGGCATTGTGGACTGTGCTCAAGTCATCTGTGGTTTATGAATCAGCGAGGAATTTAATTACAGTCCAGGTAGCACAGGGGATGAGACATTACAGCATCTCTCTCCTGGGGCTGTGCAGACAAGGTGGCTGCAGACAGGACAGCTGAGACTGGCATCAGGAGAGATGGTGTGTGTGGTTGTCCCACACACAGGAGGGTGGCCTGGATGCTGCTTGGCTCTGAATGGCACAGCGCTCTCTTCATCGGCTGGGAACTAAAGGTCTCAATGGGCCTGAAAGTGAGGCCGGGCCTAAACTGGACCCTAACTGTTTAGGCCCTAGGCCGGCCCGGCCCGACTGAATGGAATAGATTTTAGGCCCTACCGACCCTAAACTGTCGGGTTTGGGCAAAATTTGAGAATTGCCACAGATTATAAAAATGAAAATGGCAATCAGCACCATCTTCATAATAGCTAAATACAGAAAATACAACGTCAGTAACTATTGTCTTTACCCTAATAAAATAATTCAATATATATTATTTTTCATGGAGCCCGAGGGCCTACCCGGCCCTATGATTAGCATAGATTTGAAGCTGATCCGGCCCTAAATGTCGGGTCGGGCCTGTTTGGGTTCGGTCCTGGTAGGGTTCGAGCAGAGTTTGAAAAATCTACTGGGAACCACAAATCATCAGGGCACAAATTAGCCAAATGAATCGCACCAGATCACCCCTTAGATCTTCTATACATGTAACGGACCTGTGTTCTCACATCACAACCAATGTATTTATTTCTTTGACTGTTCACCAATGCTCAGATAATGAGCTTTAGTATCTTCTGTTTTGAATATGCTTTAAGTTTTCATGCCGTTGAAATGAATCTACGTCATCCCTTATCATTATGATTTACCAGGAACAACTGATGCCGCTGACGTTAACGCTACTGTATGTGACGTAACTTACCGGCGCGGTTCAATACGATCCCCATGCTAACAGCAGCTAGCAGCGAACGCGCGGCGACCATTGCTAGAGCATAAAAGGGACGGCCTAACCGGAACCAAAAGTGTGTGTCCGTCCACTAATTGGTCCGTCGGGAAACATGGACCGAAATATGAAATATGACTTTTGGATGAAAATCGCTGGCACTGGCGAACTCCAAAAATATGAAAAAGGGCTGGCACTGGGAGTGTTAATGTGAACGAAGTGAGCGAGATTACAATCCAGGCAGAAATGTCTGTGTGTGCGTGTCTGTCTCTGTGCGTCGGCATGCATGCTTCACACACTTTTTTTTTTTTTTTTGGACGTGCTCGAATATCGAGTGTAGGGAAGCAAACGCAGTTACACCAGTAAGACACACCGCGTCTTACTTTAATATACCGTAATTTCCGGGACTATAAGCCGCACCAGACACAACAAGCTTCATGTTTTAGAGAAGTAGCAGTAGTTTTCAACTTTTTGATGGACCCGCAAGGGTCCATTTGGTTTCATTTGTACGCTCTCAAAGAGTTACATCTGGTTAAACAACTTTACATCCATTTTCAGCAGGTGGTCCAGGGACCACTGGTGGTCCCTGGACCACCTGTTAAAAACCCCTATTTAAAAAAACACCTGCAAAAATCCATAGATTGGCGACACCGTTTTATACGCCGCAGGGTCAAAAGCATGTGAAAAAAGTAGCGGCTTATAGTCCGGAAATTACGGTAACCACCGACCCTGCACCATGAAACAATTGTTTTTTGGTATTATCAACAGAGGTTCAGAGAGGTGGTGAGCGGTTGCTATTGTTTTTGAAACAGGAGACAGAGAATTGCAACAACTTCAGAACATCGATGGGCACAGTAATTCATTACCTGGAAGCTGTTTACTTTCTTCAGGCCGTAGTACTGCTCCACACACACACACACACACACACACACACAGGACACACACACACACACACACACACACCACAACACACACACACACACACAACACACACAACACACACACACACACACACACACACACACTCTGTCTCAGGACTACAGAGTGCAACACAAGTGTTTTTAAAACACTGCATGCACCAAAAGCAAGGCTACGCTACAGTGATAAATCAGCCACAAAGCCTCATGCCGCTGAGCGATAATGTTCTTCCTGAAAGGAGCTCCATTTCTTTCCCTCCTCCTCCCAAGTGTTCTAAGTACAGCCTGATGATGAGTCTGGGGGAGTTTTTAGTCTCCTCGCGTATACGGAGGAATGTTAGATTGATGATCAGCTCGAGTGCCATTTCTCAACTCAACTGCATGTATATACCCACAAATGAAATAGCCCATTTACACTACATTTGGCCATTTGTGTTTTTAATTAATCCCCTTAAGGCAGGGGTTTTCAACCTTTTTGATACCAGGGACCAACATTTATTCAGCATTTGAGCCACGGACCACCATTTGAGGACATTCAGCGACCCCAAAACTAAAGATTTCTTTTGCTTTTGTCCATAAATCCAGGCTGGATTTGGGAAACAAAACAGTCAAACATACAGATCAACATGATGATGTATATTTTAACTCTTGAGTGTGTAAAAATGAAGCCAAATGGACCCGCAAGGGTCCATTTGGCTTCATTTTTACGTTCTCAAGAGTTACATCTTGTTAACCAACTTAGCTGGGGACCACCTGGAACCCTCTCAACGACCACTGGAGGTCCCCGGACCGGTTGAAAACCCCTGCCTTAAGATTCTACAAATCACTACAAAACACACCAAAAATGGCAGATCTGCTGTTGTCAACAGCTTCGAGGTTTCAAATGTGTCCCCGGCCCTGAATGAGTTCAAGGTTCAAGGTCAAAAGCTAAAACTGATCTAACAGACCATTCTAGGACCTTCGTCTATAGCCCTGTTCCTTTTTTTTCTTCTGACAGCAGAAACCTGTTGTGACTGCAGGCCTGAATACTTTGCATTCAAATAACGTCTGGCCCAGTTTGGTTCACTGCAGGGTTTTTAGTTTTGTTTATTTTCTCCATCCTCTGCAGCAGCAGCAGCAGCAGCAGCAGCAGCAGCCAGCCACCACTTTGATATTGTTTGTCTGTGCTGGATTTGAGCACAAAATTGCTTCAGTGGGTATTGTGTTAACCCATATTAGGCGGGAACCCCTAGTGGTAGTTTTACCTAGTTGACGGGAACACCAATATGCGTTCTGTACAGAATGTACAGTATCAAAAAATGTCAAAAATTTGATGGTGTTACACAATAATTTGAAGTTTTCCAGTACACTTAGGTTAGTATTTCAAACCAAATGGACCCTGGCGGGTCCATTTGGTTCACATTTGTACACTCTCAGGAAAAAGGGGTCTGAAAGAAAAATCATTAACATGTTGAAATACATCTTGATGATGTCATCAGACGTATTTCACCATGTTAATGATTTTTTCAGACCTCCATTTTTTTAGGAAATACTGAATTGGGGGAACTTTTTTATCATGTCCACACAACATCTCTAAGGTATATTAATGACATATTAGAAGGTTGAAAATGGGTGGACTTCCCCTTTAAGTTATGTGAAGCTAGTCTGAAGACACCCTTGATATTATGTTGCGTTACAGATTAGTATAGTTGACCAACTCTTTTCATTAGTGGTTCGGGGGCAATTATGTGCTGTGCTATTGCAGCATCCTGGGATATCAGTGGGTCAACTGAGCTGAGTGGACAACCACAGACAACTGTCACAGAGTACACAGTGATGAGTGCAGTGTGTTGTTTAATTGTATTTGTTTTACCCTCACAAATTCATTTCAGGCCTTTCCTTGTGATTATGAAGACATTGCACAAATCAACCCAAAAAGCCATGATATCAATACATGTAGTGTAGGTGTAGTTACACTCACTCAAAAACAATTATAATTCACCACAGAGTCTTCATGTCCTCCTCTGTGCATGTTTGGATTGGACAAAGTGGGACTTTGGAGCACTGCATGAGGCATGGAACAATTTAGGAATTTCAAGAGTACTGGTTTGAAAGAATATAACCCAGCAGGGGTTTTCAACCTTTTTGACACCAGGGCCCACCATTTATTCAGCATTTGAGCCATTTGAGGACATTTTAGCCCCACAGACCCCAAAACTAAAGGTTTATTTTGCTTTTGTCGATCTTCTACATGTGTAGACTGTTGGACTAATTCAGATGATCAATATTTTAACTCTTGAGAGCGTAAAAATGAAACCAAATGGACCCGCAAGGGTCCATTTGGTTTCATTTTTACGCTCTCAAGAGTTACATCTGGTTAACCAACTTAGCTGGGGACCACCTGGAACCCTCTCAGGGACCACTGGTGGTCCCCGGATCACCTGTTGAAAACCCCTGCCATATAGGATCCTCTGCACTGGCTTGTCTTTATGGTCAGCCACTCTGTGCTCCAAGTGTTTGTGTTCATAGATCTATTAGATCTCTGCTGCCAGTGGTTAACAGAGCATCAGGCGTCCTGCCCAAGTCAATACGCCATAATGAGAACGGATAGCCCAGGATCTGCTCAGGTCCATATTTGTTGCCGTTCTCCCAAAGCACAGCAACTAAATGCATGCCTTTTAGGTTAACAAGTTCAACTCATCTGCTGCTGTGTGACCATTATAGGCAAGCATGGCCTAGCTGTTGCTTCATCGCCCGTGTCGCTTCGCGCCACGGGCGATGAAGCCGCCCCCATACCATACCTGCTTTGGTAGGAGTGTAACGGTAATAGAAAAAAATCTATTTTAAATTCAACAATTGAACTCTCTGTTGTGATCAGAAACTATTACTATGTAACGTATAGTATCATTTTGCAATGCAAATAATCATTTGTAAGAACTTATCTACAGTAGGCATATTTAGAAATAGGTAGATGTATTCTGTGCCATGGTTGGTCCATGAGGTCATATATAATGTTTGCATGTATTTGCCAGATAATCATCCTGTATAGATATATGATTGATATCCATATAAGCCCGGCTGGGAAAGGCTTTGATCATCCAGAGGTGACGAGTTGGGTTTTCTGGGGGATTCAGGACGCCCACTTGCTGGAGACCCACACTGTGTGTGTGTGTGTGTGTGTGTGTGTGTGTGTGTGTGTGTGTGTGTGTGTGTGTGTGTGTGTGTGTGTGTGTGTGTGTGTGTGTGTGTGTGTGTGTGTGTGTGTGTGTGTGTGTGTGTGTGTGTGTGTTTGCGCGCGCGCGCGTGCGTGTGTGTGCGCGCGTGTGCGTGCGTGTGTGTGCGCGCGTGTGCATGCGTGCGTGTGCGCGGTGTGTGAGTGTGTGCGTGGTGTGTGAGTGTGTGCGTGCAGGAACAACAAAGCAGCAGTAAGTGTGCTGTAAGCGTAACTTTTCCAGTTAACCCATTGTTGACTATCCGATTCTAAAAATGTCTCTGAAATTCTAACTAAGTGTACTGGAAAACTTCAAATTATTGTGTACCACAAATTTTGACATTTTTTGATACTGTACATCTGTACAGAACGCATATTGTACCGTCAACTGTAAAACTACTTTCCCGTCTACTAGTTAATATAATAACAATTATAGAAATGATGGTGATAGTGGATCACAAAAGACAACTATTTTCTGACGTGGTAAATGTTTGGAAACTTGTCAGATGTCAAACAATATTTAGAAGAAAAAAAACAATAGCATGCCTATCCAAAAGGCATCATTAGGCTATTTCTAAAAGACACCGATTGTTTTTGAAAGTGCTTGTTGTTGGCTGTGTTTCTTGCAGGGATTGACTGCAAACTACCAATTACAACCACCCAGCCGGGCCTCCGGCTTATGGGGGAGAAAAAAACATTCTCTGTGTTGAAACAAACAAGAGGGAGCTAATAATGATTATGCAGAAACTAAAACAAAAATACAAGCAAATCTGGGAGTCGCTTTGACCCTGTTGGTGAAAGTTTCAGGAGAGAGAGAGAGTGATGCTGAGAATGGCTGTTTTATCTTGGACTTCTTTGCACTTACAATTGTTTTTTGTTAACATGAATTTCTGCTTAGTGTTCCAAACTCTGTCAGCACTTGATGAAATATTCAAGTGTATGTCTATAGTATATAATAGAGCAACTATAATGCACTAAAAGTAAATATGGAAGTTGACATGTCACCGGACCATTTAATTGTGTAACAGGCGAAGAAAAACAAAGCGAAGTGAAGATGTTTTACATCTTTACCACCAACTTGATCCAACCCGTGTCACTCAGGAAACTTGATAGTGACAGCTGTGACAGCTGCTGAAAGTTGGGCCTGCTATTAACAATATGAGGCAAAACATATCAAAACATCATTAAACGGATCCCTGACTAATAAGACAAATATGCCTTAAAACACTGTACTTGCCTTCTATAACTAAAACATCTAGATAAAAACACCTTCAATACTTTTCTTTTTATTTCTTTAATAAATAGAGAATCTTTCACTCAATAGGAGGTGATCCTGTCGCAGGATGATGATGTCACAAGAACATGTGCATTTTGTATATTCCATAGTAGACCACACAAGGACACGTGACATCATCATCCTGCGACAGGAGCAGTTCCTGTTGAGTGAAATATTCTCTATTTATGAAAGAAATAAGATGCCAATGGTGTTTGTATTTCTTTATTTTAGTTATATAGTTTAATATTTTAAGCAATGTTTGTCTTATTAGACAAGGATTCTTTTAAGCTTTAAGTAGCATGAGACAGTTTACCGTTTACCATGTGCTATTCCAGGAAAAAGGAAAAACGTAAGGCTGGCTGGCATTAAAACCATGAACTGGAGAGACTGGACAAGGAGTACATTAGTTGATGAAACATGGCTTCAAAACCAAAAACACATCAGAGCTCAGAGCTATTCAGAGTTCAGACATACAGTATAAAATGATCTGAAGTTCACTTACTTCATTCCTCGCATTATTCCAAAATTCCTGGACTATATTGACTCAGTAAGACATCTTTAGAATACTAAAATATCTTAAAATGCATAAACCCCCTGGAAAGTGTCCCAAACTTCATTAAAATAAGATCTGGTTGTAAAAGTGGCCCTTAGCACATACATATGTGTTCTTCCAACATGAGATCATGTATTTTATTATTTTAACAAGGTTTTGTTTATTAGCCTACTGTTCTCGCACATTATTGCATCATTGATATATTCATATATTCTCCCTCTTCCTACTCTGCACTCCAGTTGTTGACAAAATATTTGTGTGTAACTGCGTATGTATTTATTATTTGGGTCCTGTTCTGTGTGAAAGAATGCTAAGGGGTCTCTGGGACAGATACACAAAGAGAATTCAATTGAAAACATGGAGTGGAGTCACAACAATAGCCACATTTCATAAACACAATTTTCAAACAACAAAAAAACAGTTTCCAGGACTTGTCCAGTGGAGAAACAGAACATGATTTTCACTAGCTCTTTTTTGTTGTTTTGCTGTTTCAGCATGACCGCAGCCTTCTTGCCTTCAGGACATTTTACAGGTATAATGCACAGTCCCCAGGTGGTGCAGGTTTGACTAGGTCTGCAGCAACAGAATGGGGTGGGATGGTTGGGGTGGGATTTCATTGAAAAGGAGAAAATATAATTGTAGAGGAGTTCTCATTTCATCAGGCCCAGAAGAAGCCCCTTGAGTCACAGACAGAGCCTGTGTGAAGTGAGAGGCACACTTCACAATTCACGCCCTAATGTGTTTGCAGAATGTTTTTGTTCACACAAACACAAAACGGGCCATTATCAGTGGCATTCAATATTTGTGTTTACACAAATGTTTGGGTTTGATAAAAGGATAAAGGAAAATGTGCAGGGGTGCTCATGAGCGTTCAAAATCCTACAATGAGCTGTCAATCCAGGGCTGGAAAGCTCTTTTGAGCACCACACAGCTGGGGCTCATAATGACTGTCCGACTGGGCCAGGGAAAAAATTAAATAATTCTAACTAAAGTCTAAAATACTACTAGTATTTTAGTGGATGTAGAATACATGCAGTAGTAGTACTACTACTAGCCACTACTGCAACGCCCAAACCGGGGCCCGGCGATGCGGGTGGACGCATTTTGGGAGCACCAAGTAACATCTCCAGGTGCTTCTGAGTACTGGACCAAATAGTTATGTGCACCCCTGACAATGCGGCTTCCACCATTGTTGTTGGTGAAAAGCTGTCCACAACCTTATCAGTTTGTTACACTTTGGGACATAAAACGGTTTATCACTGTTGACGAGAACATTAATCAAAACGTTGAGAGGTTAATCAATGCCAATTAATTAATTGTCTTATCATTTTCACTCTTCAAGTTGGTGACGGAGAACTCTAACTCTGTGTATATGACTCTGACATTGACGCTTGCATTTCAAAACAAAGCAAGGAGGCTAAATTGATGAGTGATTATGGTGAAGGAAGATTGATGACTGCAGCATACTTGTACGTACCAGAGCTGACTGTAATGACTGAGTGTCTGGAGGTCAAAGGAGTTGATTTACATTCACTCCTTTGACAGTAGCTCTAGTATAGAGCAGGGCTTCTCAACCTGGGGGGTTGGGACCCCCAGGGGGTCCCCAGATGAAAGAAAGAAAGAAAGAAAGAAAGAAAGAAAGAAAGAAAAGAAAGAAAGAAAGAAAAGAAAGAAAGAAAGAAAGAACACAAGGATCCCATTGGCTGTGTTTGACCATACCCAGTACTAATTTTTTTCCAAGTGCTTATCAGAATGGGGGGGAGGGGGGTCCCTGGTTCATATTAGACTTTTTTTTTTTTTTTTTTTTTTTTGGGGGGGGGGGGGGGGGGGGCACAGTGTGAAAAGGTTGAGAACCAAGTGGCATACAGCTCCATGATTGGCCTAAATGTCTTAAAAATAAAATGACGCTATTTTAAATGGCTTCACTAACCCTCTATAAGCCTATCGATCTCTCTCTCTCCAACATTACAGACTGTTCATCAAAATCCATTTAGCTGAAGCTTAATCCTTGCACAATTCCTCATTGTGTTGAGAGATTAATTTAGGCCACGTTTACACGGAGACGCTTGCGAGTAAAGACGATAAAATATTTTATCAGAAGTGCCTTTCGTTTATATGGTGACGGCGTTTTTTGGGCTTGAAGACGCAAAAATCTCAAAACACCCTTGAAAGTGGAAAAGTTGCATACGCTCCAGCGCAGCGTCTCCGCCTAAACAGGCCAAGACGCAAAACTGGCTGTTCTGCTCACGTTGTCTAGGCAACGCAGGCGCTTTGGGCGACTCGTGTTGAAATATGAACAATATCAAATACAAATGTAAGCCGGTTACACAAATATTAGCAATGCGGCACGCAAAATAGGCTACTTATTGGAAGGTTAGGACATCAGAGAGAGAGAGAGAGAGAGAGAGAGAGAGAGAGAGAGAGAGAGAGAGAGGCTGACAGCGCGTCTCAAATGTGGTCTTGGATATCGCATAATAAGGTTGTCTGCACATCAAGAGGATACGATGGTAGAACGCGCCTCAAAAGTGCTCTTGTACATCGCGTAAGATACGATGATTGAGGCTTGACGAACAAATATTTGGTATGGGCAAATATTTGTTCGTATAAATGCCCTTATGATAAGGGCATTTATACTATTGACTATTGATTGCAGCTGCGTTTCCAGCTCATCAATGCAAACGAAGCGTTGTTGACTACGCATGTTTTAGTCGCTGTCTGACATGACAAGTTACGGGATGCAAGTTATATAACTTATTTTGTATATATTGTAATATTGTAATATCAATAGCCTCGGTGGACATGGGGGGGGTGTGTTTTTTTTTTTTTTTTTTTTACCTGTGTTGTAAGTTATTTCACATTGCTCGCTGAGTGGCCGTGTGATACAAGAAGTTGTAGAACAGGGACAATCTGTCGCGAGGAAAATAAGTCCATGCAGTATAGGGAAGTCCAACGTTCTCTTCAGACGTTCATATTTTTGCTAGTGTATGCTATAAGCTGGTCTGCATCTGATTCAATGAATGAAGGAGGATGCGGCATTCGTGCGGTCCATAGTCCTGAGTCCTGACTGCTCGCATTTAGACCACGTGTCGCCAATATTGTGCTCCTGTTCATAGCCCCCTCGCTGCATAGTCTAATTATCAGTGATGTTTGGAACTTATGCGAGGGTTATAGATTTGATTTTACCACTCACAGATATTGGAAAAACACGATTTGTGTGGAAAAATTGAGAAAGAAATGATAACCTCCGGAAGACGGGTCCCGGTATTAAACCCTAGGCCGGACCCTTCCAGGCCGACCCAGAGCCGGTCGCGAAGCACCGCCGCGGAGAAAGTGCGCCCGGCGGGGCAGCGCGCCCAATGGATTTCTACACACTTTTGCGTCACTGTATGCACACAGATTTCTCATGAGAACGCTCGTCTAGACGCGAAATAATAAGTGAAGACGCGACGCCACCTTTGCGTCTTCTGTTCACATAGTCTCCGTGTAAACGTAGCCTTAATTCCTTCCTTCCAACCTTATAATAATATGAGAAAAGGCATGGATGCACAGATACAGTACATTGTTTTATGTATCCACATGTCCAATTACAAACACTTACTAACAGTAGTGAGTCATACAGTGCAGTGATTCAAATAAATTGTGTGTGGTTGAGAGACCCTAATTTTAGTATGATTAGTACACGTTCCTTAGCAAGGGGCAGAGCATAATAGTGCATAGAATTGCACTGTCCCTGGTTAATAAAACATGAAGTACTGCTGTATACTATGTGTTACAGTCGAAAAGATTAAAAAATTGATTATTTCTCACCTCCCAGATGATCACACCTTAATTACTAGAGAAAATGCAACACCACTCCAGAGGGATGATGGATAACCAGGTGCATCCTTCAAGGCAATTATTCTTTTGTAGCACATGTAATTAAGTGGGGAAATGTAATGTAGCAAATTAATTAGGATTAATGGGGCTAATTTGAATGGACAGATTAAGTACAGCGTTTTTAATGCTCTCATATTTCAACCTTTTAATGAAAGCCGCCCCCTTCGGAATGCCCTCTGTCCACCATCACACATCAATCTTTAGGTTGTTCTGGGGATGAGCTTTGACAGCTAGGGTTGTATTGTACAGACATAAACTGTGAAACTAAAGTGAACATGGCACATGATACAGTGTTCCACGTTTGTACTTTATGGGTGCAATATTAACTGTTAAAGTATGAGTTGATAACATGAGTGTTCCCCCGTGTCCCTTAAAGCAGGTACCCTCACATGAACCCTCAAATGAACCCAAACGGGTTTATTTGGTTCCATTTGTACGCTCTCAGAAAAAAGAAGTGTCCAAAGAAATCCATTAACATGGTGAATACATCTTGATGATGTCATCAAGATGTTTGTTAGTGGTTTTCTTCAGACTTCCATTTCTAGGAAACACAGAATGGGGGATTTTTTTAATCATGTCACCCAGCACCTCTAGGGTATACTAATGACATGTTGAAAATGGGTGGACTTCCCCTTTAATGTGAGTCACACAAGCTAATAAGTAACTAGAGTGTTCTATGTGTTGAGCACTCACTCTCACCAATCCTCTTTCCTCTTTTAAAATGAAGCATTTTTAGCTTTTTTTCAGCTGTGATGTGAACTAGCCTCATACAGTCAGCAGGTTGTTGAAATGGATCCCAGATATATAGAGCAGCACATGTGGAAACAAACAAACAGTCACAAAACCTTTACATTTTATGCAGTTTAATAATTTGTTTGGAAAGCTTTTTGGTATGGGTGTTATTCACAAATGTCTTCTTTTTCTATTGGCAGCTTAAACATTTGAGCCTGTGGATCCCTGACTATACCGTACTCCCTACTAACACAGGTGGAAAATACGGTGCATCCATAGAAATAATAAGTGACTGGACAATAACTGGTTTCCATAATACACGTCAATGAGATCGTTATTTTTTGTCTTTGCCCAGTAAAATCTAACAAGTGCAGAAACTACCACATACTGTATGCCACTATTGTCTGCATGGCCTGTGCCAAGGAAGGATCAGCTCACATAAAGAATGAGGTTGTGCTGTGCCTGGAATGGCAATCACACAATACAATGCATAAATCTGTCATTGTCAGTCTAAAGGGCTAATGAGTCCTACAGTATAAGACCACTTAGACAACTTATTTGCTAAAAGTCCACTACGTTCCTGATCATCAAAAGTCGTTTTTGGTGGGGGATCATCAGGGGTACAGTTTCAGAAGATTTTTCCTGATTGTGCATGCGTTTGTCCACATGTACACTACACACACAATGTGCATTGTTTTATAGAGGATAGGCTGAAAGTATTCAACAGAGATTATGCGAACGTCTTTGTTGGTCGGATGACTACACAAACGAAATAGGCTGGCGTAATCGCTTCATTGTGCATGTTGATGCACTGGAAACTGCACTCAAAAAAATGTTCGCCTCACCAACTTCAAATTCGACACACACGTTCCACACCCGCACATGGAAAATAAACAGAAAATAACTTGACTAGGAGAGTGCTCTGCTCAGAGCACAGGGTGAGAAATATTCAGTCTTTATAGAGTAACCAGTGCCTCAGTTTGGCGGACGTGTGGCTTGTGGCTGAACGCTTGGTGTTTTTCCAGTATAGTTCTAAGCTTGTCGGCTGCGTTTGGTGCAGAATAATTAAATGTTTTTAGACTAGACTAGCATGTAGTTGTATAATACCCAGCGGCACAACATAACAGCTGGAACATTAGGACACAGTCTGAGAAAATAACAACTACTGCCTGCCTCCCTGGCTGTGTTCATTATGTGCTCTAAGGAGAGTATTTTCCTTTTTTTTGGCAGGCTGTAATGAACAGGCACAGGGACTTTGGAGATGGAAGGGTTGCCAATAGACGAGATAGGGGGCGGATATAACATTTCCCTTTTGGGGGGGGGGTGGCATGGGGACGGCTTCATCGCCCGTGACGCTTCGCGCCACAGGCGATGAAGCTGCACCCATACCATTTTCAGTTACAGGACTTATATTAGGCAAGTATAAGCATCAATAATAACGTCAGTTGTTGTTGAAGTTGCAACATACACGCAGCATGCATAAAGCTAAAGGTCTAACTCAGAGAGTTTTCTGTTTTCAACGATGAAATGCTGTTGGTTTAGTGGTGGCACAGCTGTAGTTAGTAGCAGTAGTAGTGAGTCAAATCATTTTAATTATAAGCACTTTAATTTGAAATACTGTATCTTGGGTTGTTTTGCATGCAATGATGTTTGGTGGGGCATTCTGGGCACTTAGGGGGGCATTGCCCCCCCATGCCGATGCCTAGATCCGCCCCTGGACGGGATAGTCAATCGGAAGTCGCGGCGCTGCCGAGAGACCAGATAGCCGCTACAAAAAAACATCCCAAAGCTTTAGAGGTCAGAGAACAATTCTGCAGGAATAATACAGCATCTGCCAATTAAATAATGATGGGGTTGTCTCTGAGCCTCGTAAGACACCAGAGAGCTCAGTGTGGGCGCAGTGACCTCACCGCTTGCAAATAAGAAATAGGCTTTGATATGGAAAATAACCCTACAGTGTCTGTTATAGAGTAGCCTCGACACCCAGGCTTTCATTTTCGTTCGCCTTGTGCGAAGACGGAAAGCCTGGACTAACGCACGTTGGAAAGTGGCCTTCAAGTGGGAGTGAACCTTCCGGGGTGGGCGTCGCTCTAAATAATGTGACGTAGAACAGCAGTGGACGGGCGCGGGAGGGGCCGGGGATGACGACACGTTAGTGAGATCAAATCAGAGCGCAGCACTTCCGCCGTGTGGATCCCACGACACCACCGCCCCCCAAGGCCAAAATCATTGAGGGCTAGACCAGGCTAGTTATAGAGTGGCGGCCACACTGAGCTGCTATATAAAGGAGAATTACACACCAAATGTTTTTTTTTTTTTCTTCTTATCTTTATTTGCAGTTAATTTGTTAGAAAAAAGTGGTCCAGGTGTTATTTTGTGAAAACGCTCCTTAATGGCTGTTTCCCCTCTACCAAAATAGGCTTATAATGGGGCTAAGGGGTCTAATGCAAGTTCAACTATATATCGCTCCAAAATGCAAGTTTTTGCTATATATGGTCTCTCCACCATGTCAGTAGAGTGTTGACAATCACTTTCACTTTCACTTTTGTTTCAGCAGTGGTTCAGCCATAAACCATGTGCCACGCCCCCACCTTTTGAGACAGCTGAATCACTGCTGTACCAAAAGTGAAAGTGTGAGTGTTAACACACTACTGAGATGGTGGGGAGACAATATATAGCAGAAAATTGCATTTTGGAGCGATGTATATAGGTGAACTTGCATTAGACCCCTTAGCCCCATTATAAGCCTTTTTTCTAAATAACTGCAAATAAAGATAAAAAAAAAAAAAAAAAAAAAAAAACTTTTGGTGTGTAATGCTCCTTATAACAAGGTGATCGATTATCAACCCTAGAACACTGAACATGGGTGAGTTTTACCCGGACAGAGAGTACCCCAAGTTGCCGTGTATGTATGGATGCACTTCCATATATTGCGATGAGAAATATTTTGTGTTAAATAATTCACATTGGGTAAAATATACCCGCGTTCAGTGGTGTCACAAACGTTAAGTGTTCTAGCTTTAACATCTGCTACAGATGGAGCAAGTCACCATCCAGCAGTGGCAATGTGCCACAACCACAACTATGTTTACTCATTAAGCTAATTGAGGCAATCTGTACATTTGGACACCTGCATGCTAATCGTCCTGTAAAAGGGAATTAAAAGTGGCCAGGGCAATTTGCAAAGGGTTGAAAGTTTGTCTGTTGGCTAAGTGAGGACAGCAGGGCAGTGTTTATACGGTGTGAACCCACAGGGAAGGCTGGTAGCCTGAGGCAGCAATCTGTAGTAAACACTAACACACTGATTCCTGAACACAGAGTTTGGAGTTTTTTGCAACTGTGCCTTAAAGGGGAACCCCACCCATTTTCAACATTTTTATATTTAGGGCCTAACCTAAGGTTTCTGGGAAAACTTCAAATATTTATATAGCAGCACCAAAACAATTGAATGTTTGAATACTGTACATACTGTCCAGAATGCAAAAATGGATTCCCGGCCTGAAAGGGTTAATACACCTTAGAGATGGTGTGTGGACATGATAAAAAAAAAAAAAATCCCTCATTCTGTGTTCCCAAGAAATGGAGGTCTGAAGAAAACCACTAACATGGTGAAACATCTTGATGACACCATCAAGATGTATTGTTTACCATGTTAATGGATTTCTTTCGACACTTCTTTTTTTCTCAGAAAAAAAAATGGGTGAAATTCCCCTTTAACCACAAGCATCAAACTAAAAAAAAAAAAACTCTTTAGTACGAGAGACAGTGGGCGACAATGTAAACTTGACGAAACTCACATCATCCTCTAATAAATGGAAAAGAGATAGACACACGCAGATGTCTTTTCATCTGGGAAATAAAAGGAGCCGCAATTAAGACACAAGTGCATGTCTAGAATTGGAGCACTCTTCATTTTAACTCCCAAAATAGGAACATTGAAGACACAGTTACGTCCATTAGATTCAAGTAAGTGAGGCTGTACATTTACATGGGTCTTGGGTGCACACTATTACCATCCAGACTGTGCATTACTTAACTCAACTTAATGAGTGCAACACGAGGCATTAGGACAGGCTGTATAGGAACTGTAATGAGTTGAAACAGCAGCAGGATGGCTCTTTTCAGTTGAAATGAACTGTATTGCTGTTATGGAAAATAGTTGTTTTTAGGGAAGTGATGAAAACATTTTTTTTTCTCAATCTATGGCCATTGACTAGAGCTACTGTCTGAGGCTACTGCATGTGGGTCCAAAGCTTTGTAAGATTTCTAAAATGAAAATACCATTTATGAAAAAATACTGTAATATATCATTGTGTTGCTCAGATGTCCCCGACAGTTTGCTACATATACTGTATGCGGTTTGATCTATATTTGAAATTTGAGACCAAAACTCTCTTCTAAATCATGATAGTTTTCTGAAAAAACTTTATATTCAAGTGGTTCTCACACCATTTCATGCCAAGGACCCCCAGGATTATCCTGGGGGTCCAAATGGAAACCAAATGGACCCGCAAGGGTCCATTTGGTTTCATTTATACGCTTTCATTTTTACGCTCTCAAGAGTTAAAATATTCATCATCTGAATTAGCCTAAAGTCTAGTACACATTCAGTCAGAGAATGGTCATTTTGTTATCCTGTTTTGTTTCCCAAATCCAGCCTGGAATTGTGGACAAAAACAAAAGAAATCTTGAAGAAAGTTTTGGGATCTGTGGGGCTAAAATGTCATCAAATGGTGGTCCGTGGCTCAAATACTGAATAAAAAGTGGGCCCTGGTGTCAAAATGGTTGGTCTTACTCTTACTTTTATCTTGAAATTAAATTAATATTACGCAGACTTTAGTTCAGCCTTTAGTTTGGCCTTTAGTCTTGACCCTCCAATTTATGTATCTCATTTGGCCCCTTGGGAAAAATAATTGCCCACCCCTGGTGTGGAGTGTTAGTGCTGCCTGTAGCCCACAACCCACCCTCTGATGCTCAGAGCCATTGGCACATATTTTCCCACCGGGACAATTTTGCCTTTGCCAGGCCACCCTGGGGGGGCAGCTGGTTAATCAGATGTAACTCTTTGAGAGCGTAAAAATGAAACCAAATGGACCCTTGCGGGCCCATTTGGTTTCATTTTTACACCCTCAAGAGTTAAAATATTCATCATGTGAATTAGCCCAACTTAGTCTACACAACTAGAGAATGTAGAAGATTAATGGTCATTTTGATCTGTATGTTCCAGGCGAGCATCTAGCACATTCTAGTGCATTTTGGAAGTGCCACTAGTGCATTTTGGATCTTGTCCAGGCCACTAGGTGGCGCGCCGCGCAGGCCACCGGGAAAACTCCCTGTACTCCAGATAGCCAATCCGCCCCTGCTCAGAACATGTGTGTTTAGCTGTACCCACAGCAGTAAAACATGCAGGCATCTGCACGCACTTGACTCAACGCTCCATCTCCTCCAACAGCTTGTTTTGTAAACGATTTTCACATTTCGGCCGTTAAATAATGCATTTATCTCAATCTTCATTAATTTAACAGACGCACAGACGGGTATTCACACCCGTAATAGGTTGGGATTGGCTCATTGTCGCCAGTCCCCATTACAATGTGCTAGACCCCGTGGGAGATGGAGTCTGTCCTGTTACAATGCACTATAGACCCCTGAAAGATGTCTATCCCAGTTTAATTACAATGCACTACACCCCTGCTCCTCTCTATTAAATTACTAAACGGTTATCATCAATGTTTCAAAATTAATCCTCTCAACCAATTTCTATGTGAGATTCCTTCCTGTGTAGTTTTTAGTTTCAGATATCCATATATCCATCTATCTACTGTTTAAAGTTGGAGTTCAACCTAGAGTTTGAACTCCAACCGTCCAAACTTCACACCTTAATTTTCCAAAATGCCACACTTCTTGAAAAATTCTGTGTCATTCATAAAAATGAAACATATTAAATATTAGATGGAGTGCCATAATTTTATTCCAATTTAGATCATGATCATCAGGTATTATTGTTATATATGAAGAGAAAGAATTTTCTCAAAAGGTGTACAGCATTTGTTAAAATGATGTTTTTATGTGGACTCCCGCACCAGCTCATTAAGTATGCCTGGTTTGCCTGGTGGGTGGTGATGGGTGGAGATCCAGCTGAACTGAAGCCACACCAACAGCTGTAGTTGTATGGTAAAGGAGGAGGAGTTAAGGGAGGAGCTGATGTGTGATGTCACTACATTATAGCCTTTGTCATTGGCACATTTGACTGGAAAGGTTTTAGCCTCCAGGAAGAAACCCTAAATACAAAGGGAAGACATCATTATACATAAAAAAGAGACCAAGGGTTCTAATGAAGTACCATCACCTCTTAAACATGTACAAAATTGGAAAAAATACAAAAATCACGTCACCCCCTCTTTAAAAACATATTTGGTGAACTGTGCAGCACCAATGACATGGGTGGTGAAGCACGGCTAATTGCCACAACATGTAGACTGGAGCAGTAGCCAGAATTTGAACGACTGACCCACACTTGAAAAGTGTATGCTTGGGAGTTTCAATACAATAAATCATTCAAAACATGATACAACTTAAAAAAAAAAAAAAAAAAAAAAAAAACACCAGTGCCCATACCTGAGGCGGGGGTGGCCAAAAAGCGCCATTCTGTATGGTGTTTGCTTGTTCTGCCCATGTCCCCTAGGGGTAGGTACCCTCACAAAAACCAGTAATCCTGGTCTCTATAGACTGCCTCCTTAACAACATGAATCTACTGTCAGTGGCCTTGTGGCTGTGAAGACATGTAACATGTGGAGTCAACTGGAAAGGTTTGTGACTGCTGTAACTGCAGTACAGTCTTTTATGATTCTGCCAGCTCTGCTGACACAACTGTCATTGCATCGTCCCTAGATGTTCCACTGATGGGGCTCTGACTGCAGCACCATTTGCAATGCCTTAGGCCTCATACACACGTAAAGAGCGAAAGAGCACGCTCTCTCGCTGTCTTGCTCTCTGTAACGTAAACACTGCCCCGCCCCCCCTGAATTCATTTCCAATGGGAGTCGCATGGTTGGATGCAGCAGACATGATCCTTGGAAATGAACTGAGGGGGCGGGGTAGAGTTGGCTTTGGAGACAGCAAAGAGTCTGGCTTTAGTAGTAGTGGGTCTTTATTTCGGCACTTAATGAAAAGCTTTACATAAAGGAAAAACATGAAAAAAAGGAAAATTAGTATGTTTACTTATGTAGATATACAAATATGTGTGCAGTCTGTACTGGTGCCGAAAGGGTATAGGCAGAAGCCGAAGCTTATTAATGCCTACCCCTAACGCTGTGGATTCAAATGACACCATGTTAAATGATAATTGCAGAAGTTGGAGGCCCAATAATATGGGGAATACAGAGCAGGAAGATGAGTAGTTTGTACAGATTAGGATAAATACATGCTATGTGGTTTATTGACCATAGAACATGTAAACGTGGACAACATGCACTGTCTCAGACACCATAATCTGGGGCTGATAGGTCACAGACTAAGGTTCTGGTGGTTGTCTTTGCAATAGTAACTGATGGTCATATTGAGTGATTATTTATTATTGTGTACGAGCTACATTATAATTGTGTTATAACATATTATGCTATGTTGTTTATTATATACAATAATTATTATTATTCCCATCATCACGATCAATAGTAATACAGGTAATAATAGTAATAATATTAATAACAATGCAAATGTTTGTATGCACTGTTAGGATATCAAAGTCAATCGTAACCCGTTGTGAGCTTATGTGTCTAATGTTTGACCAAGAATAGGGACACACTAGGGTTCAACTGGTTCAACCCTGGAATGTTTTGGGAATGAGGGACTAAAGCCATCAAAACAAAGTCATTTTAAAACCCCCGGCTGATTAATATTCTATAACTGCTATAATCTGCTCAAAACAAAAACAAAGCAAAACAATGTATCAAAACACACACACACACACACGTGCACACACACACACACACACACACACACACACACACACACACACACACACACACACACACACACACACACACACACACACACACACACACACACACACACACAAACTACAAAAACATAACACGCAGCAGCTTTTTCCTCTGTCTTCTCTTTGTAATGACAGTTTAATTATGATGGAGTACACACATTGTCACAACACTTCTGATTACACACAACTAACATCTCTCTCTCTCTCTCTCTCTCTCTCTCTCTCTCTCTCTCTCTCTCTCTCTCTCTCTCTCTCTCTCTCTCTCTCTCTCTCTCTCTCTCTCTCTCTCTCTCTCTCTCTCTCTCTCTCTCTCTCTCTCTCTCTCTCTCTCTCTCTCTCTCTCTCTCTCTCTCTCTCTCTCTCTCTCGGAGTGTTTGAACTTCTCCCTCATTGTTGCTGTCATACCAGCTCAGTAGTAATAACAACAGACGAGGAGACAGGCTGGTCTAGATAGATATGCTGACAGATCATTTTCAAGGTCACTCCCCACCATTGTTGCATCAGTGGTTTGGATTTTACAGACAAACAGACAGACAGTATTCCCCAAGTTGGACTACATATTAAAGTAGGCTTTTCATACTGCACTGTAGATGTACTCATGTGAAAGCACAAAAGTATTGGATTCAAAATGTACTAAAAGCAAAGGTACTCCAATTGCATGGATTGCATGCGTCAAGATTGGTGTTGCGACAACCCAGTGTAGGGGTTGATCACCCCTACAGTACATCTCCATATATGCATGATGCAGATCCCGCCATCCCCATAATTCAGGGGTTTTCAACCTTTTTGACACCAGGGACCACCATCTATTCAGAATTTGAGCCACGGACCACCATTTGATCCATTTGGTCCCGCAAGGGTCCATTTGGTTTCATTTTTACATTCTCAAGAGTTACATCTGGTTAACCAACTTCCCATCATTTAGCCTGGGGACCACCTGGGATCCTCTCAAGGACCACTGGTGGTCCCCGGACCACCGGTTGAAAACTATTGCCATAATTCAATGATTTACACACTGTGGTCTAAACATGGTGGCTGCCATCATAGTGTACCGCCCATCCACTATATTGACCATGCACACAGAAAGAAGAGGCACATTCACACCAAGACTAATCAAAATCATTTAACTTTCAATGGTTTCATCAACAGAAATTGGGAGAGCATAAAATGCCAATTTCACCCTTTTCTTCAAACACGGCTATGTCTCAGTTCACTGAGTTCAAATTGTTGTCGCTGTGAAATTCTTATCTTTACTTATTTGGACTTCTGGGAAGTGTAGATATGAGCAAAGTGAGTCAAACTGTTATTTTGGGCACATTTTATACATATTATTCACAACCGATATTGCAGTCAGAACAAAATAATATATATATTCTCTCTGGTTTCTATGGTGACGCTCCTCTACAGCGTACCTCTTGTCCATATTGTTAACAAGACACCAAAAGCTGTGTTTTGCCATTGAAGGACAGGTGAGGCATAGGTGAAGTGAGGCATATGTATTGGTGAGGCATATGTATTAGTGAGGCATATGTATTGGTGAGGCATATGTATTGGTGAGGCATATGTATTGGTGAGGCATATGTATTGATGAGGCATATGTATTGGTGAGGCATATGTATTGGTGAGGCATATGTATTGGTGAGGCATATGTATTGGTGAGGCATATGTATTAGTGAGGCATATGTATTGATGAGGCATATGTATTGGTGAGGCATAGGTGAAGTGAGGCATATGTATTGGTGAGGCATATGTATTGGTGAGGCATAGGTGAAGTGAGGCATATGTATTGGTGAGGCATGTATTGATGAAGCATATGTATTGGAGAGGCATATGTATTGGAGAGGCATATGTATTGGTGAGGCATATGTATTGGTGAGGCATATACTGTATATTGAGCACTGAATCATTTGCGGGATCTTAAACTAACTATTGTTGCTCTGGAGAGGGAAGTCTGGACTCTGGTGGAGCAGTTGCCCCCGCGACCCGGCTACAAATAAGCGGTTGTTCAAGTAGCGGTCTGTGTAGTATTACTTTCTTTTTTGGTAACTTCTAACATAACAGTATTTACAGCATGGGTGGACATTCCCCCCATCTTTTGTGTTTTACAGATTGTTAGTTTGCACAATATTGTTTGCAGATACCAAAAAATGTAAATTTAGACAACTAAATATGGCGACTCCATAGTGGCATCACATTAAAGGTGTATCCTTTGCCTATGATAGAGTTATCATACTCCAATCAGGAACACTTTCCATTTTATGTCCATGTTTTATGTCCATGTTTATGTCCAGAGCACTATGCTCTGTGTATGGTTTGAAGGTTTAAAGATTTTTCAAGATTTTTCAAGATTTGGAAGGTGTACAAATGGAACCAAATGGACCCTAACGGGTCCATTTGGTTCCATTTGTACGCCCTCTGAAAAAAGTTCTGAAAAGAAAAAAAATCATTAACAAGCACAACACAAACATGTTGTGTTTCACCACAAGTTCAATCAATTTGAACATTTTAAAGCAATTTTATACATATATAGATAACAAAAAGTTCAATCATACACATCAATGCAGCCTGAAAATGCCAGTCAGTCTTTCTGACATGAACAAATTCATTAATAGGCATCAAGTAAGTATCAAAAAAGTGATTTTGGACCTGGCATTTCGATATCGATATCATGGCATTAAGCATTGCAATAAATTGGCATACCGATTTTGTTGCCGGCCCCTTGTGTCCATCCATGGTGAGAACCAGACTGCTGCAGACCGTTTTGAATAATTACACTCATTGCATGAGCGTGCCATGAATATTTTTGCAATTACGGAAAACATTTGCAAATCCACCCGTTTCAGTTCATCAATTATGTCACTTCATTACTGGCATCAGGATGATTTGAGGAAATGCGTGCGCATGATGTCAAACGCCAAATGTACCCTAGCTGTACGCATCCAGGCCTGCTCCCTTGGTGGCTGTGTTTTTGGGCAGGAGTCCACGCCCAGCAGTGTTGCCAACTGCCAAAATCCAAAATGCACTAGTGGCACTTCCAGAATGCACCAGAATGTGCTAGAGCAGTGTGTTTTCAACCTTTTTTTCATACCAGGACCCACTATTTATTCTGCATTTTAGCCACGGAGGACCACCATTTGATTGGAGTTTAGTCTCTCGGACTAATTTAGGAGAAATATCTGGTAAAATGTTGGTCAAAATAGCAAATATTCTACATTTTCTTAATGTGTAGATTCTTGAAAATTAGGTAATTCAGATGTTTAAATAAAGCAACAAAAAAAATGAAAAATAAGAAAGCAAATGGACCCTTAGTCCATTTGCTTTCATTTTACACTTTCAAGAGTTACAGATCTATAAGGGGTCCATTTGGTTACCAATGGTCCTTTCTAGAAGGCAGCAGGACTCTATCATAGGAGGAAAAATGGTGAAAAAACTAGGGTTTTATTTCTGGTGCCAACCAATTTTGCTCTAACTCACCAGCAAAAAAGCACTAGATTTTCCGCCAGGAGTTTTTCACTGATTTTTGGCACTAGGGGCGGTCTGGAAAAGAGCTAGAATATAGCAACAAATGTGCCAAGTTGGCAACACTGACGTCCAGGCCTGCTCTCTGACGGCTCTGTTTCTACAGCCAGCTGGCTAGCCACTGCCAGCCAGTCAGCACTGAGCTATAGTTCTGTCCATTAGCTGTCATCTCAGCACGGCTGCTTTAGCTTAACAGGCCAGCAGTAGAGTTGGCTGTGTGCCTCCTCCATCACTGTCACGCACACATGAGGATCTGTACTGGAAAATTAACCCCACACAAATGGTACAAACAGATGCCCGTACACACACAGACACACACAAGCAGATCACACATAAGCGTGCATTCATGTCACCCGCTTCGACCGTTATCAAGCGATAATTCCCAGGAGGCTGCTTATCAGCCGATCTTATCGAGGAGGCATGTTGTCTGGGAGCCTACTGACACGATTGGACTGATAAGATGACAACTGTGATATTATCCACTGATAACAGTCAAATCTGCTTGCGGTTAGGTTTAGGGTGAGGGTTTAGAGAAGGGTTTAGCCATGTTTGTAGCAACGGTCTGTGAGGTGGATGAGCGTCGGGGATTTAGGCTTAGGGTTACGGTTGGAGGGGGCTAGGGTTGTTGCGTTTCGGAGCAATGGGAGTCGGCAGAGCATGGCCATTCTGAGACGGAAAACTCCTGCTGATGACAACTTGATAACTGCGATCTTATCCACTGATAATGGTCGAATCCGCTGTTCATGTAGCGTATGGACACATCATCAGTCATCACGACACACTCACAGGCACAGAGACCAGGCTACGTGTCCTCAAAGTGCATGCAACTCTGTGGCTAAACACTATTGTCCCAGGTGAAACACCATCAGCGCTCATTTAAATTCACAGTTTATTTATTAAGAAAAGACAACACACTCCCCTTTGAAAGCTGTTGGCTTACTTTCAAGTTTGTAATTAGAACAACATTTTCATTTGGCTTTTTATACAGACCTGAAAATTAGAATAGAGTTCACTGGTTTGCAAGAGGCAAATCTCACTGAAAACATGGAGATAGCTAGAGCATATTATAATGCACTAGGACTTTGCATAATGATGATGCGCAACACAAGGCTCCCAGTGTTTTGAACCCAAAACAACTGTGATGAACTGAACTCAATTAAAGATTCGACCTAGCCAGCAGAGAGAATAACACTTCTGAGTTTTCCTCAGAATGTGAAAAATGTGCAATTTCTCTCTGATAATGAAACACGAAGACCGAACTTCTGAAAGATTATATGCATGTTCCAAGATTTTAGCACTGCATTGTGAAAATTAAACAAAGTTCCCCTCGGGGCACCTAAGTCTCCACCAGGATAATAATATCTGTGATGTCTGGACAAAATGTGTAGGAGTAACATAAAAAAGTATATTCATAATAAAACACACACGCATGCACGCACGCACACACACATGCATTAATGGACATCATTGTTTTGACATTTCATGTTTTCATTCATTCATTCATTCATTCATTCATTCATTCATTCATTCATTCATTCATTCATTCATTCATTCATTCATTCATTCATGCATACTATAGTCCTATAGACCACAGGAAATTGCATCTGTCCACAAAAGATCCTTCACATTCAGTCCTCTTTTGTGAACAGATGTAATTTCCTGGGGTCCAGAAAGACCATAGTAAATACTAATTATCTGTGTATATAAAAAAGATGTAAAATATACTATTTAGCCCCATATTTGAATGTTCCCCCTGTAAAAATAGCTAAAATCGCTGAAATGAAAGGAAGCAGCAGATTACTTTCTCTAACAACCTTGAACATGAACCTTGGTTGAAAATAAACAAACAAACAAATAAATGAACAAATAAATAATGAAAAAGTTTTCCTTTAAAAGGTAATTTTGAGCATGGAGACTGACTTCACTGTCCTCTCCAGAATGACACTTTTTACAGACCTGGATATTTATTGTCTCAGTCGGGTGACCTTTCAGAATGACCTGTTTTAACCCCCAGGCCGCGCTGTCACGCCAGAGCACGTTATATATTAGTTAGTCAAAATGACAGCTTTCTAGATTGATAGTTGTATAGTCCTCAATTGGTTGGATCCCAGCAATACGCTCACTGCTGCTGCGGCCGTTCTCAAACAGGGACTTGCACACATAGACATCAAAGGGGGGTATTTGCTTTTATCTAGTCTGTAAAACAACTGCCCTTTCCAGATCACAAATGCAGAAATGCACTATGGTGAAAGAATGCAGCATTTCTCTTTCTTTCTTTCTTTCTTTCTTTCTTTCTTTCTTTCTTTCTTTCTTTCTTTCTTTCTTTCTTTCTTTCTTTCTTTCTTTCTCTTTCTTTCTTTCTTTCTTTCTTTCTTTCTTTCTTTCTTTCTTTCTTTTTTTCTTTCTTCCCTGCCATACCCAAAGTCTGCATTTAGAATAATTGTGTTTTTCCCCAAAGTCCCCTGAACTCTCTAAAGGGATTTTCACACAGGGTGTAATAAATCACACCTCTAGTTCATGTATGGGTTTGACACATTTAAAGTGTTTTCGGGAATTGATTGAGAGTGAGAAAAATAAAATGAAATAAAATACTGACTGCTACTGACTGTACACTGACTGCTTAGCACTGGTCCAGTTGTGTCAGTTGAGTCTCCCTCTAGCAGACCTTTAGACAGCATTTGCTGCACTCAGGTAGGACCTGACATAAGACATAAACTCATGATCGATTTCCAGGAGCCGCTTCGACCTCTATCCATCGATTGAATAGACACTTATCAACAGAAATGTTACGATCCAATCGTGCCGGTATAGCAGATATTCAGATACCCACCGGGCAAGTAGATATTTTGTATTCATTGCATCGGTGGATCACGGATACTACTAGTAGGGCGGGGCGAAGGAAGTTTTACTGAAGTTATGGTTAGGGTTAGGTTAGGTTTAGGCATAAGTTTACTGAGGTTAAGTTTAGGGTTGGGGTTAGGTGTAGGCATAGCCTAGTTTTACTGAGGTTATGTTTAGGGTTTAGGATTAGGGTTAGACGGTGCTTTATGCGGTTACTAACCCTAAACAGAACTTCAGTAAAACTATGCTTCGCCCCGCCCTACTAGTAGTATCCGTGATCCACCGATGCAATGAATACAAAATATCTACTTGCCCGGCGGGTATCTGAATATCTGCTATACCGGCACGATTGGATCGTAACATTTCTGTTGATAAGTGTCTATTCAATCGATGGATAGAGGTCGAAGCGGGTGTTTCCAGAGGGGAGAGGAGGTCAGAGTGGATCCACACTGCCACAGAGCACAGAGTGGTGGCTAATGGCTGCAGCCACAATGGAGGGTGAAATGCGGGTTTGCATTTGCGAATGCAAGTGACCAAAACCTTATAAGGAATACATGCAGCATGATCAAACATCCGGATGGCTGAGAAGGTTTCTCAAGTTCTCTGGGTTTCACATTTGGTGTATTGGGTATGCATTTGGCTTGCGTTCAACAACAACATTTGTGTACATGCCTACCCGTACTTTTGTAAAATGCTGTATCTGTCATTTATGGCTGCCAGTTCCCACCTGATGTTGTGTGGGAGTCCAGACTGCTCCACACCGTTCTGAATGACCGCTAGTTTGCATAATGTCTTTAGACTGGGATTGAAGTATAAGATATGTAATTCGAGTTGTGATCCAAAGATGAGGACGTGATCCCCCAACATGCAACGGTACATTGCAGCAGAGCACTCAACCTTCGTCCAGGAAAAGGTCTTTGGATTCAACTTCCACAGATCATGATTGTATTTAAAGTAACCAATTATGTACAGCTCTCCATTGTAGACAAAGGCTGCATGACGCCGTCCTGGATCTGAATCTGAATCTGAATCTGTATGAGGCGTGTTCATCCAACAGTTGGTCTCAGTGTCAAACACTCTGATGTCGTTACTGATGCCGTACGTGTTGCCCCCAAATACAAACATCTGTGTTCCAATTATGTTGGCAGAGTGATTTGATGAATACGGCGCTGGTGTGTCACTGGTGTCAACTAGAGACCAGGCCATTGTGGTGGTGTCCAACTTGTAGATGTCATTTGTGCTGAAGCCGTATCGGTCCCTTCCTCCATGGATAAGCATGACCCTCTCTAAGACACATGCTGAGTGGTAGCACCTCCCCTCAGGAACATTTCCATTTACGTTTGGCTTGAACCATCTGTGGGTGTCAACGTCAAATGCATAAAGAATATTGCACCTACCCTCTATCAGGTGAGGCCAGTGAGTTTCAAGGTACATCTTGCCTCCCCAAATGTAGGCGACATGTTCTATCAGTACAGCCGTGTGTCCGTAGCGCATGGAGGGACCCTCAAGGGAACATTCTCCTCTTTCAGTTGTCACCGGTGACAACATCATCCAACACAAAGACACTGTGTTGAAGATACGGACATCAATCTGATCCTGACTTATACTATAGGTCTTATTTTCATAGAAGAACCCTCCAAAGGAATACACCTTCTCCTCCACAGGTCCAACAACATGACCAAAGAAGGTCCTACCCTGTGGTCCTCTTGTCGGGGCAAATGTCCAGGTCAACATCTCAGATTCTATGTTGTTTATGGGCCTAGAGTTCAAGCTCAGTTATTCCCTGTGTGCTCCAGATGTGATGACTGATGATGTGAGCGACATCTTATACTGTACATGCATCTGATGTCACTCACAACCAGTGTTGGTCAATATTACTTAGGAAAGTAACTTCTTTACTTTACTCGTTACTCCTTAGACAAAGTAATATCATTACTTTACTTATTACTGGAATCAAAGAGTAATATATTACATATTACGTTATTACTTTCCCAAGTTCTCAACTCCTACATTTGAAAAAATAGAGATGTACAACATAATCTGTTTAGCGAGCTTTCTAGAACTGAATCCAATTTATTGGAATAATAATAGTCTCTTTGCCTCTTTGACTTTTTAAACTATTTCACAATTGTTTTCAAAGACAGTTGAGGTCTTGTATTTAAAAATAAATACATAATATAGCAGCAAGTGATTTGTAGTGTACATAACTGTGCGCAGGATGCTGCGTGTGGACTGGATCTACAATCTAGTGCACATCTCTGTTGTTGCAGTACCTGTCGATAGCTTGTAAATCTGTTCTATTTTTGCATGCAACAACAAGCTCATTTTAAAAAGTAACTTGGCGTTACTTGCAAAGTAATGCGTTACTTATTACCCATTTTTGCAGAGTAATCTCGTTACTTTACTTTTTGGAGCAAAAGTAATAATATTACAGTAATATGTAATCTAAAATTAGTTACTGCCCAAGCATCTGATGTCACTCACAACACAAACTGATGTTGTGCATAGTCAGTGTTGGGGGGTAACGGCAATTAGAGTAATGTTACATAGTTATAGTTACAGTACCTTTTCCAACAACAATGGTGTTACATAGTTCCATTTACCCCCTATATTTTCCTTTCATTTCTATTGCAACAAAAGAAAAGGAATCCATCTGATGCATTTGTGCTGTTTCCTGAATGAAAGAGCTCTTTATTTTTAGGGGCCAGGCCCCAAAAGGGCCCTTTTTACAGTTCTGGCAGTTCTGTGCTTTCATTTCCATGAAATTCTGCGATATGATGGCCTCAATATGATGGCTGCGATATGATGGCTTTAATTTCTGTCTGAGCTGCACAAAAAGTGAAAGCCTTCTAGGTCACCTAGAAGAGGAGGGTCCAGGTTTGACTGACAGATTGGTGAGATCCAATCGAGGCAACAACCTATCTGAGCCTAAAGGCTCTTTCAGAGTCTGGAATTTCGGTGCCCACCGCGACCACCGCTCAGAGCACCGCACCGCGCGCTATTATATAGTCTGTCACCACCGCGACCACCGCTATTTCATATGCCACTAGCAGCACCTCGCCCTCCCTCCCCTGTTCTCCTCGCGTCCATTGTTGTTTATTTTCCCCTCTGCTTTTCTCTACTTCCTACCTCAATTATAATAAATTCTGCTGCTTTCATGTTTATTTCGTATTCTGTTTATGTCATTGTGTCTATCATTGAATCCCTTCGTTCTCCTCCTGGCCGTCGTGCTGTGGTGTGTTTTCTTTTCTTTCTTTTTTTTTACCAGCTGGCAGCCGTTAAAAACAAGTACTGGAACCACCGCGGTGCGGTGGTTAGTAAAATCCGAGAGGAGGGCTGGGAGGTGCGGTGGTAGCGGTGGTATGACGTCATATTGTAGGAAACGGTGGTCGCGGTGGGCACCGAAAATCCATCTCTGAATAGGCCTTAACTCTCTAGGTCAAATTGTGTTCAGGTTATCTCAGGCTAGCGATATGGTAGAGAGGTCCATGGGAAACAGAAGCTCAGTCATTAATTAAAGGACCTCTGTACTTTAGATTTCCCAATTATTGTGACAGTAGGTCACTATGTTTTCATGCACTTTTTGTTAACTGTCATGTTGCTCTCTTACCTGTTAACACTTGTTACTATGTTATTCACTTGCTTGAAAAGACTTACTCTTGTTTGTTATGGGTGTCTCCAGATATGAGCAGGTGTGAGCTGGTGTTTCCAGCTTGGCTGTGACCTGCTTTTTTTCAATGGTAGTGGAAGGGAACTTCCGGCTTGTGGACAGTTAAAAAAAACACCAGTGACATAGATTTGTATTATTGTGAGAAGAACAATGGCTTACATTTTTCAGGAATAGAAAAAAGCCTGCAGTTTCTAGTAGCTTGTAATCCCCACTGACAATGCCACTGGTGGTTTCTGAACTGCCCACAGCCCTCTTATGAGACACAGAGTAGAAAAAATAGCACATAAAATAGTGCCATTGTTTCTACGCACTCTGTGTCATTGGCATGAGGACCAACTAGAAGAAAGTGCCCTTCTGGACACAGGTCTCCAAAAGGTCTCTAACAGGTCATATTGTGGCCAAAGTGAAGGTTACAATTTCTTATGCATTTGATGCTAATTGGATGAGTTCTAACTCTGTGCATATAGTATATGTATTATTATTAATTGGTTCGGTTCACGGTTGTCTATCATCTACAGTCGACTTACTACTGAGTCACTGGATGGTAACCAGGCAAATATATTTTTGGCAGTTGCCACATATTTAAGTGGCACAATTTTGGAATCCGTCCATCCATCACTAAAATGTTTGTAAAAGGAACAGCAGTTTAGAAGTTATGGAAACAGTCACAGTATGCCCTCCCCACCCCCAACCCCCGTCTTATTTCTCATATCATAAAGGCTATATGCAATGCTCTTGTATGTACGGTACACACTGGGTATTAGGTGATGACTTTCACACTAATAGGTCTTATTGATAACTTGATGGTGTATTTAACGATTTGTGTCTTTGGCATGTGCAGCTAAATCTAAAGAGGAACATTAACTTGAAACGTCATTTATTTATGGTGGATGTACTGAAATAAAATGCACTTAAGGGAGCAAATGTATGTGGCCCTACTTCCGTGCCTTCAAGGTCAACAATTTACTTTATGGCTGCAAAGGCTGGTTGCGGTCGGTGTCCTTTTACAGTATAGCCTTTGATAGATTGTGTGAATGAAATGTACAGAACCATTAAAAAATAGCAGTCATCCTCAATGTAGCCGTATATATTGCCAAGGCAATTGGAGATGAGTAAGGTCAACTCAAAGACCTTCATTGGAAAGTGTCATACGCCTTAAAATGCTGGGCTTTCTACAGCCTTCAGACGGACTGTGATGCTATTCACATGGAGGATGCAACGTAAACTGTATCTCAGGATAAATTCTAACTTCTGTTAACTTGATAGTATTATGAAAACTTTTCAATGCACACTGTAGTCTTCGCAGTTCTAACATTTTCCAAGCATAGCGGTCTCTATAACACCACATATCCACTGTTGTGATTTCAACCATTACGGGCTGCCATAGCAGCTGGCATAACATTAGAAGATGTTTTTGACACAAACCCTGTGCTCTCTATACAACGTTAGCCTAGATTGCTTATACATGTAGCATGCCTGAGAGATCTCAGGGTAGAGTGTTTGTTCTTTTGTTGTTGTTGTAATAACCACCCTGGCTGGCTGCAAGTCAGACTGAAGTTAGCCTCAACACCCAGGCTTTCATTTTCGTTTGCATTGCGCGAAAACGGAAAGCCTGGACTAACTTGTTACACGAAGTGGCCTTGAGGGGGGAGTCAACCTTCCGGGGTGGGCGTCGCTCTAAATGATGTGACGTAGAACAGCAGTGGACGGGCGGGGGAGGGGCCGGGGATGACGACACGTTCGTGAGATCAAATCAGATCAGCTCGATCTGCCGTGTGGATCCCACGGCACCCCGCCCCCCCCCAAGGCCAAAATCATTGCGGGTTAGGCCAGGCTAGACTGAAGTAGATTCAACTCGTGGCACCGTCTGCAAGCTATAAAAACTCAGTACAACTACCACCCATACATTGACAACATGCTGCACACGGCACAATATATCACTATTATGGAATGAATGGACATTGTTCTGTCAGGATTTATCAAATCATCATTGTCTCCACCGTAAGGTGGGGACTATAAATCGTACCCCGTCCTTCCGCCCGTGTCTGTCCGCCCGTGTCTGTCCGCCCGTGTCTGTCCGTGCGCGTATGTCTGTCCGTGCATCCTATGACGTCATCGGATGCGGACGCGCTGAGGGACAGGGTAGGATTTATAGTCCCCGCCTCACAAAGCGGAGCGTCCGTCCAATGACGTCATGATGACGTCATAGATAGATATATAAGGTGCTACCATGGAAACTAACGCCAAAGAGAGTGAAGGGAAGATGAGGGAACCGAAGATCGATCCTGAGCCCGGACGGTGGAGAGCTGTGCCCCATAAGGGCACAACTCTTATTACTATGTTTTTGCCCCCTGTCCGTCTGTCCGTTCACACGTCTGTCTGTGCACGCGCACGTCTGTCCGTGCACCCACAGGGTGACGTAACAGCATGGTGGTGATTATGTTTTACAGACACCCGCAGGGTGACTTTTACGGCTGACTGTTACGTCACCCGCAGGGTGACGTAACATGCGTGCAACTGTTACGTCAGTGCAACTGTTACATCACAAGCAGGGTTACGTAACAGTTGCCTGCAGGGGTGCAACATAGTCGCCACCTTACGTTGGTGACTCACCATTATTAGTCACCACCAGTGACTGTTGCGTCACCCTCACAGGGTGACTGTTGCCATCACAGGGTGACGTGACCCATATGTTTTGGCGTGGAATTCTCCTTTAACGTGCCTGTCGCCTGTTTGTCTGTGACCACTGACCAGTCCAGTATATATAGCACTAACCCCCCCCACAGACCACTGCACCGGCGATAAGGTCTAAATGTCTATTTCTCATCTACCCCTTAAGGGCTCTTTCTTCAGCCTCCTCTTATCTGAAGGTCACTGCTCTCCTAGGAAAGAATAGGTAAACCAGGGGTGTCAAACTCAGATACAGACTGGGCCAAAATTTAAAACTGAACAAAGCCGCGGGCCAAGTTTGAACAAACTAACCTTTTAAAGGGGTATTCCGCCCATTTTCAAAATTTTCCTGAAAGGGTACAAATGGAACCAAATGGACCCTAGCGGGTCCATTTGGTTCCATTTGTACCCTCTCAGGAAAAATGGGTCTGAAAGAAAAATCATTAACATGGTGAAATACATCTTGGTGATGTCATCAGATGTATTTCACCATGTTAATGATATTTTCAGACCTCCATTTTTAGGAAATACAGAATTGGGGGAACTTTTTTTATCATGTCCACACAACATCTCTAAGGTGTATTAATGACATAAATGGGTGGTCTTCCCCTTTTAATTTGATAATGTCTCAAGGGCCAAATGAAATTACACGGCGGGCCAGAGTTTGACCCGCGGGCCAGAGTTTGACACCCCTGAGGTAAACAAACAAGTGCCAGAAAGCTGAAATGATGTATCAGAGAAGTAGAGCCACCCGGTCTGGGGATAAAGCTGTCTGTCAGTCACTCTGTTGATCTACTGATGACTGCAAGGAGGTTCAGGGAAATGGAGCTCCCCGGTTTCAGGAGGAGACCTCAATTCCTGCGCCGGTTCAGCTCAGAGCACTTAACTCACCCAGTGCCAGCCCTTTTTCATATTTTTTGAGGTAGCCAGTGCCAGCGATTTTTATCTAAAAGTCATATTTCATATTTCGGTCCATGTTTCCCGACGGACAACTTAGTTGGCGGACACACACTTCCGGTTCCGGGTTGGTCCGTCCCTTATTATCGTCCGTCAATGGAATATGCGGTCGCTGCACGCTGCTGTTAGCATGGGGATCGTATCAAACCAACGACGGTAAGCGACGTAGAGAGACGTAGCTCAACGTAAGAGGCATCGGTCATAACTATATTTCATAATGATAACGGGAGACGTAGATCTATTTCAATGGCAAATCAGGAGTTAATCAGAAAGTGTTACGTGTTACATCGCAGTGAGAAACGGGGAGAGGGGGATTGTCTGCACCAACTCTCTCTCTGGATATTATACCTAGGATTCCATCAACTCCTCCAATGAGATTTCTATCAAAGAAAACTCTTCCACTCACTATAGTAGGACAGGGGCGGATCTAGGCATGGACATGGGGGGGCAGTGCCCCCCTAAATACCCAGTCGGCCCTCCCAAACACGATGCCACGCAAAACAACCAAAGATATTTCAAATTAAAGTGCTGCTTGTATTTAAAATGATTTGAAACACTACTACTGCTACTAACTATAATTTTGGCACAACTAAACCAACAGCATTTCATCATTGAAAACAGAAAACTCTCTGAGTCAGACCTTTAGCTTTATGCATGCTGCGTGTCTGTTGCAACTTCAACAACAACTGATGTTATTATTGATGCTTTACTTGACTAATAAAAGTCCTGTAACCGAAAATGGTATGGGGGCGGCTTCATCGCCCGTGGCGCGAAGCGCCACGGGCGATGAAGCCGCCTCCATACCATTTTCTCTTGCCCCTCCAACATGTTCTCTTTCCCCCCAAATGGGACATGTTACATCCGCCCCTGTAGTAGGATAGGAAACCCCATAGGAGGGCTATTGCACATTGGCAGTTTGTCCAAGCATGAACCCCATCATGGAAATGTCATATGGATAGATAGAGAGGGGGGGGGGACTTGGAAAGAAAATGTACTGTCTGTACAAATATGCCAATATATGCATCATATACAGGATGTTGCATATCCTGCTACTATAATAGACGCAGGCACAGGCCCGTTTATCTGTCCGCCTTTGTCCTGCTTCTCCTATACCAAACCACCCCATTTGCACCAATGTGACCAGGCACACAACCTCCAACACTGTTGTCCACACAGCATAGGCTATATTGCCTCCATGCAACTGCGATATGTACTGTACACCATGGGTGTCAAACTCTGGCCCGCAGGCCAAATTTGGCCCGCCGTGTAATGTAGTAATGTACAGTATATCATATCTATGGTGCATGTGCAACTATCACCACATTGCTGCCCTCTGCCTTATATGGCGTTTCCAATTTTCACTTGAGTACACTGCTATACAAACAGTTCCAACTATGTCTTATTCTTTGTTAGGGTTTATGTTGCACAGACCTCTGCCTATACATATCACCACTGTCCCCCTCCATATTCCTTTTCTCTCCATTACTGCTGCATTACCTACCTCTCTGTTCACGTTCATAATATTTTGTAAGAATTTCATGTTACTCACTACTATTAGAATTCATTTTATGTCCAAAAATTACACCAAATTAC
Source organism: Benthosema pterotum (assembly GCA_039105355.1). Classification (NCBI taxonomy): domain Eukaryota; kingdom Metazoa; phylum Chordata; class Actinopteri; order Myctophiformes; family Myctophidae; genus Benthosema; species Benthosema pterotum. The sequence continues at coordinate 48,448,074 of CM076973.1, forward strand.
GTTGCGTGTGTGTGTGTATATATAAAAGTGGATCAAAGGCAAATGGTGTCCCAGGTGGGCTTGAGTTGACAGCCAGTGGAAAAGCAACGCAATCCAAGCCCAGCTGGCTTATAGGTCTGATTTGTCGTTCCTCTTAGAGGGACATGTTTAGGGAAAGGCCCTGGCCGTCCGATAGCTTGAGAAAGATAACGCTGCCAAAGTCTTATTTATTTACGGACGGCTGTTAGGATTTATGTTACAGACGTATTTCATGTCAGAGCAGAGCTGCGACAGTGGGGAAAAGGTAGTTTAGTGTGGCTCTATATCAAAGCTAAAGGCCTTTGTCTGTGTCTGGCAGGACATGTTGTTCTCACCGTGAGCCATAGCCCACTGGGTATGTGCAACACTTTGTGAATGTTTTATTTGCCTCGATTGTTTGCTCTTTTTTCAGGGGATTTAAGCGCATAAATAAAGCCATATATCCAAAGAGTCTTTCAGAACAGAAGCGTATCCCCCAAGCGTTTAAAGAAGACGGGGGTCTGCATTACATACAGGGGAACATTTCACAGTGTTGTTGTTAAATTAGATGACTGGAGCTAAGCCACCAGAGAGAGAGAGAGAGAGAGAGAGAGAGAGAGAGAGAGAGAGAGAGAGAGAGAGAGAGAGAGAGAGAGAGAGAGAGAGAGAGATGTTGCACATATGCATAATACATAATGGTACGTATACACACATGAATGCGGATATATAGGATATATTGTATATGTGTCGTATATAACCACATATGCGTCAGGAGTGTCCGCCCTGGGTGTATACTTTATTTGTGTTGCTTTGTGCTGCTTTACTCAGGCAAATCCACTTTCAGTCAAAGATAAGAAAATATTTCATGCTGAGCCACAGACTGGCATTCTTTCAGGGCAGAAGAAAGAGACGAACAAAAAGCTTCTTGAATCACTATTTGAATCATTTGGTCCCAATTATTTTTGAAGGACTTCACCATTATTATTAAAACTAGAACAAAACCAAAACATTTTTACACTTGAATATGAAAATGAAAACAATACCATAAAGTTGTACTAGAACAGAAGTACAAATCTGTGCACAAGCCAAAAATAACAAGGTAACCGTCTGATGGAATAGATTGTAGTCTTCATAGACTTATGGAATCGATACAGTCAGTATCTTCTCAGGGTAGTCACTCAGAGGAACCTTTCACCCATGCACCCACTTCAAACTCGGCATGTGGGTTCCACACCATAGCATTAAGCAGTTCTGCATGCGTTTGTGTTCCAAATCCCACATACAACAGTGGTTCCCAAACATTGTTTATATCCTTGACCACCATTTGAAAAAAAAGAAAAGAAAAAAATCCAGAGACCTCCATGAGAGAAGGTTTTGATTACCGCTCTAGCAACAATGATTGTCAACCATTTTAATTTCAAGGAGCGCTGCTATGCAGGCAGTTTGACAGGCATTAGTCTACAAACCCCAATATAATGGCCGTTCTGTCTGGGACCCCTCATTGATCTTTTAAAATCAATGTTCATTAGTTACAAACTATTTGATGGGGGACCCCTGGAACTTCCACAAGGACTCCCAGGGCTGTGGGTCCCCGGCTCCCACTTTGGGAACCACTAATGCCAGCGCAGCATTAATTCTATATGATGAGCTGACCTAATCAAAACCTTAGTTCCCCATATAGGGAGATGGGAGTTTACCAAAAGGAGACATTATGGTCCATTGGACTTCAGAGTTTTGTCCAAGACACTTTTTTAATAGTGTTTATGTTTGTGTGTGTGTGTGTGTGTGTGTGTGTGTGTGTGTGTGTGTGTGTGTGTGTGTGTGTGTGTGTGTGTGTGTGTGTGTGTGTGTGTGTGTGAGAGAGAGAGCAGCAGAGAGAGAGAGATTCCTCGTTCACACCTGCGTGAAGCGAGGAGTACTCTTATCATTTGACGTAATCATACATCATCTTAGGAACAATCTTATAGACAAAAGCTGTATATTGAACTCCAGATCTCCAGATTTCTCTATGGTTTTGACAAATTCAGCGATGCCGGTTAGAACACTGACATTCTCTGGGGCAAGGACGAACCCATTTTAACTCGCTAGCATTGAAACTAAATATTTAGCGGATGTGAATTTGATGGTGGCATGGCTCCACCTGAAACTGAACACCCAAGTCTCCATACCAGGAATTGAGCCAGTTCTTGCCCAAAATATTGACTTGTCCCTCAGGCCGGGTCAGTAACCCAATCCAAATTGGGTTACCTGAAATCTCTCTCTCTCTCTCTCTCTCTCTCTCTCTCTCTCTCTCTCTCTCTCTCTCTCTCTCTCTCTCTCTCTCTCTCTCTCTCTCTCTCTCTCTCTCTTGACATGAATTATGATTTCTTTTTATGTATTGTTTGTAGATTTTTATCCAGAATTGACCAAAAAAGAAAAAAAAATCAAGGTTGCAGGAAAAGGCAATTTGCGGCTCTAGATACAGCCATGCGTCACAAGTCAGGATATGAACCGATGTACAGTAGGACTGGGCATAACAGGCAACAATGAGGAATGTTTTAAATGGTATCTGGACCAGGGATTGGCTGAATGTTAGTAATGCCCAAACCATACCTATGCATAATGTAACTGGTCGCAGAGGTGTTTAGGCATTTGGAATAGTGGAATGGTTTAGTATCCCAATAGATGCCCAGCTCATGTATAACAGGCCGTGAGGCTAAAATCGAGCCCAAGATGTTTTGTCCAATGCAGTTTTTAATGTTACATAGAATGGAATGGTAGTAAAAGAGTCTCATACTGTAGTGTAGAATATAATGGTAGTTCAGTCAGATAACTCACAAAAAGATTTATTATAGAATCAGAATACTCAGTACAATTAAACACCATCATTGAACGTTAAAGGCATACTAGGTAACTTTTTCGTTAAAACAAATTCTAAATTTGATTTTTATTATGACTGACATACAGGATTTGTCACATAAGCCAATGTCTGAATTTCAGCCCTCAAAGCCTGTTCTGAATACGTTTTCTATCAACAAGTGATTAGGGTACTGTCGCTCCCGCGGTTCTAGGGAAAATGACCTCACACACATCTGACTGGTCCTTGATTATAAGGACCAATCAGTATGTGACTTAAAGCACAAGGGATGCTTTGAAATGTAGGACTCGATCTAAAAACTGCAATACCGGCAGTGACCACCAGTAATAGTTACTTAGTACACCTTCAAGAGCAGGGAGATAGATATGGAGTAAGAACCCCACTTGGGGGACAGCAATAACAGCGATCACTGATGGTGCTGGGGTAGTGGTGGGTGCAAACATCACATTGGAAGTCAGGAACATGCAACCAGTCTAGAGAGCTTCAATACACCACCCAATTCATCAAATGACTGCCACATCAGCAAATTTATGTTTGGGCCTTGCACATAATGAATACATCCACAGAAATGCAGCATATTAACCCCCTCAGTATGTGCCCTAGAGTACAACAAGAAACCTCACAAGAGGTGGGGTTATATCTGACTGAACAAACTCTGCAAGCTATGTATGATTAAAGGGGAATCCCACCCATTTTCAACATTTTTTTTCTGAGAGTGTACAAATGGAACTAAATGAACCCGTAAGGGTTCATTTGGTTGCATTTAGAAGCGTCTAAGGAAATCCATTAACACGGTGAAAATACATTCTGATGATGTCATCAAGATGTATTTCACCATGTTAATAATTTTCTTCTGACCTCCATTTCTAGGAAACGCAGAAAGGGGAAACGTTTTTTATCATGTGCACCCAGCACCTCTAGGTTGAAAATGGGTGAAATTCCCCTTTAACAGGGTTGAGGACGTTGCACACCAGCACGGACTCTGGGACGGAAACCAGTATATGAAAAAAAAAAAAAAAAGTATATATATATATATAAAAAAGTATATATATATATATATATATATATATATATATATATATATATATATATATATATATATATATATATATATATATATATATATATATATATATATATATATATATATATATATATATGAACTCAGGTTATATCAATCCCTCTTGCACACTGCTTGGAATTCCGCATAGGGTCATGAGAGCTCAGCTATGCATTATTTATGTTTGGTCTGTGACAGAGGACCTAGTGATAGCATCCTACCAGTGTTGGGAAATATTACTTAGGAGAGTAATATCTTTACTTGACCTTAGAAGTACTAATATTATATTACTTAACACATTTCTAAAATCTAAGAATAATATATTACATATTACAATATTACTTTCCTAAGTCCCCCCCCCCCCCCCCCACACATGTGGTGTATGTCATGTGTGCAGAATGCTGCGGATCTACAAACTACAGTGCATCTCTGTTGTTATCTGTTGATAGCTTGCAAATCTGGTCTATTTTCAAATGCAACAACACAATCAAAAGTAATACATAATGAGGCATGTTTTGTCAGAGTAATATATTACTTATTATGAGTGCTGGGCCGATAACGGCGATATCGTGCTGCATTATCACCAGTGTTGGTCTATATTACTTAGGAAAGTAACTTCTTTACTTTACTTGTTACCCCTTAGACAAAGTAATTTCATTACTTTACTTATTACTGGAATCGAAGAGTAATATATTACATATTACGTTATTACTTTCCCAAGTTCTCAACTCCCACCTTTGAAAAAATAGAGATGTACAACATAATCTGTTTAGCAAGCTCTTTTTAGAACTGAATCCGATTTATTGGAATAATAATAGTCTCCAATCCCACAAACTGCACCTGAAAACAAAGCCAACAAAATCTGACATTGTAAATGTCTTTCTTAGATAAAAAAAAAAAAAAAAAAAAATACATTCTACATTCTAGTGCACATCTCTGTTGTTACAGTAGTCGATAGCTTGTAAATCTGTTCTATTTTTGCATGCAACAAGCTCATTTAAAAAAAAAGTAACTTGGCGTTACTTGCAAAGTAATGCATTACTTATTACCCATTTTTGCAGAGTAATCTCTTTACTTTACTTTTTGGAGCAAAAGTAATAATATTACAGTAATATGTAATCTAAAATTAGTTACTGCCCAACACTGATTATCACACTACTCATGATGGAAATTTGGTTAACCAGATGTAACTCTTGAGCACCACTTAATTAAGAAGTTTACACTGTTTTTTTTTTTTTTTTTTTTTTTTTTTTTTTTTTCAAAATCCAGCCTGGAATTGTGGACAAAATCAAAAGAATTCTTTAATTTTGGGTCTTTGGTGTGATCAAAATGTAATCAAATGGTGGTCCGTGGCTCAATTGCTGAATAAATGGTGGTCCCTGAAGTCAAAAAGGTTGAAAACCCCTGGTCTAGCCTATAGCTAAAGCCAGACCAACATAGCAATTGGGGGGGAAAGTCAACAGTAGAGGCCGACCGATGTATCGGTCGCACCGATATATCGGCCATTTTTGGCGCCGATATATCGCGTCGGACATCGGTGAAATTTTCACCGATGTCCCGATGTTCCCGGCTTGTCAAGTTGTGTCATGTTTAAGGACTGTAATGCGGGCATGTAAATGAATGGATGCATTTACACAAAACGTCCAGCAGAGGGGCGACATAGGCCTACCACAGGCCTATTGAAAGCAATGTATTTTCTTTTCCAAGCTTGTCCCAGTTCAGTTCCATCAGTTTCACCCCTCAATGTCTCAACCCTTCTACTTCCCTGGCCAGTGCGCAAGCATGCATTTAAGACCTAGTTGAGAGGAAAAAATGGCGTCCTCAGCTACTGCATATAGATTACTATGTAGCTCTTAAATACATGTTTGCCTGGCCGGTTCAACCGCGACTTTTATTCGAGATTAATACATAATCCACAAAAACTGAACAAACACACGACCAGGCACAGCATAACTGCATAACCCTCAAATTAGTAGTCATATAATCCAGCAAGCAATAGGAATTGATACCTGAAAGCAAACTCCCGTGTTTGGCATAAAAAACACAAATGATGATGATTCGTCTCCTTCTTCCGACGGGCAAGAAGAAAAGTAATATCCAAGTAATCATCCAATTCCTGTAATTCCTGTAATGTTCATGTTCTGTTCCTTTGACAGTAGGCTTATAGCTTAATCCATTTATTGTTGTTAAACAACAGGCATAAACTAATGTGGAATCATCGCAGTTGCTGTGCCAAAGTTGCTGCCGTCAAAGTTGCGTGTTGACAGTGGCGGTTCTAGGTACAGCGTGGCCAAGGCAAATGCAATAGGGCCCATTATTTTATTGGGGCCCCCATTTTTTTTTCTTCTTTTTATTATTTTAAATAGTTCTCAACATTGGGTTCAGAACCTCTCGGAGGCCCCCAAATTTATTTTGAGGGGGGTCTCCAGAAAAAAAGAAATACAAAGTGGTACTTACACCTGATTGGTCGATACCATTTTCTGCCATAACTCCTCAATGCTATGTCATAGAGACATATGGTTGGCATTATTGGACTCGGTATGGAGTCCCTGACGCGTCCCTGATGTTAATTGGTGTAACTTAGCCCCGCCCCCTCTTCTGATTGGTTGATACTATTTTCTGCCATAACTCCTCAATGCTATGTCATAGAGACATATGGGGGGTAGCATTAGACTCGGTATGGCGTCCCTGACCCGTCCCTGACGTTGATTGGTGTAACTTAGCCCCGCCCCCTCCTCTGATTGGTCGATACTGTTTTCTGCCATAACTCCTCAATGCTATGTCATAGAGACATAATGGAGGTACATTTGGATGGAGTCCCTGACATTCTATTAGTGTAACTTAGCCCCGCCCCCTCCTCTGATTGGTCGATACTATTTTCTGCCATAACTTCTCAATGCTATGTCATAGAGAAATAATGGAGGTACATTTGGACTCGGTATGGCGACCCCCCTTCGGATTGGCCGATATTAGCCTGAAACTTGCACGATCAAGGGCCCATTGATCGCTGCTTGAAGCTTTAATTATTATTGTGTCATATTCTATTGTAAGTATAGAAGTTTTTAAAATGTATTGTTATTTTTTTGATTACTAAACATCGGTCAAAACATCGGTAACATCGGTGTAGGTTTTTCCAAACATCGGTATCGGTATCGGTTCCAAAAATATGGTATCGGTCGGCCTCTAGTCAACAGATTGGCAGATTGGTCTGGAACAGCTCAATTGCACAGCCATTTTCTACTCCAGAAAACTGGGGTCAGCATGTTTGCATGCTGTGTCCTGATTGGCCACCCCAGTTTTCTGGAGTAGGAAATGGGCATACAATTTAGCTATTCCAGACTTATCTGCTGATTGTTTGTGGAGACTGTAAGCAGTATGCGCAAACAGAATCAGTGCCGGTAGCTTTCTCATTTACATAGCATAGAGCAGAAAACCACTGAACATATTGTGGTTATACGAGTTATCATATAGCCTGTACCCACCAGGTAAAACCATGTAAACTATGTCTCCCTGCTTCAGCTCTATGATCATTCCATTAGACACATATTCCCTATAGCCATGAGTATTGTACGAAAGATTGTAAATGAGTCGCTGTTCATTTTTATACATCTGGATACGCACAAACTCTGATGACCAGTAGTGAGCTGCAGTGAATCTGAACTCGTAAACTCCTTTCACGGCTGATATAAAGATGCCTGAGAGAGAGATGACAGAGAATGACAGAGAATACAACTGCGTGAATGAACCATCCCACCATGTTGTAGACTCTCAGAAATATCAGATTCAATGGAGTGAATTAGCCTGAATGAATAACCAACCTGTAGATGGATCGTAGCCGTTGCCCACGTTAGTGAAAACCTTCTTGTAGATCAGAGTGGTGTCAGAATCATATGGTCCAACGGGTCCACCCAAACCGACAGAGAAGGCAACCTTCGGTGTGTCTGTCAACACAGAGAAAATATACATTGTTTATGACCTTACTGCTAATAAACCATAGGCCTATATATACATTTTCAAAACCAGTAGTTCTTGGCAACGTTTTCCGCCATAGACTGAAAACCTTCTTTAATTTCTATAATAAAAGTTTAACAAATAAACTCACTCCTCAAATTCTGTACTTGGTTGTCAGTAGCACTCATTTGTGTTTCCAGGATGGACAACTGAGCAGCATGAGCTGAAATCAACACAAGGTTAGCATTAAATCAATTCAATCATTTACAACAGGGGTTTTCAACAGGTGGTCCGGGGACCACCAGTGGTCCTTGAGAAGTTCCCAGGTGGTCCCAGGCTAAAGGATCGAAAGTTGGTTAAACAGATGTAACTCCAAATGGACCCGCAAGGTCCATTTGGTTTCATTTTTACACTCAAGAGTTAAAATATTCATCATCTGAATTAGCACCACCATTAATAACTTTTCACTGTTTTGTTGGCAAAATACAGCCTGGAATTGTGGGCAAAACCCAAAGAATTCTTTCATTTTAGGTCTTTGGTGTGAAACGCTGAATAAATAAATGGTGGTCCCTGGAGTCAAAAAGGTTGAAAATCCCTGATTTATAATGCTCATTACATAATCACAATCACGAAATGTAGTTTAAGATGTTTTCTTTTTGATGGTGGAAACAATGCAAGGAACCAACTTGCTCATCGGTAGCAATTTCTTGCTCAAAGGCACAACCTGTGTTAGAGCACACAGGGGTCGAACTGGTAACCTCCCAGTTCCCATCCAGCAGTTCTAATGCTGCCCCTAAATACATTACCTTCCCTTTCTTTCTCCAAGTCTGCAACGTGGACCTCTGTAGCATCTAGTCTGCTCTGGTGGTCTTCAGTGTAGTGTTCTGTAGCGTTTAACCTGAACTGGTGGTCTGTAAGCTGCAGCTCTAGGCCTGTAACCTGGACCTCTGTGGCATCCAGTCTGGTCTCTGTAGCCTTCAGCCTGGCCTGGTGGTCTGTAACCTGGAGCTCTAGATCTGTGACCTGGACCTTCGTAGAATCCAGCCTGGTCTCTGTAACGTTCAGCCTGGTCTGCAGGTTTGCAACCTGGGACTCACTCTCACTCACTTTTGCAGCCATTACTGAAAACAACATCACAGAGAAGTAAATGTACTGTATATTGTGTCGCTAACCCATGTGGCATGCTTCTAACATTTCCTCCAGTGCATAGCCAGCCTACTGCATTTAGAAGACATGTTGAAGCTCTTGCTACTGAAATGATATGGAGAAATCCCTGTCATTTAACACACATCTCAATAGTTCGTTAGTTGAGAAGGAAAGCTTGCCATCTCTTCTCTCTTAACCATTCTTATCTCGTAACCATTGTTAATGTGCCTAATGGACATCTACGGGTTGGGGAGGGACTTGGCTATGTGGTAATTGGTCCTCACTAATGTTCATGATAAAATACCACACAAGTCTTATATATTGGCCATATATATCGGGAGCCACGGGTGAGAGGAGAGATATTCAGCAAAGATTGTCACTAATGGGCCTTGGAAACGCAGTGTCAGGCCAGAGCCTATAATGTGCCATGTGCATGGACCGCTACACCAGCAAGCGTTTGTCGTTAACAAGGGTGAATCTTAACTGGCTGCGCATGTCAAAACCCCTACGGAACATCATCAGGTTCAGATTACCTGCACTTTGTTTCTCCAAGTCTTCGACATAGACCTCTGTAGCATTCAGCCTGGCCTGGTGGTCTTCAACGTTGCCCTCTGTCGAATCCAATCTGGTGTGATGGTCTTCAACGTAGCCCTCTGTAGCAACCAGTCTGGTCTCTGTTGCACCCATTCTGGTCCGGAGGTCTGCAACCTGGGACTCACTCTCACGCACTTTTGCAGCCATTACTGAAAACATTATCGCAGACAAATAAATGTACAGGTATGTTAAATCATTCTGTGCCACTGACCAATACATAGAGTACATGTTTGTTTATTTGTGCTGATTAAGTTAGATTGAGCTCCGCTGTCTCAATGACCCATCGGTTGCTAGGCGACTGGGTAAACATGCAGGAAATGTCAGCAATCTACATGTGGACTGTCCTTACCTCTCAATAAGATCCTCTGCTCCTCCACTTCTGACTCCATGTTCCTGAGCCGAACCCATTGTTCCACCACCTCATCTCTGAGCTCCTTGGCTTCTCCCTCACTGGCTGCCACCCTTAGTTCGGGAAAGTTAAAATAATCTAAGGCGAATTTTCAAAATAAAATGCCAATACCACTAGCTTTCTTTACTATGACTCATGAAGGTATTTTTTTTTGTGTGCTTGTTTTACAAAGAGCAGGCTCTAGGCTACCAGCAGGCTATACCAGGCTAGTTCCAGGATCAACCAGGCTAGTAGCAGGCTATCAACAGGCTCAAGCAGGCTAGCCCCAGGCAAGCTGCAGGGTAGCAGGATAACAAATTTGGTTGGGAGGAAATTAAACCTCTCTTTTTCATGTTTCCTGGAGGAAAAAAGCTAAATACCATGCTCAAAAATGTAATATTAATAGAATCGAATTACCATACCTGGCTTCTGTGTTGCTGAGCTTCTCTCTCTGCTGGACTACGGTGACTCCAAGGCGAAGAACATTGTCTCTGAGATCCTTGGATTCTGCCTCCATGTCGCTGAGCTTGACCCTCTGTTCTGCCATGATGACTCTGAGCTGTTTGGAGTCTTCCTCGCTGGCGGACAGCCTGGCCTCTGTGTTCTTCATCTGGACTCTCTGTTCCACCACCCTGTCCCTGAGCTCCTTCATCTCGGCCCAAATATCGGGTTGGTGTTCGAAGTTACAAGCTGGTTCAGCCTGAGTGTCATGGTCAGGTTGTTGTACGAGGGTATTAGCTGGTTCAGCCTGAGCCTTGTGGTCAGCCTCAGACAGAAAAAACAGTAACAGCAGAATAGCTGCGCAGTGCTTCATTCTGGAACAAAGTGACCGTGTTGACAATTTGCAGTCTCGTTTTATGCCACACAAAAAACAAGGTCGGACGTGCAGTGTTACCCAGTGGAAAGTTAATGTGCAGCCGTGCGCAACTTGTCATAACCGCACCGGTGCTGAAAAGAGTGCCTGAAAAATGTTTCATGTAACCAGATTCAGATACCTTTTGCCTTATGTACTGTATGAACACACACAGGAATTTGTCTTGACCTCAACATGAGTGTAGTCGGCCACATCACCCCTATGGCGCAATCTAGACACAAACAAACCAAAACACAACACAAGGTTGAAATCACTGCAGCCATGGGCGGCATTTTCTTGAATCATCTGTTGTTGTTCAAATACATGTAGTACAGGATTATTCTTTCCACTGTGCTTAGCATGCCGTCAACCCAAAGCACACCCAAGGGTCAATTCAGGTCAGGACAGACACAGGACAGGAGGTATTTAAGGACAATGAGGTGCATTGGTATTGTTGACCTTAAAACAGTTTTGTCCCAAGCAGGCTCGACCAGGATCATTTGGTCTTTTAGATCACACACACACACACACACACACACACACACACACACACACACACACACACACACACACACACACACACACACACACACACACACACACACACACACACACACACAATCATTCATTCAGCATGAATAACTCTGACAGCCCTATGAGACACTGCTATCTCTCTCAACTGACTCACTTAGTGTTGCCAGAGAGCTGCCTTTTATTTGAAATAAAAGGCAGAGTATCATCAAAAGTGTGCTGATGAAGTACGGGGTGCGAACAGTGAGAGGGTGGGTGGATGCTCTGCTCTCCCATCAGCCCCTGCTGCACTGCAGCAACATGAAAACCAAACAACACAGACCCTCCTCACCTCCCCTCTGGTTGGAATTACTGCTGCAGGGGTCTCAGTGGACGCTCCAGATCTGGGAATGGAAACGTATGCAAGAACAAGAATTCTAGAAGCAAGAACAATGTTGCCCTTTCACACATGCACACATGCAGACAGGCAGACATTCACACAAATACATGACACACATGAATACAGTTAAATTAATGTAGCATCAATGAAGGCACCATTTATTATTTATCTCTGGGCCGTGTGTGTGTGTGTGTGTGTGTGTGTGTGTGTGTGTGTGTGTGTGTGTGTGTGTGTGTGTGTGTGTGTGTGTGTGTGTGTGTGTGTGCGTGTGCGTGCGCGTGCGCGTGCGCGTGTGTGTGTGTGTGTGTGTGTGCGTGTGCGTGTGCGTGTGTGTGTGTGCGTGCGTGTGCGCGTGTGTGTGTGTTGGCCCACACACAACCACGCATACACGCATACACACTTGAGATGCAACTCTCAGTCCCTCTTGTGATCATGTCTCTGAAGAAAGGAGCCTCTTCTCTGTCTGAGGATGATTGTGTTCAAGTGCTCTGTGGTGTAAAGACACGCTGCATCTTCTGTTCTGCTTTATGCCCTGAAGGAGCTTCTTTCTGGAAACATGAACAAAAGGAGTAATAACTAAAAGAAGATCACACCTGTACTGCCAAGCGAGCGTCGTGGTGCCTTGGAGTCAAGAGCAGTTGTTGACTTAAAGGGGAATTACACCCATTTTCAACATTTTACTATGTCATTGATGTACCTTCGAGATGTTGTGTGGACATGATGAGATGTTGTGTGGATATGATGAAATCATTAAAATGGTGAAATAGGCCTACATCTGATCAAGATGTATTTCCACCATGCTAATGTATTTCTTTAGCGCTTCTTTTTTTCTGAGAGTGTACAAATGGAACCAAATGAACCCGTTAGGGTTCATTTGGTTGCATTTGTACGCTCTCAGAAAAAGTGTTGAAAATGGCTGGAATTCCCCTTTAAGCAGAGGTGTGTGTGTGTGTGTGTGTGTGTGTGTGTGTGTGTGTGTGTGTGTGTGTGTGTGTGTGTGTGTGTGTGTGTGTGTGTGTGTGTGTGTGTGTGTGTGTGTGTGTGTGTGTGTGTGTGTGCGTGCGTGCGTGCGTGCGCATAGAGAGAATGTGAGCTGAATTCGACCCCAATCTGCATCAGCTGCAGAGGTAAAGGGGTTGTACACAGTCGCATGCGTATGCACCTGCATGCACATGTGCACATGCGCGCGCACACACACACACACACACACACACACACACACACACACACACACACACACACACACGGTTGGGAGCAGCTAGGATAAAAAAAAAATGGCACTGTTTCGGACTGGCACTAATAACCAGAACTCAGCAAAGATGAACAAAAAAAATCTGTTCTGTTTTCAGTGATAAATTGGACCTGGTTTCTGGTAGTTTGATTCTTTAACTCTATCACGCAATCCCCTATTTCAATGAGCATGAGCATTAGTTTGGGTGGCATGCAGAGAAAGAGAGAGTGAGAAGAGAAAGAGAGAGAGAGAGAGCAAGAGAGATTAAATAATGAATCCAATTCATAAACTGCATCTACCCTGGGTTTTGTTGTGTAGCGCGGCACGCCATAGGCCAGGCTGAATATAGCACAATATTGGTACTTTGGGGGGCAAGAGAACATGCTGGAGGGGCAGAAGAAAATGGTATTGAGGCGGCTTCATCGCCCGTGTCGCTTCGAACCCATACCATCCATACCATTTTCGATTACAGGACTTTTATTAGGCAAGTAAAGCATCAAAAATAACATCAGTTGTTGTTGAAGTTGCAACAGACACGCAGCATGCATAAAGCTAAAGGTCTGACTCAGAGAGTTTTCTGTTTTCAATGATGAAATGCTGTTGGTTTAGTGGTGCCAAAATTGTAGTTAGTGGCAGTAGTAGTGTTTCAAATCATTTTAAATATAAGCACTTTAATTTGAAATATCTTGGGTTGTTTTGCATGGCATCGTGTTTGGGGGGGGGGGGGGGGGGGGGGCAGACTGGGTATTTAGGGGGGCATTGCCCCCCCATGCCCATGCCTAGATCCGCCCCTGTTTCCACCACTGTGCTCACGTGTGGAAAAACAACTGGTGGAAAAACAACTGGGGGAGACGGCAGACTCCAGCAAGGATGGCTATAACACAACACGCATAATGATGGAACTGGCACCAGCCCTTCTCTAAATTATTGATGCTCCTTTTCTCCCTGCTCATCATCAGCACCAACTTCTCAGACTTAATTCCCACCGAGATGAAGGAATCCAAACGCGATGACGAGACGGGAAGGAGAGGGAGTGGGGGAGAACGACAAGAAAAGGAACTGAGGGAGAGCAGAGTCTTGCTTTCTGATGTAGAAACCATTTTAATATTTGGTCCCTGTGATGGTGAGAACAAAAGAGGAGCCGCTTGTAACCAGTGCACAAGCCAGTGCACGGTGGTGCATGCATGGTGCACACCGTGGTTGGAATGTATAATGAGACAGATATAAACTTGAAGTTGTGTTGAGGTCAGTGGCATGGACAGACATTTTGAGGGCAGTAGCTCAAGTGAAAAAACAAAAACACACCGGATTTACAACCTCAATGCAACATGTTGTAAACTGGTATATGCATCCTCCATCATGTACTATAATACGTCTAAAATTGTACTTTCAGCAGGAGGGCTAAATCTGCCACCTCATTTAATAAATATATAAATGAATATATGTGACAATACATATATAAATGCATAAATAAATCCATGAATGCTTCATTTTATAAATAAATAAATGAATGTATGCGATAATAGATAAATAAATCAATAAATCAATCAATGAATATGGAAATCAATAAATACATCAATAAATAAATGTATAAATAAATACATAAATAAATAAATAATTAAATAAAGATTTAAATGCATAAATAAATAAATACATAAATAAATATCATTAATTGAAATGTGCATTGAAGTGTGCCTTTAAAAACACTATTTCAATAATCTTTTCTGTATATCAATAATCTTTTCTGTATATCATTAATCTTTGTAATGTGTATATCAGTACGCATTTCAGTACACATTTCAATACACATTTCAGTGAACCTATGTTAATGATGGGGCGTGTTTTTCCAGTTGAGGGCGTGTCTTTCCCATTCAGCCACTAGCAATCGAACCCAGAGCAAGGGAAAAAATCCTCTGGAGATTTTCTTTTATTTAGTGGTATTTGTGGTGTTTTCTTATGCAGAATTTAATTTAAAGTTTCCAGATATATTTAGAAAATAACGTACCATTCATCAATCTCACTTCGTTTCTCACAAATTAATGCTTGTCTACAAGTAAGTTGTAATTGTGAACAGCAGTGTCCAGACTATAGTGGGTGGGGGGGGGGGGGGCATAGACCAACTTGGCGCATTTGGCGTTTAAAGGCCTTTCTCAGTCCCATACTCAGAAAGGAGCGGCCATCTTGTTGGTAAACAAGTGTGAAGTGTTCAATGGAATGCATTCTACTAAAAACTACTACTACTAGCAGTACTACGACTAGCACCACTCATCCTCCTCCTCCTCCTCCTCCTCCTACTGCTGACAGTACTACCACTATTACTACTACTACTACTAGTAGTACTACTACTACTAGCAGAACTACTAGTGGCAGTAGTACTACTACAAGCCCCACTACTACTGGCAGTACTACTACTACTACTAGCAGTACTACTACTGGCACCACTACTAGCAGTATTACTACTGGCAGTACTACCACTACTACTAGCAGTACTACTACTGGCAGTACTAACACTACTAGCAGTACTACTACTGGCAGTACTACCACTACTACTAGCAGTACTACTACTGGCAGTACTACTACTACTACTAGCAGTACGACTACTGGCAGTACTACTACTACTAATAGCAGTACTACTACTGGCAGAACTACCACTACTAGCAGTACTACTACTGGCAGTACTACTACTACTACTACTAGCAGTACTACTACTGGCAGTACTACTACTACTAGCAGTACTACTACTAGCATCACTCCTACTACTACTACTAATGGCAATACTACTAGCAGTACTACTACTACTAGCAGTACTGCTACTACTACTACTACTACTACTAGCACTACTACTACTACTACTACTACTATTACTAGCAGTACTACTACTACTACATGCTAACAATAGCATGATAATGCTAATATGCTAATGATAGCATGCTAATGTCAACATGCTAATGCTAGTATTAGCATGTTAGCATTAGCATGTTAGCATTAGCATGTTGGCATGTTAGCATTGACATGTTAGCATTAGCATGTTGGCATGTTAGCATTGACATGTTAGCATTAGCATGTTAGCATTAGCATGTTAGCATTAGTATTTTAGCATTAGCATGTTAGCATTAGCATGTTCGGGTTAGAATGTTAGCATTAGCATGTTAGCATGTTGCTAGCATTAGCATTGGTAGCAGTAGTAGTAGTAGTAGTAGTGTAGTGCTAGTAGTATAGTAGTACTGCTAGTAGTACTAGGTCTGCTAGTAGTAGTAGTAGTAGTAGTAGTAGTATTGCTATTAGTAGTGGTACTAGTACTGCTAGTAGTAGTAGTAGTTGTTGTCATTGTAGTAGTAGGAGTGGTGCTAGTAGTAGCTCCTCTCCACCTGTCATCACATCCATTGCTGGTGTGTGTAGTTATTGCTATTAGTACTAGTATTAGTACTAGAAGTATTACTGCTAGTAGTAGTAGGAGTGGTAGTAGTATTGCTAGTAGTATTGCTAGTAGTATTGCTAGTAGTAGTTGTTGTTGTTGCGCCGCTGGTGTGGAAGTGCATACGGCTACTTGACAGCACGACAGCACCCCAACACATCCGGGGTGGCCTGGAAGTCCGGTTGTGTTGGGGCGCTGTCGTGTGGGGGAGGAGCTTCTTCTTTGTAGCTAGCATAACACGACAAACTAAACTAAAATAAACGTAAACCAAACGGGACTCTCACGGGTCCGTTTGGTTTCATCTGTGCACAGTGCACTGTCAGAGTTAAGGGGGGAGTGGGAGACGTTTTGTCGTGTTGTGCTGGCTGTTCTGGCTAAACTTCTGGCTGGTGTGGCGTTGCTCGCCTTCGCTTTAACGGTGGGGGCTCTTCACTTTCTACACAGGTGGCTGTCTGCTTTTGTGCCGGCGCCTTCGTGGCGGTGTGGCGTGGGGACGGATTCCAGGTAGTCCCCGCCAAAGTTGTTTAGCCAAATGTAGCTCCTGAGAGTATAAAATGAAACCAAATGGACCCGCAAGGGTCCATATCGCATGATATCCATCAGCGAATTAGTCCAAATCTACAAAACTAGAAGATTAATCGTCATGGACAGAAGCAAAAGAAATCTTTAGTTTTGGGGTTGGTGGGTCTAAAAAATATCATCGATTGGTGGTCCCTGGCTCAAATGCTGAATAAATGGTGGGCTCTGGGATGAATGCATGATGATGCATGTTGTGGGTGCCACCACCCACAACATGCGATTCAAATTTGGGGAGGTTTGGACATTTGAATGATTTGTGGCACTTATTTGTGAAATAGGCCCCTCCCACTAACTTTGGAAGCCAATTTTGTAAGATTTGACTAAAATATGTAGGAATAGGGGCAAAAAGTGTGTTTTCAACAACATACAAAATGGCAGAAAAACTTTAATCGTGGAAATGGGCGTGGCCTATATGGAGAGGTGCATCATGACCCAAGGAATGCTGGGAAAAAGGAATTTTAAATTTACGACTTACAGTTCAAGACTTATGGGCCAAAACGCAACTGGCTGTTTGGTGGGCTGTTATAGCGCCACCATGAGGCCGACCGATACAATTTTAAAATCAAATAATTTTTAAAAATATGTCCACCCACCTCCCCAAGTTTTGTAAACATAGCCCTTATGGTTTCAGAGGGAAAAATCGTTGAACTTTACATTTTGTTCTTTTAAAAAGGGCATGTTGGTCCAGAGAGGGCCACTTGGGGAGAGCCAGCGAAATCCAAAAGCGACCTCGCCCGCGGGCGCCCGGTTTCAAAAGCGGGCGCCCGCTTTCACAAAAACGGGCGCCCGCTTTCACAAAAACGGGCGCCCGTTTCACAAAAACGGGCGCCCGTTTTCAAAAGCGGGCGCCCGTTTTCAAAAGCGGGCGCCCGTTTTCACAAACTAGGCTATGTCTAAACCTAACTCTAACCCTAAACTTAACCTCAGTAAACCTATGCCTAAACCTAACCTAACCCTAACCATAACCTTTTGAAAAGGGCGCCCGTTTGTGAAAAAACGGGCGCCCGGTTTCACGAAACGGGCGCCCGCTTTTGAAAACGGGCGCCCGTTTTTGTGAAAGCGGGCGCCCGCTTTTGAAACCGGGCCTCGCGGGCGAGGTCGCTTTTGGATTTCGCCCTGCTGCACTTGGGGGTGCTCAAGCACCCCTTAGCGTCTTACTGTGCACGCCCCTGAAAACAGACAAGTATAGTCGATCTGTGATCTCCTGCATAGATTATCCAATGGTTGCTTACTGACATCATCAAGGTCCGCCTCATCAGTGAGTGACATCATCAAATCCTGCCCCTCATTAACATAGGTTCACTGAAATGTGTATTGAAATGTGTACTGAAATGCGTACTGATATACACATTACAAAGATTAATGATATACAGAAAAGATTATTGATATACAGAAAAGATTATTGAAATAGTGTTTTTAAAGGCACACTTCAATGCACATTTCAATTAATGATATTTATTTATGTATTTATTTATTTATGCATTTAAATCTTTATTTAATTATTTATTTATTTATGTATTTATTTATACATTTATTTATTGATTTCCATATTCATTGATTGATTTATTGATTTATTTATCTATTATCGCATACATTCATTTATTTATTTATAAAATGAAGCATTCATGGATTTATTTATGCATTTATATATGTATTGTCACATATATTCATTTATATATTTATTAAATGAGGTGGCAGATTTAGCCCTCTAAAATTGTACTTTCAGCAGGTACAGTTTAGTTTAGGTATACTAGCCAAAAGCACGAGAGCGGCGCAACTGCATGTGGGAAATTCTTAACATTTGACCTCCTAACTGTCAGTCAGCAGCAGCAGCTCAACCACAGAACATTGTGAGCAGCCTGGTGGGCGTTTCTAAGTCGTTGTGGATGTGAGGCCTGGGCTGGTAATTAACCTCAAAGCTGTGGCAGAGGGAGGACGAACCTCCTGCCTGGATTTAATCTGCTTGTCCGTTGCTCTGTAAATAAGGAGCCCTGGATAGATTGCTTTATTGAAGCTCTCCGTCTCTCTCTCTCTCTCTCTCTCTCTCTCTCTCTCTCTCTCTCTCTCTCTCTCTCTCTCTCTCTCTCAGGTAGATGACTCCTGCAGGGAGAAGGAGGAAGGGAGAGAGGGAGTATAATGTAGCATAGTTACTAACCTCCACACCTGGTGCAATCAGGAGTTCAGAGTCTTGCTCAAGGACAATTTAAGGTGAGCATGTTGATATTGTCTGTTTAAAGTTGCATTATAAAGTCCAGTAATAATGTTATTTAACCTTAAACTAAATGCAAAAAAAAAAAAAAAAAAAAAAAAAAAAACTCAGATGTATCTTCAGTATATCCTGAATAACAGATAAAAAATTGTCTGAGGGGAAAGGTTTGAAAATGGCATTTACAGTATGTCTACCATTGAAATTCTATTGAAGGCAAATATTTTCTACATTTCATTGTGCTTTAAAGCTAAGGGAAGTGATTTGAAATTCATGGTGTAGTACAGCTTGGTGCGCTAGGGGCTCCCAAGAGTAGCTACACTATGTGAACCTGCTGCTCGATCCTGATTGGAGGAGAATTCTACAAAAAAGTGAAATCACTTCCCCAACCTTTAAGTAGCAAGTGTCATATCAAACTAGGAAGTTTTCGTGATGCTGAATCCATTCTTAGCATTAGTTTTGCACAAAATCACTTATTGGGTGAAATATTGCCATATAACAACTTGCCCAAATGTGCTGACCTCATCATATTTGACAACACGGTAATGGCTGTTTTTAACCGAAGGAAGATTTTTTGGGCAAAATTAATGCTTGGAATGGAGTCTGTTATAAACACGACACATATTGTGTAGCTACAACCTAGATATAACTACAACACGAGATATGTTGTATAACTAGGTATAAAAAGTACAAATTTGCCCGGAAGTGTACTGCAAATTGTACAGCATCTATTTCGGCGATATTAGTGTCTCCTTGGCATGAAATAGTTTAAGATTCACTGATGTATATTTTCTTCAGAAATCTGTCATGATTTAGAAGACATTTTGTAGAACTGGTCTCAGCTTTGTAAATGGATAAAAAACTTCAGGGATTCATAATAATCATCCAACCTACAGACACTTGAGCTTTTCAATTACACATGCTATGATGATGATAGATCCATGCGACAAGTGCAGATATTCATCTCTTGCCACTTAAATTGTTAAGTGGCCCCCGGGCCGATGGGTGATAAATGACACTGTGGTGATTTTTGCACAAAAAGACACAATGTCCAGGCTGCCTCTGCCACGTTAATGTGTCCACTTATTCCACAAGGTGATCCGTCTTTATCTGTGTGTCTCCGTTAAGAGGTTCATGGTCAGGACAGGGTCTGTGTGACTTTGAGAAGCTTTACCACTGCCATAGATGTTCGTAAGTACAATGTGTGATGTATTTGTGTAGGTCTGACTCCCCAACAAATATTTATCAGATCATCTTAGTCTGTATGTTTGTATGAAAATCAATGCACTTAGAATACTAAATACTACTAATCCAAGGGGAAAAAAGGAATAAAGTTCCACCGGAACCCCATAGTGCTGTATGCGCACCAGGGGTGGTTGGGGGGGGGGGGGGGGGGGGCAAGAGAAAATGGTATGGGGGCGAAGTCGCACCCATACCATTTTCGGTTACAGGACTTTTATTAGGCAATTAAAGCATCAATAATAACATCAGTTGTTGTTGAAGTTGCAACAGACACGCAGCATGCATAAAGCTAAAGGTCTGACTCAGAGAGTTTTCTGTTTTCAATGCTGTTGGTTTAGTGGTGACACAGCTGTAGTTACTTAGGAGCAGTAGTAGTGTTTCAAATCATTTTAATCATAAGAAATTTGAAATATATTACCCATACCTAAATACCTAAATCGCCCCTGATGCACTCGTAACTAAAGCCAGCATGGCCATGCCTGCACCCTGTCTAATGTTTATCTCTCTGTAACTGGTGAACAGCCACACGGATCAGATTAATAAAGGACGGGCAGCAGGGCATCCGGTTCGAGCTCCGTATTTTGCCCCCTACATGACTTCCTGTTGAACTGGCCTTGAGCGATACCCCTACTCTAACTGTTCTGTTAAACAGATGGTTGTCAGTGTTCCAACGTGCACTGCATCAGCATATTATACAGCAGGGGCGGATCTAGGCATGGGCATGGGGGGGCAATGCCCCCCTAAATGACCTGACTGCCCCACCAAACATGATGGCATGCAAACGACCCAAATTTCAAATGTATTTAAAATTAAACTGCTTATAATTAAAATGATTTGAAACACTACTACTGCTACTAACTAACTGCAATTGTGTCACCACTAAACCAACAGCATTTCATCATTGAAAACAGAAAACTCTCTGAGTCAGACCTTTAGCTTTATGCATGCTGCGTGTCTGTTGCAACTTCAACAACTGATGTTATTATTGATGCGTAATTGCCTAATAAACTGAAAATGGTATGGGTGTGCTTCATCGCCCGTGGCGCGAAGCCGCTCCCATGCCATTTTCTCTTGCCCTCCAACATGTTCTCTTGCCCCCCCCAAATGGGACATGTTTTATCCACCCCTGTTATACAGTATCATGTGGACGGTGCCTCAGGGCTGTTGCAGACGTACAGGGCATTAGAATATGGATGAATGTTTTGCACATGAAACGTTGTGAATGGCAGGAAAGACTAAAAGAAGATGACCCTCATACAGTAAATGTAGCCCATATTTCCACATTACAGTACCACTACCTACCATACAATCTTATGCTTCACTAGATACTTCGACAGACCTATAGGCTTATTCCCATGTCTAATTAGGGTAGTGTTAGCCTGAATTTAATATGGTAAGTATGCTGACATTTTTTAACAGATACAAACTAGACTCAAATCAGAGGGGTAGTGGAGAAGAGATTAACTTATGTTTGGTTGCGCTCTGGAGATAGCAGATCGACAAGCTCACAACGCATCATGCAACCAAGTGTAAAATGTGTAATTTACAACAGCATCAATACAATGAAATTGCAGATCTACAATTATTTTCACAAGTGCGCAATTAGATCTAAATGACCCATAAAGAAGGTGATCGCCAGAATGCTTGGTTTGGGGGAAAAGCAGAAAATAAACATTTACGAATTCATTTAACTTCTGCATTTTAAGAATGATTAGTATTCTGACAGATGAATCTGATCTCTGATCCAACCATCCTAAAGACTAATCATAGTGTGTATTCCTGCACTATTCTACGTTGTAGAAATTGATCCAAATGTACATACATAGTATATATTTTGCCCCTTTGTATTGAAAACAGAAAAAATGAAATAATGAATGAATTGCTTGGTTGGAACGTAACGTCAGATTGAAAAGCAGCTTATATCTGATCACTGGGGTGTAAAGTCAGGGCATGGCCTGTGATTTAAAGATGGATTCCTGGGCATCCTCTAACAGTTCATTACTCAGGCGGACCGAGGCGGTTAAGAGGTCAAGCCACAACGGCTCTGATAATCGACTAAATAAGTAGCCAGTGCTGAACCCATATACCACACAGAAAATGTTTGTTGCTTGTTTTTACAATTACTCTACTAGACCAGTGCGATTGAAAATGACTGATCTACAACAGACATTTTGTGGTATTATCAATATGAAAGTCTGCTATTTCTTCACAACATAACATAATAGGTGTATCCCTGTCTAATAGTAATATATCAGTCCGAATTGTGTCTGCTCAATTTAGACAGCGTTCTCTATCCTGATTGGAGCGGTACGACACATGGGGTAGACACAGGAGACATTGAGAAGACAGCTGTCCCTCAGGTGTGAACAACTGTTGTGTTGGAACAACGCACTAGTCTGAATCATTGAAAGGCAAGTACAAGTACAAATGTTTTTACCGTAATTTCCGGACTATAAGCCGCACCTGAATATAAGCCGCACCAGCTAAATTTGGGGCAAAATACTGATTTTTCCATGTATAAGCTGCACCTGACTATAAGCCGCACCAGACAATAAGCTTCATGATAGAGCAGTGGTTTTCAACCTTTTTGATCCCAGGGCCCACTATTTATTCAGCATTTCACCCCACAGAACCCAAAACTAAAGATTTCTTTGGTTTTGTCCACAATTCCAGGATGGATTTTCTCAAACAAAACAGGCAAAACATAGAGATCAAAATGACCATGACTTGTTAATTAATTGGTGCTAATTTAGATGGTGAATATCATAACTCTTGAGAGTGTAAAAATGAAACCAAATGGACCCGCAAGAGTCCATTTGGTTTCATTTTTACGCTCTCAAAGAGTTACATCTGATTAACCAACTTTCCATCATTTAGTCTGGAGGGCCCACCTGGAACCACCTGTAAAAATCCATAGATTGGCCGCACCATTGTATAAGCCGCAGGGTTCAAAGCATGTGAAAAAAGTAGCGGCTTATAGTCCGGAAATTACGATAATTAAATAATTTTGTACAAGCAATTTTCGAGAAGCTCTAACACAGCAGGCCTTTCGAGCTGGCCGTCGCCGAAAATACAAGCCGGAAGTGTCCATCGACACCCATTCAAAAGGAAGCTCCTTTCCTTCCTTTTGAAACGGGAGCGAGACATAGAAGGAGGCAGCCATGGGGTATAATGGACGCTGTTAACAACAGCAAGGTTGTTTCATAGGATGCTGTGTGAGCACGACTTCACAGAGACACTTAAGGCTGACGCTTTGTCACTGTGTGTACAAACTAATTCCAATTAAACCGAATCAGGGAGACCAGCCGTGGCATTCATTAATGACTCTCATTAATATTCATTTGTTACTCACACTGAGCGATTTGCTAACAGACGAAAAAAAAAAAAAAAAAAAAAACAGGTCAGGTAAACAGCGTCATTTAATACATGGATCATTTCTGGGGCTGTGACGGGAATATCAATTCATGAATACAGTGTTCATTTCTTAATGATGTCCAGTATTGTCTCTAAAGGGGCAGATGTAACATTTCCCAATTGGGGGGCAGAAAAAAATGGTGTGGGGGCAGCTTCATCGCCCGTGGCACGAACAGGAATGTTATTAGGCAAGTAAGCATCAATAATGCCATCAGTTGTTATTGCAACAGACACGCAGCATGCAGAAACTAAAGGCCTGACTTAGTGTTTTCTGTTTGCAATGATGAAATGCTGTTAGTTTAGTGGTGCCACAGCTGTAGTTACTCAGTAACAGTAGTAGTGATTCAAATAATTTTAAACATAAGCACTTTAATTTGAAATATCGTGGGTTGTTTTTCATGCCATCGTCACTTAAATACTATGAAAGGAGTTCATGTTTTCAGTTGTTTGCGGTGCTGTGAGACATTGGGCACACTGCCAAGACGTCTCGTCTGCCTCCACAGAGAGATCCTAAGTTGTGGTTGGTTTGATTGAACTATGAAATAAACTAGACAAGAGGATATTGCAAAAAACCTAATGGCATGTCTAATACCAGAGAGTAGAGAGAGTATCGCTACGTGCTGCAGTGCTGCTCTCACATGAAGGAACGCTAAAAATGCTGGGGTGAAGGAGGGAAAAAATAACATTCCAGTCGTCCTGGTGGAGATAAAGCCCCCTGTTCTTCCAACCATGGACCAAAACCCCACAAAAAATAGGATATACAGGTAAGCTTTTCCTGGCACAGTTCGGTGCATCCGCACTATATAATCCCCATGTCGACAATCGGAAGACCAAATAAACACAGTGATACAATGAGTTTATGAAACTGTCGGGGAAAACAAAGAACTACAGGTGGATATCTGAAGGTTGATGAATACTTTTTGAAGAAGCAATCTGATTGGTTGGAAGAGCATTTTAGCCATGCTTTAAAAGAGCTTAAAGGAGCACACCTAATCAAAACCAAATCAGCTGCTCGGTTCTCCCAATGCACAGCAGACTGGGACACTATTTGTAGTTTTATGGGCAATTACCTGTACAGTAGATGTCACAGATAATGATTTTGAATACAGAACTAGGCTACTCTGCTTTTACTCATCTCAGTAAAGGCCACATCCAGACAGTGTATATCATTATCATATCATATTATCATAAAGTTAAAAAAAAAAAAAAGAAATAAGAGAAAACCCATGATCAATCCTTGGTTTTGCTGGCAAAAATCCTTGATTATGTGATGGTAGTTCTACAAAATCAGCTAATGATTCCCGAGCGCGGCAAGCCGCAGCTCACCGCTCCTTGGAGCTTACCACTCCAAGTGATGGGTTAAAAGCGGAGGTCCAATTTCGCTGCGGTAACGTAGTGACAAATCATGCGACTTTGACTTTGACTTTGGAATATGGAGGTTTTTATGTGCAAATATGAGCTAGCTTTGGTTGGACTTTGCAAAAGTTGCAGAACAATAAAAATATATTTCACCACTTTTAGGGTTAGGGCTAGCCTTTCTGCTAGCTCACACAAAATTATGTTTCAAATGGGTGTCCACCGTTAATTTGGGGGTCCATGAGGCAGACATCATAATAATAGCTTTTCACTAAACCCCACCCATCTGTCACTCATTGAGATGCATGTAAAATGACTTGATTTCTATCATAAACAATCAATAGTTCCCGTATCAAAGTGACTTCTACATCTACCAGACCTACAGCTGATATGCACTGGACAAATATGCATGGCAAATACTTCAATAACTAGAAATACGAGGAGAAAGTTTAAACAACTATCAACTTTTAACGACCGTCAGACACAGCTTTTCACATAATGCACAGTAAGACTACAGTGATTAGTATTGCCATCAACTGGGGTGGGTGAGTCGTGTAACTTTTTTCCGAAATTAGTACAAACTGTGTATGGATTTGTTCCACTGCACAGCTAATCAAAATAAAAGCTATGATGAAAACAGAGCCGATGCAACAACCAGCAGAAGCGGAAATAAATTTATCCCCACGTAATATACACATTTTGGTTGATTATGCACACAATCACTTTTTTTCTAGAGGGCCTAGAGCAGGGGTTTTCAACAGATGGTCCGGGGACCACCAGTGGTCCTTGAGAGGGTTCCAGGTGGTCCCCAGCTATATTGGTTAATCAGATTTTAACTCTTGAGAGTGTAAAAATGAATGGTTTCATTTTTACACTCAAGAGTTAAGCCTATTCATCATCTGAATTAGCCATTTTGGAATGCATGTTTTGCTTGTTTTTGTTTCCCAAACCCAGCCTGGAATTGTGGACAAAAGCAAAATAAATTTTAGAGATTTGGGGTCTGTGGGGGCTAAAATATCCTCAAACGGTGGTCTGTGGCTCAAATCCTGAACAAATAGTGGTCCCTGGGATGAAAAAGGTTGAAAACCCCTGGCCCTAGAGTATAACGGCCATTAGCATCAAATGTGTTAAATTGTGACTTGGTAGTTCTACATTTTATTTGCATTAATTCATATGATTAATGGCTATCATATGATTAATGGCTATCAGTAGGTCAAAGGTTATACAATTTCTCTTTTACTGTTACAGTCCTTTGTATGACTTTCATAATCTTTATCTTTTCGCAAGTATATGGGCAAAACTTTCTAATTTTAGATATTCATGTTGTTATGAAGTCCAGGCAGAATGCCAATGAAACTGTGGATATGTTCCAGAATGATTATCTCAAAGGGTCCATTGGGTCTAAAGCAGTGTGTCAGTGACACTTTAGACTGGAATTACTTAAAGAGAGACTGAGACGCAGAAATAAATCCTCGGGGGATTCCAAAGGGCACGTTTCATACACAAATAACTGGAGGTTAAACAAAAAATTAATCTACAACTTAATCGTAGCTGCATGGGCTGGATACTGGAGTAGCCTCTTATCTGTTCCCTCTTATCTCTGTGTGGATTCCCCAAAAAGTGTTTTTTTTTTTTTTTTTTTTTCCTAAAAAAAAAATCACTTGTGCGACATAATTCCTATACAAAACAGAAGTATGATGGCTCAGTTGGCTCTAATTCAACTCACACGTCATGGCGGCCACTCAATCCTTTTTTAGGTTTAACCTAAATTAAATGAATTAGATCAGGGGTTTTCAACAGGTGGTCCGGGGACCACCAGTGGTCCTTGACAGGGTTCCAGGTGGTCCCCAGCTAAGTTGTTTAACCAGATGTAACTCTTGAGAACGTAAAAATGAAACCAAATGGACCCTGGCGGGCCCATTTGGTTTCATTTTTACACTCTCAAGAGTTAAAATATTCATCATGTGAATTAGTCCTAAATCTACACAACTAGTAGATTAATGGTCATGGACAGAAGCAAAGGAAAGGAAATCTTTAGTTTGGGGTCTGTGGGGCTAAAATGTCCTCAAATGGTTGTCCGTGGCTCAAATGCTGAATAAATGGTTGTCCCTGGAGTCAAAAAGGTTGAAAACCCCCAAATTAGACCATTATATTATTATATTAGACCCCATATTATTAGCAGCACTAATAATATGCCAGTAGGACAACCCAAACAAGTGTCAGCACCAGCCAAACAGACTCGAGGATTCTTAGGAACTATCTGTTTTAGGAGATAGTACTGCATCATTTTTACTCACGGGGACGAGAAAATATTTATTTATTTGTTATTGTATTGTTCTTTACCCACAATGCCAAAAGTTCATGTGTGCACACGCACGTGCAAACGCACATTTTATTTGCTCAGTGAATGAAAAGTCCTTGAGCAAAGCGGACTGTATGGAACGGATTATTAATCCTCTTTTTAGCTTCTCGGATGCCCAGAGAGCGCCAATGAGGCTTTGGTTCTGTGCTGCATTGTTTGTTCCTCTCCCCCAGAAATAACAGAATGAGCTGGTGGGGGGGCTGTGTGTGTGTGTGTGTGTGTGTGTGTGTGTGTGTGTGTGTGTGTGTGTGTGTGTGTGTGTGTGTGTGTGTGTGTGTGTGTGTGTGTGTGTGTGTGTGTGTGTGTGTGCGTGTGTGTGTGTGCGCGTGTGCGTGTGTGTGTGTGTGTGCGTGTGTGTGCGTGTGTGTGTGTGTGTTCTCAACCAGCACGCAATGTCGCAATGAGCTCTGGGCTGCTGCCCCAATTTTTGAAGGCCAAACAAGCCTTAGCCTATAGCCTGTCTGTATAGACAGAGTTAAGCAAACTCTGTTTACTCTTCTGCATGGACTTCTATTGAATGAATGCATAATACAACATGAACATTACAACATGTAAAGGCCCTGATACACTAGCAATATTTTGATCAATATCAACTAGCAATGTCAACATCAACGGGCAACATGATGAGACACATGGCAACAGGCAACACCTCCCATTAAAAAGGGAATTCCACCCATTTTCATTTTTTCCTGAGAGTGTACAAATGGAACCAAATGGACCCTAGTGGGTCCATTTGGCTCAATTTGTACACTCTCAGAAAAAAGAAGCCTTAGTTTGCATTGAATCATTTTCACCCAACTGCCACCAAACTCAAAATGTTCATTTAGCGGAATAAATGTTACAAAATCCTTGTTTTCGTTCACCGCAGTGAAGCAGCAGCAGCAGCAGCCATGGGAAAGTTTATCTGTGTTCAGTCTAGGAGAAAGGATCAGGTGACACCAAGGAGGGCTGTGATTGGAGGATTCCAAAATGTTGACCGAGTAGAGGGCGCTAATGATCTGACTTTTCTGAACAACCAGGAGTTGATCGTTTTCTATAGAAAGGTGAAAAGTCAACGTTGATAGTTGATCAAAACATTACGTGTATCAGGGCCCTAACATTACTTTATAACAGTTGACATGTTGCCTGAAATAGCCCCCCCCCCCCCCCCCCCCCCCCCACACACACACACACCAAAAACAAAATTCATGCATCCAAAAACTAAATTCATGCATCCATTCAGGATGAGAGAAGCCTTCCTCCAATAATGATCGATGAGGGCGGACCTTGTTGCATGTGCTGTGCAATTACAGGAGGAGTAAATCACATCCATTTGTCCTCATCAGTAGACGATGGAAATACGACTGACGACCATTCACGGTCGACATGCAGCGACTACACGAACAGTAAAATATCCCGAGACTAGCGAAATTTAATTTACCGTTGCCATGATTCATTCCCGAGGAAGAAAGAAGCATTTTCTCACAATGCCGTCCCGTTTTTATCTCCACCCGGTGATTGATTTAAACAACACGGATGCTAATGCTCCCTTTTTTTTACCCAATGCTGATCATGTCTTTTAGGTGATGGAGTGTTGTGGCAAAGTCCTTTAGACCGAGCATCCATAATGTGACTACACAGACTACGCATTTGTTCTTAAAGGTATATTCAGTGATTTCACTTAATTCAAATATCACAAAAGATTGTCTTATAAGGAGACAATTAGACAGCATATTAAGCCACCTAGCTTCAATCGCCCATTTATGTCCAGTGCCAACTGCTGCACCAATGTACCCTTATTTTGAAGCTCCAAAGCTCCACGGCAGGAAGTTGTGTCAGCTTATAGTGTGTGTTGTTGTCAGACCAGATGTTACATCTGTGTACTCTACGTGTTGCCCCCCCATACCCATGCCTAGATCCGCCCCTGGTGAACAAAAGGCTGAAGATGAATGGTGAGCGTTTTCTTTCAAACGCTAATGCTGTTTTTATGGAACAAGTGGCGATGAGTAGCCGCCAATTCCATTCCGAATTGGCAAGCATTTTTAATAATTGGCGCTCTAGATTGGCGACCAAGTCGCCTGGGGGCATTCAGTAGGTTGTCTAGAAAGACACTATACTGTAGCTGTTTATGGCTAATGATGCTATTTGACATTATATTGACTCTAACATTGAAACACGCTATAAAACACTCAAATTAATTTTCCTGCCAGCACCTTGCAGGTTGGCCGTGGTGACAGCTTTATCCATACAGAGCTGTGTTACATCTGTCAGCAATGTGAACCGACATCCACCACACACTGGCTGCCAGTCGACACAAAGTGAAACAGGCGTCCCCCTGCTGTGAGAATCAAATTAAAACACAGTGTGAAGAGCTTGAATAAGCCATCCTTAGTGCTCCATCTTGGATATGTGTAGTCAGCAGAAATGAGTTCCTTCACAGCAGCATAGACTGTTGGAGCAGTGACCTTGCTGTCTTGTTTTCCACCTAGATAAACGGCAGATAATGATGATGATATATAGCCACGAAATTCAGCACCATGGTGAGCTCTATATTGCAGGGGTTTTCCACCTTTTTGATCCCAGGGCCCACCATTTATTCAGCATTTGATGACATTTTGGCCCCACAAACCCCAAAACTAAAGATTCCTTTTGCTTTTGTCCATTTTCTAGTTGTGTAGACTTGGGGCTAATTCAGATGATGAATATTTTAACTCTTGAGAGCGTAAAAATGAAACCAAATGGACCCGCAAGGGTCCATTTGGTTTCATTTTTACGTTCTCAAGAGTTACATCTGGTTAACCAGCTCCGCTGAGGACCACCTGGAACCCTCTCAGGGACCACTGGTGGTCCCCGGACCACCTGTTGAAAACCCCTGCTATATTGGGCTAAAGCTGCTGTTACACAAGAAGTAGCTTTGTCATTTCTAAGGTAATGTGAAGAACACATTCAGGAGCTGTGATTGAACTTTGTCTTTTGAAGACAGTGTTAAGAGGTGAAGAAATAATAATTCACACTGGGACAGCTATGGAGTGCTCTCAGACATTTTTTTTTTACCCCTCAATAGCCCTTTGGTCTATTGAGGGCTTAGAGTAGAGAGTGAAAATGAGAATGACCATTTTTCTATACAGAAAATTGTCAGTATTCATGTCAGTGTTCTCCTTGGGCAGGAGAAAAGCTTCAATCCTGGCTAGAAAGAAGGTGGATGTTGCATACATATAGCACTGCTTTAATTAAAGGGGGACTCCACCCATTTTAATATGTCATTAATATACCTTAGAGATGTTGTGTGGACATGATAAAGTGCCCCCAATTCTATATTTCCTAAAAATGGAGGTCTGGAAAAATCATTAACATGGTGAAATACATCTGATGACATCATCAAGATCTATTTCACCATGTTAATGATTTTTCTTTCAGACCCCTTTTTCCTGAGAGGGTACAAATGGAACCAAATGGACCCGCTATCGTCCATTTGGTTCACATTTGTACCCTCTCAGGATTTTTTTGAAAATGGCTGGAAATTCCCTTTAATGCATAATATTGTTTTGCAGTAAATGCCATTTTTGAAACAGTGGAACCATAGGCATTGGAATAGCAACCTGATATTTTGTTCCTGCAATTCCAGCGGGCAGCTAATTAAAATGTACTATATGTTGTCAAGCTAAAAAAAAATAATAATAATAACATTCTGAGAACATTCTGGGAATACAACATTTTCTGGGAAGAAACTTTGGGAGAGAAATTCACAATAGCAAATAATTGCACCAAACGAGGTTAGAGCCATGCAGGGATGTGTGTGTGTGCTGTACAGTATGTGCCACAGCAGCTCTCTGAGCACTGCATGCTGCTGAGTTCTTATTATTGGTCTCTGTTGGACCAAAAGCACCAAGTGGACACAGGGATTGTTCATGTGTAATAGAAAAACATCGCAAAGGATTGTTCATATACAGAGAGGTAAAAAAAAAAAAAAAAGAACAAACATTGCTCTAATAATTTTGAAATAGGTGACGCTCACCACAGGACTCAGTTGCAACCACAATATTAATGGAAAGAATTTCAACAGTTTAACAGTTTAAGTAAAAAAAAAAAAGAACTACCCCCTTTAAGGAGCATGGGATATTATTAATTGATTATTGATGTGTTGTTATAAGTCAGAGGTTTTCAACCGGTGGCCCGGGGACCACCAGTGGTCCTTGAGAGGGTTCCACGTGGTCCCCAACTAAGTTGGTTAACCAGATGTAACTCATGAGAACTTAAAAATGAAACCAAATGGACCCGGCAAGGGTCCATTTGGTTTCATTTTTAAGTTCTCATGAGTTAAAATATCCAACATCTTAATTAGCCCAAGTCTATACACAACTAGGTGATTTTGATCTGTATGTTTTGCCTGTTTTGTTTCCCAAATCCAGCCTGGTATTGTGGAAAAAAGCAAAATAAATCTTTAGTTTTGGGTCTGTGGGGCTAAAATGTCCTCAAATCGTGGTCTGTGGCTCAAATGCTGACTAAATGGTGGTCCCTGGTATCAAAAAGGTTGAAAACCCCCCTGTTATAAGTAATCAAAATCTATATGTAATATTTCCGTTATGATTGATGTCACTCAAAAAGATGGCGTTGTGTTGTGAGTACATGTTCTTTCATGAATCATGTACGACGTAGAAATATCTCACCAAACGTGTCCAGCCCACTGTAACATAAATAGATATGGAATGGCATAGCTTAACTAATTTACTCTGCAGTAATTGGTGTAAAATCCATGCTAGAATCCCACAATTTGATGTGTGGGTCATTAAAGGACTGTAAAGATTTTCATGAACTGAATCAATTACTGACAGACGGTAAAGAGATGAAAATGAAAAGCTCTCTCCTCTCCTGCACCTTTTCTTTCTCTGCCTCTAATACAGTATTTTACCAGCAGTAGTTGCCATAGAGATGACAACGGCAAATACATTGGGTCAGGTTTTATCCTGTTCCAGCGCGCATTACGACAAGTGGATCAAAGAAGAGTGCATAATGTGCTCTATGGTCTGGGTACCGTAGTATACTCCAGGGGCGGATCTAGGCATGGGGGTGGGGGGGGGGGGGGGGGGGCAATTGCCTTTAGAATAACAACTTTTTTCTGTTTTTTGATGTTTGTTTCTGAACAAATATAGGATGACAATGGCATCGCTAGTTTTTGGAGTGTTTTGTCCATTTTTGACAATGAACTTTATACTGAAACCCAAGAGAGGCATGTTGTACACGTGCACTCGAGATAAAATATTGAATACATGAAATACACCACATGAACTACAGTATGACTACCAAATGGTTGTTCAGCTTTAGTTTGTCATGCAATTAAAACAGACAAGTCAATAATCAAAGCATTTAAAAACTAACAACACGTTAGTTTGATGCTTGATGCTCTTTTGTGTGATTTCAGAGCAAATATACACGTTTAATTTATTTATTTTTAACGTGGGAGACATTGACAATAATAAACGCTATGGCTCTCGCAGGAATCAAACCTGTAACATATCGGTCACTGTTCTACTGTTCTTCATAATGTGATATTTAGTTGCCTTCTTTGCCACGGCGGAAAACAGTGTGTTATTACACCATTGTGTTTCTCTCAATGTAATTAACTATTCTTTAATATCAAGGTTCAAGGGTTTGTGCATGTGTGAGTGTGTGCACGTGCGTGTGTGTGCGTGTGTAAGAGGTAGTGGGTAGTTGTAAGTCCAGCGTCTGTGTGCATGTGTATGCAGGCAGTTCAGCGTGTGTGCGCGTGCACAGTGGCAGGAGGGGAGGAGCGGCAGAGTGACACCAGTGGATCCATTTACCTGGGCTGTCCTTCAGTCTATTCCCAGCTGTGAGCTGCACCGTAAAACTATTTACTGTACCAGAAGTGGTGGCGTTCACCATGATGCATAATGCATAATCAAAGATATCAAATGATAAATAGTGCATTATTGCACCTTTATCCAGGGTGCTTGACAGAAATTGTGCATTGCATTCATCCATTTACACACTCATTCATACCTCACACGTCTACACGATTACATTAGCCGGTAGTGGCATAATTTGAGTGGAGTTGTCGCTATTTACCACTCTCCAATCGCAATCCAGTATTTGAACACGTGACTCGAAAAAGTGGTAGAATGTATTGTCAGCGGTCCCTACGTCCACTGACTGACAGCTCATCTCGCCCAATCACATGACATGTACAGTATATCCTACCCCTGAGTAACACACATGAATGTAATGGCACACAGGCCACAGTTGTAGAGGAAGTAAAAGTGAATTCAAAATAATTTAGTGCAGGGGTCTTCAACGAGTGGTCCGGGAACCACCAGTGGTCCCTGAGAGGGTTCCAGGTGGTCCCCAGGCTAAATCATGGAAAGTTGATTAACCAGATGTAACTCTTGAGAATGTAAAAATGAAACCAAATGGACCCGCAAGGGTCCATTTGATTTCATTTTTACACTCTCAAGAGTTAAAATATTCATCATCTGAATTTACACTATTTAATTAAGAAGTCCACACTGTTTTGTTTGCAAAATCCATCCTGGAATTGTGGACAAAACCAAAAGAATTCTTTAATTGTAGGTCTTTGGTGTGAAAATGTAATCAAATGGGGGTCCGTGGTTCAAATGCTGAATAAATGGTGGACCCTGGAGTCAAAAAGTTTGAAAACCGCTGATTTAGTACGTCAACCCAATGGGACACCATCAGGGTTCACTGGCAGCGAGTTCAACACTTTTGAAAGAACACATTCTCAACAGATTAAAATAAAAATAAGTTTTGCATCACTACCAGAAGGCATGTATTGGCCTCATTTCACCAAGTATACATCACTATTAAACCAAAGCACAATTACAACTTTCAGACAGTGTTCAGTGTTCTGAGGCTTCGCCGAAACAAATAGGCTTCCAAGTCTACTGCCAATCATTATGCTAATTCACTGCAGATTAAAAAAAATATAATTGCCAACAATGTGTACACATAGTAATTTGTCTAGGCTGGGTGCCTTGAAGGAGATAAGAATAAGGCTGCATAGATGTCCAGTGTGTGCAGGGGATTATATTATTATATGCCTCATTACACTTTTACTCTCAGTTTATTAAAAAAGAATATTCTTCTAAAGTTGCCCATCTGTAGCATTACAGTATATTTCAGGCCCATTAAAGTAGAACTGTAATACATGAATCCACATTTACAGCCACAGAACTGTAAGGCAGATGCCAATGTTTAAAATATTTGTACATTTTGCGTGAATAATTATTGACATAGCTTTGATCAAATGTTCATACAGTATTTATTACTGTATGAGCTTCGTCAGAGTTCAAATGTTCAAATTGTAATCAGGATTCATTGTGATTCATTGTGTGAATCGAGATTAAGAAAATGGATCGATGTCCACCACTAAAATCCCATGGACACTTACGAGTCCATTTGGTTTCATCTTGCATTGTAAAGTATGTTGTATTTATATTGTTAAACACCTGCATTGCTTAATTACTTAATATTAATTACTTAAATACTTAAAGGGAAATTCCACCCATTTTCAAAATCTTCCTGAGAGGATACTAATGTGAACCAAATGGACTCTAGCGGGTCCATTTGGTTCCATTTGTACCCTCTCAGGAAAAAGGGGTCTGAAGGAAAAATCATACAGTTTTTCAGACCTTACATTTTTAGAAAATACAGAATTGGGGGAACTTTTTTTTTATCATGTCCACACAACATATCTGAGGCATATCAATGACACATTAAAATGTTGAAAATGGGTGGAGTTCCCCTTTAATACTAACATGCAAGGGAATTACAAAATATTCTAATTGGTGGTTCTGGTGGGTCAAAAGCCAAAGACACGAAATACCTTGATATGAAAAGCCAGTGCAGGTTGGACTATGTCTGAGAGGTTGAAGATATTATCAGCAGCTGTATTCAGGTTGTTTTGATTCCATTGAAATGCTTCATACAGTCAATAAGCACTCCAAAGCCATTTTGGCATTGAGCATTGATTAAATGTTCGGTCCATAAACAAGTCTCCTACAAGGACAAAGATGAAATGATTGTAGACTAGTATTGATGCATAATACATTTCCTTGTTTTATAATTATTCTAATAGGCTCCCTGCTCGCCCCATTATTTTGATTCATGGCACAAAATGGACATCCCGTTTGCATGACCTACTGTATATTTTCATGTCTCATACACCGTAGTGATTAAAAGGACATTTCACTGCTGGAAGAACCTGCAATCGCTCAATGTTAATAGAAACACGATTTGAAATCTGCACCCTATGTCCAGAAAAATAACGAAGTCTGTGTGTTTTTGTATTTCTGTGGATTGTTGAATTACACACATAAAAACTTCCAGGAAAGTGTTTCTTGTGTCCTAAACATTGATCTGGTTGCAAAAGGGGTGAAATGGCCAGTATATAGCACACAATGAATAAATACATAGAGAGCCTTCTCAAACGGTCCAAATTATCCAACAAAACACCTGCGTGTGCATGTATAAGCCCGTGCTAACAGGGCCCCTTTGATATTAAAACCCATGGCTTTAAACCCTAGTTATGCCACTGGATATCCACAACCCATCTCCAATGATAAGCACAACAAAAATAATAACAATAGACAAGCCAGTCGTAGCAGAACATGGTTTGAGTGTGTGAGTGTGTGTATAGAGTTTGAACTGTTGAACTTTGCCTGCAGGGCAAACAAAGCAACCCTCCAGAAGATCCGGCTGTTTATTTTCATTTCACGGCTGCCGGCGGTGGGAACGGGGCGGTGGTGGGGGGCATGGTGGTGGTGGTTCTCTTCTTTGGGCAGAGGCGGATCTAGGCATGGGTATGGGGGAGGGGGCAATGCCCCCCCTAAATGCCCTGACTGCCCCACCAACACACAATGGCATGCAAAACAACCCAAGATATTTTAAATTACGTATATTTAAAATGATTTGAAACGCTACTACTGCTACTAACTAACTACAGTTGGGGCGGCAGTGTCTCAGGGGTAGAGTCACCGGATGGTAACCACAAGGTTGCCGGTTCAATCCCAGGCTCCCACAGAGTTAGTGTTGAAGTGTCCTTGAGCAAGACACTGAACCCCTAATTGCTCCTGATGTGCTAGTAGTTACCTTGCATTGTTTCCACTGCCATCAGTGTATGAATGTGTGTGTGAATGGGTGAATGTGATGCACAATCTATGTAAAGCGCCTTGGATAAAGGCGCTATATAAATGCACCATTCACCATTTACAATTGTGTCACCACTAAACAGCATTCCATCATTGAAAACAGAAAACTCTCTGAGTCAGACCTTTAGCTTTATGCATGCTGCGTGTCTGTTGCAACTTCAACAACAACTGATGTTATATTGATGCTTTACTTGCCTAATATAAGTCTTTTAACCCAAAATGGTATGGGTGCGACTTCATTGCCCGTGGCGCGAAGCGACACGGGCGATGAAGTTGCCCCAATACCACCCCCCCCCCCCATTGGGAAATGTTACATCCGCCCCTGTTTGGGCCCATTTCACAACATCTTCCTCTTCTCAAACTCCTGCCAAAGTGGATAAGATAGAGAGAAATGGAAAAAGAAATGAGTCCTGAGAAATACAGGGAATGATTTATTCATGAGAAGCCGATTCTATAACAACTTGTTTTTGATCTCAGAGTTTCAGATCTTGCCGTTCAGAAGAAGAAGAAGAAGAAATGGTGGTGTCATCGCTAAGAGACCCAGACAAAATGGTTGTCTTTTGTCCCCTGGGGGGGAAGTAAAAGAAATAAGCTTGTTTATTTCCCCATACTATCAAGGTGATATTGTACTGCTATAATCTCTACCTTTTTCTGGGGGGGAGAATTAATACATTAATTAATAAAAAATAAACAAACAAACAAAAACACACACACAAACAAATAAATACATTTGAACTAATTTACTGATTACATTTTGGGTTTGGTTTTGGACATACAAAGTGTTTGTGCAACAGACGCTTATAAGTGAGTTAAAGGACTTTGCCACTTTTCAACCAATCGTCCACCAGTGACATCATCCTGAAACGTTGCAATCATGGGCGGATCAAACATTTCCCAATTGGGGGGGGGGGGGGGGGGGGGGGGGGTGAGCCGCACCCATACCATTTTCATTTACAGGACTTTTATTGGGCAAGTATAAGTATCAATAATACCATCAGTTGTTGTTCAAGTTGCAACAGACACGCAGCATGCATAAAGCTCATTTTCAATGATGAAATGCTGTTGGTTTAGTGGTGGTACAACTGTATTTAGTTAGTAGCAGTATAGTAGTGTTTCAAATACTTTTGAATAAGCACTGAAATATCTTGGGTTGTTTTGCATGCCATCATGTTTGGTGGGGCATTGCCCCCCATGCCTATGCCTAGATCCGCCCCTGGTTGCAATGCAAAAATGGAAGCCATTGTTCTCCCCATAATACCAATCAAAGTAGCCCTCCTATGAGGCACCAACCGAATAGAAAAATAAAAATACCAAAAATACCACTGTGAACTCTACCATTTCAGTTGAAAAAAGTGGTGAAGTGAAGTGGTCCTTTAAGAGTTAAGTGCAGCGTTCCAAAACATGACAGAGCATCAGGCCAGACCTTACAGGATGCAGTCATTTTACAGGTGCAATTCACAGTGAACGCATGCATGCACACACACACACACACACACACACACACACACACACACACACACACACACACACACACACACACACACACACACACACACACACACACACATACACACACACGCGCTGGTGGCCAATACTGCCATCCTGTGGAGAAAGTCATTTCTTCATAATCTTCCTGTCTGCAGCCGTGCCATCCCAGGCATGTTGAGTACATTGTACATTTATGTTGCTGGGTCCCCAGCTTGTTTAACCTACTGAATGCTGACTTAATGTTGAGCAATGTTATCATGTGGGGTTTTCATGATACTGAATCTATTCCAAGCATTAGTTTTGCTCAAATGTGCTGATTAAGTGCGTCCGATTAAGTGTGTTTTGCAAATTAATGCTTGGAGTGGATTCAGCATATTTGCCTTCTATAGATTGTTAGTTATGAAAATTGCTTACAAAGGGTCTACAAACTGAAGACTATTGAACATTTCTAACGTATTAGCTTGGTGTGCTCAACATGTCTGGGTTTACAATAGGAATATGGGCTTGCAAGTTGTAAGTTATATTAATCGGTTATCAGCTGGAGAATTACAGTCTTCATACTCCCAACTATAGAAGATACACACTTTAGTTAATGATCATTCATGCCTGAACCTTTAACATTCAGCAGGTTTTCTGTAGTCTTTACATGAACACAGATGTACGAACACAATGGGCTGCAGAATTAACAACAAGCAGAGACATGTTTTCATCAGCAATGATTATGGATTAAACTTGAGGCAAAATATAACATGTGGATCTATATCTGCTGTACAGTTATACTACGGCCCGGCACCGCTAATGAAAGTATAAGATGATGAATGGCTGTAATACAACACTTTCACTTTTTATTCATCTTGTTAAAAAGTGCTTCCCCGGTAATAATACATTGAAATAAAAAGAGGCAGTGTGGCGCCAAACTCTAGCCACTGTCAGCAGACTGTTAAAAGTTCAAATCCTGTCCAGATACAGCAAATAGCATTTTATTGCCAAGTTGTAAGGAGTGGCCATTTATATTTAATGGCATTTCTATTTCTGGGTCTCCTCGCACTTTATAATGTAAAATCACTGTTAATTCATCTGTACACTCTCAGAGTTACAGACCCATAAAGGCCCATCTGGTTCCTAACAATCATTTAGCTGGGGACCCCCTGGAACGCCCTCAAGGACGCCTGGGGTCCTTGACTTTGAACCACTGGTATTAGTTGCATAGTAGGTGTTAGAATATTGAATATTTTATTGATGGAGATGATTCAAAACAGATCAGGTACTCCAGAACTTTCAAATAAAGAACTTTTTAAAAGGCAAAAGGCAATTTGTCTTTTTACTTTTGGAAAATAAGTTAATGTACGAAACATGATGTGTCAATTTGTGTGCTATTTAATTGAAAGGGACATCAGTTTTAAATTTGAACCATTAATATAAACAATGGCTTTTAACCCATTTATTTCAAGGCCCATTATTTATTCGGCATTGTGTGTGTGTGTGTGTGTGTGTGTGCGTGTGTGCGTGCGTGCGTGCATCCAGAACGGGACCTTTTTGCGGCCTTTTGTGAGCAGGTAATTAGTCATGTTGGTAGTGATTAGCTCACTCACATTTTGCAAGGTTTTGCGTGACTACATGTGAGTAATGACTAATATTTCACCATAAAACCTGGTTTACAGTATATTCCATCACAACAATACAATGTTGCATTGTTAGCTTGAAAATCAGTGCTTTTAGAGCAAGCAACTGAGCCATTGTGTGGCAATCTATAAACACCAACTCACACACGGGTTCACACACTGAAAAAAAAAAAAGCTAAATATAGCGACAAATGTGCCAAGTTGGCAACACTGGAATCAACTGTTGGCAAAAATTATCTGTCAGCAGATTGGTCTGGAATAGCTCAATTGTACACCCACTTCCTACTTCAAAAAATTGGGGTGGCCAATAAGGACAAAGTATTCAAATACTGTATGGTTGCATGCTGTATCCTAATTGGCCACCCTAATTTTCTGGTGTAGGCAATTGGTGTACTGCTGTTCTGCTGATTCGGTCTGGATTTAGCCAGGCTTCTGATTGCTCCCAATGTGCAAGTTGGTGCCTTGTATTGTTTCTTCCGACATCAGTGTGTGAACCCCGGGTTCAACCCCCCATTCCGTATTTCCTAAAAATGCAGGTCTGAAAAATCATTAACTTGGTGAAACACATCTGATGGCCTCATCAAGATGTATTTCACCATGTTAATGATTTTTCTTTCAGACCCCTTTTTTTCTGAGAGGGTACAAATGAGGTTCACATTTGTACCCTCTCAGGAAAATGTTGAAAATGGGTGTAATTCCCCTTCAACTAAACTATTGTGTATGCCATGCATGCACTGCATGCAAAAACAGCTCTTTACAGTGGTGGAAGATCAACATGTTCAGTCAGCCCCCATGCTCCCATGGTCTATTAACTCTATTTGTCAGCACTTGGCGTAATTGGTTGGGTGGGTGGTTTGGGGAGATGAGGAGGGGAGGGGGTACAATGTCGTACTTTGAGAGGAGTTACTCTTCTGAGACACCATGGAAGAGATTTGCATGCATTAGAGCAGCCAGGAAAGCAAATCAAATCCATTTCTCAGCTCCAGAGCACCTTCGACAAACACACACACTGGAAAAACTCATCTACGCCTAGCGACATCATCCCACATGCAGGACCTATTCAAGTGAGGAAGCACCAGTTATTTTTGCGTCTTAACAATATAATCCACCCACGAAGTTCTCAGAAAAATATATTTAAAAAAAAAATCTTTCACAGCTCGCCTCACCCCAAATGTGAATCTACACAAAAAGGATGTTCTGTCTGTGACCAATCTATACTTCTTGAATGAATATACTGTAGCCTGTGGATCTCCTGTTCAGATGGAATGTCGTTACAGAGACCAGCCATCATTTAGTCCAGGGGTTTTCAACCTTTTTGACTCCAGGGACCACCATTTATTCAGCAATTGAGCCACGGACAACCATTTGATTACATTACATTGATTCACACCAAAGACCTAAAATTAAAGAATTCTTTTGGTTTTGTCCACAATCCCAGGATCGATTTTGCAAACAAAACAGTGTAAACTGTCAGATGCTGAATATTTTAACTCTTGAGAGTGTAAAAATTAAACCAAATGGACCCGCAAGGGTCCATTTGTTTTCATTTTTACGCTCTCAAGAGTTACATCTGGTTAACCAACATTCCATCATTTAGCCTGGGGACCGCCTGGAACCCTCTCAAGGACCACTAGTGGTCCCCGGACCACCTGTTGAAAACCCCTGTTTTCTATAATAATCATACATTCTGAAAGTAAATATTTGTAAAGAAGACAAAAATACATAAAGGTGTGTGTGTGTGTGTGTGTGTGTGTGTGTGTGTGTGTGTGTGTGTGTGTGTGTGTGTGTGTGTGTGTGTGTGTGTGTGTGTGTGTGTGTGTGTGTGTGTGTGTGTGTGTGTGTGTAAAATTAAAATGTGATGGAAATATATAAGTGGTATGTTTATATTAGGGACAAAAGAAGATTTTTAACAAAACAGCCATTTTCGTTGCCAAGATCAGCACTGCATTCATCCCTATTGTGCATATTTCCAAGTGTCTGATTGTGGTGTGTGACAATAGGCTAATATATTCATGGGCATAACCACACATTATTATTTTTGCTGATGAAATAAAAGCTATATAATATGCTAAATATAATTGCATTCCTATGATTAGGCCTTCCAACGGAACTCGTATTATTTATTAATATTGTCTTTGTAATTGATTTCCATTCATTAGATGAAAATAAAATGGTCTTGCCTCGTGGCCCAGCTTAACCTCTCCTCACACTTATTCATGTCTTCTAGTTTATTGCTTTGAAGTTTGGGGTATAGCTGAACAGAGCTGTAAACTCTCACGGAGTGATTTAACAAATGACCCTGCTATCTGTACCGCCTTTGTTCTCTGTCTATTATTGTTAACTCTGTGCATGTCTCTGTGTGCATCAAATTAAAACGATTGTCATAGTCAGAACACGATTATGCAGCACAAAGATTTTCTATACCTGTACATACGCTGGGACGTTTTTGATACCAGGGCCCACTATTTATTCTGTATTTGAGCCACGGACCATCATTTGAGGACATCTTATCCCCACAGACCCAAAACTAGAGATTTCTTTTGTTTTAGTCCACAATTCCAGGCTGGATTTTGGAAACAAAAAAGGCAAACATGAATAAAAAATGACTTGATCTATGTTGACATTCTTCTACATTCTCTAGCTGTGTGAGCTATTTCAGATGATGAATATTTTAACTCTTGGGAAACCATGGGAACCATACGGACCCTTGCGGAGTCCATTTGGTTTCATTTTTACGCTATCAAGAATTATATCTGGTTAACCACCTTTCCATCATTTAGCTTGGGAACCACCAGGACCCTAGCGGGTCC
Source organism: Benthosema pterotum (assembly GCA_039105355.1). NCBI lineage: Eukaryota > Metazoa > Chordata > Actinopteri > Myctophiformes > Myctophidae > Benthosema > Benthosema pterotum. Next base: position 48,490,716 of record CM076973.1, read on the forward strand.
ATTTGGTTCCATTTGTACCCTCTCAGGAAAAAGGGGTTTGAAAGAAAAATCATTAACATGGTGAAATACATCTTGATGATGTCATCAGATGTATTTCACCATGTTAATGATTTTTTCAGACCTCCATTTTTAGGAAATACCGAATTGGGGGAACTTTTTTTATCATGTCCACACAACATCTCTAAGGTATATTAATGACATATTAAAATGTTGTGCATGTGGAGTGGAGTTCCCTTGAAGGACCGAGCTAAAGTTATGTCTTCCTATGGTTCAGCTGTAAAGCGTGTCTGTATGACATTCTCCTGTATAACGGCTGTGTGTCTCTGTGCCGTGTCACCACAGCAGGTTGACAGACACAGAGAGGAGGGTCACACCACGCTCATAATTAACACCATCTACAATTATGGATCCATCATTATTTAAATCTCTCCGTTGAGGCACAGAGGACGTCCAACCGCTTTGACAAGCACAACCCCAACCAAGAATGATGATGACTAATTGGCTTCCTTGCAGAGATAATGTATGATGGTTGGGGGGTCTCGAAGGGAGGGGTGGACAGAGCTAGGTTGGGGGGGATCAGCACAGAAGATTACCCCATGGACATACAGTACCTGCAGGGGCGGATGTAACATGTCCCATTTGGGAGGGCAAGAGAACATGTTGGAGGGGCAAGAGAAAATGGTATGGGGGCGGCTTCATCGCCCGTGGCGCGAAGCCACACCAATAAATAAGTCGCACCAATACCATTTTTTGGTTAAAGTACTTTTATTAGTCAAGTAAAGCATCAATAATAACATCAGTTGTTGTTAAGTTGCAACAGACACGCAGCATGCATAAAGCTAAAGGTCTGACTCAGAGAGTTTTCTGTTTTCAGTGATGAAATGCTGTGGTGCCAAAATTGTAGTAGTGTTTCAAATCATTAAATATAAGCACTTTAATTTGAAATATCTTGGGTTGTTTTGCATGACATCGTGTTTGGCGGGGGCAGACTGGGTATTTAGGGGGGCATTGCACCCCCATTCCCATGCCTAGATCCGCCCCTGAGTACCTGTCATTGGTGTGTGTCTGGGGGGATTATTGTGACTAAGACGCGGCAAAGGGATAATTCCAATGGGCTCCGTTTGGGATTTCGTCGTGTTAGAATGTGACCTATGGGCCACTTTAATTGGATTATGCTGCCATGTTGAACCACACATTTAATTATGCACTCTGTCATTTTGTTTGGTTTTATAGCAATTGCTGGGATTGCATTCACGGGGCACGTACAGCGCTAGCCTACACCAAAGACCAGTGTTACTAATTTAAAGATTATTACATTAAAACCTCAATGCAGGTTCACCAAAGGTTTGCTTAAAGATAAAGCCCTATATCCCACATGGAAAGAAATATATGATATATGAAATTGCCCATACATATATTTTCCATGTGGAATAACAACTGTAATGGCATCCATATAAAGCAGGGGTTTTCAACCTTTTTGACACCATGGGCCCACCATTTATTCAGCATTTGAGCCACTGACCACCATTTCATGACATTTTAGCCTCACAGACCCTCAAAACTAAAGATTTCTTTTGATTTTGTCCACAATTCCAGGTTGGATTTGTGAAACAAAACAGGCAAAGCATACAGATCATAAATGACCATTAAAGGGATACTTCGCCGAAATTAAACATCGTCTGTATGGTTATACTATCGTGCATCCGTGCCTCTGTGTCCGGGTCTCAGCCTGGAACACCAGAGGAGGGGGTTTCCGGCTCTCTGCCGGTGACGTACAGGTAGGCGGAAGAGCCTAAACTACAAGCTGGGCTGCCAGGTTTGCTCGCGAAGCACAGAAACTGGGCTGCCAGGTTTGCTCGCGAAGCACAAAAACAAAAACACAGGGAAACACGCCAGTGTGACCGCCCAGGGGAGGTTTTCGTTTGTTGAGGAGATTATTAATACTTTTACATATTGGCAGAATCTGTGATAGGCTCCTACTTATAAGAATCATAAATACACGGAAGAAATGCAAGCAAGTGGAAGGCGGACAGTGGAGTAGCCTACAACAGCCACGTAGCAGCCACAGAGCTTATTGTGCCAGCCACAGAGCCATAGAGTATAGACAGAGTTACGATAACTCCGTCCACTTCATGGGGCCAGTTCAATGGCGGCTCTTCTACTTAGACTTGAATAGAGAACGGCGACAACAAATAGGGACATGTCCTGGACCTGAAGTAGGCAGAATTGCATTGGAAACAGCCGAACGTTTTTTTTTAGTAATAGCACAACATAAACATTATTGTACAGTACAGTAACATTGTTACTGTACAATACCGTTTACATGTTGAAAACATGCATAAAATAGGTCTTTTTGCGCCTCCCTCATTGAAAACAATGCATTTCCAACTCCAATTTGTCCCTATTCAGGCTGCATGAACAGCAGCTCGGGCGCTCAGTTTCTGACCCCTCAATGTCGCAACTCTTCTACTAGATGGCTCTGGCCAGCCAGGGAGCGACGTAGCTCACGGCTAAGCTAATGTGTAAACGTTGTCTTGCGTGAAGCTGACACACACACACACACACAGGGAACCATCACATCACTGGCTGCACACGCAAACTTTTCTGCACAGGAATGGATCAAGAGGGACATTCAGTTAGGACATGAAGTAAGTGTACAATGTATTTTAGGACCTACAGCGTCCGCCCCTCTCTCCCTCTCTCTCTCTCTGTCGCCACGAACGTATTGTTTACAAATAGTGATTCACTTTAGGCTAGGGCAGTGGTTTTCAACCAGTGGTCGGGACCCAAATGGACCTGCAAGGGTTTCATTTTTACACTATCAAAAGTGAAAATATTCCTTCATCTGGATTAACCCAAGTCTACACAACTAGAGTTCTTTGTTTGCCTGTTTTGTTTTGCGAAATCCATCCTGGACAAAAGCAAAAGAAACCTTTAGTTTTGGGGTGTGTGGCGCTAAAATGCATCAAATAGTGGTCCGTGGTTCAAATGCTGAATAAATAAATAGTGGGCCCTGGGATCAACAAGGTTGAGAACCACTGGGCTAAGGGTAATTGAGGGAGTTCTGGGGGTCCCTTGCTAAATGATAGTTGTAGTTACCCTATAGACAATTTTTTGTGTACTCAGTAGCTGAGTGAAATCTGAGTTGCCTAACCCCATTCTACAATATAAATTGGTCCAAAGAGATAGAAATGCCATTAAAAGGGGGTCTGTAGCCTGTTGAATACAAAATTGGGGGTGAAATTACACTGGTTGAGAATCACTGCTCGAACCGTAATAAAGATCTATCATGGTGGTCCCTGGCATTTCTATTAGTGGGGTCTGCAGACTAAATTTGGGGGTCCTTGACATGGAATAGTTTAGGAACCACTGCTGTAAACCACACATTTGCCATGGTTCATGTCATGCTTGTTTGTTATGTTTCAGCAATATATAAATACCTGTGTCCAACTGTCTATTCATCAGGTCAATCCGTGCAGATGCAGATTCTGTAGCTGATCTTTTCATGGACACAATGGTGAGCTCTGCATACTCAACTCAAACGTTTATACATAAAGCACATTGCAAGCTACTAGCTGTATTCTATTTTCTCCCCTGTAAAAATGTCCGTCCCTTGTCTCACTCTCCAATATTGCATCTGTTAAATCACACAAGCATCTTTTTTTCCTCAGTAAAACATACACACACCTCAGTGTTTTTGCATTTCGCTATAACAGACAGGCTCTCTGATTCATGCAATATTTCTAATGTGAAATGATTCATATGTGCCATTCAGTTGTAGCCTAATTTGGTCTGTTAATTTTAAAAGTATTGACTAGTCCAATATACAAGCATACACATTAATCATAAATCACTGTACATAGCCTACACACTCCATCCATGGCAGTAATCCTTGAGTGTTTTCACCATTTTTGATTCTTGTCTTCTCTTACAGTGTGTGCATCCAACGCTGGGTCATCGAGTCAGCAAAACCCCTGTCTGCAGTGACCTCAGAGTCTGACTAATGCACTTGTATTATAGTATGTAGTTTGTAAGAGTCACATGTTCCATAGACTTGTGTAAAATCAGTATTATTAAAATAATAAAATATAGTTGATTCGAAGTTTGTTTTATTCATGTGGGTTATTGTATTTATACATTTTGAGCAATTCCTACTACTCTGAGGTTGAAATTGTCACCAAACGCTACTGTAGAACTACAAACCATTCACATGTCTATTTATACAAACAAGACCACGATGGAAATGAGTCTTTACTTGTTTATTGAACTGTAACATGAGGTTAAAAAAAAAAACAAGATGCGTCGTATACAGGTAAAGTTTGTCCCCTCTAATCAGTAATTTAAAATGTACATTATTGGTAAATGCAACACTACATTTTCAGAAGGTTTAGAGCAGTACACATCTGATACATCAATGTGATTTGATTTTTAAATATTGATCAGGATTGAGTGTAGATATCTTTATAGCAATTACAGCAACATACAAAGTAAACTATATTGTATACTTCCTTGAAAACCACTTATACATCTTGAGTTTATGACACCCACCGGGATCTCAGCGATCTCAGAGTCCTGCAAATACAAGATGAAATTATTAGCTTCTGTCACAACCATGAGACAATACTATGGTAAACAATAAGGTTTTTATTTTAGTGCAAAAAATCTTCAAAAATAGCAGATGTACAAGCTCACAGCACCAGCAAGTGACACACTGAGCTTGTATTTCTTTTATTTTGTAATAACCAAACCAAACATCTATGCTTTGCCCCTGGTTTTAAACTGTTATGGTTGTTTGTAGTTCAAATGTGCAGTATAGTGGTTTTCTATGTTGTGGTGGTATTAATTACAACAAAAAGGTATTTTAGCATTCTCAACCAGAATATGTTACATTATAGCTAGGGCCATAACTGTCATAAAGGCAGCACCAGGAATTTGGCATTACAACAGCATCTGCATGATTACTGGTACTCTGAACGAATAATAGATGTACAGTACATTGTCTATTCACGGAGGTGTGGTACATTTGTGGTAACCTACTTCACAAAACAATAATACAGTATGTTTTGGACGTATGTGAAAAGCCCAGTTCCAACACAAAGAATACATTTACATTTCCAGGTGACCATGCATTTTAGGGAAATCGTATTGTTTGATCTGTAGCATGTTACCGATTTCCAGCTTACCGATGCTGGTTTGCTGGAAGACATCACTGACTCGATGCTGACGGGTGGGATTCCATTCCAGTCCGACGCAAATTCATCCAACACCGACACATTCGAAATGAAATGAATCGCCGATTCTTACTAATACACGACGACTGCTGCTGTTACTTTTTACTACTGGAGCTAAATACTGGCCGTTTACAACAAGGTTGAAAACCACATACTGGCTGTCGCACAACAACAACAGAAAGGGAAAACCATAGTGGAAAACTTTTGTACTTCCTGGGGCAGTGAGGGGGTGGGGGGGGATGCCGCGCAATGCATCATGGGTAATGTAGTAAGGGAGTCACAGAGGAGAGCAGCAAAGCACACACAGAATATACTTTCTCTAGCGCCACCGTGTGACTTTTTTTTTACATATATTTTTTTTCACACATTTGGATGCCGTTGTACAACATTTAAAGGCATTTTGTAATGGCGAAGTACTCCTTTAATCTTCTAGTTGTGTAGACTTGGGCTAATTCACATGGTAAGTATTTTAACTCTTGAGAGTGTAAAAATGAAACCAAATGGACCCGCAAGGGTCCATTTGGTTTCATTTTTACGTTCTCAGGAGTTACATCTGGTTAACCAAATTTCCATCATTTAGCTAGGGACCACCTGGAACCCTCTCAAGGACCACTGGTGGTTCCCGGACCACCTGTTTTTAAATCCCTGATATAAAGCGATTTATATCGCTCAATGCAATTTTAATGGTTGCTTACAACTACATGTGTTCATACTAGCGTCTACTCAAAACTGCAGATTCACTCCCAATCTTCCACCACAGTCCAAAAATGTACCTCTTCAGACTCCATCTTCGCCCACAACACTTCCAGTAGTACTTAGTCATAGCCTCAACCTCCTACAGTAGTATGCAAAGGCTCAACTTTTGCAGCATTTTATGTCGCTGGATTAACGACTGTCTGCTAAATTGCCTACACTGTAAATTGTAACCGTTTGGTAGCAGGAGTTGCATGCTGACCCAAGGCTATGATTCTGAGGTGTATACGTGTGTGTGTGTGTGTGTGTGTGTGTGTGTGTGTGTGTGTGTGTGTGTGTGTGTGTGTGTGTGTGTGTGTGTGTGTGTGTGTGTGTGTGTGTGTGTGTGTGTGCGTGTGTGCGTGTGTGTGCTGTGATGCTATGGGTATTTTGTTTACATATGTGTTACTTGATGTTCCACTGTGCATCTTAAGCATCATATCTCAATATGTCCCACTCTTTCGGTCTTTCTAGGCTGTTGTTAGTGCATCAGTGTGGCTCACAGTGGCTTCAGAGCGAAGCCACATCAAACAGTGTTTGTGCCGACTGCGGAGCTGAGTGAGTCCCTTTCTCTCTGCCAAAGGAAAGTTCTGTTCTGGTGTCAGATGAAGCACAATCCCCACTGAGTGTAACAGCCCCCCCGCCCCTTTTCAGCACCCCTAACCCCCCATGCTGTCTGGCTGCCCTCCCAAAAGCCCTGAGAAGTGGTCCGGTGTTGCACTTTATACCAGACAGCAATGTCCACTGTACTTTCATGCTGTGATCAATGGAATGGACCAGAGCAGAATTAATTGATTAATGTATTAATCAATAATTTCATTCATACAGCTACAGTATCCCTCCAGATCAAAGGGAACTCTGCCAAACATATCCTTTGCTGTTTTGGCTCAACAGCCACTGTTACACGTCTGTAAAACAACTGCCCTTTCAAGACCTAAGTGCAGCATTTACTATGGTGAAAGAAATGCAAAATGCCACTCCTGAGCCTGAATACAGCATTTTGTGTTACATTTGCTTATAAAGCCGTTACACCATATCTCCACTAACTGATCTGTATATTATCTCTGTGATTTTCACCATGTTTGTCCAAAATTGATCTCCTCCGGGATTACAGCCCCAGCATTTCTAAAACTCTCTGCAAGTCACTGCACGCAAGCATGCACTTGGATCACTTGTATTACATACCTACCTATAGTACTTGCAGTACCCTCTCAGGTAGTGTATTGTAAATTCTGCTTAAATTGTAAACTGTAATATGTATGATTCATTACAGTGTTTTTACTTCATGTAAATTGCTCTGGATTAAGAGCATCTGCTAAATGCCTAACAAAATGCTTGCATGCATGTACAAAAGCATGCACACATGCACATCTACTTCTATACACTCATTGCACTTTACTGTGACTGTGCCATTGTTTTCTTGTGTCACACATGGCCAGTCTTATTTATGTATCACACAAAAAAGGTTCTGTGGTCTTTGGCATTTCATAAGGGCATACATACAATATACATTCATATTTATACCACCCTGTGTAATTTCCTCTAGTTAAACGAGGACAAGACAGAGGTATTCATGGTTGCACCTGAGGTGATTGTTCCCAAAGTGGTGAACCGTATTGGGCCCCTTATCTAACATATGCCCCAACATCAGACCTCTGCATGCGTCCAGTTTAATCAGTCCTTGCACCTTGACTGTCACATCACAGCCGTCACCTGTACTTGTTTTTTTTTTTTTTCCATGAGAAGTATTGCCAAACTCAGAACTAGAAATAGTTATACATGCTTTTATTTCATCAAGACTTGATTATTGCAACTCACTCTTCACCTGCCTAAATAAATCCAGCATGGACCGCCTCAAACTACTCAGGTTGGTGCAAACTGCAGGACAGATCATAGGAGTTAGACAACTCCCCTCTCTGCGGTCTATTCATGAGCAGACTACACTGAAACAGGCTCAAAAGATTGTCAATGATGCTACCCATGTTTTAAATGGAGAGTTCGTACTTCTACCATCTGGGAGAAGGTATAAAGAACCAAAGTGGAAATACATCAGGTTTAAAAGGTCATTTGTACCAGCGTCAACTAAAATGCTGAATGAGGCTTTGAAACAGTAACAAACACTTAAGACGACCCTGTACCATCCATTGTGTAATGTTGTGTCTGTGCTTGTCTCTGATGTGTCATGTATGGCTGTAGTAGGGGTGTAAGCCCAAGACAAATTTCCCTCGTGGACAATAAAGTTTAGTTTGACCTTGACCTTGAAAATGCAGCAACCAGACTACTAACCAGGTCCAGCAGACGGTGCCACATCACCCCAGTGTTGGCCTCCCTGCTCTGGCTTCCTATGAGTCTTAGGGTCCAGTTCAAAGTGCTAGTCCTGACCTCTAGACCGCTGCCCGGTCAGGCCCCTGGTTACCTCACTGACCTGGTTCCACGGTATGTGCCAAGTACCTTAGATGTGCTGGTTAAAGGGGAACTCCACCCATTTTGAACATTTAAATATGTCATTAACATCCCTTAGAGATGGTGTGTGGACATGATAAAAAAAAAGTTCCCACAACTCTGTATTTCCTAAAAATGGAGGTCTGAAAAAATCATTAACATGGTGAAATACATCTGATGACATCATCAAGATGTATTTACAAATACAAATAATATTTACAAATGGTTCACATTTCACAATTGTATCCTCTCTAGAAAACTTTGAAAACTTTGAAAATGGGTGGAATTCCCCTTTAAACAGAATTGTTGCGCACATCCATAAAGTGCTGGTGCTGAACTAAAAACAAGTGCTATGTAAAATAAAGAAAAAAGTCCGCACACAGTGTCTGCTCCTTTTACATAACCCTTAGATCTGCTGATCTACGTCTAATAGTTCCACCCTCTACTAAATTAAAAAACAAAGGTGACGGATCCTATCAGGCGGTCGCAGCTAAGCTTTGGAATGCACTCCCACTTTCTGTGAGACTCTCACCGTCAGTTGACATTTTTAAGAAAAGTCTTAAAACATTTATATTTGCACAAGCTTTTGTTGCTGCTAACTGATGGTTCGTGATTATATTTTCTCTAATGTTTGTATTTTTGTTTTATGTAGAGGAGTTCTTCTATTTAATCTCCTGTTTTTTTCTCCTTTTTTGTATGCATGTAAACACTTTGTGAGATCTGTGAAAGGTGCTATATAAATAAAATTTACTTACTTACGCTTCCATTAAGATGTGGTAACTAATGAGACAGTGTGTGGACATTATTTGGCCTGTGTGGTATTTTATAATGTATGAAAGATGACAGAAGTCTAATGAGGTGCATGTACAGTAATGAGGATGTAATTAACCAAATTGAAGAGCTGTTGGTGCTGTCAGTTTAATCACTGCTTGGTAGCCTAATCACTTTTTAAGCATGAAAACATACCATGGGCTATAGGCTGGCAATGGATCTGATATACAGTTGACCATTTGGAACATGAATTCTGTTTTTGGTAATCAAGCATATAACTGTATTGTTGATGTGAAATGACATATTCAGTGTCATTGACCGTGTGACCATTGGCGATCCTTGGCCAAAATTAAGCAAATAAAATCATAACCACGTTTAACGTTTATAATAAAGCAATCAGTTTGTAAATCCCTCAAGTTTTGAGCGAGTTATAGGTATTTTTGTTTGAGCTGCCATAGAGCAGTATACTGTATTGAAGTACCTTAGTAAGATCTAGCTTCTGTGGGTGAAACCCCCTGCTACTTTAGTTAGTATTAAATGTTTTTACTAATGTTTACTGTTGATTGCTCATTATGCTTATAAATTGTAGGCTACTGCTGTGTTTATTATATTTATTTATAAACTGTAATTATTTTTTTTACTAATATGACTATGACCATACTACTGTATGGGCTAGCGCCCCAGCCTGTGTCGTCCGTGAGGAAGACGCCCAAAAACCCTTGGTTAGTCCTTTAGGAGGGCCGTTTGTCCACCGCTCATGGAGTCTCTTCCATGTCCGGTGCTGGGAGTCTGGTGCAACGCACAGGTCCTGTGCCTCCTGGTGAGAGCAGGATTGGGCCTGGTGAGACGTAGGAGAGGCACGGACAGGTGTCAAACCACAGAGCCTAGTCCCTCCACGCATCAGAACCTCCCAGTTTTGGCGGAGTATTTCAGGGGCGGGGGATTGGACGGCCTTGGCCTTTCCCTTGTGGGACTGATCAGGGGTAGCTACTGGGACGTGAGTCGGGGCGTCATGAACCCCGGCTGGGTCACCTGAGTGAGGGGTATGATGTTCGAGAGACCCGAAACCCCAATGAGCTTAGGACACATCACTGAAGACACGTCCCAGGTTGCATCCATTCGATGTATTAAAAAACCGATCAACCTATTTATAGTGACTCATAGGAATAGACTATGTGACAACCAGGGAAAGACTTGGTGACCACCGGAGAGACGGGTGGCAGCCGGAATGTAGACGGCACCCGGGTTAGCAGTATGGGCTAGCGCCCCAGCCTGTGTCGTCCGTGAGGAAGACGCCCAAAAACCCTTGGTTAGTCCTTTAGGAGGGCCGTTTGTCCACCGCTCATGGAGTCTCTTCCATGTCCGGTGCTGGGAGTCTGGTGCAACGCACAGGTCCTGTGCCTCCTGGTGAGAGCAGGATTGGGCCTGGTGAGACGTAGGAGAGGCACGGACAGGTGTCAAACCACAGAGCCTAGTCCCTCCACGCATCAGAACCTCCCAGTTTTGGCGGAGTATTTCAGGGGCGGTGGATTGGACGGCCTTGGCCTTTCCCTTGTGGGACTGATCAGGGGTAGCTACTGGGACGTGAGTCGGGGCGTCATGAACCCCGGCTGGGTCACCTGAGTGAGGGGTATGATGTTCGAGAGACCCGAAACCCCAATGAGCTTAGGACACATCACTGAAGACACGTCCCAGGTTGCATCCATTCGATGTATTAAAAAACCAAAAACTAATGTTATGCATTTTAAAGTAATTAGGTAGAACACATCATAAACATAGGCTATACAGTAAGTAGGGAGTTGTTTGCGTGGGTGTGCTCTGGGGGGTCGCGAGGAAGCATGGCTGGGTTGTATTTTTTCACAGCCTACATGCATGAACGCAAGTCTACCTCATCACATTTCTCATGATGTCTATGGCTGTTTTAGCCCAAGTAGTGTTTTTGTCCCAAAGTAATGCTTGGAATGGATTCAGAACCATGAAAAAAATCTAGTTTGACATGTCACATACAGTATATGCTACATTTTTAATTATCGCCTTATATGGGGTGTTATTGGTAAATATTGTTTGGGCAATAATAAAAAATGTAAAGTGCTTTTTCATGTTCCACAGGGTTCATAGAACAGAAAAAACATGGCTTACAAAAATCTTCATGAAACGTACGTATAGATAAAACTAGATTCTGCTACATAACTAAACACACTATCAGGTGGCAGCTGAATTTATGAATATTATGAATTATTAATATGGTAGATTACTAAATAGTAGGCTAGCCTGGCCTGTTAGTATACAAAATTAATTCAGAACCCAGGACTTTATTTGCAGTAAGCTGTTATTTATTTTTATACTGGCCTGCTAGCATTATTTTTCAGCCTACAGAGCCGAAGGCAGGGACCAGCCCCCCTCCCCACAAACACATTCTATTTGAATGTTTTTTTCCCCAAAACATTCACATAGTTTATGTTGTAGTCTGATTTACAAAATGCTGTACCCTTTAAAACTGTATTCAGCCTATTATTAGTTGTTTTGTTGTATTTTCACACTTGCTTTGGCAATGTAAACGTAGGTCTATGTTTTAATGACAAAAAAAGTTCCTTTTGGTTGTAATGACTGGCACACGGGCCAATTACACTAGCAACACCACTCGTGTATCTGCTGCTCTACCCAGAGCCTTAGAAATAGACATTGCGACATTGAGGGGACAGAAAATAGTCTGGTCACGTGGTTCATGTACTCGCGCGAGCCCAGGCTCAAACTCAAATGCATTTAGAAACTTCAGTCTGTCACTATTAGCCGCCATTGGACTAGATCCATGAAGTGAACGGAGTTGGCGCAACTCTGTCTATTTCTAAGGCTCTGGCTCGATCGGCCGGCTGCCTCTGCCCACCTCACGTCAATCTAAGGTGACTGACTGGTAGCTACAACTTGACGTCTATCACTGAGCGACAGACAGGCAGTAGCCACGAAAACACAACAACAACGAAAAGAAGGCATGGCGAAACAGCTGAGCAAACGAACTGGAAGGATTCATTTACTCGTACCAGTCGGACAAAGCAGCACGTAAAAAATTAAAGACGGACAGCAGCATCAGAGGAGGAAGACACTGGAGCAGAGGAAAATAACGACACAGCAGCCACTAACAACACTTTAGGAGACGAAGGAAATGTTCACTGGCACTGAGAAGTTTGTGGAACTTTGCTTGTACCTTCCTGTGCTGCAGCTGCATCACCAGAAAGATCATTCTCCACTCAAGCTTAAACTTGGTTGAAGAGAACCGTGAGCCAAAGGAGGTTGACACGTGTTGCTCTGATGCATTCAGACAGTTGGACATACCAAGCAACACACCAGAACGCAAGGCTACGTTTGGTCCCGTGTAAATCCAGGTAAGATGTTTTTATTTCTTCTCGACGTCTCTTTTTCTGTCTCCCTCTCCCCCGGCCTCCCTCCCGCCTCTCTACTCTATTGCATATTATATTGTGTTCACAGAATATGGACTGTATGAACTGCTTATGTACATTGGCAGGACCTGCTGCATGTGTCTTGTATGGAAGTGCTTATGGAATGTTCATTGGCAGGACCTGCTGCATGTGTCTTGTATGGAAGTGCTTATGGAATGTTCATTGCCAGGACCTGCTGCATGTGTCTTGTATGGAAGTGCTTATGGAATGTTCATTGCCAGGACCTGCTGCATGTGTTTTGTATGGAAGTGCTTATGGAATGTTCATTGGCAGGACCTGCTGCATGTGTCTTGTATGGAAGTGCTTATGGAATGTACATTGGCAGGACCTGTTGCATGTGTCTTGCTGTCTTTCCGTAACGTTTCTTGTTGCCGCCGTGCCAAAAGAAGTTATCCTTTATAGAATGTAGTGGCGGGTTGTTTTGTATGCAAAATTACGGCTGTGGGTTGTCAACTGTAATTTCAAATTGAATAATTTACTGTAAAGTGGGTGACTGTAATTTGTCATCAGTCGTTTCACTTCAGTGTATGTGTCACATTTAATAGTTAAGTTGGGATAACTGTATGGTGGTTGCTGATGCTGCTGACCTGATGGTGAGCTTTTTTAAATTTTTACTTGTATGCTGCTGTGCAGACTGTGTGTGTGTGTGTGTGTGTGTGTGTGTGTGTGTGTGTGTGTGTGTGTGTGTGTGTGTGTGTGTGTGTGTGTGTGTGTGTGTGTGTGTGTGTGTGTGTGTGTGTGTGTGTGTGTGCGCGCGCGCGCGCGCGCGAATCCAGCCCCAGAGAGTTGGGAGATGAGAAGAAGGAAAATGCTATTGTTTCACTTTCCAAGAGCAACTAGTCTGAGTGAGAGCTGCATGCACACAGGCTGGCAGTCTCTGGCTGTCCTATTTGGCAGTAGGGCCTACAGCAGCCGCTATGATAAGTCATTTGACAAGAGGAGATATCCATTGCCTACATCGCATCAGTGCTAAACAGACCAGCGATGGAATGTGACAAAAGTGGAGAACTGGTTAATTCAGTCGACTGTGATGTATCATGGAGGGACTTGATGCTGTCGTAATGTCTGGCATTTTGCATTTGTTGAAGACATCAGATCTACAATCTTGCAATGTTGTGAGCTTAGATAGTTATTTTCAGCATGCAAGCATGGGGGATCTCATTTTTGTCTATTTTTTTTTATTTATTGATGAAATTGACAGTATGTAGTCATAGTTTCCATTTAGTTTTTCGTCAGTGAAAAAGAAAATGGACCAGTGTTTTGCCACAATATTAGTTTTGCTCAAAACAACAAGGAAAACATCTTATAAATGTTCACTTCAAGTCATCAGGTATCTTGAGGTACATCTGGGAGGCTATTATGATATTATTATGCTAGTGATATAGCCTACCTCATATCTTTACATATACAGGCCTTGTTTCTGCCCCAGCCCTCCCCACCTCCTAGCAACAGGTTACTATGAATGATACAGGATTACTGGGTATGTGTGCTTCAATTTGTGTGTGTGTGTGTGTGTGTGTGTGTGTGTGTGTGTGTGTGTGTGTGTGTGTGTGTGTGTGTGTGTGTGTGTGTGTGTGTTTGGTTTTGATATCCATCCCCTGTCACTGCAGGGTGGGTATAATAATGATGGTTTTATCCACCACTTCTGGTCACATCATTTTGAATTTTCTTGGAAATGGTAGTCTAGTTTGTTTCATATTTATCCCCCATAATTTCACAGTTGTGATGTACATTTACACAAAAATGTGTGTTGACCTTATCACATGTCTATATCTTGCACACCTTTTTAAATGTTTCTTAATATTATGCAAATTTGAAACGATCTACAAGCTCACAGCAACGTCTCACAGTGTGAGACATTAGGAGAGCTCACTTTTTGTTGTGCACGACTTAGGCAGCCAGATAGGAACCGTGAGATTCTCAGTCCCTCTGGGCTTTCCCGTGTATCAAAGTATCCTTAAGCAATACTCTGAACCCCCCGTTGTATCCAAAGTACAGGTTGGTGCTGCAGGGGCGGATTAACATTTCCCAATTGGGGGGCAGGAGAAAATGGTAGGGGGTGGCTTCATCACACCCATACCATTTTCAGTTACAGGACTTTTATTATATCAACAATAGCCTCGACACCCAGGCTTTCATTTTCGTTCGCCTTGCGCGAAAACGGAAAGCCTGGACTAACGCACGTTGGAAAGTGGCCTTCAAGTGGGAGTGAACCTTCCGGGGTGGGCGTCGCTCTAAATGATGTGACGTAGAACAGCAGTGGACGAGCGCGGGAGGGGCCGGTGATGACGACACGTTAGTGAGATCAAATCAGAGCGCAGCTCATCTGCCGTGTGGATGCCACGGCACCCCGCCCCCCCAAGGCCAAAATCATTGAGGGCTAGACCAGGCTATATCAACAATAACATCAGTTGTTGAAGTTGCAACAGACACGCAGCATGCATAAAGCTAAAGGTCTGACTTGGAGAGTTTTCTGTTTTCAAAGATGAAATGCTGTTGGTTTAGTGGTGCCACAAGTTAGTAGTTAGTTAGTAGCAGTAGTAGTGGTTCAAATCATTTTAAATATAAGCACACTAATTTGAAATATCTTGGATTGTTTTGCATGCCATTGTGGATGGTGGGCCCCCCCCCCCCATGCCCATGCCTAGATCCGCCCCTAGGTTGGTGCCTTGCATGGTTTCCTCTGCCTTGTGTGTATGAATGGGTGAATGTAATCTATGTAAAGCACTTTGGATTTGTGGTGTATTTCCTCTCATCTCAGGGTTCTGTGGACATTTCCCTAATTCCTTCATGTAGTCACCTTATTGAAATGAGTTGAGGGTCCATGCAGGCTTTAAATCCTTTGTTCCTTTTTATTGATTCACTTCAGTTAGTACATTACAAATATCAGCATTCACGATTTCTAGTACAGCAGATGGAGGCAGGAGCCTCCCCAGGTAACCTTCACTTTCAGTAGTAGTCAACACTCAACACTCAATGCTCATTACTCATTACTGCTTGCTCTATGCTCCTTACTTGTCTCAACTGTGTCCCTTCTCTTAAACCCCATCTATACATATATTCTCAAACATACAATGGGTGTGTCTTAGTTTACTCCTTGAAAGGTTCTGTGTGTGCTTGTGTCACTGTCAATCACCCAGGCTCCAGGTGGTCTGTCAGAGCAATCTACATGATCTCACAATAGCCCTGCAATGTATTGGCTGTGGTAAGCCGAAGCCTACTGACCTGTAGTCAGATTCTAAGATGACTCATGGAATCTGTTTTGGACATAGGCTACAATTAGACTCTGCTTGAACATCCAAATAGTTGAAGATCTATCTCTGCAATCAGCATGTCTGCTTGTGACATAATTCTGCAGGTGCCTTTTGAAATAGTCAGTTAGAATGGAATACTTGGAAGTGTTAACTCTCCAAAAACTCCTTCATTCCCCCCCTTCTGGGGAATACTCTACTATACATGTGCTTGCATGCATAACATGATAACCCACAGAGGTCAACCTGACCTTGTTAGAGACATGGAAACGAGGTCGTCCTTCCCCCGGTCATCCAGGGGTCTGGGGGAGGCTTCGAGGGGGCCCCTAACCCTTCACCTTCCTGGTGGGACGTCCACAAGGCCACGTTATAACCAACACTCCCAGGCTACCCTAACAGCTGTTCTGCCAGGCAGAGCACATGCACAGGTTTATCAGGTGGCAAGGGTTCAGCTCTGCAACTAGGTGTATTTTTTCCTCTTGTATTTTTAAAACAAGCATACAGTATCATTCATTTTAACCCAAAAAACGCCATTGCCGTAGAAATCTGCCAATTAAATTATACCAAACAATTTCTACACCAGATTACGCATTGTGTTCAAGAGCAGCCTTTCAATTTGTTCATTTCAGCCACCTGTATCTTAAGTGTTTTATGCGGCAACCCAAACCCTATACCCCAACCTGAACTACCAAACCCTTACCATAACTCCCTAACCAAACTCTTGCCCGAAATGTGAGTACTACGCGATGAGGAACCACCATTGCAGCACACCATGGAACCGTCACAGAAGGTCCAGATATGCTTGCGTCTTTGCTCGATATTCCATTTGTTACTCAACTAATAGCGAGTGGGTGACCCCTGATAGTCGCCTTGACCGCTGTTCTGTAGCATGTGTGTTGGTTTCCATTCAGACAGACAGACAGACAGACAGACAGAGCCCACATGAAAAGCGAGAGTGGGAGATATAATCGTTTCAGCAGCAGTTCATCTCCCTGTCTCTCTCTCTCTCCCCATTCGAGGAGTCTCTTTGATGTCAGCCTAATTCTCCTGAGTCATTACTGTATTATAACACATATAAGAGGACGCCCTCGTCTGTCGGCTGCATGTGATGTGCTGTAATCATGTATGTGGTCATACGTATGTTCATACAGTATGTTCATATGTATGTGTGTATATTGTAACAATATGTCTGAGCGCCCTGTGTTAGGCACACAGAAGGTTAGCAGCAGCAGTTGTGTGTGTGTGTGTGTGTGTGTGTGTGTGTGTGTGTGTGTGTGTGTGTGTGTGTGTGTGTGTGTGTGTGTGTGTGTGTGTGTGTGTGTGTGTGTGTGCCACTAGCTGCTACCTACGCTACTATCATTAACATGTACTGTATCTGATCCACTGCCATGTTTCTTTTTTTCTTTTTTTTTTTTTTAACTGTTGGAATTCATGATCATCTCAACCTACACCCACCCAGCTGGCCAGAGATGAGAAGCTTGAGTCACTATTTTCTGTATCTATGTGTGTACCGTCTGTCTGTCTGTCTGTCTGTCTGTCTGTCTGTCTGTCTGTCTGTCTGTCTGTCTGTCTGTCTGTCTGTCTGTCTGTCTGTCTGTCTGTCTGTCTGTCTGTCTGTCTGTCTGTCTGTCTGTCTGTCTGTCTTGCTGTCATGCATGTGACTTCAGATTAGTGTTCAACCGTACGTTGGTTTAGTCCTAGAAAAACTGTAAAAAGTGCCCTATATTCAGGGGTGGACTGACAGTCTGGCATACAGGGCATTTTCCCGGTGGGCCGACCCCCCCGGGGGCCGTTAATGTCGTGTTTTAATTAAAAAAAAAAAAAAAAAATCTGCACAAAACCGGCCCACGAATCAGTGCTGGCGGCCCTCTGTCCTCTTCAAATGAAACTGCCTATTGCAGGGTTTTTATAGTTAACTAAAACTAACTAACTAACTAACATTATAAGGGTCTTCAGAGGGCCGCTCTGAGACAAAATTGCCCGGTACGTTTTGAGCTCCCAGTCCACCCCTGTAAAAAGTGCCCTATATTCCAGCTTTTTTTCCTTCACATGAGAGGCAAAGATTTAAAGACACACGCAGACATGCCAAGTAAATATAATTGTGTTTGTGTCCTGTGTTCCCACTGTGACCTTGTGTGTGTGTTGTGTACTCACTGTAACTAAGTTTAATTAGGCCAGTGGCAGTGCTGTTATGTTATGTTCTGATGACTCAGCACTTTGTCTAACGTGAGCCTCTGGTTCACATGTCCAGCAGATACAGTAGTTACAGAGTCCAACCAATTAAACAAATCCCACTGGCTGCTGGCATTCTGTTCGACAAACGGAATATGTTTGACTAGAAAGAAAAGCAGGTGAACTTCCTCTGGAAACTGCACTTTGTTGAGGCAGTGGGTGCTCGGCTTTGAAAATAACTTGACTCTTAAACCAACTAAATTGGGAAAAAAAGATGTATAACACTGCATTTTCTCGTGTTTATTTGCGAATGTCGATCTGTTTTGGCAAACAGAACGGTAAAGGTTATTTATTGACTATTATGGATGGCTGGATTCTCGGTTGTTGCTTTGACGTGGTTATCTCTGGTGATCGTATGGCAGACTTTGCTGGAAGCGGTCTTTTGAAACGTCTCCACTGGGATCGGCGCTACTACCTCCCAAACATGTTAAGCAGGGAAAGAAACGTAGGACTGTGGGATTAGAAGTGGTTGTGTAACTTAGCTAAGTATACCCCTGGGCCTGGTCCTGCCAGTGGCTGTGTCAAACCAGTCCATTGCTCATGCTCTTATTTTTATGCTTACTTTATCCTCCTCTGCATGCTGTGTATAATATAGTCACACCGTGCTGTTAGCTAATTGGCCATGTGGTCGCATTGTGATTCCCAGTGGTCTGCATGCCGCCTACCTCATTTGTGGAAGCCAAAGTTTAGAAGATTTATTCTGTTTTGCCTAAAGTATATCGTAGCGTAGGGAGGGAGAGTGGAACTGTGTGCTTGAATCAATTCTCGCATATCTCCTCAGCTAACATGCTGTGTTCTTAACCAACGCCGTAGGACACATTGTAGAGCTATGTACAGTGAGTGTTTGGATAACTGGAGTGTAGACATCTCTCTGTCAGACGTAATTGTGTAATCGCAACATGGGAGTTAGTACAGCAGATTAGTGAAACGATTCTTCACTTTGGTATAGAAGCATGAAATTTGGCACAGATACTCTAATCTTTAGGAAAAAGGCGCATGCCACTCAAAATTCCAAGATGGCAAGATGCCAAAATCCAAAATTTCCCCACAAAAATGTGTTTTTTCCTTTATAACTCAAAATACCTTGATTGTAAGCCACACACACACACACACACACACACACACACACACACACACACACACACACACACACACACACACACACACACACACACACACACACACACACACACACGCCATGTTCCCTAAAGAGTAGACCTTGGAGAATATCTCTGCCAAATTTCATGCTTCTATACCAAAGTGTAGTATCGTCTTGAAAAAAAAGAGTTAATTTGCCTTGATAAGTGTACAGCATACGCTACAGAAGGAATACGCTTTCTTTTATCCTCATGGATGGTCTTGCTGTTCTGACGGTGTAATAGATTTATTTTTTATAGTGTGATGATAATATTCTGAACACTGGTTCAAGGTTACTTTCTTAGTTGGATGTTACTGTAGATGCCAGTCTGGGCTTAGACATTGATTAGCTGTGTTTTTAAAAGTAATACTGCTACTAATAGTAGTAATATAAAGTCTAGTTTATAAATGTATTAAATACACCTGCAGGAAGCAATAAGCAAACACGTTTGTGTCACTGAGCTAAACAACTGTGCATCCACGGGTCTTTAGAAAGCATTTACTGTTGGTATATAAACCCCTGCCAGGTTCACATTGTTTAGTGTTATACTCGAGGTCTGCTGGAACAATAGACCTTCTTAATTATGTGTGTGGAAGCTGGCAGCTCACTCACTCACCAAAAATGACAGCATGCCATCCATACTGATCTGTTTCTCCCAGTGTTCATTATGCAGTCCAGGACAATTTCTAGAACAAACTACACTTTCTTTCTTTCTTTCTTTCTTTCTTTCTTTCTTTCTTTCTTTCTTTCTTTCTTTCTTTCTTTCTTTCTTTCTTTCTTTCTTTCTTTCTTTCTTTCTTTCAATGCTATAGCCTATTAGTCATATTGACTGTACAATGTTGTCACTGCTGTAGTACTGTATGTACTATAAGTGCCTAGTGTGGCAGTACAACCTTGACAGAGTACACCAACCAAGACAGAGTACACCTGACTCTGTCTTGATGGACCTTTTGAAGTTGATGTAGTGAGTGTGCAGCACATTTAGAAACACATACCGTCAGTGCTTTGGACAATCTAATCAAACATTAATTAAATATTAATGACAAACCGACCGCAGAGTAATTCAAAGTTTTAAACTTGCTTATGGCATGAGTTCTGCATAAATGCTGGCTTTGAGCAATCACAGACATGACAACCAAAGTGCCCCCTTGCCTCGACTGGCCGCTGTATGAAATGCCACGGACACAGTTTCCCTTAGTATGCAGAGCGTCACGTTCAACTGCATGTCTTTGGCTGTAACGGAGATGATGTATATTGTTTCTAGCCTGGCCTTACAGTGGTTTGGGACATTGCAGGGAAGTTTGACGGAGAAGGATCTTAGCCATAGGTGTTAAACTCTGGCCCGTGGGCCAAATTTGGCCCGCTGTGTAATCTCCTTTGGCCCTTGAGGCAACATCAAATTAACATTAGAGCAGCCCACCGGTATTATACAGCTGTGGCACCGCTGTAACACTGCCTTCACTGCTAATACTACAAATCCCATAATGCTCTGCTGTTGTTTTGCCGTCTGCTCTGTAATATACAGCAGTGGTTTTCAACGTTTTTCATCCCAGGGCCCACCATTTATTCAGCAATTGAGCCACGGACCACCATTTGAGGATATTTTAGCCCCACAGAGCCCCCCAAACTAAAGACTTCCTTTGATTCTGTCCATGACCATTAATCTTCTAGTTGTGTAGATTAGGACTAATTCACATGATGAATATTTTAACTCTTGAGAGCGTAAAAAATAAAAAAATAAAAAACTTAGCTGTAGACCACCTGGAACCTAGCCCCACATCTTTGTTCAGTTTTAAATTTTGGCCCAATCTGTATTTGAGTTTGACACCCATGATCTTAGCCTTAACAGGCCTCAGCAGGGCTCTGTGCCGTGGGGAATAGTGGTGCATGTGCACGCACCCATATGGTCAAGGTCACTCATGTCGAAAGAAGAGCCCTATCCACGGAGAAAAGAGCCTCCAGCTATAAAAACAGATATGATCCCCATTTCAATATAACATATTGGTGTCATACCCTTGCCCAAGACTCATTCGCCATGAATCTCCCTTCATGTTAAGACACAGAGCGCTGCGGCTGCCCATGAATCATGTGTCTGCCCACCACAGTCAATCAGCACCACTATGCTGCTAATAGCTAATCAAGCCCTCCATGCTGCTATACTGGAGAGCAACGCATATACAGGCCAACAGGGGGTGCCAGGGGACACTCTGATGCCGTGGGCATTAGCACTTAATGCTCATCTAATGGTTAGATCATATGAGATTTGATTTAATAAAGAAAACAATCCACTCTGATCCGACCGACCGACCGACCGGTCACTGTGTATAATTAGTAGCTGTAGATGGCCATTAAGACAAGCTGGTTTCTGTCAGCTGTGTAAGCACCACATGGTCCGGCTGTTTGAAGATATAAATCTCTGAATGCTTTAATGAAATGAAGGATTAAAGTGTAGCCCAAGTACTTTTCACATAACTGTAAGTCTGAGCTCCTTGGTAACAACTAATGGCTCCTTAATAGGTATGTACACTTCCAGCATGAATGAATACAAAATACATTTAAAGTCTGTGTATGTGTGCACAGCTGGCAGGTTGCCTCCGACAATAGACTGGAGGTCTACTGCTGAAAAATAGAGGTCTACCGTACTTTCCGGACTATAAGCCACTACTTTTTTCTTGTGCTTTGGACCCTGCGGCTTATTCAGCGGTGCGGCCAATGTATGGATGTTTACGGCTAACAAACACTATAGTATAGGGCGTTCTAAGTCTAAATGCACGGTATGACACCAACTTTAAGCCGGCCCGAGCAGCAAATGTAGAGGGACAGGGCACAGGCAGTTCGCTAAGACAGACACTACTAAATGCATCATGGAAAGCAAACGAAGAAGTGCATATAACGCAGCTAAAGGCAGTCGAGCTGGTTGAAAAATAAGGAAATCTATCTGCTGCACGTAGCCTTGGGATCAATGAATCAATGGTTAGACGGCGGACCAACGCAAGGAACGCCAGCGCGGCGGAGACACCAGCTCCTCGGAACGACGGCGCGCGGTGGTGGTCCGCGCGGTGGTGGTCCGCGCGGTGGTGGTCCGCGCGCCGTCGTTCCGAGGAGCTGGCGCCACCAGCGCGCACACCACCAGGGCGAGGAACATGCTGAAAGCAACTTTTTATCAAGTCTGCCAGTGGATCCTTACTGCGTGGAAAAGTGTCAAAAAAAACCATCCACGAACGGGTTTAGAAAGGCTGGCGGCAGCAGCAGCCGCGCAAGGAGGAGGAGGAGGAGGAGGAGGAGGAGGAGGAGGAGGAGGAGGGGGGGGGGGGGGGGTCGGTGGAGGCGGCAATAAAGACGCCTCGTCGAGCGTCTTAAACATTGAGAGGATTCCTGGTGGTCCCCAGCTAAATGGTGGACAGTTGGTTAACCAGATGTACGGTAGGCTACCTTTTTTCATGAACCAAATGGACCCGCAAGCGCTCATTTGGTTTCATGAAGTGATCGGAGTTGCGCATCTCCGGCTTCACTCTATGGTCAGTACAGGCCTGGATGTAATATTTCTCAATCGGGGGGAGGGCAGCCGAAAATGGCAGTTGGTTTAGTGGTGAAAGAATTGTAGTTAGTCCATGTTTAACTACCGCTATAAGCATTTGATTTGAAATATCTTTGAAGTTTTCATTGTTTGCATTCCGTCATGTTTGGTGGGGCAGTCAGGGCGTCTAGAGGGCATCCCCCCCCCCCCCCCATGTCTATGCCTAGATCCGTCCTTGGTCTATGGCTCTAGCGTTAATTACATACAGCACGTGCAGTTCTGTAGTCGTTTAAATAATAAAAAGGATGCTTCTCAAACAGCATTGTTTGAGAATTGCCGACAATCTCATCTGTGCAAGAACCCTTACATATGGTAATTAAGCATTAAAACACCCGCGGCTAATAGGCCAGTGCGTCTTGTATATGTACGCAATTGATTTTTTCGCTAAATTTGGCCGGTGCGGCCTATATTCAGGTGCGCTTTATAACCCGGAAAGTACGGTACTACTGGTCCATGGCTAAAACGCAGAATAAATAGTGGGCCCTGGTATGAGAATGGTTGAAAACCACTGCTCTAGCGCATTCTAGAGCATTTTGGAAGTGGCACTAGTGCATTTGGGATTTTGACAGTTGGCAACACTGTACAATGCATAATTGACATGATAAGCCAGAGAGGACAACATAACCCTGTTAGAGAGGTAGAAATGAGGCCGTCCTTCTGTGTGGTCATCCTGAGGAGGCTTCAGGGGGTCCCTCACCACCACCACCACCACCACCACTACCCTCCTTTCACCTTCCTGGTGGGACGCCCACAAGGTCACGTTATAATGAACACTCCCATCCTACCCCAACAGCTGTTTGCCAGGCAGAGCACATGCAGGCCGACGGCATGGAACAACACACACAGACATTTCTGCCTGTGCATGTTGGCTGTTTCAGTAAAATTGTGCATTTATTTACTGGCTTTGAGCGATCACAGACACGACAACCAAAGTGCCCCCTCGCCTCGATTGGCCCGTATATGAAACGCTTCCCGAGGACATGGTTTCCCTTAGTATGCAGAGCGTTGTGTCCACATATATCTCGTTGGTCCTTGGTTGTAACAGGGATGATGTATATTGTTTCTGGTCTGCCCTTACAGCGTTTTGGGACATTGCAGGGAAGTTTGACGGAGAAGGATCTCGGTCTTTAGAAGCCTCAGCAGGGCTCTGTGCCGTGGGGGAATAGTGGTGCATGTGCACGCACCCATGTCAAGGTCACTCATGTGAAACAGCCCTATCCACGGAGAAAAGAGCCTCCAGCTATAAAAACAGATATGACATTCAACTTAACGTATTGGTGTCATGCCCTTGCCCAAGACTCATGCGGCATGAATATCTCCCTTCATGTTAAAACACAGAGCGCTGCCGCTGCCCATGGGGCCCATTTACTTTACATTTGTCCATTTAGTCAAAAATACAGTGTCATTTAAAACAGGAGCATTTCCTCTCTCTCTCTCTCTCTCTCTCTCTCTCCTCGTATACGACTGAGAGACACAAATGGTAAATGGTGCATTTATATAGCGCCTTTATCCAAGGCGCTTTACATAGCTTGTGCATCACATTCACCCATTCACACACACTCATACACTGATGACAGTGGAAACCAGGGGTTCAGTGTCTTGCTCAAGGACACTTCGGTAGTAACTCTGCGGGAGACCGGGTTCAAACCGGCAACCTTGCGGTTACCATGCGGTGACTCTACCCCTGAGCCACTGCCTGAGCCACTGCCGCCAAAAGGAAAAGAAAGGGGTCATTGGCATAGATGTGAAGAATTTAATCCAAGTACTGCCACGCTTAGGGACTGTACGTTATTTACCGGGGGGGGGGGGCTGGTGCGCTGGAAGTCCCGTAAAAAAAAAAAAATCATGCCCCCCCCCCCCACCTCAATTTTTTCCCCATGGCCCTCCCCCCACTTCAATGTTGTTTTCCCATGGCCCCCCCCCCCTTACAGGTAACTATCAGCATTGATTTCCCAATAGTTGTCATGTTTTACACGTGTCTAAAAGAGCTTTTATTTATTCGCGCTGGCCTCTTTGAAAACTATAGCCCCGTTGTGCGATCTCTCAGCTTCGATGGCAATGAAAATACTATCCAGCACGTTCGGTTTCTGACCCCCCAATGTCGCAACTCTACTAGATGGCATGATTCTACCCAGCGCAGCCTGGGTGGAGTAGCTATGTAAGCCTGGAGTATAGACAGAGCAATACAGACACCGTTCACTTCATGGAGCAAAGGGGGACAAACAAACAACTCGTTTTAGGCTACTCACCACAGCTCGACGTGCTGCTTTATAATCCATGCATCCGCCCGTATCGGGCTTTAGAAAACGGCTCTGCTGTCATTATTTATCAAACCGAACGCAGTCCTTGGTAAAAAGGCAAAGTTTTCTTTTCCCTACGTGTGTTGTAAACAAAGCGGTGGACGCCATGACAGGATCTCGCTTAACTGCATGGAGGGAGGAGGAGGGTCCATGCTGCAGATGGACCCTCGCACACGGAAGCGGCAGTCCACCCGGAGTCACGACATTGAGGAGTCAGAAACTGAGCGCTTGAGCGCTGTTCAAATGGCCTGAATAGGGACAAACTGCAGTTGAAGTCAATGTAGAAGAATCGCCATTAGCTAGCTCTATGAGTAAACGTAACTCAGTCTATACTCTAAAGCTCCGTCTTCTTTTTTCCCCATGGCCCTCCCCCCCAACTCATTTTTTTTCATCATGGCCTTCCCCCCCACCTCTTTTTTTTTCATCATGGCCCCCCCCCCCCTACGCACCAGCCCCCCCCCCCCCGGTAAATAACGTACAGTCCCTTAGGACCCAGGAGCCACCCGCATTCTGCTGAGCCATGTGTTACACCATCAAAATCAAGCTGCATAAAACATCCCGTTTCAAAG
This sequence comes from Benthosema pterotum, assembly GCA_039105355.1. NCBI lineage: Eukaryota > Metazoa > Chordata > Actinopteri > Myctophiformes > Myctophidae > Benthosema > Benthosema pterotum. The sequence goes on from CM076973.1 coordinate 48,516,414, forward strand.
CCATCTTGGACACTAAGATGCTAATAATGCTCGCGAGCTAAGGAGCTTTTCCAGATGTTCACGTAGCTTCATTTTGGTGGTGCATGTCAATGTTTGTAAGAAAAAAAGGGCCTTTGCTCAAGACACACACAGATTAGACACAGTTATTTAACATTGAGAGTGTAATTTAAATGGACCCGCTCGCTCACCCAAGACATCTCGGTTCGCCCCGTTCACGCCTTGCACAATTGTAAATTGTCATCATGAAAAAGAAAATCCCATTTCACATTTATGTAAAACAATGAATCGGTGGTCCCAGACAGCAGCCTTGTTACCATGGACAACACAGCCAAAAATCTGTTGTTGTATATGTTGTTGTATATGTTGTAGCTTCTGGGCTCATTCACAACTCATCAGTTGTTTTATACAAAACTTTCTAATGGCTGCACCACGGCATAGGAATGATTTGTGTCTTCATCTTCAGTCAAGTCTAGAGGGATACTATCAGTACAAACCGTGTTTTGTTTATCCGATAATCACCGCTTTGCATGAGGAGATTGCTCTTCTCCTCAGCAACATAACATACTCTAGAGATCACTGCTCAATTCGATACACACCCATGAATCCACAATTACACCATCATGGCCTGATGATGATGATGACGACACTGGCAAGAATCATTGCTTTAGTGCAGTGGTTTTTCAGCCTTTTTGACTCCAGGGACCACCATTTATTCAGCATTTGAGCCACGGACCACCATTTGATGACATTTTAGCCCCAAAGACCTAAAACTAAAGAATTCTTTTGGTTTTGTTCACAATTCCAGGCTGGATTTTCCAAACAAAACTGTGTAGACTTCTTAATTATATAGTGCTAATTCAGATGATGAATATTTGAGAGTGTGAAAATGAAACCAAATGGACCCGCAAGGGTCCATTTGGTTTCATTTTTACATTCTCAAGAGTTACATCTGGTTAACCAACTTTCCATCATTTAGCCTGGGTACCACCTGCAACCCTCTCAAGGACCACTGGTGGTCCCCGGACCACTGGTTGAAAACCCCTGCTTTAGTGGATGTGTCAGGAACATATTTATATCCCTGTCTGAATGGGTCAACTGTGTGTGTGTGTGTGTGTGTGTGTGTGTGTGTGTGTGTGTGTGTGTGTGTGTGTGTGTGTGTGTGTGTGTGTGTGCGCGTGTGCGTGTGCGTGTGCATGTGCATGTGAGCGCATTCTGGAGGTTCTTTTCTCATCTGCAAAGAAGTTAGAATCTGGACCGGAACCTTTCATACCATACGGTTCTCTTTCAGCTTGACAGCACAGTTAGGGCAACTCCATTTTACACACACACACACACACACACACACACACACACACACACACACACACACACACACACACACACACACACACACCGTTCAGCCGTTGCTGATACATAATGGAATGTGCATGCTGAGATTTTTTTTTCTTTCTTGTAAACATTACGTCCCCCAGCATTTTGCGGACAATGTCCCAACCTGTCCTCATCCATTCTTTTCTAATGCCCCCACCACTGTGCACCCATTTATTCTCTATAGTGGGGAAGAGGGGGAGGGTCAGTAGGAATTAGCATCATGGAGGGTAATGGAAGCAGTAATAGTGGAGTGATTCCAGTCCACTCTGGAGACCGCTGGTCATTGTGGATGGTTCATGCTGTTGGAACGACATGGTGGAGGGGTACCCACCAGACGATTATATTTTTCGGTTTTGGGTAAATTTTACCCATGTTTAGTGATAGGGTGATAGAAAAAAGTCCTGTTTATTCAAAATGGAATTTATTTATGTTTTCTTCGCTGGACCAATCTCATAGGTCCTAGGAATCACAGGTCACAGTTGGGGCGAAATCAATCAATTTCGCCCCAACTCACCAGCCAAAAGGCACTAGATTTTCTGCTAGGAGCTTTTCACTAATTTTGACGCTAGGGGGGGTCTGAAAAAAATATAGCAACATGATGATTAACAGTAAGTGTGAATATTGTTATGGGGAGTCATACTTTGCTATAATTTGTAGTCTATGTAATTTGTAGTCTGTAGATTATTTCAACCTGTATTAATATATAGTGCGGCACGTACAACTAGATCAGCACTCGGTAGAATGCAAACTTGCATTCTAGCCTACTCGTGCGTTGCACACAAGTAGGCCATGGCTTTGTGCATGAGTGGAGCGAGCTAATACTTATGGCATTAGTTATACAGGCCTCTTACTTACATCACCATTACGTCATCACATAAACCGTTTCACGAGGGACCACCAACCCCCAACCATCGACCGTGCATCAATAATATCGGTGCATCAATAATATCAGTGCACCGATAATATCGGTGCAAGGTGCGCAAGTTAAAATATTATTTTAACTTGCGCCCACTCCACTCCATGTGTCATGGTGGTGATGTGATATTGATGGTGTCATTCTTGCCCAAAAATGGAGGGACAGCAGTCTGCATGCGCACATCGGCGTAGCCAAATATGCATGGCAACCGGTTGTGTTGTGAGTGAAGTCAGATCAGTGCTCTGCTCTTTATATGTATTTAAAAACAGGATTTTTAATTGCCAGAGACTAGAAGTTTAAAGTGATTTTGGTCAGTGTAAAGCAGATAGGAAACATACAGATTCTCTATGAAAGGATAAATAAAAGGAGACAGAAGAGAGGATAATAATTAGACAGTAAGAAACAATTGTTCATTCCCCAACAGCCACCACAATCCATAAACAGACGATGAACAACCACTCCAGGAAGGAGTCTCGACCTTCCCAGGCTAACATCCACCGCTCTGCTTGTACGTGCAAATCGAGCCACGGCGACCTCCCCTGCCAAACGTCCAGAAAGGGTCCAGTCACCTTAGCCTTGTAACTAGCCCGGAACAAGGAGACACAGACAAACAGAGATTATACAGTCATCAACGCTTTACTGAGACGTTGACTCCACCAGAAGTGAAGACACATCAGCCGACTGATGCAGGACTGAAAACTCACATCTGTAAGGAGTGTGGTAGAAGATTCAATCGGTCAAGCAGTCTGAATGCCCACCAACGCGTCCACACTGGGGAAAAACCCTTCAGTTGTCAACAGTGTGAACGGAGCTTCAGTCATAGGAGCAATCTAATGAAACATCTCTTCATCCACAGTGGAGTAAAACCCTTCCGGTGTCAACAGTGTGGCAAGAACTTCATTCAGAAATGTGATCTGGAGAGACATTGGCGCGTCCACACAAGTCAAAAACCCTTCTGTTGTCCCCAGTGTCACAAGAGTTTTAAACAGTCGGTGCACCTGAGGACACACCTTCGTATCCACACAGGAGAGAGGCCGTTCATCTGTAAATGGTGTGGCAAGTGTTTTATTGAGGTGGGGAAGCTCAGGAGACACCAGCAGCGAGATTCCTGCAAGTCGACAGTGACAGTCCGTCAGTGAAGGTGAAAGTTGTGTCGATGCGTCACTTAAGGGGGCATGATCAGAAATTACTACATTTTTGAGATTGCATCATAGGTCACCTAGACTGTCCTAACCTGAATTGATTTTGGCCTGGGGGGGTAGGTAGATGAGCTGATCTGATTTGATCTCACCAACGTGTTGTCATCCCCAAGTCTACAGATTTTAATGCCTGTTGTTTGTCTGCGGTCTACCGTCCCTTAAAGTAATTCAATTGGCTGGTTTAGGTGATGTAATTAAGAAGTCTTTAGTGTCGTTGCTTGTATTATCTCATGGAGGTTCCACGCACACAATGTGCAAGCTGGCACTCTACTGAGCAAAGTTATATTTTTATTTTCCAAGTCTGTCATAAGGTATGACACTAAATCAGTGAGTGTGACGTTCCAAATAGTGAAAAATTACATGGATTTCTAAACTGTGTTTTAAGTTCAAGAGAAAGCATTTCTGCTCAAAGCTGCCTTAATCCAGTATGACATGGCATTTGCGTTTCTTTCCGCCGCGTAGTAAATGTTGCATTTCTGCTCTGGGGCAATTGTTTTACAGACGGATAAAAGGGGCAGGGGCTAAAGCCCTCCTTGATGTCTACTTGTGCACGTGCACAAAAAGTGCAATAAAACTGTAGCATGGCATGGCTTGCACGAGGTGTCTATGGAGAGCTCTGTGTTATGTGCAGGGCTTTTCACTTTCAATGTCTCCCCATTAGATCAATGGGCTAAATGGTATCAATTCCGGCTCCTTGTCAATTCAATTAAGCAGGAGTGAGGGGGGGGGGGGGGGGGGGGGCAAGAGAAAATGGTATGGGTGCGGCTTCATCATGGCGATCCCATACCATTTTCGGTTACAGGACTTTTATTAGGCAAGTAAAGCATCAATAATAACATCAGTTGTTGTTAAAGTTGCAACAGACACGCAGCATGCATAAAGCTAAAGGTCTGACTCAGAGAGTTTTCTGTTTTCAATGATGAAATGCTGTTGGTTTACTGGTGACACAGCTGTAGTTACTTAGTAGCAGTAGTAGTGTTTCAAATCATTTTAATATAAGCACTTTAATTTGAAATATCTTGGGTTGCTTTGCATTGTATCGTGTTCGGTGGGGAATTGCCCCCCTCATGCCCATGTCTAGATCCGCCCCTGATGTGTGCCCTTAGACTTGTTCTTGTTTAAGTGGCGGGTTGACCAATCAGCGGCATGCTCTGATTTGTTCAGTTGTCTGTCAGTGACCTCGCAGGCCACTCGTTGTCCATGTCCGTTCTTTCAGGAAGCCTAACGCTGGCAATGGCATGTAAACAACACAGGGTGCTGGAACTAAATGCGGAAGCGCGCCGCGGATTGATATGAGCACAGCTTGATTATGCAGAGGTCCGTTACAGGGTGGAGCGGTCCGTTATAGTGACATACGTGACCACTCACGTGAAGCTTTTTATAGCTAATGTCATGAATATCACCTCGCTGAGTGGTCTGCTCATGGAACAGTAGGCCATGGCCTATTTGGCAATGTACAGCGTGCTGATTTAGTTTTGTAAAATTTTCTGTGTTTGCTTTTCTTGTCCAACAACATCAGACCAAGTGGGTGTTCAAGTGGTCTGTGGCTCAAGTGCTGAATAAATAGTGGTCCCCTGGTGTCTTAATTGGTTGAAAACAAGCTGGTCCAGCCCTGCGTGGTTGAACTGCTTATCTCTCCATCTTCCACTGAGAGCAGCTAGCCAGCGTTAGGCTGTAAATAAGAGTCAGCCTCTCTCCAGTGGCACACGAGGCTCTACTTATTCATTCTGGCCTGTTAATGCACTTATGCAGAACACCACACTGGCTAGATAAGCAGCCCAGCTCACTGTAGCTCATGCAGACCCCTCTGGGGGATTGCATGCATGTGTGATGTACGTGCACCTCGGAAAATGTTGAAGAATGGAGGAAATGGGAAAAGAAATGAACTGGAAATGGAAACAAACAAAAATATGTAAATATTACCTTTACTACAATTTTCAACTGCCTGTTAATTTCATCCTGGAGCCAGTCCTGGCTTTCAAGCTCGAACAACAAACACACATACAGTAGCAGTGGTCCGGGGACAACCATGGTCCTCTACAGGGGTCTCCAGATGGTCCCCATATGGTAAATGATGGATAGTTTGGCAACCAAATGGACCCATTCTGTTAAACATGGGTCCCAACATGGGTCTGTCGCACGATTCACGATTTTGCCTAAAAATAAACCCCCATTTCTTTTTTCTCTGATCTCTGAAGAAACATATATTGTGTACAACTGAAAAACATCTTTTCTCATTTATATAACCAATTGGACATGAACTGGACTGGCAGCTCTATTAATACACACAGCACAACGAGGCGTAGCCTATATGAACTTGGCAGTGATGACTATTGATTATTATCTTTACCACATCACCACACAGCGTACAGTATAATGCCACACTATAAACTGATGCGGCTATATGGATCTGTGCATGATGATTGCATTGGATTTCAGTATCTTATGGAGATGGACTTGAGCAACCCAGGTGTCCATGTTTTATCTTTATAAAGACATGCCTGACATTGTCTTTGATATAACCCTGACACTGAATTTCTGGCAGCTAAAAAGTACCATGATCAGTGGGCTCCTGAACTGCCCACAGCAGTTCAGAACACACACCTATTAGACTCAGTCTGAGTAGAAAAAATCACACCCATGTGAAGTGAAGTGGTGCTCTCTGGTGGATCCCGAGGTTGCGAAGGCATAGAAGCGCACTCAGGTGTGTGGAGCTGGTCTGCATCTGATCAGTTATGAAATGACACCATGTGCGTAGGTATGTAGGGCTCCGTGGAACATGTAGACCCCAGAAATATAATTATTAAATATCTACATATGAATGCATTTTAGGGGGATTTTTTCATCTGTCTTTGTCGTCTGTATTAAAACCTAGCTCTGTGTGATTAACATGAGGGCGAGCTAAGAAAAACCCAGAGTGTAATTTCTAGACAGCTCCCAGAGTTGGATTGCAGTCAGAAGCAGTTTGGACACCTGTGATTAACTCTGCCGGGGAAGTTCATATTTTCTTCTTCTCCATTTGGCAATCAGACACAGCAGTATATAATGGGACTGACTGACTCATCTGGGGGCCAAGCTGCAAACAAACAATAGAAAACACTGGTTTTATACTACTGATGACCGTTGCTGAACACTAACTACTGCACCAATCGCACCCCAAAGCTGGCATCAACCTTTTCATCATGTTGTTTTGTATTGTATTACCATCAGTGAAAAGCCATACAAGGTGAAAGGCAGAGTAATCTTATCTACAGAGAAAGTAACACACCAAAGAGAACAGAAAAATATTGTAGCTTTTGATTTCTAATGCATTGCATCAGAGCATGACCTGCAACTATTTTCTTTTTCTGGTACTATTGGATAGAAGCAGTGGATTTTTTTTTTAGAAATTACTGTGTGGTGTATGCTTCTGAAGTTGGAAGTCATAAGAAATAGAGATGGAATTAAATTGGGTACATACTGTACACACCAAATTCATACATATCACACAACTACTGTTGTCATCATGATAATCATCTACAACATGTGCTCATCCACATTGTGAACTGTCCATTCATTGTCAATGACATACTGTATAATGTTTGTGTTAGATGAAACTTTATGGCTGAATATGGGAGGGGTTAGCACTGCCTCAAAAAATAAAATGCTGAATAATAATAATTCAGTTGTATAGAAAGAAGATGAGACACGTGGAATAGCGAGATGGATCCACTGCCTCGAGTATTGAACAGATTATGTTTAATGCCGTGAATTGATATTCCCCGGGTAGGGTATAGTCACCCCCAGACCCACATCATAGTGCAGAGATGAGCCATGTGTTGTCATCCTGTGTGTGTAATGAATGCATCTGTCAACTCAGCTCTCTGAGGCTCTGACTGACTGACTGTTGATTCCAGGATTCCATTTAAGATGCTGGATATAATTTACATATCTGCCAGTTAAGTTTGCAGCTGTTTTCTTATTGTATTATATTCTCATGTTTGGGAGGAACATCTGCCTAGTTTGTCAGCTGTGACTTAGTTTTTCTTATGGAGTCTTGGAAACTGTTCACACTTACCGTCCACTTCCACTTACAAGCTGATTATTGCATTCGTATTCCAGATTATGCAGCTACATTTACTGCCAATCATTGCAGGTGTGGCAGGGAATTTTGTATCAAGTCATGTCCGGTTTCACAGTGCACTGTTATCCGGGTGGCAGTGGGTCAGTAGTAAAGTGAGCAGTGACCAGTTTTCAGATCACAGGGTTTGAAACACATGTTGCAATGTGTTATATAGTTTAGATTTTAGCAGTGAGCCCAGTGTCTCTGCTGTCATCGACTACTTCCTGGACTACACGTTGTCTCAGTAAGACCACAAGGAGGAGCAGTGCACCAAAGCATTAGTCCAGAGACATCAGAGAGGACTCAGTGCTAAAATATCTAAAGCAGGGGTTTTCAACAGGTGGTCCGGGGACCACCAGTGGTCCCTGAGAGGGTTCCAGGTGGTCCCCAGCTAAGTTGGTTAACCAGATGTAACTCTCGAGAATGTAAAAATGAAACCAAATGGACCCTTGCGGGTCCATTTGGTTTCATTTTTACACTCTCAAGAGTTAAAATATTCATCATGTGAATTAGCCCAAGTCTACACAACTAGAGAATGTAGAAGATTAGGTCATTTTGATCTGTATATTTGGCTGTTTGTTTGTTTCCCAAATCCAGCCTGGTATTGTGGACAAAAGCAAAATAAATCTTTAGTTTTGGGGTCTGGGGCGCTCAAATGTCCTCAAATGGTGGTCCGTGGCTGAAATGATGAATAAATAGTGGGCCCTAGCATCAAAAAGGTTGAAAACCACTGATCTAAAGCCACATGTTACACGAAGAGCTTCAAATTACCCCTCGGTGCACAAACTCTTCATCTCAGAGAGGAAAGAAGAAGGTTGTGTCAGTTCAAAATGTGCATTAATATCCATCTCGCATCAGCTCCAAACTGTTGCATGCAATATGTAGGAGCTGCTCTTGGCGGCACATGATATCATGGACATAAATAAATGCTTCATGCATTTTACAGAATGTTAAAATGGATTCTTGAAGAAAAAAAAATAGATTATAGATTGAAACAACCACACACTGAATATCAGTTCCGTGTGTGGAGTTTCACTGAGGAATGAGAAAAACTGTTTGCTGCCTTTATAAATATGCAGACAAGCGATTGTTTTTATTGATTTATTCATTTAATTCTTCATCGTAAATAGCACAAATGTGTTTTATTATTATGAATATGGTAATGGTGCGCCTTTCATTATTACGCTCAGCACCAAAAGTTTGAAGACTTAAGTTTGGTCCATTAATTACTTTTTCACTTTAGTGGGGTTGTTAATTTTATTGATTATAGTCATCTTTACAATGAGGCACAGCTTGTAAGGAACAAGCAGTTGCACTCTCGCAAAGTAATACGGTTAAAAAAATCAACACCATTGAGGACTCTATGGTGAAAAACAAGGGTTTTATCTCTGGCGCCTGTCAACCAATTTCGCCCCAACTCACCAGCATAAAGCACTAGATTTTCCGCCAGGAGTTTTTCACAAATTTTGGTGCTAGGGGGGCTCTGAAAAAAAGGTAAATATAGTGACAAATCCGCCAAGTTGGCAACACTGGGAACTGCACTCCCTGTGTGTGTGCATGAGAGAGGGGGAGAGGGAGGAGGAGGGATGGATGGATGGATGGATGGATGGATGGATGGATGGATGGATGGATGGATGGATGGATGGATGGATGGATGGTGTCTCAATAAAAAACACACCCTCCGAGTCTATCTTTGTAGCAGTTCCCGACATCAGACAGATTGTCTAAATCCCACAAGGCCAACCTCCCCCAACCCCCCCATTAAAAGACAAACTTAGAAAACAAATGCTAATCTCTTCATCTTTGAAGATCACACGGCGCTGCCCGCCTCAGCTCCAAGCTGCACAGATTCTCATCTGTCAAGCTTTGTTATGTGTGTTGCATCATGTTAATTATTTCACCATGCCGATGGGAGATTCCCTGGCTGTTATCTCATCTGCATCATGGCAGTATCAGGTGTGATGTATGTGATGCGTGCATCGTCTTCATTATTTCACGACAGCTTTCTGTGAATGCTACCTGCGTATCAGGCGTGATAGTCGCGATCATGTATGAGTCGTCACTAAAAATACTGAACATTGACCGTTTTAATTAAAGGAACACTTTGTAACTTGTCAACCCATCTCCATATAATTGCTCCTCCGCACTAATGGTCAAGACAAACTAGTCGGTGTCTCCTATAGGAGGGCTGTGGGTAGGGGTGGGACGATTCACTTACCTCACAATACGATACAATATTGATATTTAGGGTTCTGCATCGATTTATATTGTGATTCTTAGTTATGCTGCGATTCGATTTGATGTATCGATAGATCACATTTTTTTTCCAGACAAATGACTGTGCTTTTATTATACTAGAACAAGGAGGATTCCACCCATTTTCAAGATTTTTTTCTGAGTGCGTACAAATGGAACCAAATGGACCCTGACGGGTCCATTTGGTTCCATTTGTACACCCTCAGAAAATAGGTTCTAAAAGAAAAAGCATTAACAAACACAGCAAAAACACAACTTGATGATGTCATCTTCAAGTAAAATACAGTACAGTAAAATGTTGAAAAAGAACGGAAAACAATATAAATAACAAAAAGTTCAATCATACACATCAATGCCACATCAGTCAGTCTTTCTGACATGAAGGCATTAATGAAGAGGCCTACATAAATATCATAAATATCGATTTTGAACCTGGCGATATCGATACTGAGATCATGGCATTAAGAATTGCGATATATTGGCATTGATTTTTTTCGGCCATCCCCTGCTGTGGGCAGTTCAGAAACCCACCTGTCCACCAGTGACGACATCGGTGTGGAATCGAAACCGCAGGGCTTTCTTGAGAAGTTGCAATGTGAAAATGTCAACCATCATAGCAACATGTATACAAGGTTTCCTTTTGTGTCTGTGTCTGAAATCTGAAAGATTGATGGATCTTGCGAGTCACAAACACACAGGCACGCAGGCACGCACGCACACACACGCACGCACGCACGCACGCACACTCACACACACACACACACATACAGTGTGGCACTGAAATGCTGATGGAGCTCGGGGGGATAAGTCAACAGTGTGTGTCATTGCTCCACTCAAATCCACTCTGTTTGAAGCCGTTCTGTTGTGCATGGACTGATGAACAACATCAGTGGTGTAAACTAAAGCCACTACATTACTTTCTACATTTACTTCAAGCACCATTTTCAGCCCATAACTTCAGATAATTGGCCCTGCACCGATGTTCATGAAATAAAATAGCTCCACTGTTTCCTACAGCAGGGCAAGCTGGTGTTGAAGGCCGGCACGGTGTCTGTGTGGCATGTTTTGGGGGTCTGTGTCATCAGACGGTGGTCCGTGGCTCAAATGCTGAATAAATAGTGAGCCCTGGTATGAAAAAGATTGAAAACCACTGGTCTAAAATAGGAGAACAGCGCATAGCTGGGCAGTTCACAATCCTGTTTTATACACATGGGAAACGTAAATATTGTAATATTTGTCTAGGAAGGCACGAACGCATGAAGATACTTCATAAGTTTACTCCTATTCAGAGCTTCCATTGCTCCAGGCTGTATGTCTTCCTCTATGCAGCTCTAAAGCTCTATTCAGAGCTTCCATTGCTCCAGACTGTATGTCTTTCTCTATGAGGCTTTAATGCTCTATTCAGAGCTTCCATTGCTCCAGACTGTATGTCTTTCTCTATGAGGCTCTAAAGCTCTATTCAGAGCTTCCATTGCTCCAGACTGTATGTCTTTCTCTATGAGGCTTTAATGCTCTATTCAGAGCTTCCATTGCTCCAGACTGTATGTCTTTCTCTATGAGGCTTTAATGCTCTATTCAGAGCTTCCATTGCTCCAGACTGTATGTCTTTCTCTATGAGGCTTTAATGCTCTATTCAGAGCTTCCATTGCTCCAGACTGTATGTCTTTCTCTATGAGGCTTTAATGCTCTATTCAGAGCTTCCATTGCTCCAGACTGTATGTCTTTCTCTATGAGGCTTTAATGCTCTATTCAGAGCTTCCATTGCTCCAGACTGTATGTCTTTCTCTATGAGGCTTTAATGCTCTATTCAGAGCTTCCATTGCTCCAGACTGTATGTCTTTCTCTATGAGGCTTTAATGCTCTATTCAGAGCTTCCATTGCTCCAGACTGTATGTCTTTCTCTATGAGGCTTTAATGCTCTATTCAGAGCTTCCATTGCTCCAGACTGTATGTCTTTCTCTATGAGGCTTTAAAGCTCTATTCAGAGCTTCCATTGCTCCAGAATGTATGTCTTCCTCTATGCAGCTCTAAAGCTCTACCTCTGCTGGAAAAGTCCATTATAGTTGCTTTGCTGGAAACTGACAGATCTTCATTCGTCTAACCCCGAAAAGTGTTGGGCACACTGCACTTAAACTGACATTGTGGCCCAGCCTCACACACACACACACACATACACACACACACACACACACACACACACACACACACACACACACACACACACACACACACACACACACACACACACACACACACACACACACACTCACACTCACACTCTAACAGTTACACCTGTGCATTTAGGTCCTGTAATGTGTGTGGTGCTGCTGACATCAGTAATGGGTTTTTAATTAGGGATCATTTGTCCGCATTCCACATCAGTATGCAGCATATAGACAGTATTAGCATTCACTCACACCAAGACCCGGAACAGCAGCAATGATGCATTATGCATGGAGAGATTGGGCTTAACGCTGTTTACTTAGCCATTTATTTACTCACTTATTGGAGAAATGGACACTACTTTGTCCACTGTATTGTTTCTCATATATCAGTGTCTGTCCGTCTGCCTGCTGTAATTAAGTGCCGTGTGATTGATGGACACACACACACACACACACACACACACACACACACACACACACACACACACACACACACACACACACACACACACACACACACACACACACACGGAACTCTTATCTTACCATTTGATCCGTCCTTCATCTCATATAGCACCATTTTTCTCCTCCCTCAAATCTACCTATCTCATTAAAAGATGGAGCTCCAGCTATCTGTCACATTAGCACTGACCCAAAAGTGTTCTCATTAATTGAAACACTAGATGAATCCGATCCCACCAGCGTATAGCTCTTTTTATGTCCATTACATTACATTACGCACACGTTGGTCGTCATGCCATTAGGCATCAGAAGGACGTCACACGCCATCGCTATTCTAATGTCGGTGTGAGTGTGTGAGATGATTCCACTGACCTTGACTTCCAAACCCCCGCACGGGTACCGTAATTTCTGTACTATACAGTAAGCTGCACCTGAATATAAGCTGCACCAGCTAAAATTGGGGCAAAATACTGATTTTTTTTTTTCCCTTGTATAAGCCGCACCTGACTATAAGCCGGACCAGACAATAAGCTTCATGTTAGAGCAGTGGTTTTCAACCTTTTTGATACCAGGGCCCACTATTTATTCAGCATTTGACAACATTTTCACCCCACAGAACCCAAAACTAAAGATTTCTTTAGTTTTCTCAAAGAGTTCTCAAAGAGTTACATCTGGTTAACCAGAAGGGTCAAAAGCATGTAAAAAAAAGTAGCGGCTTATAGTCCGGACATTACGGTAGCTTTTACATGCATGGTGGGCGGCTGCATGCAGGGAAGCGCAGAGAGCGTTACAGAGAGGCACAGTGGGCTGAATTCTGAAAAAGGGCACTTTTGGACTGAAATATCAGATCTACAAACTGTCAACGGGTCACAACACAATGGCCCTCATTTACGAACCTGGCGTACACCCAAAAATGGGTGTAGAGCAAGTGTAGCAAATACAGGACGTAACATATCATATTCCTTTCATATTCATGTTTTGTAAAATCAATATGAAAGATTGAATATGAAAATATTACAATATAATTTAATTATATTGTTCACGTCACTGTTAATGTAACATGAGTTCTTGGACAGACCACATTAAATATATCAAAACCGTATTATACTGTAAGGGATGATACAGAGGACATAACCACTTCTTGATTAAATCATCAGTTTATTAAACAAAATGGATATACATGGATAGAATGAAATGGTTAAGTGGAAATCATCATTTTGAAATAAAAGAGGTAACAATAAAATAAAGTAAAAGTGATGGTATTATTCCTACTGGGTAAAGGCTAAGGTGTTAGTAGCATAAAGTATACTTCAGGATATAGTGTAGAGTGCAAATAAAATAAATGAAAATAAAACAAGAATAATAACTGAAGAATAACTTCAAGATGTAATTGCGGGGCATGAGTGGAGTAAGTCAACAATAGGCTCAGTGGCTAATGGGTAGAGGGCAGCTATAGAGCTATGCACACAGTCGCACCATGTCTGCCATTTGCAGAACCACACATTCATACCGGGGTTGTCATCATTTACATGTTCAGTTTCATACGACCTGTCCGGGGCTCTGGGTTGGACACGCGGACTGTAGCTGCAGCTCACCCCTCAGGGATGAGCCAGTCTTTGGAGGCCGCTGTGTCAGTCAGAGGAAGTGGCTGTCCCATAGAGGAGAGCAGGATGGCCGGAGCTGGTCGTCTGTAGTAGAACGTGGCGATGATGGCGCTGACAGGTTGGTAGCGTGGTGGTCTGCGAAGAGGGTGGCAGTACACTGGCAGTGCTGCTGGTGGTATCTAGGCTGGCATCTCACAGAGGTTGTAGAAGGTTCCACTGGTGCGGCTCAGAGTGTCAGTGTCACGGTGTGATACAGACAGGGCGTTGGTCTATGGAGCAGGCTGAGACCGCATGGGGTTGATGGCCACATGGTCCTGTGTCCATGGAGAACCAGGGCCTTAGCAGGTTGGCATCCTGCAGGGCCCTGGGAGGCTCTCCCTGTTGGGAGGTGTTCAGTTGTCGCCGGCCGTCAGAAGAAGAGAAGGAAGAAACAATAGTTCCTGGATTTTGTCCTGAGATGGGAGGGGTTGGTACATCACCCCCCCCCCTTGCTCTTCAGACGTGGGGTGCGTCCCACCCACTTCCAGTGGAACTGCTCTATCTCTCTTGTTAATATTGGTCCATAAAGTCCCTTTTAAATACAATATCATGTAGGACATTGCAACATCATATTTGACTGCCAAAACTAAATCAGTATGGGATTTCACACATTATGATACCAAACAGTACAACTAAATATAAGTATAGTGTATAAGGGATATAATTATTTGAATCAACATCACAATAATTCCAACACAACATGCATATATACGCTACTAACTAAAACTACTAAATACAAGGTAATTTGTGGTTCGAAGGCACATTGTAATCACTTGTTCCTGCATGGAGGTTTTAGTCAAGCTGGCCTGTTTGGGCCAGTTAATCTCATGTCATCCAAGTGTTGGTGTTGTAAAGTCCTTATCTCTGTTTTATGCTGATTGAGCGGTTGGTCTGTGTGGACCAGGGGGGTTCACTGTCCGGTCAGGAGTCAGGGGGCAGGAAAAGGGTTCCCTGCTCTATGTCCTTCCAGCCAGGCCTTTAATCCAACAAGAATTTATGTTCCAGTTTGCAATTTTGTGCAGAAAGGGTTCCCCATGCACGCTACAGTCCCCCCCTTTCTCATAGAAAATGGGAAGATGATGTCATCAGGTTTTCGTTTTCTAGGAGACAAAGGAGACAGCCAAAAATCCACAGCCGGTCCAAAATTGCAAGACCCGTGTCCCATGCCTTTGTGGGGGCATCAACAGTTAACAGCAGGATGCAGGAACTTGCACCGTGTATAGTCTTTTGAATTCTCTGTCTCTCTGTGGGACGGTATGAAATCATCGCATGTAAATCATGACACACCCCACACGCACACGTTCAAAACCCACACACTCCATGCAGAGGCATTTCTGCCTATATACCTAAAGGAAAGTTTCTGCTCTGTCTTTCTGTTGGGGCAGCTGTACAAGGGGTTGGCCTCGCCAAGGGCTTGTGACACACCAAGAAAACATGTATACATCTAAATTGACAAGGGGGAACTGAGAGAAAGGTTGCAGAGGTCTTTGCTCATCTACTTTTCAGGGCTAATTAATAGGGCGTCCCCCCCCCCCTTTGACCTAACTAGGTGAAAGAAAAAAGGAAAAGAGCAAAGAAAAACAGCTTCTCAGTGAGCATTTGGGTTAGTTGGTAATCAATACCTAAACCAATCGAGACAAAAGGAAAAGGAGAAACAAAATAATAATAATGAATAAATGCCAATAGATGGATGCTAAGATATGTTTATAATATATTTTGTTTGCTCTAAGTTAATAGCATATTAATTGACTTGCTATTGTCAGGGTATACAAAGGCCTGAACAATTTAAAACGAAAGAAACAAAATATGAATAAAAGTAGATTAATGGGTGCTAACATATGTTTATAAAATATATACTGTATATATTTTGGTTTGTCCTAAATAAGGTAATAGTACATGCATTCACTTGTTACTCTCAGGGTGGCAAAAGCCTAATCAGTGTGGTTTAGTTCAGGGTATCATGTACAGGAAGCAGTTGAAATGGTCATGGGTCACACTTAATGATTAGTGGTAAACCTTTTCCCTATAATGTTTTTAGGAGTGGAGGATATTTGGTCTAATGGTCTTTCTTAATTATGGGGACCAGGATCCATCCATTAATGCCATGAACTAAATATTGCACAGATATTAAAACTCTGTAGCTAAGCAAGGGTATTTTGCATTAATTGCTATTACTCAATTTGGAGAGGAGAAACCAAACATTAATTTGAGACTCAACTCAATTTTACACATATGGAATCAATACATGGAGGCAAGGAATATTTGGTATTAAGCCTGGAAGATACTGTATATGTTCTATGCCATTATAGTATGCTCACGACTCACGACCTACAGATTACAAGATTGATGTCCTATCAACAGTGAGCACTTGTGATGCTGTTCTGACAGAGACTTGGCCAGGATTTGGCAATTATAGGGTTGTGATACGGCTTGCGCCCCTCCCCCCCTTTTGTGGTGTTGATGGGTCACCAGTCTGACGCAGTGTTCATCAACGTCAGAAAACAGTGAAGCATTGCTGGTAACCATATAATTGACAAAACAGCCTTCTGCAGGACAGGTCAGGGCACTAATTAAACAAGGCGGTCTTGCACCGTCACTTGTTGGTACTCACAGGTATAATGGCACAGAAGGGGTTCTCCAAACACAACGCAGAATGGGGTAGTGCACTGGTGTGAACACCAACGTGGAGGCCCTCTAAACTGGAGAGGGTTCATAAATCCCCCCCCACGGCACGTGGAGGGCGAAAATAAAAAGCACAAAAGCAAGAACCGTCTGATTATATCACGCAAGTAAGGCCGGCCACAGGCCTACAAAACAAAACAACGTCACGGAAACGTCCCAAACCGAAAACAGGGCCACGCCTGGGAAAATGAAATGGCGATCTCGCCAAAACGAGCGGGGCGCCGCTCCAAAGCAACAGGAGCGCACAACATAAATGCGGACACGCGCGGCGCGCACAACAACACGGCACAAGCACAGAGGCGAAAAGCCACTCGAAACGCACAAATTATACCAGAGGACCGAGGGAACAAAAGGCGAGCTAAACGCAAAACCGGCGCAAGCCAAAGCCAATGCTTAAAGTTAATAGTGAGCCCTGACGTCAGTGAGACAGGGGCGGCCAAACGCAAACGCGAGGTCCACTTATTATTACGAGAAACAATAGTGAGACAAATGGCCAAGGGCGCGAGCCCAGAGAACTAATAACCAAGCAGGAAAGTTCCAATGTCCAACGTAGCTATTGGGGCTAGAATAGCAAAGTACACGCAAAGGTGGCGGTGTGAAGGGCACCGTTTGAAACGGACACAACACCAACTAGAGCAGAGCGTTTGGAGCGTACCCAAATAGGAGTCAACGTAGGCGGGCGCACGGAGTGCGCGGCCAGCATCAGGCACTTTTAAGCACACTGGGTGAAATGGCGATAAGGACGTGCGTAAAGCACGGGTCCAAACCAGACGAACGCGCCTGGGGCAAAACCAAATCACATGAATCGTTGACGGGCACGCGGAGCACCAGACACAATAGCAACCACCACGTGAAACAAATAACAACCGCCCGGCGAAACGGCGCGTCACAGCCAACCAAGGCCAGACGCACGAATGGGGCACCGTGTGTGTGCGCAAGTAGGAAACAACGCACAAAGTGGTGATCTCGCAAACAGAATTAGCTAGGGCAACCGTCTAAACAGCGCAAGCGCCAGCCGCTACGCCAAGGGGCACACGCACCACGCACGGCGGACACACATGGTATGAATGCAAAAAACACACGAGCGCAAAACGCAAACACAACACCCAAGAAGAAGGAGAATATACCTATATATAGATATATGGCGAACGGCCGTAAGCAGAGCAGAGGCCAGACGCGAGTACTAACGAAACAGCAGAGGTGATTTCCAGTGGTTCATCAACGTCAGTATGACGGAGAGCGGCGAATTACGCACACGCGACGCCAGGGGCACAAAGTCCCAAGTACTAACACCAAAGCAGACGCGTTCCAAATATATTCCTCATAGGGGCTGTGGGGCCAAAACAGCAAAGTACACGCAGTTGTGGGAACAAGAACTGGTCTGGACGAAATGGAGATAATTAGACCTGTGCGTAAAGCACATATCCAAAACCCAAACGAGCGCGTTTGGGATATTTCCAAATAACATTTAACGTTGACCGTGGCACAGAGTGCGCGGCCAACACCAGACACTATTTAAGCGTACTGGACGGAAAGGAGATAATTAGGCTACACAAGAGGAACGTGCGTATAAACACGGATTCCCAACCAGGCGAGCGCGTCTGGTAGACAACCAAATCCCTTTTACCGTCGGTGGGTGCGTCGAGCGCACGGCCAACCCAGACACTATACAGCAAGTTCACCAACAAAATCGTAACGATCAGCGTGAAACAAAAGCAAAGGGGTGCCCAGAGAGGGCAGCCAGCGGCCCAACGAAATCGATGCGTCACTCGGGACACTAAAAACCACGCGCACGAATAAGACCCGTGTGTGTGCGTGACGCAAACGCAAAAACACGGAATAAAATCAGCCACATAAATAACGGACCTAAAGCGCACTAGCTACCTGCATTAGCTACGAGCCATAACGACGCGACATTAAAAACACAGAGTATGTAAATCATGTCCCATGCGGTAAAAGACAGGACAAACCAGTACCAACAACTCACTAACAGAGCACCAATACCCAATTGATATTTTAGGGGCCTAATATTTTTGCGATTACCATCCTCAATTACCGGTAGGCTAGTGTTATGCAGTGAAATAAGTCATTCTTATAATGTAATTACTACTGCAGTTTGTCCTCCTAACGGTAAACAAATTGAACAGGATAAAAATAGCTGTGTAATTCCGCCCAAGGCTGAATTAATTGGTGATCACGTTTAGTTCACAAAACTGGTTGTTGGAGTGAACTAAAATACTCAATTCAATCTAAAATATTTGTTGTTTATTTTGCTGATTCAGACCGTCGCATTAGGGACCATGCTTTCTGACAGAATTATCTCTCGTATAGTCGTAGGCCTCCTAGGGTTCCGACACGATTACTAACACATAAAGTGGTTTCTAGTAATTCTTTTTCATCAAGCATGAGCGACAGAAACACGTAGGTTACTCAATCAGCTTTCGCAAACATTTAGCAGCACACATATGGGTGATAACTTAATATCATTAAGACTTATTTACTACCGCAAAACGCGGGTTCAGCTCCCATACACTAACTGTTACTATAACAACCTAGTCGAAATTAATGCGACTTTTGGTAGTCACTGTTGCACAACAAAGGCACGTAGAAACGAGCACGTATTTATATGATAGACTTAAGTATTAAGATGGATCTGCTATTTTTCATCCTTCTCACAATTTCTCTTGTTTTATTAGCTGTCACCTGAACTTTTTGCTTCTCCAAAAAAAAAGTTTAGCTAGCGTTAGGAGTACAATTTGTGATAATGCAGACAAAGTTTGCTTAATTACTATAAGATAACTTATTCAGCACATAGGGTTATCACAGCATATGAATGGCTTTTGGCTACTTTTCATGGGGAAGTAACAACTACTTGCTTATTTCATTTAATTCAAATACAGTCTCTGAGTTTCAGAGGAACCTCATCACAGAAATCCTACAGATTATCTTAATGTCACTAGAACTTGTTAGGCTATATACCATATGTCTATAACAAAACAAAAATGACAATAACAAAAGGCATCTATTATTATCATTATTGTTCTATTATTACATAATATATCATATAAAAAGTTTTACTTTTTATTTTGTTTCCCTTTGATCTGATTTCCAGTATCAACTTTTACAGTATGTACGGTATTGATATAAGGATCTGCCTCGCAAACGGGGCACCATTATGTAGCAAATACAGGACGTAAACATATCATATTCCTTTCATATTCATGTTTTGTAAAATCAATATGAAAGATTGAATATGAAAATATTACAATATAATTTAATTATATTGTTCACGTCACTGTTAATGTAACATGAGTTCTTGGACAGACCACATTAAATATATCAAAACCGTATTATACTGTAAGGGAT
The DNA here is from genome assembly GCA_039105355.1 of Benthosema pterotum. Taxonomy (NCBI): domain Eukaryota; kingdom Metazoa; phylum Chordata; class Actinopteri; order Myctophiformes; family Myctophidae; genus Benthosema; species Benthosema pterotum. Next base: position 48,536,576 of record CM076973.1, read on the forward strand.
GATACAGAGGACATAACCACTTCTTGATTAAATCATCAGTTTATTAAACAAAATGGATATACATGGATAGAATGAAATGGTTAAGTGGAAATCATCATTTTGAAATAAAAGAGGTAACAATAAAATAAAGTAAAAGTGATGGTATTATTCCTACTGGGTAAAGGCTAAGGTGTTAGTAGCATAAAGTATACTTCAGGATATAGTGTAGAGTGCAAATAAAATAAATGAAAATAAAACAAGAATAATAACTGAAGAATAACTTCAAGATGTAATTGCGGGGCATGAGTGGAGTAAGTCAACAATAGGCTCAGTGGCTAATGGGTAGAGGGCAGCTATAGAGCTATGCACACAGTCGCACCATGTCTGCCATTTGCAGAACCACACATTCATACCGAGGTTGTCATCATTTACATGTTCAGTTTCATACGACCTGTCCGGGGCTCTGGGTTGGACACGCGGACTGTAGGCTGCAGCTCACCCCTCAGGGATGAGCCAGTCTTTGGAGGCCGCTGTGTCAGTCAGAGGAAGTGGCTGTCCCATAGAGGAGAGCAGGATGGCCGGAGCTGGTCGTCTGTAGTAGAACGTGGCGATGATGGCGCTGACAGGTTGGTAGCGTGGTGGTCTGCGAAGAGGGTGGCAGTACACTGGCAGTGCTGCTGGTGGTATCTAGGCTGGCATCTCACAGAGGTTGTAGAAGGTTCCACTGGTGCGGCTCAGAGTGTCAGTGTCACGGTGTGATACAGACAGGGCGTTGGTCTATGGAGCAGGCTGAGACCGCATGGGGTTGATGGCCACATGGTCCTGTGTCCATGGAGAACCAGGGCCTTAGCAGGTTGGCATCCTGCAGGGCCCTGGGAGGCTCTCCCTGTTGGGAGGTGTTCAGTTGTCGCCGGCCGTCAGAAGAAGAGAAGGAAGAAACAATAGTTCCTGGATTTTGTCCTGAGATGGGAGGGGTTGGGACATCACCCCCCCTTGCTCTTCAGACGTGGGGTGCGTCCCACCCACTTCCAGTGGAACTGCTCTATCTCTCTTGTTAATATTGGTCCATAAAGTCCCTTTTAAATACAATATCATGTAGGACATTGCAACATCATATTTGACTGCCAAAACTAAATCAGTATGGGATTTCACACATTATGATACCAAACAGTACAACTAAATATAAGTATAGTGTATAAGGGATATAATTATTTGAATCAACATCACAATAATTCCAACACAACATGCATATATACGCTACTAACTAAAACTACTAAATACAAGGGTAATTTGTGGTTCGAAGGCACATTGTAATCACTTGTTCCTGCATGGAGGTTTTAGTCAAGCTGGCCTGTTTGGGCCAGTTAATCTCATGTCATCCAAGTGTTGGGTGTTGTAGAGTCCTTATCTCTGTTTTATGCTGATTGAGCGGTTGGTCTGTGTGGACCAGGGGGGTTCACTGTCCGGTCAGGAGTCAGGGGGCAGGAAAAGGGTTCCCTGCTCTATGTCCTTCCAGCCAGGCCTTTAATCCAACAAGAATTTATGTTCCAGTTTGCAATTTTGTGCAGAAAGGGTTCCCCATGCACGCTACACAAGCGTAGAGCAGAACTCCCACATTGTTTGACATTCCCACCTTGAACTTGAACTTGAAGTTGATCCTACATCCACACAAAACCCACGTCAGGTCGGGAGCTGTCGTAGGATTTGTCCTCGCCTGTTTCTCTGTCCTAAAGAAGCAGAGGAGTATTCTCTGAACTGCTGACAGGCATCTAAAGTTACATATCACTCCTAATAATACCTTAATAAATAATAGAGCATGATCTGATTACTCAAAATGGAATATCTCTGCTTGGATTTGCTATAGGATATTTCAAACTGTTAAGAAATGAAAACCGAGGAAAAAAAACAATTAACATCGTGGAGAATCAACTGTGTCACAAGATGCAGCAGCACAAGCAAGTCTATAGAAAAAGGAAAGAAAAAAATCCATTTCATTTCCAAGTGATGATGGCTTGCATAGCCTCCCCAATTTACAATCATTATAGACTATGTTAGGTGCTTAATCATTCGCTGGTCAAATAAGTGCTTTAACAGTGGATCGTCGGGAGGTTGCGCCACTGTTTAAATCTTGTCATGGGCAGTGAGATGTCTGAGCTGCAGTAGCCTATGTCTCATGTATTGTACAAGGATTAGGTGATCAAGATCATCACACTACAACACCTACAGCCTTCATGTGCAAATTGTGCATGTCATCGATTCATTTATTAATCACTGATCACGCCATTAAGTTGATTATGAGCTTCTGACTGTCTTGTCACTGTTGTCATTTACGTGGGCAGTCATGGCAGTCCGACTCACGGGGGAAGAGAGCTATATGTAAAAGAAATCTGATAAGAGCTATATGTAAAAGACTGACAGGTAAAAGCACCCTGAACAAGTAAAAGTTGCAGAGCTACAAGCAAAAAACACAATGCCACACTGTGAGCTTGTATCGTTCCACCTTTCCACTAGATTTCCACTTCTTCTCATACATTTGGTCTTCTAATTCATAGCGTTTCTTTCATAGAATCATTCAATTTTGTTGTTTAATTCAGGATTCATGACATTTCCATTAGATGTACTGCATGTCCTGCCCTACAGTGACATGCGAATACGCACAAAACTAACAATCATCTGGTTTACTTTTATACAGTATTATACTGTTCGATTTAGAGCAGTGACTTTATAGAGATGCGCAGTGACGTCACCGCCCCGGTTCCGGAAGTCTTTTCCCAATTCATTTTTCTCATAGACTTTTCGAAAATAATTTATATCAAGACGATTACGCCGCGGCCAAAGCCAACTCGAGTCGTGACGAATCATGATGACACACACAAACCTTTGGGACAATAAAATAATTTCTAAGATGAAAAACGAAACAAAAAGTCTTGTATCATGCCGTTTTCTACTTCTTCCCAATTATATATTATATGACGATATTGTGTTTGTTGTCATGATTTGTCACGACCTGAGTTGGCTTCGGCCGCGGCGTAATCGTCTTGATATAAATTATTTTCGAAAAGTCTATGAGAAAAATGAATGGGGAAAAGACTTCCGGAACCGGGGCGGTGACGTCACTGCGCAGCTCTATACGGTGGACTGGAGCAGAAAGAACAAAGTCAGTCCAATGCTTATGCATTCATGAATCAATAACAGATGGGTTGAATGTAACCACTAGGACTGAACTGGCCTTCAGGCTCTGTGAAGCCAGACGGACTGGACTGGAAGCAACGCAGTGCAATAAGCACTACTGAATGACCTGGACTGGACTGGACTGGACTGGACTGGGCAGCGAGCTTTGGATGGATTGCTGCTGCATGGTTGGTACAAGTCCATTTGTGATGACCCAGACCTTTAAAAGAATAGAGCGGGGGATTATAGCGTGGCTTTAGAGTTATTGCAGGCCTCTGAGGAAATCTGGCTTGGAGATGCATCATGGACCACCTTCCTTCTCTCCTTTTCTCCTTCCTTCCAGGGGCAGATGTAACATTTCCCAATTGGGGGGGGCAGAAGAAAATGGCAAGGGGGCAGCTTCATCGCCCGGGTCGCTTCGCGCCACGGCCGATGAAGCCGCCCCCCATACCATTTTCAGTAGTGTTTCAAATACTTATATAAGCACTGAAATATCTTGGGTTGTTTTGCATGCCATCATGATGAAATTGGTGGGGCAGACTGGGCATTTAGGGGGGGCATCCCCCCCCCCCATGCCTATGCCTAGATCCGCCCTGCTTCCTTCCTTCCTTCCTTCCTTCCTTCCTTCCTTCCTTCCTTCCTTCCTTCCTTCCTTCCTTCCTTCCTTCCTTCCTTCCTCTGTGGTGTTATTCTCTACTTAAGTTATTTTTAGATCTGCTGGCCAAAATTAATTCTAATCAGAAGGTAGTCCATCATCGTGTTTGATGCTGGACGCTTACAGATGGAGGCGTAGCGTATGTCTGGAGCAAACGCTTTTATGAATGGGATGGGGGGGGGGGGGGGGGGGTGTTGCTGCTGCATGCTATATTTTTTTTCAGCATGCATGGCCTGTCGGGCCAGGGTTGCCATCATTTTAAGTATGTATCAATAAAGTATTCAATAAATAGCAAGTGTCTGTGCACTGATCTCTTTCAGTAGTCATTCAGTTGTGAAAACAAACTAAACTGTTCTATCTGACACTATGGATCTACATTTCTAAAAGGAACAGCAATTCCAACCGGCTAGAGAGAGATACAGTAGGCTATAGTTAACCTGCAGTCTACCGACATGCAGATTGTCTTCTTAGAACAACATTAATTCAAAGTAACGCTACATATCAAAGCTTTTAACATTGGTTACTCTCTCTCTCTCTCTCTCTCTCTCTCTCTCTCTCTCTCTCTCTCTCTCTCTCTCTCTCTCTCTCTCTCTCTCTCTCTCTCTATGGCTTTTGGCAAACCCTCTGCTGATACTGTGTAAACAACTACTGCCGCTACTGTACTTACCACTGATTAGCACATGTTAATATTACATGAAGCACTGTGGGGTCTTTGATGATGTAATCTGAGCAGCGCTCTAAACTCTAAACTAGGGCTTTACCCCTCAGGGAGGGCAAAGGGGTTGGGATGGCGGCGTGTGGAGTGGGAGTGCACCAGCACGGTGCTCCTCAATCCCCTCTGGGAATCACTTCTTTTCCTCCACAGAGCTTGGCAGGAAGGTGAACAGGTCATGTCTTCCATTAGGTCAGGGGTTTTCAACCTTTTTGACTCCAGGGACCACCACTTATTCAGCATTTGGGCCGCGGACCACCATTTGATTACATTTTCACACCAAAGACCTAAAATTAAACAAGAGTTGTGCAGTTGTGCCCCTACGGGGCACAGGTCTCCACCGTCCGGGCTCAGGTTTGAACGTGTGCATGTCCTCTAGGGCTGTATACCGAAGCTCGGGATTCGAACCATTCGCTCGCTAAGGTCGCCACGCGAACGAATATTAATGATCCCGAACCATTCGCATTTATTTATTTATTTAACTTTCCCCCCATCTAGTAGATGTGCGACATCGAGGGGTCAGAAACTCGCTGTGAAACGCGCTGTTACTGCAGTTGGAAATGCATTGTTTTCACTGAAGGTGTCCCATTCTCAATATAAGTCTATGTAGGCGATCCGCCATTAGACTAGCTCTAGGAAATGAACGGAGTTTGCGCAACTCCGTCTGTACTCTATAGAGCTGCACGCTGACTGGTTGGTTTTATGGTTATGGTATGGTATTTACCTAGCCAGCAGCAGGCTAGCCAGCAGCAGCAAGCACTTAAGACTATATATACAATATACACGTAGTCGATCATGGCAAACAAATAATTAAACAAGCCTTTGGTTGGTTTTGGTTTTATGGTTAGCTGACCAGCAGAAGCAGGCAGTTTAGACTATATATACAATAGACACGTAGTCGTTCATAGCAAACAAATAATTAAACGAGCCGACGGACAGCATGTTTTGGCAATCAAAACAGCGTGTTACCCGTGGCTGTGTCGGATCAGTCTCATCAGAAAGGAGAGAAAGGAGAGCGGTGTCATGACTGGTGTATTCACAGATGTCAATCACATCTCAGGGCAGTAGAAAACTTATCTACCGATGGCAACATCCACGATTGGGAGGACGGACAGATCGAGGGTACAGACGGGCTACGTGCACGGACAGAGGGTGTTTTATAGCTCGACAGCAGTAAAGATTGCTACAGACGGGCTACGTGCACGGACAGAGGGCGTTTTATAGTCACCACCTACGGTGGAGACAACAATTCTTATGGTTTTGTCCACAATTCCAGGCTGTATTTTGCCAACAAAACAGCATAAACTTCTTAATTAAGTGGTGCTAATTCAGATGATGAATATTTTAACTCTTGAGAGTGTAAAAATGAAACCAAATGGACCCACAAGGGTCCATTTGGTTTCATTTTTACACTCTCAAGAGTTACATCTGGTTAACCAACTTTCCATCATTTAGCCTGGGGACCACGTGGAACCTTCTCAAGGACCACTGGTGGTCCCCGGACCACCTGTTGAAAACCCCTGCATTAGGTGACATAACTGAGGTGGATTGTTCTTTCTATCTTTCTTATTTTTTTTTCCAAAGGCCACACTAAGCCTTCGTCTCAGATGAATACAGTGATCTGTATCTCTAGATGCTTTGGATTGCATTAGAGCAGTTTGGTTTTCAACCAGTGGTCCGGGGACCACCAGTGGTCCTTGAGAGGGTCCCAGGGGTCCCCAGTTAAATAATGGAACCGCGGTTAACCAGGTGCAACTCTTTGAGAGCGTAAAAATGAAACCAAACGGACCCTTGCAGGAAAATATTCATCATCTGAATTAGCCCAAGTCGACACAGCTTGAGAATGTAGAAGATTAATGGTAATTTTGATCTGTAGGTTTGACTGTTTTGTTTCCCAAATCCAGCCTAGAATTGAGGGCAAAAATGTCATCAAAGGGTGGTCCGTGGGTCAAATACCAAATAAATAGTGGGTCCTGGGATCAAAAAGGTTGAAAACCACTGCATTAGAGGGAACTTTTGTGCTAGAAGGCTTTCTTACCATTCGTTTCAGTTGATTTTCTCCCCAAAACTGCAGTAGACCTATGTGAAGCACCTTCGATAAAGGCACTATATCAATGCACCATTTACCATTCCAAAGACTGGGGCTAAAATCTAAAATACAATATTTTGCTGCCTGGTCCTGCAGTGTGTGCTGATGACTGCCATCTCTCAATAGATCACAAAAGGGCCTAAACAGCACTCAGGACTGAGAGAGAGAAGGATACTGGGTGGCTTTATCCTTATTGCTGCCATGTAATAGGGGTTGTGTCCCGATTTGACCACATAATATTACCTGATGGACAGCAGCATTTTTGATGCCTGAGGCCATGAAGAAAGATTCTTCAAGCTCACTGCATACGGGATAAGGATTTCCTAGATCTGGCCTTTTGATAGCACATTTCAGTTACCGTACCTGATTTAGTTTCTGTTTAGTTTTCGCCACTGAAAAATACCCAAAGCTGCCTCTATTTATTTGTGGCCATGTCTTGTTTTGGTTTCCTTCCTCCTCTATATACAATGTCCAAAGCTTTGCCAGCTGGCCTGATAACATCACCATTGATACCATTATTGATATTATTCTGTATTTTAATAGTTTCAATCACCACCATAACAAATATACACACGCATGCATACGCAGTGCGCTCACAAAGCCAATGTCAGGTCAATGAGGCAACAAGAAACAGATCCAGGAGGCAGAACAGAACAGACTGTTGATGAACCATTAACCTGCTGGCGGTGAGATATAAGCGCTCACAGGACACAGTTTAATTTACCCTCGGATTTTAAAAAAAGAAAATAAAAAAAACGTGTCAAATTGATGAGGCAAAACGGAAGGAAGTTCCACCCTTTGGTTTGGATGCATGAACAATGCAGTTGAGGAACAGGTTGAAATGTATAAGTATAGTCGATGTCCATCCCCCAGATCAAGCTAAAGCTTCAAGAGAATTGTTGCTATATACAGTAAACTCTACTTATACAGATCCCGACTTTCAGCCCAAATAATCAGTCTTTTTAAACTATTAAAAAAAAAAACATTTCTCAATAGTTCAAATGGCCAGTCTACAAGCTCACAACATGTTAATAGATTGGCATGTGGAACTATTCCAAAAAGTTTGTCAAAATAGTAAAAAAAAAAAAGGAATAATGGGTTTGGGATAAGATGTTTAGCATCTGACAAAAATGGAGGCCGTAATGTAATAATGTGGAGGTTTGGTTTGGAGACGTCTCTCGCAGAGAGGTATCGGATTATTTCAAACGGAAATGATTTGATTCCAATGTATTACTTGCAATAAATAGACTTTTTAAAACACTTTTCCCCCCACCAACCTTATACCTTTTCAACTATCAGTCTTTGCAGGCCCTTTTTTCATGTTCAGAGCTCCCTCTTCCTCCCCTCTTGGAGGAATATCTATCAAATGCATACCAAGAGGCAATTTTCCTTTTGATACAAACTGCCTGTGCGCTTCTTACTATCCATTACACTGGCTCTATGGATGACAAATTTTAATAGACAAAGAATGTCTAGAGGGGCCGCTCTCCATCAATGGAAAGGGGTGAGTCTAATTTAAAGTTATGGGAAATTTTGTAGTACCTACTGTACACATATCAAAGTCTCTCTGTGGCATTACAGGCCATTTAATATACCATTTCAGGTTGCTCCTGTAATCATACTTTACCATTGATGTGGGTACACATTTTTAGCAATTCTAGCAGAATGGCAGTCACAGCCTGATGGCCTGACACTCCATAAAAGGAGAATTCCACCCCAGAAGGCTTTTTTTTTAGCTTTTACTTGCAGTTGATTTATTTCCAAAAAAGTGGTCCAGTTGTTATTTAGTGAAAAGACTCCTTAATGCCTGTTTCCTCTACCCCAAAATAGGCTTAGAATCATTTTGGAGCGATGGAGATAGGTGACTTTTGAACAACACCCATTAGCCCTAATGGGTGTTGTTCAAAAGTCACCTATCTCCATCGCTCCAAAATGATTTTTTTTTGCCATACATTGTCTCTCAACCATGTCAGTAGCGTGTTGACACTCACACTTTCACTTTCCGCTGTCAAAAAGGTGGGGACGTCACACATGGGTTATGGTTGAACCACTGCTTAACCGAAAGTGCAAGTGTGAGTGCCAACACACTATTGACATGGTGGAGAGTATATAGAATATATAGCAAAAAATGCATTTTGTGTAGAAATAGGTGATGTGATGTGATGTAAATGTGAATTTGAACAACACCCATTAGCCCCATTCTAGGCTACTTTGGGGTAGAAGAAGCAGCCATTAAGGAGTGTTTTCACTAAATTACAACTGGGCCACTTTATGGGGTGTTAAATAAACCGCAAATAAAGAAAACTAAGTTGAATCTCCACACATCGTTCGATTTCACACATCTCCACACATCGTCATGTTTTCAGTTCCTTGATCTAAACTGTGACCTCTTTTTAAACTGAAAAGTGGACCAAGTAATGTTCCACTGACACTGTCAGATTATCATATAATTTTATTTCACTGACTTTCCACACAAGAGACCTGTGGATCCGAATGCCAGGCATTGTGAATGTGAGTTGGTGTACATTTTTATCTTGTATGTTAATTATAAAATGTAGACAAATGTCCAATTGGTGTAGCCTCCAACATGCTCATGTCTGCAAAACGTTTCTGTCTGCTCTGTATAGGTACACAGTACAATCCTGTGTTAATTCATGCATGTGTAACTCAGAGAATGCATAAGTGGAATCAAATGGACCCTTTCTTAAAGATTTATTTCGAGTCACATTTTGCACTCAACTCAGGAATTGAATTAACATGGAGGATTTTAACGTGCGGGAAGAGTGTGAAATGCATGCTGTTTAAGGCGAGCATTATCGCATATAGAAACTCACGTGTGCTATAGGAGGGAACGATCCTCTCCTATTCCTTCACTGAGCCGCGATGGAACCAAGACGCAGCTAATTGAAGTTTTATGATGTAGGGCAGGGGCGGATGTAACGTGTCCCATTTGGGGGGGCAAGAGAACATGTTGGAGGGGCAAGAGAAAATGGTACGGGGGGCGGTTTCATCGCCCGTGACGCTTCGCGCCCATACCATTTTCAGTTACAGGACTTTTATTAGGCAAGTAAAGCATCAATAATAACATCAGTTGTTGTTGTAGTTGCAACAGACACGCAGCATGCATAAAGCTGAAGGTCTGACTCAGAGAGTTTTCTGTTTTCAATGATGAAATGCTGTTGGTTAGTGGTGCCACATGCTGTAGTTACCGGTAGTTAGTAGCAGTAGTATAGTGTTTTAATTTGAAATATCTTGGTTGTTTTGCATGCCATCATGTTTGGGGGGGGGGGGGGGGGGGGTGGGGGGGGGGGGCAGTCTGGGCATTTAGGGGGGCATTGCCCCCAAAGCCCAAGCCTAGATCCGCCCCTGATGTAGGGACCAAAGGCAGAGAAATGGGGAGGAAACCTGTGAGCTGCCTGCCTGGCTGATATCTCCAGAGGCACCACTGTGTGTTTCATATCACCTCTGTCTTTATTTGATGGCCAGCATTGCCTTCCCCTCCTCCTCCTCCTCAGAACACTAGCATGCCTTTACATGGAAGTGTATACGTGTTTACATGATATATCCATTTCTGCTGCCTGACAAAAACGGGACTCGCATGTTAGAGCGCACGCACACATGTTGCACCCATGTTGTAAGGCCTGTCAGCACTGTGGTGGTGTCATGCATGGTGGGATAAACAAGTGTCACTGCTCCACTACACAACGTCATTTCCCCCTAGCCTGTCATCAGCCTCTCAAGAAGCTGCAAGATAGGCTAGAACATGGGTGACAGTAAAAGAAAAAAAAAGTTTGCCCCTGAGCTGTGATTGTGTGTTCATGGCTACTGGCTGTAGTTACTGAGTGGTTATTTCTGTTGACTGGAAAATAATGGGATTTCTTTTTTGCATGTGTCCAATGATTTTGAGCTTTTTTAAACCTTGCAAATTCAAGCATCTAAATACGAGATACAAGATCGTATTTTAACAGCGGCTAGACTGTTGAAGAATATAATAGGCATGCTGGGGACCAAAAATGTAAACACAGAAATGTGGCACTTTGAAAATACCAATATTATTGACATCTGGACTATCAGGCGTGGATTGACGCACGGGAATACCGAGAGGTTTCCCGGTGGACTGCGCCACTTAGTGGCCTGGACAGGCCCGGCAAATAGTCTACTTATTCAAAGCAGCCAGGGAACCATGGTGTTATTATGTCAAGGTCTGTTTTCCCCTCGCTTCCCCTTTCTCTCAATTAATCTGGTGTAATCCACTTTGTGTCATACGTGATAACACGACAGAAATCCTACCATATTTGTTATATAAAGGCAATTTGGCTTAAAGCAGGTCACAAAAAAGGAACACCATAGTTTTGCTGGTGACACGCAGTCACATCAACACGGCATCAATCAGAGTTAAGCCTGCAAGGATTACGACGTAAGATCTCATTTAATCTTTGCATATATATACTGTGTGTGTGTGGTGTGTGTGTGTGTGTGTGTGTGTGTGTGTGTGTGTGTGTGTGTGTGTGTGTGTGTACTGGATCGGCATCAGCAACATTTAGATTGATCTATCAGGATTGTTGTCCTAAATCAAGGCACAGAAAGAAACCCTTACAATATGTCAGCTTGGAGGTGATACTGTCGGGTGATTGTATCTCAGGGCACGTCTGTAAATCTCTTCAGAAGAAGAATAATATATGGCTGCTGACCAACCAGCCCAGAGTTTCCCTCAGAGACATCAGACATGTGAGCTGAGCAGAGGAAGGAAATGAAAAGAGAATCTGAGAACATCCAGGATCGAAGCTCCGCCGTGTAGGATATTAGGGTGTAGAAACTAAATTGTATTTGTTCTTTATTGCAGGCTGATAACTGTCACACTGTGAAATCCTGAGTGTTAAATGACCAATGTGCTACATTACCTCATACACTGAGGGTAAGAAAAAAAAAAAAAAACATCCAGAATAATATAATAATAATCCAGAATAGTACATGTAGGAGGCCTGCAGACATTGCAACAGCTAGCAGAAGTGAAAAAGTGTGTGTGTGTGTGTGTGTGTGTTGTGTGTGTGTGTGTGTGTTGTGTGTGTGTGTGTGTGTGTGTGTGTGTGTGTGTGTGTGTGTATATATAATATATATATATATATATATATATATATATATATAAATATATATATATAATATATATATATATATATATATATATATAGTTTGTCCCTTTATGCAATTGATTTCTGACCCCCCAATGTCGCACCCAATGTCGCAACTCCTGCCATAGGTGGTGAAACAGGAACAGGAAGTAAAAGTTTGTGTTTGGTTGCTGATCATGTAAACAAGTAGCCTATGTGCCATGTTGCTGGGTGAATGGAATAACAGGTCAAAGTTAAACATATGTAAACAATGGAGGCTACACACTTTTGGGATTGTGTTAAACATGGTAGATCCTCTGCTCTGTGTCTACTTATTAGGTGAGTGTTTAATTCATTGTATCAAGTTTCATGTTGGTAGGCTATAAATCATCATCCAGCTGCTGTTACTGTCTCTTACTGTTTATCTGCAGTTGTGCCATCATGTCTTCTAAACGTTCTAGTTCACATGTTTAGTCTTGGAGTGTGGACTGTGATGATGTTGGTGTGTTGACATGCTTAGTATTTCATGTTTGGGGTTTGTTGGTTTGGCACTGCAGTGCATGGGTGAAGCCAGTAAAAGGCGATTCTGATGATGTTTGCTAGAGACACTGAAACAGTATTTCTGGATTTATTTATTGTATCCATTGTCTTAGAGTATTGTACTTATAGTGCCCGTATAATTTCAAAACTGCAGTAGTTGGCTTTGTAAGGAGGGAGATAGATTGATAGGATTTTTATTGGTTGTAATTCATGCCTTCACAATCAAACCAGAACTCCTTTGTTGGTGTTGTCCAGCACAGCTGGCAGCACGAGGGAGCATGCCAGGTGTATTGATGGTCGTATCGTCCAGTAAATGGTTAACTTAATAGCAGTTCTTTTAGGCTATAGCTATACTATCACCATAGTCATGTACTGCTGAATGAAACAGGCAAACCATAGTGTTGGTATGTCAAGGGAAAGAATATACTGTAGATATTGAAATGGGAATAGAAAGGTCTTATTTTTCGGTAGTTCAGGAAAGAGCTTTGTCAGTGTTGTCCACCATTTAATTGAATAAACAATGTCAACCGCATATACTTCTTATTGAACATTATTATACCAAATACCAGCGTGTACACGTACAAACTGGAACAGAAATACAGTAAACACAGAGCGAGCAGAGCAACCAAAAGGCAGACACCACCCACCACCATGTTGATTCATTAGGTGAACGGATAAGAGTTAAGGATCCTCATGATCTTGCTTCTGCACTACATTAGAGGTCAAGTCCTTTGGGATAGTATTAGCATTCGTGGCGCAGGGCTCTGATGTGCGTTGTCTGTGAGACGTACAACAAATCCTATACTTTCCCTCCTTTTTCCCGTTCCCCAGCCTCGTGCATCGTGCATACTGTAGCCGCGCTCCATCAGCAATGGCAATGAAAGTCATTAATCTAAACATTAAAATGAAATATCAAAACCTTGTTTTGCTGGCAGTAATTGCGAATCATCTGGTTCATTCGTGCGTATGGTTTATGGGCATAAATTATAGTCCAGTTTCTACTAATATCCAGCTGGACTGAGGCAATGTGTTGGCGTAGCTTGGTTGTATTACATCCTTAAGAGATGTCAGTATGTCAGAGTGTTTGAAGGGAGCGTAAAAATGAAACCAAATGGACCCATGCGGGTCCATTTGGTTTCATTTTTACACCCTCAAGAGTTAAAATATTCTTTATGTAAATTAGCCCAAGTCTACATAACTAGAGAATGTAGAAGATTAATGGTCATTTTCATCTGTATGTTTCCCATATCCAGGCTGGAATTGTGGACAAAAGCAAAAGAAATCTTTAGTTTTGAGGTCTGTGGGGCTAAAATGTCATCAAATGGTGGTCCGTGGCTCAAATGCCGAATAAATTGTGGGCAAAGGTTGAAAACCACTGCTTTATATGAAAAACTTTAGAGTTGCCCACCCTGCCTTTTTACCAGCCCACCCTAGTAGGGCTGGCTAAATCCGGCCCTGGAGCGGTGTACACACTTTAACCTGTTTAGACCTCAGAGACGAGATCTTAATAAACGTCTTCTACTGGTAAATCATAATAATGTTTAGTAGAGATTCTTCATGTGTATAATATGTGATTTTAGATGTTTTCGGATTTGCATCTTGCATGTTAGCGCACACTATGACAATGACATCCTCAACTCAATATGGTAGTGTACTCAGTGTACTTATCGGTGCAAAGGGCGACCACCTACAATCCTTATTACCGTACGTGTTGTTGATGCCATGCTGTGGTCCAGTTCTCGGGGACGAGAGGCTGAACTGGATTGATTTCTCTTCATATTGCTCAGAGCTCTCACTCACACAGTGGGGGCTTGGTTTAGAACCTCCTATGTAGTCACAAGGCTGCGTTATTGTGTCTCTCTGGCTAGTATTTCTAAGTCATCTCCCACAAATCCTTATACCTCACGTTCCAACAGTACTGCCCAAGGGAGGGTGGCAGCTATAGCTGACTACTTCTAACACAGTGCCCCTCTCCATCGGCCCACTGCCCTAAAACAGCCAAGCTTTAGGGGCTGTTTCTGCTATTGATTTCTACTCTGCCTCTAACAGGTCTCTCTCTCTCTCTCTCTCTCTCTCTCTCTCTCTCTCTCTCTCTCTATCTCAGTGTTGCCAACTTGGCGGATTTGTCACTATATTTAGCTTTTTTTAGACCCTCTCGTAAAATGAAACCAAACGGACCCGTAAAGGTCCATTTGGTTTCATTTTACGCTCTCAAGCGTTACAAGAATCTACAGTACACATTTAGAAAATGTAGAAGAATTGCTATTTTGACCAACTTTTTGCTCTCCTAAATTAGTCAGAGAGACTAAACTCAACATCAAATGGTGGTCCGTGACTAAAATGCAAAATAAACAGTGGGCCCTGGTATGAAATGGTTGAAAAGCCACGTGCCACTAGTGCATTTTGGATGTTGGCGGTTGGCAACACTGCTCTCTCTCTCTCTCTCTCTCTCTCTCTCTATCTCTCTCTCTCTCTCTCTCTCTATCTCTCTATCTCTCTATCTCTCTATCTCTCTATCTCTCTCTCTCTCTCTCTCTCTCTCTCTCTCTCTCTCTCTCTCTCTCTCTCTCTCTCTCTCTCTCTCTCTCTCTCTCTCTCTTCCTCTGCCCATCTCTCCTGCCAAGGAGCAGTCTGTCTTTGGCACCATAAAGCATAATTATGAAAATGGACTGCCGGTTTGTTCTTATGTCCCACACAGTGCCCTCGGCCCCTCGGCTGCATCGCACAGAGCCGTTAAAACAAACCACTGTTTCAGGGGGAATTGAAGCGTTTTAACCCACCACCGCGCTGTAAAGACTGTTGTACTTATAGGTGGCGGAACATTGGTCGACTTTTAAAGCTGGGAGGGGGTGGGGGGTTATGGGGTAATAGCTTTAACTCTTTTCAGAGACAGACTCACATGTACTACTAAAGTCGCTATACACAGGCCTTACAAGAGGCTGCTTACTGTACAGCAAAGTCCCACTGGTGGGGCTTGAGGGGCTTCCAGGTGTGTGTGTGTGTGTGTGTGTGTGTGTGTGTGTGTGTGTGTGTGTGTGTGTGTGTGTGTGTGTGTGTGTGTGTGTGTGTGTGTGTGTGTGTGTGTGTGTGTGTGTGTGTGTGGTGTGTGTGTGTGTGTGTGTGTGTGTGTGTGTGTGTGTGTTCTTTTACAATTTAAACATAAATTCCAAAGGTGAAGAATAGTAAACCTTGACATTTCTCCCCATGGCGCTGCATGCAAGTGATGCTACATAAGAACATGATTAGCCGTGGAGCTAAATGTCACACGCTGTCATCCCTTATTGCCTCAACCTTTAATTTAGGCCACAGGCAGAAAGATGGAATAATTAAGGGGTGGTATAGGTGTTGAAAACACGGGCTCATATACCTACAAGTCCGAAAATGTAGTAGAACAAAACTTCGACTGAGAGATGTAACAAGGGATCGTTCAACTCGGTTCAGATACTCGTATCTCATGTCTCAAGTCTGTACTTGCTTGTCTCACTCACATGACTAGGATGTAAATAAAAGCAATAAAATATTATGTCTGATTTGACACTGTAACTGTTGCATGGGGCTGTGTGACGGACGGGGCTTCTGGCCAATTAGCTGCATCTATTCGAATTTGTCTGTAGACCAACCTCCAACTCCGATTCTCATTGGTTACATCTTTGTACCGAAGGAAATTAGAGGTTGGCGGTAGAAGGCCAGACCAGAGACTCAGTCGATTCGAAGAGTACGTGGGCTGCGTTGATTGGTCTGGACCGGGCTACTTAAAGGGGGATTCCACCCATTTTCAACATTTTCATTAATATACTTTAGAGGTGCTGGGTGGACATAATAAAAACGTTCCCCCATTCTGTGTTTCCTAGAAATGGAGATCTGAAGAAAATCATTAACATGATGAAACACATCTTGATGACACCATCATGTTAATGGATTTCTTTAGACGCTTTTTTTTCTCAGAAAAAATGTTGAAAATGGGTGCAATTCCCCTTTAAGAAGCAGAATGTGCCCATTGGAAATGTCACACATCCTGTGATGCCAAATTAGCATTTCTGTGATTTTTGTTTCCCCCCTCTGAGTTAGCGAACGTGTGAAAGGTCATACACAGCTGTAGTCACTCTGAGCTCAATTAACAGCACAATAAAAAAAAGGGTCCTCATCATCACGTTGTCCATTATATTAGCACTCATGTAAGAATACATCATGTGTATGGAGTGGCATCAACATCGTGCCTCATGTATTATACATGGCTCACAGCTAAGCTTCTGTTAGAATATGCCAACATTCTAACTGTGCTGTTTTTCATGCAATGTATAAAATGTATGAGTAAATTGGTAAAACCATGGCCACGTGTGTTTTGTAATAATAATAATAATGAAAATATAACTAAAGATTCAAAATAACTGTAGTGGTGTAGATGTTAGATGTACTAGAAGTAAATGTACATTATACTGGCAATTGGAAATACTCATAACTAGCACTATAAATTGTGTCCCTAAGTACAGATACTTACTGTAAGTAAATGTACTTTCCAGTCACTTAACTTTCCACCATTGCTTTTGCTACTGCACCCCCCCTCACCCCCCTCGATCCTTCCCAGAATAATAACAGAAAGAGGTATCCTTGAATACTCCACTTAATAAACAACATGCCTATAGGTAGCCTATAGCATACAGCCTGCATTGCAGTATGTGTTCAAACTGCAGTATGAAGGCTGCAGTGTGGTATATACCGTAGCCTCTATTTTTAGATCTATCTATAAAGCCCTCATGAATGGTAAATGGTAAAATGGTAAATGGTGCATTTATATAGCGCCTTTATCCACGGAGCTTTACATAGCTTGTGCATCACATTCACCCATTCACACACTCATTCATACACTAATGGCAGTGGAAACCATGCAAGGTACCTACTAGAACATCAGGAGCAATTAGGGGTTCAGTGTCTTGCTCAAGGACACTTCTTCACTAACTCTGCGGGAGCCCGGGATCGAACCGGCAACCTTGTGGCCACCCTCTGGTGACTCTACCCCTTAGTCACTGCCACTGGTAAATGATGCATTGATGTACATCTAGCGCTTTTATCCAAGGCACTTTAAATATAGTCCATTAGATTTATCCATTCACCATGCAAGTCATCAACTAGTCAGCATGTTAGGAGCAATTTGAAGTTCACTGTCTTGCCCAAGGACACTTAGGTCAGGAGGAAATGGAAATCGAACTGGCGACCCCGCGGATCATTGAACAACCTGTTCTAACTCCTGAACCCCATTGCAACCTTTTTCTTTACAGCTTTGAAGAAAAAAAAAACAATTTGAATAGTGTGTGCGTGTGTGCGTGTGTGTGCGTGCGTGTGTGTGCGTGTGTGTGTGTGTGTGTGCGTTACATCCCACAGGAGATGGAGGGAAGCCTTATAGCTCCGCCATAACCTCTGGGACAGACGAGTAGGCAGGCAGGCAAACACAACGAGGGCTGTCAGATAGCAGCTGAACATCTATTGTCCCGGAATAGCACAAGTAGTGGCAGAGGAATAGACCTTTTCAGAAAGACAGGCTTTCTGAAGTTAATGCATGACATTTCTGGGTGATGTTAAACTGGCCAAATATTCGTTCTCATTTGGAATTGATGTAACTGCATGGATTCCTCTATTCACAGTGACCTGGTGTTCTCCATCCTTTCAGAGAGTAGGCGTACAAAGAATGGCAGAATAATTTTCATGGAAAACATTACTTCCAAAACAAGACCAGGCTGGCTGATATGTATTATTATTATCATTCTGTTTAAGACACTGTTTCCCAAACGTTTTCCATGTCAAGGACAAATTAGCCCACAGACCCTTGCACCCATTACAGGTGATATGCCAGCTAACGTCTTTACGGCTCTCAAACTGTTTAATTCCAATGAATGCCCCCCAGTTTGACATGCATTAGTCTACCCCCATTTAATGGCATTTCTTGAGACCTCAGTTTATGTCACTGGAACCAAACAGACCCGTTTATAGGGCCCATTTAGGTGGAGACCCACTGGAAGGACTCAAGCACTGTCCAGGAACAGATAGCCCAGACAGCTTTGCTGAAACGACTGTAAACGAGCTCCTTCTGATAAAGTACTTTAACATCAGCTCATAAATGACCATCAGACCCAGCCAATATGACCACGACCAGCTCTGTCCCTCTCCAAATGAGATTGAACTGTTTCCAGTTTGAAGCAGCTAGTCAAAAGAAAAAATACCTTTTTATATGAACTCACCAACAGGGGATAACATACCGTATTTTCCGCACTATAAGGCGCACCGGATTATAAGGCGCACCTTTTAGAACTGTTTTCATATATAAGGCGCACTGGATTATAAGGCGCAGCAAATAGAAGCTACTACAGTTAACATAGAATAGAAGCTACTGCAGTTGAATGATCCATATATAAGGCGCACTGGATTATAAGGCGCAGTGTGGATTTTTGAGAAAATTAAAGGCTTTTAGGTGCGCCTTATAGTCCGGAAAATACGGTACTCCTCTCTCAAATGTGCACTTGGGAAAATCCAAATGGCAAACTCCACATGATCCAACATTTTACTTAACTGCCATGGTGTCAACCCTTTACCCCTGTGTCTGATCACTGGTTAGACAGGCATACAATGACAAATAAGGGCCAATACTGATACTTTTCCGATACCCATACAGTATTTGCCGATACTGATAAAAACTGATAAAAAAGGGACAAAAAGAGCCGATGCGATACTTTGGTATCGGGACATCCCTAATAATAATAATAATAGTAATAATAATAATCAAGAGATTATGACTAAAACTACCATTATGCTGCCAATATGCTAAATCAGGGCTTCTCCCGTCTACATCAAAGTGTCCTTGGGCAAGACACCGAACCCCACCTTGCCTCCAGTAGTTGCCACCACTGATGTGTGAATGTGGGCAGTGTTCGCTGGCGTTGACTGTTCGCTGCTTCACCTCCCAATGTGGGAATGAATGGACCATTGTAAGCGCTTTGAGTACTAAGCACATAGTAGAAAAGCCCTGTAAAAATGCAATCCATCATCACTGTACCACTATTGTTTGCGTCTGTCTGGTCAGGCTCAGCCATAAGGGCCTTTCAAACGGGAAGTGATTTAATGCATCTATTTAGACCTTTAGTTAAGGTTGTTATTTTGCTATTCAAATCAGCTGCTCTGGAATCGATATCCAATCAGGCTCAAATCTATTGTGTTAGCGAGACTTAAAATGCAGTGGGGAGCAGATGGTTTGGGAGCAGTTTACGCTGTACAGAGGAAATACTGATGGACTTTATGGAAGCAGAACCTCTGTTGCTGTCCCTGTTCTGCAGAGCAGTGGTTTACAGCCCTTTTCAGGGGTTGACACTAAGGTCTCCGAGGCACTTGGCCATCGGGCAAGTGCAAGTCAGGTTCTACTTGCCCTCAGGTCATGGTCACTTGCCCCCCAGGTTCCAGGTGGTCCCCAGTTAAGTTGGTTAACCAGATGTAACTCTTGAGAACGTAAAAATGAAACCAAATGGACCCTTGCGGGTCCATTTGGACAGCTAGAAAACAGGGAAAGACACAGAGGCAGAATGCAATGACTGCCTTCAAGACAAATTTATCTTGTGTTGTGTTATAGTGCACTAAGTTGCACACTTGCCCGATCGGGCAACCAGGTAGCAGTCTTCACTTGCCCCACCATTTTTTTTTTTTACTTGCCCCGGGCAAGCGGGGTTAGTGTCAACCCCTGCCTACTGCATTTGAGCCACACAGACCACCATAATGGCATTTAGCCTCTCAGACCCCAAACTATAGATGTATACCATGGCTATGCTGTGTTGATGTTGGCATTGGGGACAGATGAGAGGGCAAACGTTGATCAAAACAACAATTATTCTCTATTCCCTAATCGTGTACGAGTTCTTTGAGATTCTTCTGAGTTCTTTGAAATTGAGTAATGCAGAATACTGTTGTGGTCCCAAGTGGTCCCGCAAGGATCCATTTGGTTTCATTTCAAACTGGCAAGAGTTTAATGTCTATAAAGGGCTTAAAGGGGAACTCCACCCATTTTCAACATTCTAATATGTCATTAGTATACCCTAGAAGTGCTGGGTGGACATGATACAAAAATTATGTGTTCCCAAGAAATGGAGGTCAGAAGAAAACCACTAACATGGTGAAACATCTTGATAACATCATCAAGAAGTATTTTCACCATGTTAATGGATTTCTTTAGACACTTCTTTTTTCTGAGAGCGTACAAATGGAACCAAATGAACCCTAACGGATTCATTTGGTTGCATTTGTACGCTCTCAGAAAAAATGTTGAAATGGGTGGAATTCCCCTTTAAAGGGGCTATTTGGAATACCATCTATCCATCATGTAGCAGTGGAGACCACTGGAACCCCCTCAAGGACCACTGGTGATCCCTGGACCGTGGACCACTGGCTGAAAATTAATATTTCCACCTGATTATTTTCTTCCAAACTGACCAGTCGGTCACATTTTCCAGACCTGTCCACATGCCCCGGTACTCTCTTCTTCCTTTTTTTGTCCCCCCTCCTATCAGTATTATAATTTCTCCCCCACTGAGAGTCACCCTGGGAAACTGGTGCGCTTGTGAGACTGAGGACGTTAGTTGCGGAAGTGACTGTATTTACAGTCCTCAGGGAAACAACCCTGTTCAGTCCTCACTAGCGACTTGACTTGTTCACTCTTATTTTCAGAAAAAAAAACGATTCTAACGAACAAAGCAGTTATAGAAGTGTGCAAAGTGCACATGATTTCATCTTTTAAACATTTACAACAACTTTGCGAGCACAAAGGGAGAAATAAAACGTTTCCGTGGGGTATTCCTTTTTTGGGAGCACCGCATCGTGACTAATGGCAACTCCCGGCGGAAGTTAACTAACCGGAAGTCCCGAAAGTCCCGACTTCCGTCAGTCGTTTTGGTGCAGAAGTTTTCCAGGCTCTCATCTCGCAGCGCGGATGAGAGCCTGTAGATTGAGGCTAACTGAGAGAGGGCTAACTACCGGCCATCCCTGCGAAGGGACGGTCGGCACTTTTGGATTTAGTCATTGCTGGCCCCGCTTCAATCAGTTATATAATCTCCCCATGCATTATGCTCTGATTTATACATTAAATGCATATTGGACAGACAAATCAGCTCCAAACCCCCAGCCCTATATTTACCTGTGTTGTTCCATTATTTCTAATCTGGTGAGGCCATCTCCTTTCACGATATGAAGTCATTTGTGGTGTTTGCCAATGCTGATTGATGTACTTACTCAGGGTTTGCTGTGTGTGTGCATGTGCGTAAGTGTGCACTCTATAGTTTGGAGAAAACTGCAAAAGCGAATATAACACATGCTGTAAGTCAGGGGTGCCCACACTTTTTGACTTCAGAGCTACTTTCACAATGACCGGCTCAACACGATCTACACAGCAAAAATGTGATTGTTCCATTACTGAAAATCTATTGCAAGTCCCCTAGAAAGTTTGAGCTTTGAAATAGTGGTGATGGTGTTACTGTTGTAGTGTTTAAAGGTAGGGGAAGTGATTTCACTTATGTCAGATATCACCCAAAAAATATTTTTTTTCTGTTAAAATGCACTATTATAAGGTGTGGAAACCACATATGGAGTTTCCCCCCTCCCCACGTTAGCAGAGGAGCTAATAAAAGTTCCCCAGGTCACCACAATTCTCCTCCAATCAGGAGAGAGCAGCAGGTTCACATAGTGTAGCTACTTTTGGGGCCCCTAGTGCACCAGGCTGGTACTACACCATGAATTTCAAATCACTTCCCCTACCTTTAAGAATAATGCACTTATAGTGAAAAATAGAGGGGAGAATTGGAAGGTTTTCTTGTATATGCTACCACTGATGTTTGAAAACAGCATTTGGACCCGCAATGGACCCGTAAGGGTCCATTTGGTTCCATTTTAAACACTCTCAAGAGTTACAGATCTATAAGGGTCCATGTGCTGGGGGTCATGTGATCTACCTGTACGGTCTGTGTGATCTACTGTAGATCACAATCTATCTGTGTGTGTGTGTGTGTGTGTGTGTGTGTGTGTGTGTGTGTGTGTGTGTGTGTGTGTGTGTGTGTGTGTGTGTGTGTGTGTGTGTGTGTGTGTGTGTGTGTGTGTGTGTGTGTGTGTGTGTGTGTGCAAGTGGTGCTGGAACATGGTTGGGGCCACAGGCCAAGAGAGAGCAATGAATGACCATGTTTTTGGTTATTAAAAAAAAAATAAGACTACCATGCTACTCCAGCTGAAATCTAAGGTGCACATCTTGCGCTTTGCAAAATATTTCTGCATTTCTGCAGACTCACTACCAATGTAACTTAAATTGCAATGCAATCCGTGCTCTCAGGTCCGAACACAGTAGTTCAGTATGCATGGAAGGAAGGCTTGACCCTTTTGATATAGTGGTAGAGAGAGTGTGGAAGATGGATCTAATCCCTCTCCTGTCACCTAGTAAAAAGTGAATTAAGCTCAGTTCCATCTCTAATTCAGGAAGTGAGCAACAAACTCTTGAGTGTGTGAAGAGTCAAACACCATTTGACTCTAAACACAGGTGAGGTAAAGGTGGTAAGGTCGCAGGGAAAAGATAGTGAACAGGGGTTGACACTAAGGTCTCCGAGGCACTTGCCCATCGGGCAAGTGCAAGTCAGGTTCTACTTGCCCTCAGGTCATGGTCACTTGCCCACAAAAATATATTGTTCATTTTGCATTTAAGTTTACTTCCCACTTGGGTGCTTTAAACCAGGGTTTTTCAACAGGTGGTCCCTGAGAGGGTTCCAGGTGGTCCCCAGCTAAGTTGGTTAACCAGATGTAACTCTTGAGAACGTAAAAATGAAACCAAACGGACCCGTGCGGGTCCGCTTGGTTTCATTTTTACACTCTCAAGATTTAAAATTCATCATCTTAATTAGCCCAGGTTGCAATGACCACCTTCAAGACAAATGTATCTTGTGTTGTGTTATTGCACACTAAGTTGCACACTTACCCGATCGGGCAACCAGGTAGCAGTCTTCACTTGCCCCACCATTTTTTTACTTGCCCCGGGCAAGCGGGCAAGTCTTGTGTCAAGCCCTGGTGAAGCTTATTGAAGTCTTCCTAGTCACCACATTGTTAGTGCAATCTCTGTCTCTGTCTCTCTCTCTCCCTCTCAAAGGGCTTGCTCAAGGACACTTCGACAGTGACCAGCAACCTTGTGGTTACCATCCGGGAACTCAACCCATGAGCCACAACGGTGGCTCGACAATACAAAATACAATCAATACAGCAGTAATTTAGATTTCAGAGTCAGAATCATCTTTCTAAGTACCAACTTCACTTGATGCAAGAAAACACACTGATTGTTTTTTAGGCTGCTTATGTTGCATCTGCTATTCTTCTCCTGTCACATCAGCTCCAGGGGTGGATGTAACATTTCCCAATTGGGGGTGGGGCAGGCGAAAATGGTATGGGTGTGGCTTCATCAGCGATGAAGCCGCACCGATACCATTTGCATACCATTTTCAGTTACAGGACTTTTATTAGTCAAGTGAAGCATCAATAATAACATAAAATTGTAAACTGACAATAAAGTACTATATCATATCATATCATATCAACATCAGTTGTTGAAGTTGCAACAGACACGCAGCATGCATAAAGCTAAAGGTCTGAATCAGAGAGTTTTCTGTTTTCAATGATGAAATGCTGTTGGTTTAGTGGTGCCACAGCTGTAGTTAGTCAGTAGCAGTAGTAGTGTTTCAAATCATTTTAAATCTTATATTTAAAATGATTTGATAATACGTTGTAGGTATGGGAGTTATTTGTCATCATTCATGTTTTCAAACTCTCCTTGAGTGGTTGTTTTCCGTGGGGAGTATACTCATGTCTCTGATGTCTTGGTACAGTGGACAGACAGTTACTGTAAGAAGTGTAGCTAAGTCTCGACCTCATTTCGTGTGCAGTGGGTCCTCTCTCAATCACTGGACTGTTTTTGTGATAGACTATATTGAGTTAATGTTTTCTTAGTTTGGGTTCACTTAGAGAGCTCAAGTATTCTGCTACTTTGTATTCTGTTTAGAGCTAAATAGCTTTCCATTTTGTTTTGGTTTTGAGGTGATATTTTCCAATGTTTAAGATAACTTTCTTTTTGTTTCCTTATGATTTGGTGTAGTAGTCCCATTTGCTTTTTGTCTGGTGGTTGTGATTGTGTTAATCCTAGAACTCTCACACTCTCTCTCTCTCTCTCTCTCTCTCTCTCTCTCTCTCTCTCCTCTCTCTCTCTCTCTCTCTCTCTCTCTCTCTCTAAATCATGTTGCTGCTCAGCCAACAACACAGAAGTGATTTAATTGCTCAACAAAACAATGATAACATGTTGGCACACCTTTCATGAATGTCCCACTCGGCTGGTTATGCGCTGCACGTGTTGTGGCGTATTGGAGCCTTGCTGCGATCATCTAACAGGCTTTATTAGTACATGGCTCGGGTGAATGGCCAAATCCCAGCCGCTTGTTATTATATGTAAGGGATGATGTCTGGCTATAGGTGGTCATGGTTGAGCGATTAATCCACTCTGCTTCGCGGCGGCAGCAAATTTGCTGCTCACGACAGAGCGCTCCCCCACCATATGTAATCCAATAACCTTACGCCTTTGGCGTGAATTTCTGTCATGTGAGCTCTATTATCGACAAAACCAAATTGCAGTTTGTTTGTTTTTTTTTTTTGCTTTTCTCTCGTTAATGAAATTATTCCAAGTTGGCCCCGCAGAGAGCAACAAGTCGCACTTGCTGAAACAAGGAAGTTATTGTTGGTGAAACGGAATCAATATTCTGGGCATTGTCTATTTCTTGCTTAAAGACATTTTTAATAAACATTCTTGAAAGCATGTTCTTTAGTTCAACATTGTGTGTGTATTAGTTTGCATGGCTGTCATGCTGAATAACAGCCTAAAATAAGATCCAATCGTCACAGCAAAGACCGCATTTCCAACTTAGAACAATAGGGGAGAGGTTGTTGCAGACATTTCTCTGACTTGCGTGTTAAATCACACCTTGCCCAGACATCCGCGGGGCGGATGCATTCATTACGAGGTGCCCGACACATACAGATGCAAATACAATTGCTTAAATGTAAGCCATCGCTATATTGTTTCATTGCACAGGGAGAGCATAGAACAGTTATTTTTTATGTGTGTATGAGGCCTCAAAGTCTCCTTTACGTGGCACCATATGGGGGTGTATAACTCTGCGAGTCTCAGCGGTCCTCGGAAGTAAAAAAATAAATAACTAAAAAAAAAATCTCTGGTTTTGAGAGCCCATTATTTCTTTCAGTGCCCTGTCTGCTGGTCTCAATGTTCCAGCACCACTTTATATTCTTTCTTTGCAGCTGTCTCATGCAGAAATATGTATTTTTAAGGTCTCTCTATTAAGAGTTGAATTATGAACATAAGTAAGACTTGAATTATGAACATAATTAAACAGCGTTTCAATAGCGTGGGACTAGTGTGGCCTTTCGTGTTCATAGTTCTTAATGGAATGAAGGGTTGAGTGGAACTGGATTTTTTTCAGATTTAAATAATTAGTATTAATTACAATTCAATGAAGCAATAAAACAGCAGGAGAGGGAGCGCCGTGATATTGGCAACATTGTGCTTCATCGCGGATTCACAATCATCACATCTCCATCGTATCTCCATATTTCACTGTTAATTTGCATTACCTCAGAATCCATTTTGTCTGTTATCTATATTTAATTAGCTCATTTGCATCTTCAGACTCCATGTTGATCTAAAGTCATCGATAAGCATATTGAATGTCAAAACAAGCTCTGGCTCTGAGTTAAAGAGACAACCACAGACTTTTTGGCGGCTACTGCGTTTAGCCCCTCCCTCGTCTCTCACGTGTAACCGATGGCGGCAAATTGGGCTAAATTAAATTTATGGTTGCTTAGAGGCCTTTATTCTCCCTTTGCACAGTGACAGCTAAGAGCATGTTGATGGATTGCACTTTGTTATGTAAATGATGTAGTGTAGCGTAGTGTAGTGAAAGTGTGCGTGCGCGCGCGTGTGTGTGTGTCAGGGGCGGATCTAGGCATGGGCATGGGGGGGGCAATGACCCCTTAAATATCCAGTCTGCCCCCTCAAACACGATGCCATGCAAAACAACCCAAGATATTTCAAATTAAAGTGCTTATATTTAAAATGATTTGAAACACTGCTACTGCTACTAACTACAATTTTGGCACCACTAAACCAACAGCATTTCACCATTGAAAACAGAAAACTCTCTTAGTTAGACCTTTAGCTTTATGCATGCTGCGTGTCTGTTGCAACTTCAACAACAACTGATGTTATTATTGATGCTTTACTTGACTAATATAAGTCCTGTAACCGAAAATGGTATGGGGGCGGCTTCATTGCCGCTTCATCGCCGCCCCCATACCATGTTCTCTTGCCACTCCAACATGTTCTCTTGCCCCCCCCCCCCCCCCCCCAAATGGGACATGTTTCATCCGCCCCTGGTGTGTGTACACACAGTGGGCTCGCTTTTGAATGTTTGATTGCATAGTTAACTGAACTCAGTATAGTTTTACTCAGTATAGATTGCATAGTTTACTGAATACAGTATTACAGCCCAAACACTGCAAAAAGGGATAACGCTACTACTGGTTCCGTTTAGGCTATATGCCAGGGTTTTCAACCAGTGGTCCGGGGACCACCAGTGGTCCTTGAGAGGGTTTTAGGTGGTCCTCAGCTAAGTTGGTTAACCAGATGTAACTCTTGAGAACAATTTTACACTCTCAAGAGTTAAAATATTCATCTGAATTGGCCATTTTTGGAATCTATGTTTTGCTTGTTTTCTTTCCCAAATCCAGCCTAGAATTATGGACAAAAGGAACATAAATCTTTAGATTTGGGGTCTGTAGGGCTAAAATATCCTCAAATGGTGGTCCGTGGCTCAAATCCTGAATAAATGGTGGTCTCTGGTGGTGTCAAAAAGGTTGAAAACCCCTGCTGCCTGTATGCAATCAATTTCATGGACATGGCATGTTCGCGTGCATGTGTATGCATCTGTAAACCATAACCTCTCTTTGACCATGCCACCTACCAGTTTCTCCTCCTTCATGCCTGTGTGAGTATTATAATGTGTAGCAGGGGCGGATTGGCACATATTTTCCCACCGGGACAATTTTGCCTTTGCCAGGCCACCCTGGTGGGGGCAGCTGGTTAACAGATGTAACTCTTTGAGAGCGTAAAAATGAAACCAAATGGACCCTTGCGGGTCCATTTGGTTTCATTTTTACACCCTCAAGAGTTAAAATATTCATCATGTGAATTAGCCCAACTTAGTCTACACAACTAGAGAATGTAGAAGATTAATGGTCATTTTGATCTGTATGTTCCAGGCGAGCAGCACATTCTAGTGCATTTTGGAAGTGCCACTAGTGCATTTTGGATCTTGTCCAGGCCACTAGGTGGCGCAGGCCACCGGGAAAACTCCCTGTACTCCAGATGGCCAATCCGCCCCTGCTGTGTAGCTGCAGTATCACATGATCAAGGGCCTTCTGGAGGCTGGCACCGTGCCCTAGCGATTCCCCTGGTCTACCACCCTCCACAGCACAGAAAAAAACTGGACCAGGGCCAACGCTTTTCTTACATGCAGCCAAATGCGCTAATTGCCATGATCCAAAGAAACTGATCTCCTTTGAGATGCCTGACCAAAAAACAGACATAAGTCCCGACAGTTTATTGTAGAATTCATGATTTTACAGTGAGGGGGAGAGAGAGGGGGGGGGGGGGGGGGGGGGGGGGGGGTCATGTCTGCACTGTTGCCAACTTGGCGCATTTGTCGCTATATTTAGCTTTTTTTCCAGACCTGCCTAGCACCAAAATTAGTGAAAAACTCCTGGCGGAAAATCTGGTGCTTTTTTGCTGGTGAGCTGGGGCGAAATTGGTTGACAGGCGCCAGAGATAGAACCCTTGTTTTTTTCCTCCTATGATAGAGTCCTCCTTTGTTCCTAGAAAGGACCATTGGTAACCAAATAGACCCTTTTAGATCTGTAACTCTTGAGATCGTAAAATCAAACCAAACGGACCCTTTCGGGTCAGTTTGGTTTCATTTCACGCTCAAGAGTTAAATCATATTTAACCATCTGAATTACCTCATTTTCAAGAATCTATACATTTAGAAAATGTAGACGAATTGTTATTTTGTCAACATTTGTCAGTTATTTCTCCTAAATTAGGCTGAGAGAGTAATCTCAACATCAAGCGGTGGTCCTCCTCCGTGGCTAAAATGTAGAATAAATAGTGGGCCCTGGTATGAAAATGGTTGAAAACCCCCAGCTCTAGCGCATTCTAGTGCATTTTGGAAGTGCCACTAGTGCATTTTGGATTTTGGCAGTTGGCAACACTGCATGTCTGCAACGCTGTGCCATCCTTCATTTTAGCGTCTAACAAAGATCTATCGATTTTGTCCTTTTACGCTTGGCCTCGGATAATCACTTGAATTGTGATTTGATGATGAATCCCACTGCAGCTGCACGGACATCCACAATGTGGGCGTTCTACAGTGGTCTAAATCACTTCATTACAGCTGAGTACCACGAAAACAAAATTATACCATAAAAAGGAGCTGCATGAGGACTGTGCTGTGTATATTAGCCAAGCTCTGGTTCCAGAAACACGTCGATGACTTCCACTATTCACCCATTGTCTCATTGCACCGTGCACACACTTTAGTTAGCATAACCCTCGTCTAATGATTCAACTTTTCTGTCACCATTCTGGCCATCACACCATAGACCACACTTTTGTGACTTGAGAGCCACTTTCAAAATGAGCGGCTCAACAAGATCTACACTTCAAAAATGCGATTGTTCCATTACTGAAAATCCATTTCAAGGCCCTCTAGAAAGTGAGGTATTTTGAAAATTAGAGGGGGGGGGGGGGGGGGGGGGGGTTGGAAGGTTTTACTGCATATGCTATTAATGACGTTTGAAAACAGTATTTGAGGTTTGAGTTGACTGTTTGTGATGTAGAGTTTAGTTTCTTGCACCCAAAACTAAGAACTTTCACGTTTTTTGTCCACAATTGGGAAAGAACTGGCAAGAACTGGTCAATATAACAATTATTCTCCATTTTATAATTATGTGGACCCTTGAAAATTACATAATTCAGATGTTTAAATATAATTTAAACATGAAACCAAATTTAATTTAAAATGTACCAAATATACCAATATAATTTTAACCAAATATAATTTAAAATGAAACCAAATGGACCCTTAGGGGTCCATGTGTTCTACCTGCACAGGCTGTGTTGTGCTCTGTGATCAGGTAGACTCTCTGAATGTAAGGAGTTTAGAAACTAATGAGACGGAAGAGGATCAGTCAGTCAATCAGTCAGTCATTTAGGACTTCCCACTCTTATAGCAGGCCTTTTAAGGCTAAAGTTTTGGAATAATAATAATCCAAATCTAAAAAAGTAACTATGGACTTAACACTTTTCTTGCCGTGGGATCCCACACAGATGACGCAGATTTTAGCCCTGCCTTCCGTTGTCCCTCCTAAAACTGGAAGGTCTAATTTTCCCTTAGCAGCTCACTCTATACCACATCTTACAGTATGTCTCTCTAGAAGCGCTGATATTACAGAATGAGATGCTTGTGAAGTAAAAAAAATGACCACAGACAAGTCCCTGCAGACTTGTTGCTATTTGATAATTATGAATCATTAATTTGATCTCGCAAGAGAGGACAGTCGCCACCAACCTCGGCAATTATGGTTATGTCTCCTCACCTCCATTGTTGTAAAATATGATGTTTAAGAACAGGTTCGAAAGTTGAAAAATAGTCGTTTGAATTAATAATGGAATAATCGACTGACATTTTTGGCCAATATTTGCAGCCGTTTGTGTGTGTGTGTGTGTGTGTGTGTGTGTGTGTGTGTGTGTGTGTGTGTGTGTGTGTGTGTGTGTGTGTTGTGTGTTGTGTGTGTGTGTGTTGTGTGTGTGTGTGTGTGTGTGTGTGTGTGTTGTGTGTGTGTGTGTGTGTGTGTGTGTGTGTGTCCTAACATGTACTGTATTATTCACGTTTCACCTCTGTATTTCCTGCATTAACGGCCCTGCAGGCAGTACAATCATAGCAATTATGTCTTCTAAATGTCTTCACAATTTTCAGATTAAAAAGAGTACAAGTTAAAAAACATTCACTGTGAAAGTACATATCATATTCAAACATTTGTGGGAGATTTTCTCTCTCTCTCTCTGTCTCTCTCGCACGTGTGTGCGTGGCGCGCGCACACACACACACACACCACACACACACACACACACACACACCACACACACACACACACACACACACACACACACACACAGTAAATAAATCAGTCAACTGTGGACGGAGCATGCAGGAGAACAGTCGACAGGGGAATACAGTATATGGAGGTAACAAAACAATTACAGGCCTCACAGCCCAGGAGGAAGCACTATACCATCTATTTGTTTAAGTCACCAGATGTCATCCTCCTGCCGTAAATCTGTGTATAGTTATTATATGTATACGGTCTGGAGCAGCATAGGTGTAGGTGTAGAACAGTGGTTAAAGGGGAAGTCCACCCATTTCCAACATTCTAATATGTCATTAGTATACCTTAGAGGTGCTGTGTGGACACGATAAAAAAGTTCTCCCATTCTGTGTTAACAAGAAATGGAGGTCTGCAGAAAACCACTAACATGGGGTGATGACTTCATCAAGATGTATTTTCACCATATTAATGGATTTCTGTAGACACTTTTCTTTTTCTGAGAGCGTACAAATGGAACCAAATGAACCCTAACGGGTTCATTTGGTTGCATTTGTACGCTCTCAGAAAAAAAAAACATTATAAATGGGTGCAATTCCCCTTTAATTTCTTGGTTGTTTTTTAGTTGCAACATCACAACGATGTGAGGTGGTGGAAGCGCTGTTATGCAGGTTGATATTCGAGTCATTGTTGCATTGATGTCAGATAAAACGGGGCGTGTTTCAATTCCATGCCAGCTTGGGAAATCAACAACGGTGTGGACACAACAATGTTGTGATCAAAGTGGAAATGCAAATTCGGAGCTGACTGAAGAAGAAAATGACTGATGCATATCAGGTTGACACTGAACAAAATACGATAAAATCAGCCGAGCTGTTCACGAGAGCACCCACATGATGTGAAAGCCTGATTGTTGATAATTGGTTATTTTGTGGGGATAGAGAACACATATTGGAGCCCCAAAAACACAAAAGACAAGTTGATTTTTTACATTCTAGGTCCTTTAAAGCAGTTAAATTGTCCATCAAACAAGAAAAGCGCAGCCGGTGCAACATGCTGCAGCATTCATTTCTGCTCTGTTTCTCCATCGCTCTGTGTGATGACCAGGGGCGGATGTAGCATTTCCCAATTGGGTGGGCAGGAGAAAATGGTAGGGGGGGGGGGGGGGGGGGGGGCTACTTCATCGCCTGTGGCGCGACGAAGCTGCACCCATACCATTTTTAGTTACAGGACTTTTTATTAGGCAAGTAAAGCATCAGTAATAACATCAGTTGTTGTTGAAGTTGCAACAGACACGCGGCATGCATAAAGCTAAAGGTCTGACTCAGAGAGTTTTCCGTTTTCAATGATGAAATGCTGTTGGTTTAGTGGTGACACAGCTATAGTTAGTTAGTAGCAGTAGTAGTGTTTCAAATCATTTTTTTTATAAGCGCTTTAATTTGAAATATGTTGGGTTGTTTTGCATGCCATCATGGTGGGGCAGACTGGGCATTTATTGCCCCCCCCCCCCACCCCCACGCCGAGATCCACCCCTGGTGATGACTTGCAGTTCAAGGCACACAAATAAAATGTCCTGGCTTGTGTGGGAATATGGATGAGCAGGATGTGTAGTGAAACAAGGAGACCTTTAGCTACTACACAGTCACTACCTTTGCACAGAGACGAGGACATGAATTAAGAAAAGAGTTGCTCAACAGATACAGACCATCTGGCATCTTAGTTATACAAATGAAGATCCTCTCTCTTTGCACCAGTAAGCCTCGTAATGATATAGGCCAGGGGTTTTCAATCTTTTTCATACCAGGGCCCACTATTTATTCAGAATTTGAGCCACGGACCACCGTTTGATGACATTTTAGCCCCACAGACCCCAAACCCAAAGATTTCTCTCTTTTTTTTCTACATCTACAATTCCAGGCTGGATTTCGGAACCATAACAGGCAAACATAGATCTCTAGTTGTGTAGATTTGGGCTAGTTCAGATGATGAATATTTTAACTCTTGAGATTGTAAATATGAAAGCAAATGGACCCACAAGGGTCCATTTGTTTTCATTTTTACATTCTCAAGAGTTGCATCTGGTTAACCAGCTTAACTGGGGACCACCTGGACCACTGGTGGTCCCCCGATCACCTGTTGAAAACCCCTGATATAGGCTGATTGGTGATGGAAAAAAACATGGATCTCATGCAGGAAATGTCTGCAAAAAGGGAACTAAGAATTCCTAATACTACAAATTTTGAGATGATTCTGTGGGTCCTTGTCAAGGTTTAGCACAGCTGACATAGAAACATAGGCTTTTCTGAAACCTCAAGATTTACAATCCTTTCATTTAATCACCATGAGATCTAAAGGGGTTAATGGAGGTATAAGCGTCCTGCCACTAATGACCTTTCCTTAATTAGCATGTCTGTGTCATTGTGTTTCTGATTATCTATTCAGGGCACATCATGCAGGACCTTTCCCACCAGGATGGGAACCGTTTCAGTTCTATTTGCTTTTCATACAGTATGTAGTCGATCGTGCCGGACCGACCTTCACAGAATTGAAACGTTAATTATGAATTCTGTGGGCAAAACCATACCTAGATTAAATTCCTGATAGGAGCAATACATTAATGATAACGTTTTCTCACTGCATAGATATTTTTGAGTGGTGCAACCACTCCGGGGCCCGACTTTGTCCCTATGTTCACCTGTACACCCATCCCTATGTCCCCCTGTTTACCAACAGGGGGTGCTGTTTCACCAGTAAACTCACCACGAATACATGAATACATGAATTCATGTATTTATTTGTGTATTTGTTTGTTTGTTTTCTTTTTTCCCCTGTACTAGCGTCATGAAGCGTCATGACCCATAGAAATAGAAATTGGAGTGTGACTGACAAAAGTTGCAGTGTTTGGACAACTGTGCTGTTGCATGGAATACAAAGTTTTCTGTTTCTTTGTAAGTGATCTGAATTATTCAAGGTGTGTGTGTGTGTGTGTGTGTGTGTGTGTGTGTGTGTGTGTGTGTGTGTGTGTGTGTGTGTGTGTGTGTGTGTGTGTGTGTGTGTGCGTGTGTGCGTGGTGTGCGTGTGTGGGGGGGGGTAACAACAAATACCAATCTAACAGTCGAGCAGGCCCCTAACCCTCTGTACATATTTTACGCACACCAACATTCCCTTTGCAAGCCAAGCATTAAATCCCACCACCTGCACAAATAACAGGAGGCATGAGTTTGGTGGGTGTGCAGAGAGACTGAGGCTGCTGCAGACATTCTGGAAACACAACATGTTTACAATGAACAGCCATTATGGAATCACTATCTGAACCATGTTCACAATGAACAACCATTATGGAATCACTCTGTGCGTCATGTTGACAATAAACAGCCATTATGGAACGGGGAACCTTTTGAGCGACATACTGTAGAAATGAGTCATAAAGTGGTGGGAATACTTGTTTGTACCTTGATGGACAACTCAACTCAACCCCGAATTATATGCACAGGGGTTGACACTAAGGTCTCGGAGGCACTTGCCCATCGGGCAAGTGCAAGTCAGGTTCTACTTGCCCTCAACTCATAGTCACTTGCCCCCGAAAAATATATTAAAAATTTTGCAGATGTAACTCATGAGAACGTAAAAATGAAACCAAATGGACCCTTGCAGGTCCATTTGGTTTTATTTTTACACTCTCAAGAGTTAAAAATCATCATCTTAATTAGCCCAGGTCTACACAACTAGAGAATGTAGAAGATTAATGGTCATTTTGATGTCTATGTTAATTTGCCCGTTTTGTTTCCCAAATCCAGACTGGAATTGTGGACAGCTAGAATTTATCTTGTGTTGTGTTATAGTGCACCAAGTTGCACACTTGCCCGATCGGGCAACCAGGTAGCAGTCTTCACTTGCCCGACCATTTTTTTTACTTGCCCCGGGCAAGCGGGCAAGTGATAGTGTCAAGCCCTGTATGCAGATTGCACAATTGTCATAAAGGGCTACCTGCTCCTGTTGTGATGAAGAGGATGATGATTATATGCCTTCCTTCCATAGTTCCATTCAGCGTCCACCGCTTATCTCAAGTCGAGTTGCCCCAGACTTCTCCAGAACAACAATAGGGACTACTTCTGGGGGATCCTGAGATGGTCCTCCAAGGCCTCCCTGGGGAGATGCTCGAGAGGCATCCTAACTAGATGCCCCAAACCACATAAGCTGACTCGTTTCCAGGCAAATCAGCCACTCTACTCCGAGTCCCATGGATTTTGCAATCCAAGTAGGGATTGAGACATTACCCCAGGTAAAACGGTATTGTTCATATCCCTAGGGATGTTTTCAAGGAACGTCTCACTGGGAGGAGACCCCAGGGCAGACCAAGGTGCAGTTGGAGAAATACTTTGACTCACTGGCCTTGGAACATCTCACGGTCCCCCAGGAGGGAGTCACTAATGTTGATCATGAAGGTCAAGTCTGGAGCTCCAGGGTGGAGGTGTTGCCCTGCGACTCGACTACGGATAAGCGGTTGCACGTATACACTATTTCAGATGATCTCTAAGCTGACAACATTTCATAGCATCATGTGCATTCAGTCATCAGCCCTCAATATTTTTCCTCCACTTCCTCCGCTCCTCCTGGGGTGTGCTTTGAGTCAATACATTAATTTAACACATATACCTAACAAGTGGCAACACAACACCAATTGTCCTTGCCAGTTCACACCCAGTTTGTCTTTTCACACCAAGCACCGCCGTTGCATAATTACTGTACCAGTTATGATGATCGCACTTCTATCACATTTATGCAATTGTTGGTGTCTGAATTCACCGCACATTTCGACATTGTGGGCGATCATTATTGCTCATCCAAAAGCACTGATGTTTTAAAAGAGAATAATTAATGTAATCATCTGAGCTAGATTATTTCCCATGTTGCATCAGCATCAGACACATACGGTAGCACCTGCTACCATAATGTGTCTTCAAATACGAACGATGGGAGACATGTACTGTAAGAAGCCCACTAAGTTGTTATATATCTAGTCTTTTTTTAACCCATTTTTAAATATCTGTACTACATGGATAGCATTAATCAAAGTTTAACCATTTAATTAATTCAACTGTAATCAACTGACCGTAATCAAATGACTGTAATCAACTGACCTAATCCTAGTGGGTGAACTGAGATGATGACTTCCTTTCTGGAAATGTCTCTCTTCAAAATAAGCTGGTGTGATTTATATCAAAATTCATCTATAAGTGCTAGTGGAATACCGTTTTCGTTTCTGCTTGGATGAATGGCCTGTCAGTGAGGTAATTGCCTCTAGTTACAGTAGCACCTTGCAGATGGCCGTGGGTCTGCATGAGGTCAATTCCATCCCAGTTATCCAATGAACATCCTGTCCTGTACTGTATGTGTGTCGCTATAGACCTGCGCAGTGACGTCACCAGCCCTGTTCCACTAGTGGATTCCTCATTCATTTTCCTCATAGACTTTTTGAAAATGGTTAATAAAAACAGGATTGCGCCACGGCCAAAGCCAACTCAGGTCGTGACATGACAACAAACACAATATCGTCATAATATATACTATAATTAGGAAGAAGTAGAAAACGGCATGATACAAAACTTTTTGTTTCGTTTTTCATCTTAGAAATGATTTGTTTGTCCCAAAAGTTTGTGTGTGTCATCATGATTCGTCACGACTCGAGTTGGCTTTGTCCGCGGCATAATCGTCTTTATATGAATTATTTTCGAAAAGTCTATGAGAAAAATGAACGGGGAATCCATTTCTGGAACAGGGGCAGTGACGTCACTGCGCAGGTCTATAATGTAGCAGTACCAGATATTGCTCTCTCTCCACCACCCAGATTTGTATACCATCGCAGCCAATCATATTCCCTTATTGGAGCACTCTGCCAAGCCACTGGCCAATCATCTTTAGTTATTGGAACACGCTGCCAGGCAGGCCAGCAGCCTATCATCTCATTTAGTGGGAGGTTGGGATGTTGGGATGTTTCTGTTGTTAAACCCATTATAACTTCCATTTGCTGGGCTGTAAGTATGTCATTCAGAGACACAATCCTCTCTCTCTCCCCTCCGGTTGGTTCCTCTCCCTCCCGCTGGACAATAATAACTCACAAACAGCATTAGCGTTGAGCTCATGTGTGTCTTCTGAGCCATCTGTGCACATCAGAACCTCTCCTGGCAACGCTCCTCTGCTCCCACATAAACACATTAACTGCTAGTTAACTTATGATACGCTAACTGAAGGATGTTCTATTCTGCTACCGCCCTAAATGTACCCAATGGGTCATAGAAGTGACTGGACTGCATCGCCACAGCTCAGTCACACACAAACCATAACTCGAGTCAAAGGTTATTAAAGGGCCACTTCACCCCTTTTACGAACAGATCGTAATTTAGCAGTGTGTTTTGATTCTCTGATAACACCTTAAACTAGAGGCTTGATGGCAGGTGGTTGCTGAAAGAAAACAACTTAAAGGTAGGGTAAGTGATTTGAAATTCATCCTGTAGTTCCAGCCTGGTGCACTAGGGGCGCCAAACAGTAGCTACACTATGTGAGCCTGCTGCTCGATCCTGATTGGAGGAGAATTCGCTACCACCTGGGGAACTTTTATTAGCTCCTCTGCTAACGTGGGGGAGGGGGAAACTCCATATATGGTTTCCACGCCTTATATTAGAGCATTTTAACAGAAAAAATATTTTTTGGGTGATATCTGACAAAAGTGAAATCACTTCCCCTACCTTTAATAATAACTCTTGCCTTGAATTATCATAATGATGGCGTTTAGAATGATTTTCTCTCCCTGTCCTCTCTAAAATTATTACAAATTACCTGCATGAATTCATAAAAAGAGAGTTGTGAAAGTGATTTGAACATAGATTAAAAGTCTAAGGGCTCCATTTTCGTCACGCTAAAACCCCTTATCCCTTAACTTCTTTGCCTTTTTAATCTATTAAAAAATGATTTTTTTTAAATAGTTTAAATTGCCAGTCTACAAGCTCACAATGTGTCAATAGATTGCCAGGTTGAACTATCCAAAAAAGTTTTCAAAACAGTAAAAAAAAATGATGAGGGGTTTAGGATAAGGGGTTTAGATGGTACGAAAA
This sequence comes from Benthosema pterotum, assembly GCA_039105355.1. NCBI lineage: Eukaryota > Metazoa > Chordata > Actinopteri > Myctophiformes > Myctophidae > Benthosema > Benthosema pterotum. Next base: position 48,574,221 of record CM076973.1, read on the forward strand.
TGGAGCCCTATATATCCAGAGTGTTAGGAATTGACAAATATTCAGAGCGATTTTTGTTTACGCTCTGAGTTAAAGCAACTCATTGTGCTTTCAGAGTGTGCCGTTTCACTGCTACATACAGTAACAGTGTTGTCCTACCCACACCCACAGCCCTGTCATACTTTGAGCATGTTTTAGTGCTCAATTGAGGCTGTTAATTGAGATGTTAAAGCCGTGGTGGACTGCCTTATAGCTGCTATCAGGGGTCGGCGTTTCATAGGCTCCATATTTCTCTTTGATGAAGAGCTGCTGTTGTTGTTGTCATTCCCGCGCAGTCCTTTTTCCATCTAAGTGTGGTGCGGGATGGCATGGGTTTTTCTAAGACATACCTGGGCATTATGCGGCCCGGGGGCCAAATGCGCCCCTTTGGCTGACTCTGACCGACCCGCGAAAGAGTTTTAAACCAGTGGTCCGGGACAATTCCAGTTAAATATGGAAAGTTGGTTAACCAGATGTAACTCTTTGAGAGCGTAAAAATGAAACCAAATGGACCCTTGCGGGTCCATTTGGTTTCATATTTACACTCTCAAGAGTTAAAATATTCATCATGTGAATTCTGCACAACTAGAGAATGTAGAAGATTAATGTTCATTTTGATCTGTATGTTGGACTGTTTGGTTTCCCAAATCCAGCCTGGAATTTTAGACAAAAGCAAAATAAATCTTTAGTTTTGGGGTCTGTGGGACTAAAATGTCATCAAATGTTGGTCCGTGGCTCAAATTCTGAATGAATAGGTGTCAAAATGGTTAATTGGTTTTACCTGTACGCTTACTTTTATCGTGAAATTATATTAATATTACGCAGACTTTAGTTCAGTCTTGGCCCTCCACAATATGTTGTGTATCTCATTTGGCCCCTTGGGAAAAATAATCGCCCACTGCTGTTCTAACAGCTACCAGCCCTGCACATCTGATCTGGGCCATATAGCAATCTCATTGATCCCCAAGCTGTGAACGTTCTTGTTCTCTCTTGTGTCCACACACGCAGAGCTGACGCCTATGGATGTGAACACATGCAGGTATATACAGAGAAATAATCCATAGTCTGAGGGGGAAAGATGATTAAGTGTAGCTGAACAAAGAGAAAGGCATATAGGACCCACATGCCTTTTTTCTTTCATCTTTTAGAGGGCATTGAGTCCAATTAACTAGACTACCGGAAAATCAATAGTTGTCACTGAGGATTTCACTATGCGATTTAAACAGGAGATTTTTTTTAGTGAAACTCATTAATGTAGTTGTCTTTTGTTTCTTCTTCTTCTTCATCATCTCCTCCTTCTTCGTCTTTTCTTATATTGAGCTGCGCTCGGGATTTATGGCTAGGGGCGACAAACGCAAAGCCCTAAGCACACAGCACTGCTCTGAAACGCTGAGCCATACATTCCTGACAGACACTGTACACACACAAAACACACACACACACACCACACACACACACACACACACACACACACACACACACACACACACACACCACACACACACACACACACACACACACACACACTGGCTTGTCCTTGAGAGGCTGAGGAAATCAATAGTCTAACAGTAAACCACTATAATAGTATAGTGCAGGGGTTTTCAACCGGTGGTCCGGGGACCACCAGTGGTCCTTGAGAATGTTCCAGGTGGTCCCCAGCTAAGTTGGTTAGCCAGATGTAACTCCTGAGAGCGTAAAAATGAAACCAAATGGACCCTTACCGGTTCAATTGGTTTCATTTTTACGCTCTCAAGAGTTAAAATATTCATCATCTTAACACAACTAGAAGATTAATAGTCATTTTGTTCTGTATGTTTGCCTGTTTTTGTCCTCAAATGGTGGTCCGTGGCTGAAATGCTGAATAAATTGTGGTCCCTGGTGTCAAAAAGGTTGAAAACCACTGGTATAGTGGGTATGGCTTCCCACTGTTATTTTTCCCACCCACCCTTTCCTCTGCCTGCAAGTACTCTGCGTTTTAAACTAATCTTCTTCTAAGGACAAAAAAGAGGCCACATTTTAAAGTCTATCATTAATGCGGTGCCCAGAGAGGGTAGATTAAAAAACTGATATATGGTCTTAAGTTATTTTGCTATTTAGGAGAGGCTGGGTGGCGCGGCACCTTGTTATTGCACCAGGGCACAGTAAATGGGATTTAGACGCACTTTGTGGTGAACTATACACACACTACTTCAGCATAGTAAAGACAATACTGTAGAAATAGGCCCTACGTCCCACATGGATAGTGCTGCATGAGAACAGTGAAAACATCAAATTCCATTCTCCAAAGCTACTTAGTCCGTCAGTGGTGATCAATACAAGCTGCTAGGGCATTAACTAAATATTCGACTAGTCGATTATTCGACTAGCAAAACACTATTCGACACTATTAATTCATTATTCGTTATTCGGTAATAATAATTTTTTATATATATTTTTCAATTTTCTGCAGCAGGCATTGTGGATGTGTGCTGTGGTGTTGGCAGTGATTGTTGGTTGATTGCTTATTTTTCATGTCATAATGTAACTGAGTTACAGTAGTGTAACAGGCATGCACTGTTTCAATGGGAAGTCCAGAATCACATTTTATTGGCTAAAAAAACATATATATATATATATATATATATATATATATATATATATAGATAGATAGATAGATAGATAGATAGATAGATAGATAGATAGATAGATAGATATATCACTATAGACTAGTCGACAATTATTCGACTACCAAAGTAGTCGATTCGACTAGCAAAAAGCTTTGGGCTAACTGAAGCTGGAGTAACACCAACAACATCTCAACTGAAGATGGCACTAAAACTAAGTGAAAATCACAACTAACTGTGACATACACTGAAGTAGAGGCAGATAGCAAAGACGGACAGATAGGGAGGTCTTCTGAGAGGGTATACCCATGTATACATCTTCAACAACAGACAGCACTCTACTGGAGGTATACACTGTACTGTACGAGAAAGCTGCTGACGAGCACATTGCTTAGAGAGTCAGCAATCCAGTGTGGACGGCTGCTGTTAGGTTAAGACAGTTTAGCTGAGGTTAGGCCGTGGGAGAGAAGTGAGGGAGGGAGAGTGGAGGCAGGATAGAAGCTAAGGTGTCAGTATTAAATCATATAGCACAGGGAGGGACGTACTGCAAAAAAAGAAGAAAAGACATCTGGTCAAACTAGCCAAAGCACTTCATGCTTCTAAAGGCCAAATATAAATCAAAAACACTGACACATATGCCAGAAGGTTCCACGTTTTGTGCCTACAATTTACAATGTTATTCGCGTGTCAGTTTTTTTTTCCTTTTGTAGAAAAAAGGAACTAGAGAGAGAGAGAGAGAGAGAGAGAGAGAGGAGAGTAAAGAAATCCATTCCTATGCAGTCACGTTTAATTCCCTTCGTCATTTCTCAACTGGAATGAGTGAAATTGCTCCTTAACCATCAGCAACTTTGCTCATTAAGGGTCTCGGAGAACATTTGAATATTTCTATTAAAGAAAAAAAAAAACTCATACCCAGCAAATTCCCAAAACCTTATTTTACGCTTCTATAGTAAGTGGAATAAACTGAATTCATGGGGCTGTAATCCAGCCCCATGTTTTTATAATAGCCGTCGTGCCGATAGGGTTTGTGGGCTGCGCCGTTGCACCTTGAAAGGCAACGCATTGCATAATTCATTTTAGCTCCACTTCACATACACATTGTCAATGGAATTGTTGAAGATGCTAATTGGAACAGTTTGCATACTGCATCAGCCAAGCTGACAGAATATTAAATCTACACTCCGGAACGCTTAACTCTTCTATCCCGGATTTGAACCCACAGCTCTCCTGTGCAATTATAAGAGCTGACATTTGTTTTCAGGTTAGATTTATTTATTACTACGAGTGCAAACTCAAGCATCAAGCACGGGAGCAGAACTGGAGCCATTAAGGCCCGCATTACCTGCTATACATATCAATGCAAATTTGTCAGTGGCGTATAGTAATAATGGCTATGGTATGGCTGTGCACTACTGTAGTCTAGGTTGTCTATATTCTACTGTATGTTGTTGCCACGCGGCCAATAAGAAGACTTAAAAGGATCCTTGCCTAATAAGACAAATATGCCTTAAAACACTATACTTGCCTTGTATAACTAAAACATGCAGATAAAACACCTTCAATACTTTATTTCTTTCATAAATAGAGAATCTTTCACTCAAAAAGGTGCTCCGGTCGCAGGATGATGATGTCACAGAGCATGTTCATCCATATATTCCATAGAGCTAGATCACATGTGACATCATCATACTGCGCCAGGAGCAGTTCCTGTTCAGTGAAATATTCTCTATTTATGAAAGAAATAAGATTGGTGTTTTTATTTGTTTATTTTAGTTATATAGGGAAAGTATAATATTTTAAGCGATGTTTATCTTATTAGACAGGGATCCTTTTAAGGTCCTGATACACTACAGGCAACACCTCCCATTGAAGGGGAATTACACACATTTTCATTTTTCTTTTTTTCAAAAGATCATAAAAGAAAGATCATTAACATGGTGATTCACAACTTGATGTCATTACGTTTTGTTTATATTGGTGGTAAAAAAAAAAAAAAAAGGTTATAACACTAAGTAGGCTATTATTAAAATGATATTATAAAAAGTTTTTACAGTTTATTTTTAGTTTGAATTTAATCATTTTCAACCAAATGCTCACTTGGCAGACAAAAGAAGTTATACATTTTTCTGTCCAGTGAGGCAGCAGCCATGATGTTTTCAGAAAAGTTCATCTGTGGGTGAGGAGAGGTGTGGGAGAAAGGATCAGGTGACGCCAAGGAGGGCTGTGATTGGAGGATTCCGAAAAGTAGAGGGCACTGATATCTGGCTTTTCTGAACAACCAGGAGTTGATCATTTTGTATAGAAAAGTGAAAAGTCAATATGTTGATAATTGATGTTGCTTGTTGATGTTGATCAAAACATTGCTAGGTGTATCAGGGCCTTTATACCTGATAAAAGCTGTTTGGGAAACCCAGCCATTATCTCTTTGATTACCACTGACTCCAGGGGTGTTTTTGCCATTAGGCAGATTAGGCAGTTACCTAGGGCGCCATGAGGGAAGGGGGGCGACCATGAGGGGAGGGGGGGTGACCATGAGGGGAGGGGGCGACCACCAAACATGCTTTAAAAGAATACCAGGCTAATAAGCCCATTATGGATAAATACATTATACTTATCGTCTATGACTAGAATTGAACATTTAAAACACATAATAGGTTATTTAGTTTAAAAATAGTTCATAATTGTATTCCTTGGCGGGCGGCATTTTAAAGATTTTCCCTGGAGCCCCCCCTTATGTGTCCATTCGGTAAGGGGAAAATCTTGCCTAGGGCTCCAAATTGCTTAGAAACGCCACTGGCTGACACTGGGTGTGCAGGGGCAGATGTAACATGTCCCATTTGGGGGGGGCAAGAGAACATGTTGGAGGGGCAAGAGAAAATGGTATTATCCATTTTCGGTTACGGGACTTTTATTAGTAAAGTATAAAGCATCGATAATAACATCAGTTATTAACAGACACGCAGTTTGACGAGAGTTTTCTGTTTTCAATGATGAAATGCTGTTGGTTTAGTGGTGCCAAAATTGTAGTCAGTATAGCAGTAGTAGTGTTTCGGATGATTTTAAATATAAGCACTTTGATTTGGAATATGTTGGGTTGTTTTGCATGGCAGACATTGTGTGTGGAATTTTCTTTGATTTTATTCAGTTGTTTTGCATGGCATCATATTTGGGGGGCAGACTGTGTATTTAGGGAGGCAGTGCACCCCCATACCCATGCCTAGATTTGACCCTGTGGGTGTGCCTATTAGATGAGACCATAAATTGCTCAGCATGTCCTGGATGGTTCTCCGTTCACTGTGGGCGGGTTCTGCTTGCTGCTCCTTGGACCACCTCAGCATACGTTACAACCCGTCTTGTAGGTGGCGAGGTCCTGGGCATATTGACCGTACGGCTAATGTTTTTGTTGGGACGTCCTCCTGGCGTTTTCCTTGCTTCACGCTCTTCTTCCTTAAACCTTTGACTTCTGAATCGTTGAACCAGCCCAGAAAGCAAAGTGTTGACACGTAGGTTGGGTCGCATGTTGAAGACGGTCGAACACAGTGGACACTTGCACACATCGCCAGTGTCCCAGCAACATGCGATGCAGGCTTTGCAGTAGTTGTGTCCACACGGAGTGGAGACTGGATCCGTGAACACATCCATACAGATGGCACACCAGAGGTCTTCTTCAGACACGAGAGGGGTGGTGGAGGACATTCTTTCACAGTGTGAAGAATGAGATAGAGTCCAGGGTTTATATGGAGCTCAGATAGATGCTACATCACATGTTGCTGATGTCACCATGAGTCACACGTATATATCCATAAATGGAGTTTTACCGTTTCATGATGTCATCATCACCAGCAAGGAGATGTCTGCCATCTCCATGTTTGGAGCTCCGAATCAACAGAAGTTAACAATGTCAGACTTTGAGTAATATGTATAGTGTGCAGCTGTGGCAAACTACCAAATACCTGTATATGGGCAACAGTCATACCTGGTTTGACCTTTGCCCATATATGGGAGTTTGATGGCCTACTGGGGATGAGGCAAGTTCGAAATGCACGTCACACATCATTATTATGTCTGTGTCACTATTTTGGCCAATATATGGCATTATTTGTCAGGCACAACTAACCCGCTATACATACATGCATATTGGAGTATGGCTATGGTATAGCTGGGCACTAGTCTAGGTTGTCTATACTCTATATTCTATGTTGTTGTCTATACTCTATATTCTATGTTGTTGTTGCCATGCGGCCAATAAGAAGACTGATGCTATACTTGCCCATGCCATACCTAACAAAAGCTGTTTGGGAAACCCAGCCATTATCTCTTTGATTACCACTGACACCAGTGGCGTTTTTGTCATTAGGCATACTAGGCAGTTCCCTGGGGCGCCATGAGGGGAGGGGGGAGACCACCAGACATGCTTTAAAAGGATACCAGGCTAATAAGCCCATTATGAATAAATACATTATACTTATCCTTGATAACTATAATTGAACATTTAAAACATATAATATGTTATTTAGTTTAAAAATAGTACATAATTGTATTCCTGGGGGGGGCGGCATTTTACAGATTTTCCCTGGATTCCCTGCTTGGATTTCATAGTATATAGTTCCCTGCGTTTGCAAAAAATGCTATAGGGGCATAGATAGAGGCTAGGGCAAGTACTACTTCAAGTGCAGTTTGTTATTGCTCTTTGAGAGCAGTTTTGAAGGAATCGAGGGTCAGGGATTCATAAGTCTCTATGGCTGTTGGTAGGGCATTCCACATTTTAGCAGCATAGAAGTGGAATTAATTAATCCCTTGTTTGAGCTGAATCCGGGTTTGCATGTGGTTTGTTTAAATGAACTCCCTTCAGTGTTGTGAGAGTGTCCACTCTCAAAACAACCGAAACCTTGATCAAACAATGATGTAAGGGACTTGAAACCGATGAACGGTCCTAATTCTGACTTCCAAAGGAACCTAAGCAGTTTATTTTTTGCTGGGGGCACGGATTTTGGACAGTGTTTTTGTAGGGGTTTAAAAAATATATAGCCTATATATAGATAACTGAATTGTTATAAATATCCTCTGAGCCCTGGGCCCACCCCAGCACACACATAGGCACACACACACTCACTCTCAACGAATCAAATAAGAAGAAAAAAAAAATGGCAGGGTACACCAGTTTTTCTATTTTTTTCTTATTTGATTGCCCCAAATAATTTAGTTTGTTCTGTTATGATTTGTCACAACCCGAGTTGCCTTTGTGTGCGCCACAGTCTTTATATAAATCTTTTTGTAAAAGTCTGTGAGGAAAATGAACGGGGAATTCATTTCTGGGGCGCTGGCGACGTCATGAAAGGGTCAGTACTGTGCAGCTCCATAGTGTGGCGCCAAGCTTGTAAATCTGCTATTTCTCAATCACAAAACGTTTCAAATAACACGTAAAGTGGTTGAAACGCTACAACGCGACACAGACACGTTCCCTGTCCTAAATCATTTAAACACTACAGAGCAACCTCTTCTGATAACCATCAGCTCCAGACATAATACTGTTGGGTCTAATTAGCACTAAGTGAATAATTGATGCCTCATGCCAATTGGTCCATGCTGAGGAGGAGATAATATGCTAATGACCACCAGCCCTCTCCCTCCGCCTGAGTGGCTGTTGCAGTATAAAGAAGGTATGGAGGCATGGCAGCCAACAAGACCTGCAACCCGCAGGGAAAAACCACCTGTATGTTTGTTCATCTGCCAACACTCTGTTCTCCTCATGGGGAAAAGCAAGCAAAGTGCACGCACATTCACCTGCGTCACCACCATGGATTATAGCAGGGTTGGGCAATTCTTTTTCCCAAGGGGCCAAATGAGTTACATAAGATATTGTGGATGGCCAAGACTAAACGCTGAACTAAAGTCTGCGTAATATTAATTTAATTTCAAGATAAAAGTAAGACAAAGACCAACCATTTTGACACCAGGGACCACTATTTATTCAGTATTTGTGCCACAGAGGACCACCTTTTGATGACATTTTCACCCCACAGACCCCAAAACTAAAGATTTATTTTGCTTTTGTCCACAATTCCAGGCCAGATTTGGGAAACACAGTCAAACATACAGATCAAAATGACCATTAATCTTCTACATTCATTTTTACGCTCTCAAAGAGTTACATCTGGCTAACCAACTTTCCATATTTAACTGGAGCTCTCTCAAGGACCACTGATGGTCCCCGGACTACTGGTTTAAAACCCTTTCACGGGCCGGTCAGAGTCAGCCAAAGGGTGATTTTGGCCCCCGGGCCGCATAATGCCCAGGTATGGATTATAGGCTATAATTCTAACAACCCATAGACACCTCCAGGCTACATGCATCATATGTGTGATCAATAGACCATTTAGTGCCAGGCTGTGGCAAAATGAAACCTTTCCAGGGGCTTTAGATTCCTGGCAGGCAGGCATTCCGTACTGGCACTCATCCTACCCCATTCAAAAACCCAAACAACCCTCCACCCCATGCTGTGAAGAACTGCAATTGCAATGCTTAAAGTGCATGTTTGTGTAAGATCCATGGCTAATAAAACAAACATACCTTAAATCACATTTGCCCTCTAAAACCAAAATTGCAGAATAAAAACACAGCAGACATGAATAGAGAATATGTCGGTTCTTGCTGAAGCTTTGCAGCAGTATTTTTCTCCAGTATAAATGTCACTCTCAAAGATGTCACTCTGAGATACTAAAAGTATTTTTATTCTTTTTATATATGTACGTGGCTTCAGTGGTCATGGCTAGAAATGCCGTCTCCTGTGCGTTTCCTCGGGTCATCCAGGATGCTGGATGTCTTAGAGCTGATGTGATCAAAGCTCTGTGAGCTTCACAGTGTGGTCACTAGTCCACACTGCAGCACACATCTGGCCTCTCTGCTGATCAAATAGCTGTGGAAGATCTCTCTCTCTCTCCTTCTCTCTCCCTCTCCCTCTCCCTCTCTCTCTCTCTCTCTCTCTCTCTCTCTCTCTCTCTCTCTCTCTCTCTCTCTCTCTCTCTCTCTCTCCTTCTCTCTCCCTCTCCCTCTCTCTTCTCTCTCTCTCTCTCTCTCTCTCTCTCTCTCTCTCTCTCTCTCTCTCTCTCTCTCTCCTTCTCTCTCCCTCTCCCTCTCTCTCTCTCTCTCTCTCTCTCTCTCTCTCTCTCTCTCTCTCTCTCTCTCTCCCTCTCTCTCTCTCTCCTCTCTTTCTCTCTCTCTCTCTCTCTCTCTCTCTCTCTCTCTCTCTCTCTCTCTCTCTCTCTCTCTCTCTCTCTCTCTCTCTCTCTCTCTCTCTCTCTCTCTCTCTCTCTCTCTCTCTCTCTCTGTACTGTCAGCGGGTGTCTGGCTTGTCCCCTGCTCATCTGCCTCATAAGGCTCTCTGGGGGGACAAATCATCTATATTTTTAGTTTTTCGCTTACCACCACACACCTCTATACCAAGAGTAGGACACGAACCCACACAAACGCGCATCCACAGACTTTGCCGTGAAAGTTTAAAAGGAAAGATTAGGGAATATTGTGGAAAGGAAATGAGAGAAGATAAATTGTTTCTTCCTCCATGGCCCGGATAAATTTCTACTTGCAAAAAAAAAAAAAAAAAATGGAGTCATTTATTCTTAAAGATGAAGTGCCATGACTTTTTCTACCCTAAAACATGATCACCAGGTATTAATGTTATATGAAAAGTAAGATTTTTTCCTAAAAAGTGTACAGTGTTTGTTAAACTGTCATTTTTATGATTCCACCCAGCCAGTTCATTAAGTATGCCTGGATTGCCTGGTGGGTGGTGATGGGTGGAGATCCACCTGAACTGAAGCCACGCCCACAGCTTTAGTTGCATGACAAAGGGGGAGGAGTTAGAGGAGGGGCTGAACACGTGAAGTCACTACATTGAAGTTTTTTTCATTGGCATGTTTAACTGGAAAGGTTCAGCCCGCAGGAAGAAACCCTAAACACAAAGGGAAGACATCATTGCACATAAAAAACACATCAAGGGGTCTATTTACATAATGTCACCTCTTAAAAATACAAAAATCACGGCACCCCCTCTTTAACAGGAGCAGGTAAAACAGCGTAGAGAGCGATCACTCCGTTTTACTACGAGACCTACATAAGACTCTAGACTAGAGTCTACCAAATCTCTCTGTCTCTGTCTCTGTCTCTGTCTCTGTCTCTCTGTCTCTGTCTCTGTCTGTCTGTCTCTCTGTCTCTGTGTCTGTCTCTCTCTCTCTCTCTCTCTCTCTCTCTCTCTCTCTCTCTCTCTCTCTCTCTCTCTCTCATGCGTCGATAGAATGGACCTGACAGTCGTCCAGGTTACTCCTCCCTCCGTCTTCACCTCCCTGACATAACGGCTGAACCGGATGCATAATTCATCCTCCTGCTTCTACAGAAGCAAAGTAATTATACATTTATCCTTCAAATAATACAGATATAGAGTTCTGAATGTGCATGTCTGTGACCTTGCTGCTGCTGCTCAAAAGATTTATGCCATTTTGGGCCCTGCCCACCCCTAATGGCCTCGCTAGAAAATGGATTCTCACTTCTTGGAGGAAATTTCAAGGAAAAGAAAGGAAAGGAAAGGTGAGAAGATATTCTTCTTTCTAAGTGTGAGGGGAAAGGTCCTCAGTCATTTGTTGGAACAAGTTTGGGACTTTATTTTTGAAGCATTTCAAAAATAGCGGTAGCCACTCAC